>CM024540.1:18479550-19679550 GCA_014182365.1 Eucalyptus tenuipes
GATTGCTAAGTTGGAAGTAGAATTCAGGTCTTTTTCATGTGTTCCCATCTGCATTTGCTGCCACTCTCTCTCTGTCTCTCTCTCTCTCTCCCCCTCCCTCCAGAAGAGATGATGGCCATGGTTAAGCCAAAAATGGACTGAATTTGTATTATATTCACTGTCAATGAAGATGCATGTCCTTAATAATGGCTGGTGTACCTCAATATGGTGCTTGCAAAGGATTATATTCTCTACAAGATGGAGCTTAGGCTAGAGTATCGTTCATAATTTCATTATCCTTTCCTAGAGATACATGTATACAAAGCACATTACACATAAATTAGCAAGTTAAAACATCCAGCTCAATGAATCCTTTCTATCCTGTAATTCACTTTCAGCATTAATCCTACATTTTGTAACCGTGGATCGAAGAGAAAGGCCGTGTAGTAGAAAAATGATAGTACACCATACATCCAGGTCAATTATGATTTTTTTGAAAATTGCTATAGTTCATTTACTCATATATTTACGCATACATAAGAGCTATGTTTAGATGAAACCGCCATATTCTACTAAATAATTATGTGTTAGGGCCTAACAAAAAAATGAAAATATTGGAATTCATATCTGGAGGAGTCAAACCACATTTACTGAAGATGGCAAAAGGAAAACCAAAAACTGTATTTCCCAATAATTTCTGATTTTCCGACCTACCCCACGCCCAACCACCGCCAAAATCCAAAAACTTGTTTAACATCGAAACCTCTCACCTAGATAAGGAGAAAGACAATAGAATGCTAAAACCCATTACATGAAAAATGCGAAGCGAGGACGATTGTGCGTCAAGTATTACTGCGGAAACTGATCGAATGACAGTTTTTTAGGTGGTCTGAATAATTATGAACGGTGCTAAATCAGCAACGGAATCTCTCGCTTGCTTCGGTTTGCTGGCCGAGTGAATGTTAGCACATAAGATGTAATAACCGAGCAGAAGATTAAGACATGAGCTTCACATAACCTTAATAAACATTTCGAAGGAAAACCAGGTATTCAGAGTTTTTACCACTCCACACGGTCTGACTCCAAAGGAAGTAGAGCAACTCCAAAACCAAATTCTCCCTGGACGCACTACGGATTACATCACGACTCCTAAAACTAGCGCAGATACATATATCCTACGACACGCACGCAAGTCACTAACATTGTCACGTCAGACCATGGTACGCAGCACTGTACACATCATACAACGACTAGTTACTATTTCTGCAACTAATAACAGTGATGGCTCGTTATCCAGCAGCAACTGCCACGTCCAGGGGACACCTCACCTTCATCTCTTCCGACGCTTGGAGTCAACCTGTATACAGTTATCCCCATTGATAAATCAACCCATCTTTGAGATCAACTAAAGATTATCATTAACTAAGGATCTGCTGGCAAGAATATATAATTCCTTTTGCATACAAAAATACATGACATGCTAACTGCACTACTTATATCAAAATGATGCAACAAAGCAAATCCTCCAGCCTAATCTCAAGAAAATAGGGTCCACAACCACCATTCATGCTGATAAAAGATATGTGGAATCAATGAGTAAATACACGGGGGAGCAAAAAGAACTGGGGATGAAGGGATCTCAATGAAATTATGCATACGGAGTGGTACAAGGGTTCATGATGGGTTATGAAAAGAGAAAACCAAGACAGATCATTCTTCCAAGGAGAAACCAAAACTGCAAGTAGCTTCCCATCTACAATATGTAGTAGAATGATTCAATGGGCTGTCCAGCAAAACACAGTACTTCTACATTAGCTTAATCAAGTAGCTCCGGTATATCAAATATGAAACAGCAATATGCATAAGCATACACACAATTTTACTATCCTCTATCTCACCACTTCATAGTCCCATTATTACATTTACAGCAACACATGCCTAGCTCATCACAGTATAATGCAAAAATTTTCGATGAGACCATGTATGTAGCCCTTAAGCTGTAAAGAAATCCCTAAGTACAATCATGAAAATGAAAATATGGGGCAGATATATTCTTTTATTACAAAAGCTTGACCAAGGATCATATTGAACTGCACGAGGAAAAACATTCATGAAATTTTGTAGAAAGTACACTTTTTCAATTCAAATCCAGACAAAGTCATACTCATTGAGTTTTAACATAATCCACAATACGGTGTTGAGGACTGTGTATTACAAACTACACATCTAATTAATTGTCCCACATCTGACATTGCATGAATCTTCACTCTTAAGCCATCTATATAAGCCTATACCATTACATCTAGGAACCATAAGTGAACTTTGATCTCGAATCATTCTGCTATAGATCATGGAAAAGCTTTTAATGGTTTGTTTCCAAATTAGAGAAAAGTCAAGGCTCACAGTCCTTATTCAGGTGAAGTGAATATGAATCAGGGCAATGCACAGCCTAGAAGATGGTTTGAAGACAAACAAGTACCCAAACACTCTTGACTGCTCAAGAATCTGAATTTACTTTTTCATTTGAATAAGAATGAGACTAAAGAATGGACAGAACAGAATGAGCCCTACAAGGGGATAGCAAAAGTGTCTTCACCATATATTTAGATGATCAACTCTGTTTTCCCCCCTTACTGTTTAGAAATGATCAAAATTAAAAAGGAAAGAAAGAGATGAAGGGATAAAATGAACTAAATGTCAGTGCTATGTTAGCTACAGTATAACTCTTGTCATTTCCTGAATATTTCCAAGATATCCATCTTTGTAGTCAGTTTACATTAAGTATACCTGCCTGTTTACTGTGGAGAATCCATGTTCCGCATCATGATACATATGCAGTCAATAAACAGAAGTCGACAGTATTAAAAAAACACCTTAACATTATCATGAATTTGGTGGAAGGAATAATGCAACCTATATCATAGGTGACACGAACGTATTATAGTTCAAAGAGCATAATCACACTCTGACTTTAGATAAGAAGCAAATATGTTTTGCACTCATGGTTTCCCTCCCTTCACTCACTGTCCCAAAACTATCCAAAACATGACTAACCATTTTTGGTGGCACTACTTTATTAAAAAAACTGTTCCTCCCAAGACATGTATACAACTCAACCTGGAAAATTAAGCATTACAAAAAGCATTACTTGCAATGAATCATAGGCAAATGCTGCCACAAAAAAAAAAAAAAAAGTCCTTAAGTTCTTAACTAAGGTTATGTGAACAAGATAGGTCCGATAAATAAGGGCTATTGATGCCTTCAATGTCTCAGCAAACACATTTTCAGAAGCATCAGGTACATATTTGTAAGATGTTAAAGTTATGGGAACATTAAGAAGCAGAGGGAAAGAGGGTTGAAAAGTGAGAGCAGATAAACTACTTGCAAAGAATCATAAGCCAATGCTGCCATAAACATGGCAAGAGAGATGCTGTAAATCAGGCTCGCGATGTCTTCAATATCTAATAAAAACACTAATTCAGAAGCATCACGTGCAGATTTCTGTTGAGTTAAAGTTATGCTTGGGAATCTTGAGAAGGAAAGCAAAAGGGGTTGGAAGCAATAGAAATTGCTTTTGGAATTAATATTTGGTATAAAACATCTGCATTTACGCAATTGTCCCCCATTTGAGGAATCTTCATGAAGAGATGGACAAAAGTATGATCACACTCAAAGGCTGAGAGCATAATTGGTAGTTACACTAGCCCTCCACATTCTTATTCATAATCAAAAGTAGTTCTTACATTCAATCAACTCACAAATGATGCACATTCTATGCCAAAAAGTTACCTTCACAAAAATAATATTTAAAAATCAGGATGACTGATAAACAGTACCAATGTAGCAATCATCAGTTTTCCATGTTCTAGCCCCCATTAGAACATTTTACACAGCCCTAAACAGACATTGCTCAAACTGGTTAATTACGCTTGAATGTCCTTGCAGGTGAACCTGACCATTCAAAAACAACAGAAAGAGAGAAGGGAAAACAAAAAGGAGAAGATGCAAAAACTAATATCTAAGACTCGTTCAAGAAAAGCTCTCTGAAGCTTTTCTCACTTTATTTTCCTTTTTGTTTTGTTTTGTTTTTTTTTTTTTTTTTTTTTTTTGAATGTTAAACAAGATTTCATCAAGAAGAAACTGCCCCTATACAGAAGGGCTTCAGGTAGAAGATACCTATTACTGATTCTAACATTTCTAATATGAGATAGATCCTACAAAACCAAAAGTGAAGACTGTACAACCAATTATTCCTAAAAAATCCCAAGAAGATTCAGCTCCTCAAATTTGTTCCTCTGTCCAAATGAGCCAAAAAATCAAGGAAAGGAATCATCTTAAAAAAGGAGGAGCCGATTTTCTTATGTTAAGGTCATGATGAAGCATCTCCTGGTCTAACTAGACAAGATAATAGTCAGTTGTTTCGAAATACCTACCTTATGGTACAAAACAAGCACAATAAAAAACAACTGATGATACTAGTAACCCAAACACAATCCCGGATATCTTCACTGGAGAGAATCACGCAATACAGGAGTAGGTAACAAAATAAGCAGATTTCTCAAAGAAAATCATCTCATGTTTTCTGATCTTGTCCACCATGATCTAATTACTTGCAAAAGCAATATATTCTTCAGTTAGAATGACACTGTCCTTCAAACAACATAAAAACTAGACAAACAATAAGTATGCCATATAGAGGTAAAGACAGTAGAGTCCTCCGGACAATAGAAGGACAATAAATCTTAAAAATAAAGAAAAAAAGAAATAGGAAGCCAGACATCCCGAATGAAACATTCAGTACCTATTATTAGGTGCCACAAAGATCAACAGATTGCCCTCACATTTGAAAATAAAAACTTTGAACTAGAAAAAATGGAAATTTTCCAGGTACACTAGTCTTGATTTCCCTTTTGCTAAATAATGCAATATATAAAAATTTATTGCCTCAATTAAACTTTTAACTACTTCCATAGCATTCTATAATGAAATTAAAATTTGCTTTCTTTAACTAATATATATACACTATGACAATCCTTTTATTTTTTCTAAATAGAGCGAATTTTTAAGTAATCTTCCATTCCAAAGCTACAAGCAGTAAACTAGATCAAAAGGTGTATGTCTTTGGCTTCTCCATGAATTTCGTTTAGCTTTGTCATGTAAACTGAATAATCCAATGAAGAACTTTTGATCCTTGCCACACATAGATCTTATCTCAAAACTATCCAAGCAGATTTCAATGTCACTACCAACCAATGAAATGGGAAAACAGAGGGAAAACATAATCCTCAGATTTTAGCAGCAAGCACTATTACCTTTACTTCAGCTGCCGGTGACAAAGAAAATCCATTTTCTGCTCGTTTGACCTCATCATCAGAACATTCGGCGCAGACAAAGTGCTCAAGCTTTTTGGCTTCTTCAATAGTCATACCCACGCACGCTGGGTGGTACCTGAGAATTATGATGAGGGAGCACAATGAACTCCGAATTACATGAGGGTACCACCAACTCTTCCATTAACAATCAATATATTGCACAATCCATGGCAGACAAGAACAAGGAAATTCCCCAACAACACTGTGAAAGAGCATGAGTTTCACTATATAACATCCAAAATCCAAAATTTTGGGAGAAAATTCGATTCACATAATTCCGGAGTTTTCTCATCTGCTTTGAAAGCACAGATGTGACTACAACACTATCAAACCTGCCCTACATACACATGTCGAAATTAAAAATCTTTTATCTTCGAGTAATTCTATCCAAAATTAGTAGCTTTGCTTGTAGACGAACAATGTTAGACTCATCTTCTAACTCTTCTAGAATAAGCTACACAAGTTATCATGCCATTGAACATTCTCATAACCTCCCAAGAACTGATCTTTCTATAATCTTCAACAAAAGATAACCACACAACATTAAAAAAAATTTATCTTCGAGTAATTCTATCCAAAATTAGTAGCTTTGCTTGTAGACAAACAATGTTAGACTCATCTTCTAACTCTTCTAGAATAAGATACACAAGTTATCATGCCATTGAACATTCTCATAACCTCCCAAGAACTGATCTTTCTATGATCTTTGACAAAAGATATCCACGCAACATCAGATGGAAGTTTCTCAACATTGTCCACAAATAATTGAACAACCAATTAGTCTCATTGATGAGAGGAAAAGACTAAAGGTATACCAGTCTTTGCATCCTTCACACTGCACCATAAGGTCATCCGGGTTATACGGCATCTCGCACTTGCAGTACCTGTGAAATAGAGACACATCCAGCAAAACACATCAGCCAACAATAAAAATCTCCAACACTAAACCAAAAAAACTCCACCTTGATACTAAAACCACGAAAAGAACCCAAAAAGAAAAAGAAAAATGAAAACACTCACACAGCAACACGGTCTGGTATAAACGCCCCAGTAGCCGCCTTATACTCAAATCTACAGTAGTAATCCTCCGCTCCGACATTCTCGAGCTTCGTATAGTTCTTGAACGAATGCACGATGCATTTCCCCTCGATGGTGTGCGCGCTTTGCACGTCGTAGTGATCCGACAGGAACAGCTCCTTCGCGCCGTGAAACTGCCTCCTCCCTCCAATCGACTCCTCCGGCCGGTAATACCACCGCACCCTCACCTTCACGTTGTTCCGCGCGTCGGCCTCGATCTTCTCGATCCGCGCCACGTACGGGGGCTTCCCGGTGTCCGACGGCCGCATCAGCACGCAATCGCCAGCTGCAACAAGCAACCCCCAAGAAAAAATAAAAAAACCCCGGCCCAGCATCAGCATTAGACCGAAAAACCAAGGGAACGACCCCAACATTTCCCGAAGCACGAAGCCACACGATAACGAGTTACGCACCGCGGACGACCTTGTTGGTGCCCCTGATGGTGTAGGCGTCGAGGTCCTTCTTCGCCGGCTTCGGCTTGGCCATGAGACCGGGTCGGGTCTTCGCCATGGGCGGCGGCGGGGTAGGGCTCGAACGGCGTCCCCGGAGCGGGCCTCCGCCGGGGAGGGAGGGATTCGGAAGGGCGGCGGAGGACGGCGGCGGCGGCGGATTGGAGGAGGGAATGCGGCGGCGGAGGGCTCGGTGAGGATCGAGGAGGAACCCTAGATTTTGGGGGGGAGGCGAGGAGGGAGGCGGGGAGACCAGCGCTGGTGCTCGGTGGTATTCATGGATATCGGAGAAGAGAGAGAAGAGAGAGAGAGGGGAGGAGAGAGAGAGGAGAGAGAGAGACTCATCAACCGAGTCACTACTGCACACAAGTCAGTCCGGCGATTAGCGTTAATTAAATCGGATTGGCTATACCCTAATCTTGCTATTTATTACTCCTAATGACCCAGGGAGAAAGTAGGCAAGTACAAAAGTCGCTTTGATTTTTTGGAAAATGTGTAATCGGGTTTTGTTTTGTTCGATGTAATCCGTGATCTTTTCATGATGGATTCTACTGCCGATGATCAGTTCGGGTTGCCAAGCAGGTGATGTTGCTATGGAGTATGCAGGTGGGATTTGGGCTATTGCTATCGACGCGGTGCCGAGTCAGCAATTAAGAGAGAGGATCAAGGTCCGGCCTCATATGGAAGGTTGTGAGGATTTCACAACCTTCATTGGCCATATAGGTGGGGGGTTTGGCAATGTTCGATGTGCTTGGGTGGATGGCTGATGCGGCAAAATTTGGGCCATATCATTGACACGGTGCCACATTAGGAGAGAGAATCAAGGTTCAGCCTCGTATGGAAGGTTGTGAGGATTCAATAGCCCTAATTGGCCATAGGCAGGGGGTTTGGCAACATTTGACGTGCTTAGATGGATGGTGGATGCGGCAAAATTTGGATCATATCATTGACGCGGTGCCACATCAGCAATTAAGTGAGAGGATCACGATCCAACCTTGTATGGAAGGTCCCTAATTGACCATAGGCAGGGGGTTTCACAACATTCGACGTGCTTAGATGGATGGTGGATGTGGTAAAATTTGGATCATATCATTGACGCAGTGCCACATCAGCAATTAAGTGAGAGGATCGCGATCCAACCTCTTATGGAAGGTTGTGAGGATTCGACAACCTTCATTGGCCATAGAAGGAGGTTTGACAACATTCAATGTGCTTAGATAGATGGCAGATGCAGTAAAATTTGGGTCATGTCATTGACGCGGTGCCACATCAGCAATTAAGTGAGAGGATCGCGATCCGACCTCATATGGAAGGTTGTGAGGATTCGACAACCCTCATTGGCCATAAGGTGGTTTGGCAACATTTCACATGCTTAGGTAGATGCCAATGCGGTAAAATTTGGATTATACCATTGACGCGGTGCCACATTAACAATTAAGATAGAGAAAATCATGATATGAACTCATATGGAAGGTTGTGAGAATTCAACAACCATCATTGGCCATAAGCAAGGGGTTTGGCAACATTTGATGTGCTTAGGTGGATGGCAATTGCGGTAAAATTTGGGGTATATCTTTGACGTGGTGCCATATCAGTAATTAAGAGAGAGAATCAAGATCTGGCCTCGTATGAAAGGTTGGGAGGATCCAACAACCCTCGTTGGCCATAGGTGGGAGGGTTTGGCAACATTCCACTTGCTTAGGTGGATGGCAAATACGGTAAAACTTAGGCTTTATCATTAACACAATCAGAAATTAAGAGAGAGAATCAAGGTCCAACCTCGAATGGCAGGTTGCGAGGATCCAACAAGCCCCATTAGCCATAAATGAGAGGTTTGGCAACCTTTGACTTGCTTAGGTGGATGACATGAAGGGAAGGTGCACTCTGCAACCACTATTTATATTAGAAACGTGCAGTAGAAGTCTAATATCTTCACTAAGGAGTTTGGGGAGATCGCTTAGAGGAAGTCCAAATCTAAGTACTTCAATATATCCAATTAGACCTACAATGAATTATGAACCAACTTGATATATTAACTGTTCCTTACCACATCAATTCTCCAATGCAATACTTTTCTAACATAACTCACACGTGTATCCTAACAATCTTCTCCTTACGTGTGAACTCTAGTATTAAGTTTTCTCCGCTTTGCATCATAACAATCTTCCCGTCACGTGTGAGCCCCAATACTAGGTTTTCTTCCCATTAGTTCAGGTTCTTTGTTCGAACCGAACTATGAAATTTGCCAGGAACACCACAACACTCATTTACTTTCAGGAGTGGGCCACCAATCAACTATTGGCTTTGATACCATTTGTTAAGAACGTGTAGTAAAAGTTTGACAACTTCACCAAGGGAGATCGATAAGAGGGAGCCTAAGTCTAAACCCATTAATATATCCAACTAGACCTACTTTCACTTAAAAGTTTAAACTAATTATTATGAACTAACTTGGATATATTGATTATTCCACACTAATTCTCTGATATAATACTTCTTTAACACAACTCACACATGTATTTTAATAGTCTAAGGTGCCATAATCCTAAAAATGACAAGGTTCTCATAACACTTGTTGGCCATCAGCAAGGGCCACGCCTTGTCAAAGGAGGCAACCACGCCCATGCCCCTAGTGTGCTCTCTCTCTCTCTCTCTCCAAATCCGATTCCAACAATCCTCTCTTGAGCATGACAAAGGTCAATTACCCCCCCCAAAAGGCATTTTTGTTTTTCTTTAAATTGTTCATGTGGTCTCTCTCTCTCCAAATCCAGTTCCAACAATCCTCTCTTGAGCATGACAAAGGTCAATTACCTCCCCCCCAAAAGGCTTTTTTTTTTCTTTAAATTGTTCATCTAGCACCACATCAATGTTATATATGTTCATATTTTGGCACGTGAAACAATGTCATATAAGCAATTTGATGATTTTAACTAATGATGACAAAGGATTTGATTGCATAAGTTTTGAAAGATAAAGGATTAGGCACAAACAATTAAGATAGGATGAATTGTTTATTAGAGAAAACTTACTATAAATAGGTCGTCATGTGTCAAGGGGATGGTGCAATGAGGCATTGCCGCATGTCCGGAGGACACGAGCAAGAATTAAGCCCACTATAAAGGGAGATCGAATAGATCGGGTCATTCCTAACGACTCCTACTCCGAGCCCAGGGAGACAAAACTCTCTTGAACTTCTAAACGGACAAGAATAACCTAGGATCCTCCCACCTATCATAAATAATCTTCCATGGAGCAATGCTCACATGGAATAAACCTACAATAATTCCCTGATAATGGTATTTATTAATAAATTCATGAAATTGTATAAATGAATAGTATATATATTTTCATAAATATGAAAGGATATAAAATTACGCATCTACAATTGTTAATTTGCAACATCAAAACTCATCAAAATAATTTCTTTTAATAAAACACATGGTAATACAAGCACCAATTTTAGTGAAAAGCAGAATGACTCCAGAGTGCAAGATAAGCAATCATTACAAGGAAAACGATTGATCACTTGAAAATTAAAGTCCTATATGTCAATCTTAGAGACAACTCTTAAGAAAAAAAAATTATTGTGTACTTATATAGATGTCGTGAATGGCAACATTGATATTATGTGTTATGAATGCTATAGTTCTTTTCGGTTTGAAGAGAACAGATTGATACTGGCTAGAATAGTAATCAAAGTTCCCATGCCTACTGATTTCTGCTTGTGTTAGATTGGACTTACAGGGGGTGGTATACAAAATCGATTTACTAAGTCGTATGTCAGATTATAAGTGACATTTCAAACACGTGAGTCATATTTAAGAATCAATCACAGTTTGACACATAACTTGATAAGGCAATATTCTAAATTAAACTTAGTAAATTTAGCATTGCTTTTTGTATTTTGATTAAATAAGATATGTTACTATACATGCACAATATAAGGAAAAAGCCTTATATATGTGGAATGAATATATAGTCATTCAAATAAAAAAAAAACATTTTGTCGATGGATGTCCTTGGACACTCATTGACGAAACTTTACAGCTTCCAACTCATTGACCGTCCTCATGTTACAGGCTATTAATATTTTGAAAATCGAAAAATGTCTATACTAAGTATGCTTAACGAGTGTTGAGTCGACACTCATCGACAAAACCCACATCAAATCGGTGCCCTTTTATTTGTTAACATGTTGCTACTGAGAAAAGGTGAAATTCTTTTTGGGGAGATATAAAATAATCTCTGCGATTCTTGATTATAACCGTGAAATTCTCAAGCTACACGAAATACAGCAGAAGAAGAAAAAGGAAGTAATAGAGCAATTCATAGAGTTGATATGCAAGGGCTATTCGTTTTGGGCTCCGGTCCAAAGGCAGTTGTGGAAGGCCCATTAAAGATAGACCCATAAAACAAAAGCCTAAGTAGCACCAGATGAGACTACTAAGCCCAATACACAGGCTCGTACACATCAATTAATGTTCTTTTCTAGTTTTTGTTTTTTTATTATCTTTTACGGATCTTTTTCAATGGGATAAAAGCCCAAATTAATCAGAGAGATGCGACCCACGGTCGCAACACTAGCATCTTCTAGCTTATTTCGGGGATTTTTTTTTTTTAGAATACCTTTTTGGAACCAGCGTGCTGGACTCTATAAGCTCTGTAATAACTCTCTTATATGAGATATTGTTTTCGCAATAAGTTCAACTTTTGATTTATATCTTTCTCTCCCTCTATCATTACTTATAAAAAGACACAAAACTGTAATATTTTTGGGCTAATTGGAGAAAATTGAGGAAATTAATTTGGAGAAATTTTGTGGGTAAGGAAGGAGGGATGATTTAGAAAAGCAAACTTCTTCTTTACATATTCCTCAACACTATGATGCTATCGTACATACATAGTAGGAGATCAAGGGAAAGAAGTGTATAAAACCCGTCACAAGCGATAATTTTGATACAAGTATAAACAAGGCACTGCTCTTCCAGTATCACAAATTCATATAGCCAGGCAAATTGCCAAGCGTCCAAGATAGATCAACATTAAGTTCTGACCACGTAAGATTACCATTTCGTACAACGTTGCTATCCTAGAACATGATGTACCATGTGGCATTGGCCTTGAGATAATCTTCCGATCTGAAAGTCGAAAACTAGCAACTTTCAACCCTCACAAGGAGACGACACTAACAAGTGCTGAATTATCAATCTGTAACTAGAACAGAGAACAAAAGACAAGCTCCTACTCGCAGAACTTGCAGGGTATTCTAAAGAGACGATGGATCTCCCTAACGAGTCCCCAGCTTAGGGAAGAAACCCACGAGTTCTTCCGGGGAGAAACACCAAGAAACTTAGCCGTAGTGACCCACCGCATGATGAGATGAACGATTCTTCTCCAGGAAAACGGCAACATCCGAGGCGGCCCTCAGGAATTTCCGCTCGATCGATACTATAAGCCTTCATGATGTCCGCCTGAGTAGAACACCACGCAGGCCCTCTTGTCGGTGTGATAACCATGAAGCAACCCACGAGCAAGCAAGATGGGTCATCTCCAATCCTCCTCCCCTGAACAAAAGCGGACTGCTCGTGGCCGACGGAACCCAGGACTACAGGAATGACCCTTGAAGCGATAATCATAGATGTGCACTTATGAATAGTATTGCAACAAGAGATGGGACAGAAAATCAGTAAGGTTACTTGGATTCTCCTCCTTCGGCGTGAGAGTGATCATAGCATTATTGGCCTCCTGAAGAAGTTTCCTATGGGAAAAGAAAATCTGACGCTGCCTCCATAACCTGATCACCTATGGTCTGCAGGCCGGCACTGTCTTAAACATTAGCCATCAGGTCCCGGCCCCTTATGGTGAACCAGATCGGACATCACCCATTTCACCTCCTCCACAGTAACCGGCAGGATGGATAGAAGATCAATATGCTCGCTGATGGTGTCCCAAAGCATCTGCATATCAATCGATGAAGCGCATGGAGCACGGTAAACTGTGCCCAAAAGAAAGGCACCACCTCAGATTTAATCAGATCAGGATCAGTAATCATCATCCTGTCCTAGCAAGTCAGGGATCGAATGGTATTACGGTGCTATTTGCGCTTAATTGTGTCGGAAAAAGCAAGCTGTGTTTTGGACCCCAAGCTCCAGCCATCTAACTCGAGCTTTCTGTTGGAACAGACTCTCCTCCATCCCTGCAAGCACATAGAATTTCGAAGCAGCCGCTTTCTCCCAAAAACATCATATCACTGTCCTCAATCCCCGCACACATATGCCTTTGAATCACCTCCACCTCAGCCCGAGCCTCTCCGGACCAACTAGACAAATCACTCATATCCACACGAATTAGCTAGAGTCCAGAAGGCCATCAGAAGCAGACCAGAAAGGATTAATCCCGAGCCGCTCTTCCGGATGTCGCGCAGCACAAAATTCCCTGAGCAACACCACGGGGCACCAGGTAAATCAGCAGCCAGGGATTCAATGCGATCCCCCAAAGGTGGCGATGACCATCCTCATTTTACCCATAGACAAAAGCAGCACAGAAGCTAATGACGTCAGCCACAGTATGAACAGATAGATGAATCGATTGAGAAACAACCGAAAGCACAAAAACACTGACCCCTTTCGAATTCCAACACATCCTCGATTCGTCCTCACCCCTGGATCCTAAAAAATCTGTGTTCGAGTATATTACTTGCACATCTCCACTCCCACCTATTTCGAAATCTAGTTTGGTTGACTTTACGTAAAAACCATGTCTTATCGTAATGACGTAGAAAGAGAGATATTTGGATGAACAAATGGCTACTTGGATCACATCAACATGCTTGAGGGTGCTAAATATTTACACTTACCGCGTCTGATTGTGCACTCATAATTTAAATAATGTCGTATGACAGACGTTAGAAAATCATCATACGATGCTTTTGTTTGATACACTTCTTACAAGTTTGAGTTCACAAACTGTAATACCATATAAGCATAATCTACACTCGCATCACTAATTGAATTACCGCACATGATCTCGTCTAATTTTCACTTATGGCCTAAGCTAGCTAAATGATACATACGAAATTTGAAGCTTATGATATGCTAATCCTCACCAAAATTACCTACGACATAATGTCCAAATTTATCCTTGCCAAAGCCACGAAACCAACCAGTCATACATGAACCCCAAATATAGCTAACAGGTCATAATCTTATCGGATGTTATCATGTATTTCCATGTGCCACAAGCCGGCACAATACATAGTGTACTCATAAGCTTCACAACTTGCCATCAAATGATTAGGTGGTCTACAGCACTCGGAAAGAGCGCATTTAGAGCTCATAATGACACTAGGTCCAATAATATTAGCAATATCAACCATAGACATCAAAGCAAGGTCGGAGAGATGTCCATGGGAAAGGGATTGCCGAGCATGTTGTCCATGAAGTAATGAGGGTGAGTGGCATCCATAACCACGAATTGCATGTCCTCCGATGGCTTCCAGTGCCTCTTCCTTTGGTTGATGAACCAGTTGTTGATTTGCTTCTGATCTAGTCCGGTTGATTCTGCTAGAGCTAGTTTCTGTGATTCCTGTCATTTCAAATAAGACCCGCGAAAAATTTTAAACACCCAGTGATGCAAAATGAGGTAACTTAGGTGCTCGGAGTCCAGAGTCAATTGGTATTGGCAAGCAAAGTATGCACACAAACCCAGTATCAGGGTGAGGCAGAACATGTGATTCATGCATGTCGAGAAAGCGTTACAATTCCTTGTCATATATCAGCAGGGCAAAAATTCTGCCAGTGAAATGAGATCGTTTATAACCCATTACTTAAGGAATTACACTAAGTGGCCGCGCTATCTCAATTATTCAAGGTGACAGTTTTCTTTGAATGCAACATCTCCAGTCTCCATTTAAGGGCTACATTCTTTAGTAAAGATTTTTTCTAAAGAACTAATTTGTAAAGTACACAGCCAGCGCAAAGAATTATTTTTTCACTAGTAAAGACATCACATGGGTGGAAAATAATAGTTCTGAGCCATAACCAACCAATTAATTAAAGAAGCATATTTCATCTCAAGCCATTCCATAGATTAGTTGCTATGACAACCACTAAACTTGTTTTAACATATAAATATCCATTTAGAAGGACTTTCTTTCTATATGTGTCATCAAAAAGAGTGGTGGAGTTTTAGAGTGTAGATGAATACTGATGGGTAAGGCCATTTGTAGTGTCGACTCCACCAATCAAGCAATTGTTGCCGTGCCTCTTTCGGGAGCTTCCCCTTCTTCCTCTTTTTCATGAACTCCTGCTTGAGGCTACCAAGATATCCGCTGTACTTCCGCAAGAGCTGAGTCTTGAGCTCTCTGTCCTCTGCTTGGGGGTCAATGAAGTTGTTCACATCATCTTCTTCGGACGAGGCATTCCTATCAAAAGCCTCACTCAAAGCCACTGGCAACATGAACAAGCACAGTAAGCATTTTGTGAAGTCTATGTTGCCATATAAATCAAATCACAGACATGCATTGGTAACAGTAGATTTGTCACTGGGTAACAAAAATATAATAGCACATTGCACAAGATCAAGAATACATCACATCACATTCAGTGGTGTTTATTGGGTATTTCTACTAATTTATACATAAGTACCTTGACCTTTGATAGGATTTTTCTGGAAGACAATCTTCTGGGCCAACATAATTACTCCAAATTGGATACCATGGTTTAAATTCAAATCAACTTGTCAAGTGAATTGTCCAATACGGTTATTTAGCAACAGAATGGGAAAATTTTCTGGAGTTCAAAGTACCATTTCATCATTAAAAGAAACAATTCATATAGAGGCAAACATTAATAACATCAAATCAATTTTTTATACCCACTTTTAGGAACTAGGAACTTTTAAGCATTTTATTTAATCATGCATCAGGTAGCACAAGGTTACAAGATTGAACTCTGCCACACACTAAGATATGAATAAAAGATTCCGCTAAATTATACAAAAAGTTCCATTGCTACCAACCGCTCAGGAAACCATGTTAATCCAAATGTGCTTATAATATCAAACAATAGTACATAATGTCCACGTTATAGTGGCAAGCCCAAGCAAGTGATGCAAATGCATTACATACATTCTTATTATAAGGAAATAGGAAGTAAGGTCAAGAAATACATAACGAGTGACTTCTTAATTTCCTCTCAAAATAACTACAGCACAAGCTAATTCTTTGACTCGTCATTATCTAAAAACAAATGCTTCATAGTCCAATACAAGGCTTCTAACCTATTCAGTCAGATATTTTCCTTTCTATATGATAATGAGAAATGCTATTTCAATTATCATAGATCACATGTTCAGTGACTATGCCACGAGTAATTACGGCATTTCAACCATTTTGAGCTCCTCTTAGACCATGTTATAATAGGCCACCAAAAGTTCTAAGTAAAGTCAAGAGAGAGAGAGAGAGAGAGAGAGAGAGAGTCCTTGACGGTAAGTAAGGCAATCACTACGCATGACAAAGATACAACGTCATATATTCATCTTTGCATGATCGTCACTCCCATGAAATGAGAGCTTGAGACACTACAATTAACATTGAGCAAGCAATTTCCTAGTACAAGGGTTGGCCAAATTATTGTTTCACTTATACATTTTAATTGTCAAAAAAGAGTTACACAATGCATATATCTATAGCCAGAAAAGTGGAAATTGAGGCTGTTTCCATGAATGCAAGATCATGTTGCAGTAATGCTCAGGAAGGAAAAGCAAATTACCTAAGTTACGTTGTTGCCATCGGAATTGCCTTATTTACCTTTGGATATCTAATCCGCAGGCTACTGTATTTTAGGATTTAATCTAAAACACCAGTTCTGCATATATTTGTCCCCCGACCACACTATAAAGGAATCATTCTTCTATGAAGAGGATGAATGCAATTGATAAAACTAAAAGGTATGTGTCTCCATCTAAAAACTACATATGGAAATACTTTTTTTCCACCGTTGGAAACAAAGTAAAAGTCCAAGATTGTCTTCATTATGCTTAAAACCTTATCAAGCTCTACTCGAGTGGCTTAGAGACCTACTAAAATGTCCTTTTTCACTACATGCAAAAATTACAAAGTGTCCCGGTTTTAACTTAAAGGTGAAGCATAAAGCTAAGCTACAGCATGTTCATTTTGGAGTTGAGCCACACAAAAAGCTCCTTTTGAGTTTTCCATCATAATGAAAATATACCGTAAAGAATTATGGAAGATTTTTTAGGCGAATTACATATATGTACATGTATATGCATACTTTTTTAGTATTTGGGACATTCTACGTTGAATAAAAGTTAATACTTCAAAGCCAAAGCAATGCCAAAAACCCAGTAAGAGGGTTGTTAGCAGTCACCTTTAGCTTTTGGTTTTCAGGTAAAAATTCACGCTTATATTTACTATTAATTGCCTCAAATATTTATATTACTAGCATCTAAATCACCTAAAACCGTTCCAAAACAGATTACGCACCCCCAAGAAGACAAAATGCACACCCCTTAGGCAAAACATACAAAATCTTATGCGCTAGATAATGTCTTTTTGCGGTCGTTAGTGTAGAAATAACAAATGATCGTGTGCCCCTAGGATTATGTGTACCAGTTTCACTAACATTTTGCATATCTAGCGTCACTCTAATAAAAATAATGTCGACCATGAAGAAAGACCTTGTCATCAAATCAAATCTGTTATTGTGTATGCTCAACAATGTTTCATAATTTTATAATCAGATTTCAGACAGATCATCGTTTCCAAGGCTCAACCTGCAAAGATGAGACTTGTGAAATAAAACCGTAAGTAGCATTAAACAAGTGGTCAATGAGGTTGCAATATTTGACAGAAACTAAGAGGAAAAAATCCATGGTATATACAAACACCGAGAAGACCTTGCATTAAGAAAAACTTAAAAATTCAAATAAATCTCACTTATTCTAAATAAAAGAACTTGATGAGATTAGAGACTTGCGTTAATCACATTGAAGAGAGTAAACAAGAAGGACACACCAAAGGGCGGGACAATAACTGATGATCCTCTACAAAATCTCCTATGCCTGTTGCACCGAATATAAACTAAACTAAGTAAATTGAGAATATCTTCGTGCCAAAAATTGCCATGTCAATTAACCCCACAATGAGTGTCGGCAAAAAGCGCACAATCGTCCCGGCACATGTACATCCATCAACTGAACCGATTTTGAAACTGAGTGTAAACTTGTATATAAATAGATGGCTCAAAAGAAGATGCTGAGTTATAAATGGACCTCTAGGCTGCTTTGGGGTTCACACACATGCACAACAAAGCATAAGTCAAACCTACAAAAGATTCTCTTGAGCACATAATGGTAGACCACAGATTATGAACCAAAAATAGTGCGTTTTGAAATTTATTAATTGTGCCTGCAACTGAGAGAACCCCTGGTAGTAGATCATCCAAAATTGAGATGTTGCACCCCATTATAATGTGTATTAGGAAGCCATTGGATGCAAGACGAACATATAGAAGAATTATTTGAACAATCTTTTTTCTACTCATATATACATGTGTAGCTACATATATCCAACTATGAATGAGATGCCATAGGCATAATTGATCAGTTCCTAAGAGTGTGAAGAGAAAAAGTCCACTTCAGACCTTAAAAAATCAGCAAAAGCTACACATGAAGGCATTCAAGAGTAGAAAAACAGGAGGCAATTTAAATAGAATTTGTCAAAGAAAGGGAGCGAGCATTCACGCTCAATTGATCCAAACCCTAAATATACAGAAACCCTAGATCAAATTAACTACTGCCAACTCATATCTACTAACTGCGATATCAATGAGCATGCATAAGAAATCATTTTTTTTAGTTCACGTAATTTATTCCCATTGTGCTTAGCCATCAGAGAACCAAATATTATTTCTAGAAATTTGACAGTTGACATGAAAAATCCCCCGAGTTTTAGCCATTTTGAATGAACCACCGATTTGTAGTTCATGTAAAACTGGAGGACAAGCTTTTCCTATTCCCAAGATAACTATAAAAGTGCAATACGAAAGGCCAACACAGAACTACTAAATAGTCATTAATAGTATATAGGAGAATGCACGAGAACAAAGAGAAAAACCACATTATACACACAAATTCCGAGAAGAGAGAAACAGCAGTAACAGTTGTTGTGCCATTCCTCTTCATTCCATGAAGAGAAACATCGTACATTAAATAAGAAAAAAGCCTAGCACACGCACAAAAGCAAAGTTATATAACCGAGAACGAAAGGCAAATTCTGAGAAGCATATTAACCAGAGAGCAAAAGCACACTGTAAGAAGAAGAACAAAGAAACCACCATTTTGAAAACCACCATTTTGAAAACCGAGCTCTTCCTAGTTCCGATACGCGTCTTCATAGCTCACACGCATGGGAATTAAACATGAAAACCAAATAAAAATGGGGACAGCAAAAGGACGACATCCCCAAATCGATTTCGTGACTGTTTCCATGTAAAAGCTCGAGTCAGGATTATATCCCAAACCTTTAAAGGTACAAGTTACACTTGCAAAAATAAGATAGATAAATTAGTACCAGAATCAGAGGGAACACCAAGAGTGAGGGCTTTGAATTGGCACTCGATCCTCTGGAGGAAGAGCATGGCCTCTTTGAAGGGTTTGGAGAGTTCTTGCTCGTACTTGGTCAGCATCTCGCAGTAGGCCTCCATGAACTGGTCAAGAGCTGGGTCTTCACCAATGCAACCTGTGTTGTTCATGCCAGTGTTCCCGGCCATTATCGCAGCCGATGCACACGCTTCCTCTAGCTTTGCCACCACGCCAGGCGGAGCTCCTACCTATATATCGGTTATAATTTAACGTCATAGTAATACAATACTTCGTATAGAAACTGTGGAGATCTTTTTGTCGAGATCGCCCAAAAGGGTCTCCAAAAAAATCCCCTTCGAACCTCAGAGGGTCTCCTTTCATATTGCTAAACAACAACCCGCGCAGGTATGACTATATATTGTACAAGAAAGAGAAGGGAAGTAATGAACTACGTTCTTCGAGAAATGACTGCCGTCTGCTTTCACAAAAAAATTCTTCAAGGGGAAAAAAATGCAAAAGAAACAACAACTACTAACCCTATCAAGTCGTGGTCGTCCCAGTTTGACTAAATTAACACCCATAAAGAAATAAGAAAAGAAAAAGCCATGCTTGAGTGTGACAGAAAGAACTCTTTTTTCTCCTCCTCGGGTCCTTATCTTTTCTCTGTAGTTGTTTTTGAGGAGACGATTAGCTTCTTTTCTCACTGGTATGAACATCTGAACAAAGAACGAGCATAGCCAGATAGCGAGCAAGAGAAAGTAGGGTTTTTCGCTTTTCTTTCACCTTCTGACAATTGACATAAGCTGAGAGAAGGCGGTGGTAGTGAGGATGAGCCATGATCTTGGCCTTGACATCGTTGTCCATGAAGAAACAACCTGAGCCTGAGCCTGAACCTGAACCACCTGCGTTGTTGTTGCTATTGTTGTTGCGGTCGTCAAGAATCGGAGAAGAACCGCTGCTGCTATTACGAGCTGTTTGGTCAAGAAAGTACTGGTGGGTGCTTGTGTTTAGGTTTTGATGATGGTGATGGTGATGGTGATGATGATGTTGATGATGGGGATGGGGATGGGATGACGAGGTGATGGTGTTGGCGGGCATCATCGTCATCATCATTGGGCATAGCCCATCACCACCACCGCTGTGGTGACCGTTCTCTCCAAAAGCCATCAAACAGGAAGGCGAATTAGTGCCGTTTGAACCACCCTCCATTCCAGTGTATGGCCTAATGCAAAACCCTTTTTCCTCTCTCTCCCTCTCCCTCTAGAGAACGAAAGGGTGATGATGAGATCCTTTATGTGTGTGAGTTTTAGCTCCTTTAAAAAGACTGTAAGTGGGAGTGAAACAAACAACACCCAGTTTGGTCTCCCGAGTTTTGTGCTTACACAAAGTTCAGGCCTTTTCACAGAAGAAAGAGAGAAGGGGAAAAAAGCAAAAATCCATAAAATAGTGGCCCTCCTTTCTAGTGGGTCGTCAGATTTATACATGCACTAATATCAGCCCTCTCTCTCTCTCTCTCTCTCTCTGAGGGCATAGCCTGCTCAAAATATTTTTCTTTCGAGAATGGGGGAGTGTTCTTTATCCTTTCTTTCACTGCACCATCGTCTCTCTCTCCCTCTGTCTGCTCATTCACAGCATTAATCTCTCTCTCTCTCGTGTCTTTGTTTTTCTTTCTCTCTCTATCTCTGTGTGGGTGGTTTTTGATTGAGAGAGAGAGAGAGAGAGATGAAAAGGCACGCGTTTTGGGTAAGAGGAAGGAGGGGGGTTACTTATCTTGAGGGACTTTTTATTACCTTCCCGATGAAAACTCTCTCTCTCTCTCTCTCTCTCTCTATGTTTGCCAGTCGAAAATGGCAGTGTATCAGTGGCAGTGCAAGAAAAGAAAGAGATAGGGAGAGAGGGAATTTTTTTCTTTACGGAAATAAATAAAAGCAAATTACGAGAAAGAGAAAGAGGGGGGGGAGGAGGAGGAACGATCAAATCGAGGGAAGAGCCAAAGAAGAAACAGGGATAACTATTCATGGATGATGGAGGGGAAAGGTTCCCTGGGCACGAAAGAATCACACACAAACTCTCTCTCTCTTTTGTGACAGTGGTGTTTCTTCCATCTGGGGTTTTGATTTTGCAATCTGCTGTCCACTCGATTAATATTCTTTCTCACTGATAAATGTTGTCTTCTTCTATCCCCCAAGATTTGTATTCTCTTCTTTTCCTTCTAAGATGGCCTCTTTTCATGTGATGTTCTCCTGTGTTGGAGCAGCTGTGTACTTGGGGGGTTTCTTTCTACATCTAGTAACGTGGTTTTTGGTTAGGATGCAACCCATTGTTTTATACTATTGACTTTTGAGGGCTCTCGAAAAATTTTGATACAATGTGATAGATAAAGTGAACTGATTTATAATATAATGTATTATATATACAGGTGAGAATGACTATCGCTTTATTCGATCACACCTATATCGAAAATGATTGATCTTATCGATATTTCTTTTACTGATCTTAATCAAAATTAAGAATAGTATTGTGATGGCTCCTCCATTTGCACACTTTTCAGTTTCTCGTCCAAACTCCAACATCTTTAAGCTACCCTGAGTTTGAGGAGTGATATTGGCAAATAATGTAAGATTATCTTGAAATTGTGAGCTCAGTGGTTTTTTATAATATAATTGATAGTCATACATACATTCTATTCTGATTTCGTCTGGGTCTATACAATTTCTTTCCTACTGTTGTGTTTGTAACTTTAAGCAAGTTTAAGAGATGTGTATTTTTCTTGAATTTTATTTAGGTCAATAACATTCAATAAAATATGTACTCGATATGTAGTTAAATGTATTTTTGTCAAGCCTAATTATATTTGTTATCAAAAGTCAAGCCTTTTATACACAAAGAATAAACATGCTACATGTAACTTAACCTTATTAACTTAAGGTTAACATCATGAAAAACCCAAAATCGGTACCCTATGATAAATTTATCACAAACCAATGTTTTGACCACCAAAGACTCCAAACTTGTATAATTGTGATAAATTTACCTTCTGTTAATTTCTATTAAATTTTATCGGCAAATTGCTGAGTTGGATAATACATGGTAGTTAATAAACGTACCAATTTGAAGTTTTATTCTCCATTTGTCACAAGTGTACTATTTAATGATTTTTCATTAATCTAATTTAACGAAAACTAATGGAAGGTAAAATTATCACAAATATACTAGTTTAAGGTTTTTAGTAGTCAAAAATTAGTTTTTGGTAAATTTGTCATATATGTACCAATTTGTGGTTCCTTGTTGTAAAAAAAAATAATTTGTAATATATTTATCATAAGTGTACTAATTTAAGATTTTTCGTGACATTAACTCTTATATACGACACACTTAAATCACTCAAGACTTATAGATTGGATGAGTCAATGAGTGCCAAACCTATTTAACTAGCAACTAAGAAAATGTAATTATCCAATTTAATATGTTATTGTATCTACAACCAGACATGTTAGGATACATTTATATACATTTATACTTGCACAAGTACATTTTACATGTTTATATATGAGTAAAAATATCTCAAACGTGCCATGTTTGGTGTTAGAACCTACACACAATACTGCGGGATTATGGCATGAAAATAAAGATTATCAACCTAATTCTAACTAAATGACAATTAAATGGAATCTCAAATAAGATATCTGGTCCATTACATAACATTATGAACAGAGATACTCCTATTTTTGAGGGTGTTTTTCCCAAATGCCTCAAATAACCTAATCTTGGGAAAGAAAATTTATGGAGGGATGGATGCAATAACTAAAGAGTAGTTGAATAAGAAGAATCACATGATAAGCGTTGCATTGACAAGTTTGCAATGTCTTTTAAAAAATAACTTTTATTACTTTCCGTTTCTTTCCGAGCTCCAGAGATGAAAATATGCACTTTATATAATCATGTAAAAAAACTAAATAACTCTGTTCCCTACTTGGTTTTTTAATATTAGGCGTTCACAAAATCAAATTTCACGTGCTATCAAAAAATAAAATTACAAGAATACTGACACCATCTTCACCTGAGATTTGAAAAGAGATGGATCACACTCATTATTAGTCCTCTGTTCCGGTAGCATCCCAGCTTTGCAATAATTTACCAAGGCAAAAGGAAAGGGTGGGGTTTCAGCTAAAGAAAAAGCTGGTAAAGCAAGTGGGACACTCCGAATGTCTCTTCAGTCTACCTATTCTTCTACACTCCTTATAGTTATAGCCTGTCCTTCCCTTTTCTTCATTTATTTTTTCATCATCAATTCATCTTCTGTCTCATATGGTGGTATAGGTATATCAATAAGTTGGAAAAGCTCTTGATGCAAGTGCCCCCAAAAAATGTCATCCAGCTTGATAGAAAATTATTCTGAAAAAAATTAAGAGATTACATGACTATAAAGTTCCGATAGTTTCAAAGACGGTGTCGCGTGCAAATCAAACTAATAATAACATATAAAAATAAATAAAATATTATGTATAATTACTATTAACTAGTTCAAAAAGTTTTTACTGCGTAATTTAATATTTAAATATCATGACACTTTCTGTTAAGTGTAGGTTGGGATTTCACCTAAAGTTATGATCTCCAGGTTTGATGCCCTCTGGAAATAAATGAGAATATTGTTGACTACATGAAACATTAAGGTATTGATAAAGAGAGACTATACACATAGAAAATCCAACCAAATTTCACGGGTAAGTGTTGTGGGATGTTTTAATAGAACTTGTCTAATGCTAAACTTATTATACAGATCAATTTAGTCCTAAAACTTAATTTTGTTGGAAATTGATGACATGTCCGTGCACTACATAGGATGATCGACAATGATCGACCGTCAAATTAACGATTTGCAGTGAAAATTAGCCAAAATGATCATATTAGAATTTCGCGTAAAGGTTTAAGACTAAATTGGCAAAATTGGAAAGTTTAAAACTGAATTTGTATTTATACGCTGTGTTTATGATTGATTGATTGAATAATCTCCCCATATAATACGTATAGGACAACTTACTTTTGCTCATTGAGTGTAAATAGTATGTCCTCTTTCTTTTTTGTATCTAGAACATTATTTTGCAAATTTGATTGCAAATATCTAAATCGATCCTGATGGATAATTTGTAATTGATCAAAGTAAAAAAGAGAATAATCCAAAATATCATAGAAATTGATCCTGCCTTATATCATGTCATAATGAAAAGTCTTTTCACGTTTAGATCTAAAGAAAGCATATACATACATCATAATCTATATAGGATATGATTGACTCCTACTATACCTGATATAGTTGACTTTGCCTACAAAAAGTTACATAGTGGAACACAAAGCAATAATTACGCGGTGGAAATAAGTATCTTTATATATGTAAATCTATTATCCTTCAAAATATTTTTATGTCTATCTATTTGTATCCATTAGGAAAGCTCGCTTTTGCACAACAAGGGCATTCAAGGTGAATAATAACCAATAGAGAAGTGTTATATTTTCTACTATAGAAGAACTCCAAATTATTCTTTGGAAACTCCTCATTTTCATCATTAATGATCCACTCGCCATGAAACAACACAGCCCAATAAGGAAATCCCAATTCAATTGACCTATCGTTACGATCAAATAGATGGACGAAAACTTTGAGAAAACCATTTTAAAATATCAATATGGTGATAAATATTGCATTTATCTAATGTTTCAAGTGATGAGTAGTAAAATCAATGAGAAAATATTCATACTTACAAATCATGCGTGGTAAGTGTTATGTAATAGAGAGAAAAAAAAAATCTACAATAAGTAGGAGAATAGACCGACCGGTGTGAAACGATAGTACAAAATTCTATAATCTATCTTTTTAATTATTTAAATAAATCAAAAAATTGAAGAAGAAAAATGCGCCAACTAAGTGTATCCTCGAGTTCTACAAATTCTAGATGAATTGGCAATTAGAAAACGTGCCAAAATACATTCTGTTTCTTACTCTAGGCTTCCAATTCCCAAGAGACAAATATTAAAACTCTTAACTTTTGCATGTAAGGGAAAATTATAAATAGTTTATCAACTTTAATTCAAAATATAATATCATCCTGAATTTTTCATTTATTTAATGTTGTTATTGAACTATTAATAAGTGTTTGATGTTATCATTCTATTTGCTCAAATAACATATCAAGTGTTATTTGATGACATGAATTATTATATGTTAAGTTGGAATTTAAAAATGATGAGTTAACATGTCTATCATTTTATCAATTTAATTTAGTAAAGTAAAAAAAAAAAAAAAGAAGAAATTTCACATTGACTTGAATTATTGTACCTTAAATTGTAATAAATATCTTATTTGAATGGCCTGCATATAATATTTTTTTTTTATTGTCCACCATTCAAACTTAATGTCTGTTAACTTGGATTAGCAAAAGGATGACATTAAACATTTTCATATTATAAGTTAAATTGAATGTTTACTAATTTTTTAAGAATTATATTAGATAAATTAAAATTCCAGAAACGACATTGTTTCTAGGACCAAAATGCAGAAACTATTTGTCTCAAGTAGCATACAATGGTCTCGATAAAAAAAAAAAAAAAAAAAGTAGCATACGATGGTTATCCTGCTAGCTTCTGTTCACCAGCTCATCGGACAAGTAGGTTCTTCTTTAATGAAAGCTTTGATTAAATTAATGTTGGATCCACATGCACACAATTATGTCTCCCAGAATGGCATTTGTATGGACTTTATGCAATGACTTTCTTTTACGCTTTTGCTCCCCAGCCATTTATCATCTTTTTCCATTTCGCCCCCTTTGGTTTACTTTGATCTGATATTATTAATATTATTATTATTTTGAGATGACGGTGCTTTTATGTTGTGGCTGGGTGACCAATTTATATTTTGTGAAGGTTTCACTTTCACACGTGTCAAATCTACATACACTAAATCTTTTTTACTCTGAACGGTGATGGTATTGAAAACGTCAAATCTAGATATACAGGCATACACTGTCGAAAGGTAAAACCATAGCAACATATGAAAATCTTAGTGTGCGCTTATTACTAAAGACAGATTCAATAATTGGCCGTCCATTTTGATATGAATAAATCACAGATCTACTTTTTGAGCGTGTGACTTTATATCTCATTATGACGATTCATCTTCTTATATAGAGTTTTTTTTTTTTTTTTTTGAATTTGTCCATGATTTGTCTTCGTTTGCAGTTGAATTGCGTTTCTCTATTGTATATTCATGGAAATGAATGAGATGCTTTTTTGAAAAAAAATTTACCGTCAACAGTAATATTATTAGATGATGATTATATTCTTAAGTTATGCATTACATCCTACTTATGTTTATGTTCACTAGATTAAGATGAGAGAAATCTATATAGACATGATATATTTAATGTAGATAAAGTCAGATCCTTGGTATTAATTATATCTATTCAAATTTTGCGTTGCTAATTTTTTTGAAATTATAGTCCCCTGACAAACAACAAAAATTCCTTTTATTATCTTTCTTATTTTTTTTTTTTTTGGTGGAATAGAGCAGTTATTTGGTTAGCTTTGAGTTGCATTTTATTTAATTTCTCTTTGAAAGTTCTATTTTAATATAAACAAGGGCATGACATAAGCAAATGCAAAAAGAAAAATATAAGACACAATATATTATTTAATGAAATTTGTCTACAAGTTGAGCTAAAGAGTAATAAAGAGTTCCGCTTATTTCTTTATCTGCAAATGAGAGACATCGAGGTTTTAAACCATTATTAGAATTGTCTTTTTTTTTCCCTTACATAGCAATGGATTTTTTTTCTATTTTTAACGTCATCCCCAATTTTGGAGTAATCTACTAATATTGGAGTGAATAATTGATGATGATGCTATGAAAAAAGAACATGCACCTTTGAAAGAATAAGGACATTAACTATGGTAATTCTGAAGATTATCACCAATATCAATTATCCCCATACTTTTAAACTACTTTTGCATAATAGGCGGGCCTAAAAGCTAGTTTCAGACAGGTTCACATCAATTGTATTTTGCTTGTTCGCATCGCTTTTCCTTCCGATCTTGACGTGAATTTATGTCATTTAAAAATTTATGAAAATATAAAATTGTGAAAGCTTTTAAAATATTTCAAGTTAAATTATAAATTCCACAAGATGCACGATAAATCAAAAGTTAAAAAGTAAAAAATTTCTGTCGCGATGTACTCATTCTTAATCAATTTGATTGATGATAAAGGATTGATGAAATTGGGGAAGAGAGTGGGCAGATGCCAAGTCCACTATGTGGAGCAGCATCATGATAAAGTCATTCCCCACGCTGTCCCTACGCCCAAGACCCCTATATCACACCTACGAATAGCCACGTTCTCATTTTATGTCGGATTCTTTCCCCTATTTATTTATTGTTGATATTTATTGCATCCGTGAGCTCTATGTTACTTCTTATTTGTTCACCAGCCAAAAAAGTTGCAAAAAAGAAAAAAAAAAAAATCTTTGCAACCTTAAGGGTTGTATATTTCGCGAAAAGTTTGCAATTGAAAAATTTATTTCCTTCATTTTTTTAACATTTAGACCACTTAAAACAAATCAACGAAATTTTTGAGCTCTATGTTATTTCTTATTTGTTCGCCAGCCAAAAAATTGCAAAAAAAAAAAAAAAATCTTTGCAACCTTAAGGGTTGTCTATTTCGCAAAAAGTTTGCAATTGAAAAATTTATTTCCTTCATTTTTTTAAACATTTAGACCACTTAAAACAAATCAACGAAATTCTTTTTACAAATAATAAAATCTTGTGTTTAAACCAACAAAAATACTCTCTTTTGAAAGTGACATATTGTTTTTCAACATATGACAATGTTGAATTAGTTGATCCCTGTAATAATTTCGAGAAGAACAAAAATAAGTGTTTAGTAAAACATTGCTTTTTTCATTTATATATTGGATCTCCACATAGGAAAATGACTCATTTAAAAAAAATTACTAAATATCCTCATGGCTTTTGGCATACCCAAACATAAATATCTTTTCAAGGTAATAGCATAGAAGTTTAACTCGTCTATAATATAGATATAATTTCTTTGGGGGAACCAATTGAAGCCAAAAACCTCCTCTGGAATTTGTTTTATGTACAATGTAGATGAATAAATTTTTCTCTACAATGCATCTACATACGCTTGGTCCGGAGTATCAATTTTTAAAAATATTTAATGTCTGGTGCTATTGATATTAGAAATTATAACAATTTAAAGAGAATATGAGAGGATGATTCATCGACACATGAAGATAAATAAAGAATCTTAGATCCATGTAAGGCAATTAGAAACATAAGATCGGCATTGGGAGGTGATGGACTTATCTATCATGTCGATATTTTTCTCGAGATATTACAGATCGACAAATATTTATTAATTTTTGATGGAAGAAAAATTTTGATAAACTAGACGAGGCTAGGGCCTAATCCTCAAATTTAATGGAGAAATTTGGTTGTTAGATAGTCTCATTTCGGGAATTACGAACTGGTGTATAGATTGTTGTTTTTTTTTTTTTTTTTTTCCTTTTTAGGGTTTCCTCTGCTTTTTCATTAGTCCTTAGTCTGTATTATTAAAAGAGAGTAGATGGACAGAAAGAATATGCAGGTAGAACCTGCACTAATGACGTGAAGTAATTAATTTACTCAGAAAAGTAGAGCTAGGGCTAGCGTGTGTATATCGGTACATTTTAGATCGGTTGTCACGAAGAGGTTGACGAGACTTTATATCGATCTGACAGACTCTAGTTACCCGAGAACAAATTTTTCTAAATTCTCCTTTTTCTGATGCTGCGGGTGAGCAATAATTTGATTTTCTTTTCTTTATTTATTAAAGTTTGTGTGGTGGGGGTGTGTGCAATCATCTGTACAGCTCTACACATACACATACTGATCATCATTGCATGCAAACAATTATGGCGGCATGTATAAAAACCCCGAAATTCCGCAAGTTAAAGGAAACTACTGCAATTGGTTCTGTCGCAGATTTTCTTTTCTTTTTTTAAATAAAAAATCGATTTTATTTTCGGCGCCTATCTTCAAGACAAGCATTCTCTCAATCGAAAACAATCTGATGCTGCTGCTTCGTCAGGGGACAGATTCAGAGAATGCTGTGAACCTAATTTTTAAAGAATAGAATTTGTATGAAGTTGGAAGGGCAAATAAAAAAATCCTAAATTATGTATAATTTTTTTTCATTGCAAAAAGCTCTAAACTTATCCATTATGACAAAAATACTCCAAATTTTATTTCGTGTCATGATAAAACTCAAACTTATATGTTTATGGATATAAAATTCAGGATTTTTATAGATTTTTAGTAATACAAAAAAAAAGTTCGGAATATTTATGTCACCGCGAATATAATTTAGGGTTTTTTTTTGTGGTATTAATCTAAATTTGAGTAATGCCTATGAGTATTTATCTCACTTTGTCTTAGTTATTATATACTTAAAGAAAGAAAAGTACCCGAAAAGCATCAATCGAGTTTTTGGCAACTGTGCTAGTTGATAAATGATTTCCTGACTATAAAAACTTTTAGCCCTTAAATTTTTAGTATTCGCAGGTTTGATTTCATGTATCTTGTCACCCGTGTTTATGGATCATATTGGTGTTTGTTTTATATTATCTTTAATCATAAAATACTCAATTTCTCAGAGCTCTATGTAGATTGCCTTAGAACTATGCCTGTTTGGATTAATCTGCTTAAAAGAGGTAAGTTTTTATTTTTCAAAAGAATTTGGAAATGGAGGTAAATTAAACTTTAAAATTTATGAATTACTTCCCTTTGAACATATATTAAATTAAAATTACATAAATAAATTACTTTGTAGGAAAGTTATCTTTCCTATTCAGATTTTGTCTCTCAGTATAATATATTATATCTGAATATTATGTCGTTTATTTAGAATTCATTTATCAGAATGTTATTTAACACTGATTTTAGGTTGATATTATCTACAATGAGAATATTATTGTTATGAAAGCATTTATAATTATCAAAGCAAATATCTAAGTATAAAGCGCTGGCTAATTATTTTGGTCTACGTGAAAACAAAATTCTTTTTGAGAAAGTCTTATCAAATGAATACTTTACCTTTTTCTTTTTCTTTTTCTTCGTCGCCCATCCTTTCCTTCCGACTCACCGCTGAGAACCTGATAAAATGATCAACGTCACGGCACACGATGGAAGATCTACACGTAATCACACACCACATCCGACTGAAAATTGCACTGATCTATGAAAGAAACGATCTGTATTACTAAGGAGCCGCTAGTAAATGCAGGGTCAAGGTTAGGGTTTTTCTCTCCACGCCTCTTCTCTCTAGGGTTAGCTAGGGTTCGTCTCTGTGGAAGATAGTACGCGAATCCATCAAGAATAAAAGCAGGGAGAAAAGTGAGAGGGGGAGAGAGGGGGAGACGTCACTGGCATGCTGTGAAACGGGTATAATTGGTAGAGGGACAGGAAGCTATAGCTACTTCAACTCTTCCATCAATAAGCAAGAAGCTTTCTTTCTGATCTAACTTTACGTCATTTCCATCAACAGTTTTCATGAAATCCAATAAAATTGAAGCTCCAAAAAGAAATTTACAATAATAATAATAATTATTATTATTTGGGTTCTGCGACTTCTTCTTTATGACCCTCCCCATCATGTCAATCCGGCTCTTTGGTGGTACTTTTGCATGGTTAAACTGGATTACTTTAATCTTTAGTTCATCTACTGTCAATTTGTAAAGCTAATCCACTTTTCTCAATGGCGTCAGTTCTAGTTTGAATATGCGACGTATATGCAGCAGAGGGTTTGGCCTCTTTTATCTCAAAAAGAGAAAAACTTAGGCGGATAAGGGTCCATCGAAAAGGTGATCTCTAAGTAATAATTAGTATAATGATGAGTGTTCGTAGCATAATTAAACGGGGTTCGCATCAAGCAACTTTAGTGATTACAACGCTCCAAGTGTCCACCCTGGACTGGGGACAAAGGAAAAAAGGATAATGCAAAGATAGAAGACTTGACATCGTTATATATAGAGAGATGTGATGTTAATCTAAATATTGAGAGGCTTATAAATACTTGTCAAACCTGATATGTCCGGCATTGTTCTATGTCCGAATGACTGATGAAAAGAACGAGGCTGGCAATGGAAGAATCTGCTAAGAAGGGTTGATCATGGGCATCGACATATTGACATCATAGACATATCTATGGTGAAAGATATTTCTTGCCTTTTGAATTATCTCATCTCCCCTTTGCCTTGTTAAAAAGCCATAGTTGCCAAACTTAAACTTGCAATAAGGAGTATATGTAATATACTTGAGCTCACCCACTTGTGCATAGATTGAGCCTTATGCAAAATACATTGGGACGTAACCATATCGAATTGATAACTAGACATCAAAAATTGATAGGATAAATACGGATCCATTCATTAATACATTACTTATAAACTAAGTAATTGAGAATACTTTGAGGAAGAAGAGGAGGATTTTAATCCCTTAAAAGTAGGAGGCTCCATCTGCTTTATAACACGGTTAAGCATATGTTACGTGCGTGTACAAGAATGAATAAATATGTAAAAATTAGATAAACAAAGCTAATCAGAGTCACTTAAGAAAAAAAGAACTGGATCGAAAATTTCGTTAGTGGGGGAAGTGGTCGGTGGATGAAAACTACCTGGGATAACTTATTGGGATCCTTAAACTTGTTCGTTAACTTTTCTTATTATTTTATGGAAGAATAGTTTTGGAAAGTGTCAAAAGGTAAACAAAATGGGCATTTTGACTTAATGTATAACGATGTTGAGCTCCGCATTATGCACTTGTGCGAACATGGACGAGTTATGTACAAAGAGAATGAACTTACTTTGTTAGAGTGATTATCTAATGAGTAATTATAGCATATCCTGGCATGCAAAAAAATAAGGGTCATAGCACGAAAAACCCAAAACTAATACATCTCGTGACAAATTTATTTAAAGATTTTTAAACCAAAAACTCAAACTGGTACACCCATAACAATTTTATTAAATTATTGAGGTGTATGACATGTGATAGTTGATGGATATTTCAGTTTGGAGTTTTACCATCAATTTGTCACAGATGTATTAATTTAAGATTTTACCATCCATTTGTCATAGGTATTTTTTGTAGCTTTAATCAAATTTAATGGACATTAACGGGGATAAATTTGACACCAATGTATCAGTTTGGGTTTTTTGATGATCAAAAAATCAGTTTGGGATAAATTTGTTACGTGCATATCAATTTAAAATTTTTAGTGATCATAAAATTAGTTTGAGATAAATTTATGATGGGTGTATCAATTTGGAGTTTTTAAAGATATTAACAAAGAAAAAACATTTACCCAAACAACTTCATACACTATTGATTTGAGAAAGTTGATATGCTAGATAAAACCGCTTTTTTATAATTATCTTAACACTGACGGTGCATGTTCTATCTTTCCTTCTTTAATAGTGTGGATGTAATAATTATCGGTAATTATCAAACACGTATGAATTATGAGGTTACTTAGTGAATAAAGAGAATAGTAACTAGTTTTGATTTTTGTATATTCTGATACAAGCGTAGAGTCAAGCATATGAAGAGCAAGACAAAGGGTTTTTTTCTCACACACTTATATATATTTATCATAGTCAATTTTTTTGGAAGTAAAGCTTATTAATGCTATGTACTGCTTGGACTCCTGGTGTTTGGTTACAGGGTAACCTCACCAAGCAATAGGGAACTTCGTTCTCATGTTGGGGCCATTTCACTTGTCTGGTAATCCAAGTAGGTGAACAGGATTGCATTTTTTATTTTAACGTGTTAGGATTCGTATGCCCAACATCTCCCAAGTCACCCCCTAAGTTTTCCTTTGTATATTTGTCTTTTGCAAGGAGGAGGGAATACACTTTATGTGTTTTATATTCCAGAGTTCTCGAGGTCTAAAATGAATTAGGTTAAAGTCTTTTAGGGACTTGCTCATGTCCAATTTATATATATTTATTACAACCAATTTTTTGGAAAGTAAAGCATATCAATGATAGTCCACGAAAAGTATAGATGAAATCGAAGGCCGAAAGGAAATACAAATGGTCGGAGCTTTAACGACTATTCATAATGAGTAGTTGGATCGCCCGTTCGACGCGCCCAAGTGGAGCGACCATGACGAGAACTTTGAGAACAGGCTTTCTGCCAACCGCAAGGGGAAGTGCTATGCAAGAATCACTTTCGAAGTGCGTAGAACGCCGGGCTCTATTGTTAGGGATCGAGTTGCCAGCAAAAGCGCTTTGCCTTTAGCTGGAAGAGTCGAGCCTGCTTGGCTGCTTGGCTCTTGCGTCTGATGGAGACGAGCAAACTCATTGAAAGCGAGACTAACGCGGTTCTGGACTTGTCCAAAGTCTGCAACGTACGGTGTCTGTCTTCGCAAGAAAGCCCCCGACCCACTTTGTCTACATCGCTCAAGAAGAATACACCGACTTGTTTGATTCGCCGCACCATCCAGACAAGTTACGAAATCCCTCCATTTATGGTTGCATTTGGCGTGAAGCTTTGTATAATGGAATGATCTTGACCGCGTTAGAGAAGATGAGGCACCTTCGGGCCACGGTTCTAGTCCTCCGATGAGATTACTCCATACATCCCAGAGAATAGAGCATCAACCGATCAAACCCTTTTTCGGCGTTCCTAGGAATGTGGCAGACAACTGTCGTGTGAGGACGATGGTCAACCGTGATTAAACAAGGCGTGGCAAGAAAAGAGGAATATATTACCTGATAAGCGAAACTAGAAGATTCGATTAAGGTCATTAACAGTAGCAAGCGAATCACTTAAAGTAAAAAGATGGATTTGGAACAATCCCTCTTTGCCAGGCTGCATTATTCAATCACGTTAGGTAGCAGATGGTTATCGAAGTGGAAAACCAGTAGGAGCGTAAGTTTATAGAAAAATGGTGAATGATTGGAGGACGAAATTGAAAGGGACAGCGAGATTAAAAGTCAGAAAAACTATTAGCTTTTGTCAGACCAATCTTCGGTTTGATTATCATTACATTATGATGATGATGGTGATGATAAATTGCTGCAAAGCTACATGATGTCATTGACAGTTTGAAAAGCAATATGGAGGGCTGTTCATTTGTGCTTTCTTTTGGGTTCAAGGAGGCAATTACTTCTTTTATTGGTGGGGTGGGAACATGATGGTGATCATTACAACATGCAACTTCTTGGGTTTGTTTTCTTGTTTTTTTTTTTTTTTTGAAAGAGGGGGGGCCACTCCTTTTTTGAGGGTAGTTCCATTTGACTAATCTAATACCCTTAATTATAATGATAAGAACTTTCTCATGTAGTAAAGGGTTAATCACCCAAGTGGGGGTGGGATTGTCATGTGTAAATTAAATAGTTACCCTTTACGTAATATAACCTCGAAGACACTTTCTAAGCAACCGATAAATGAGAATTTTGTAGTTTGCAAAGCACCAATTATTCTTGTATTATACACGATCAATGCTTCAGATTAGATTATTCGAAATAAGGTAAATGTGTTGGCGGCATTCCTTGGCAGGTTCCAGAAGCAATTTAGAGATGTTGAGAAACTAATCCAAACTTCTCTCTTCGTGTCTTACTTGAAGAAGTGTTGTCATTTTGAGAAGATTTATGATCATCAACTTGAGTTAAAATGATTGAATGACCAACAGAAGATAGAAACAAGTAACTGCAATCATTTAATTCAAATTGGACGATAAAATTCTTACCTAACATGATAGAACCACGAAAATATTAAGCACCATATTTTGCGTCAAGTTTAATTTTTGGAATTAGCATTAAACCTACTCAACAGGTGAGCTTGGATGGGCTCGGGCACCAATTTTTGTATGTCTCGGATTAGAACAAATTACTAGAATTCATCTTCTTTGACGGATCAGTAGATATTTTCACAAATTTGATAAACGGAGGCCTTTATTTTCATGGTTTTAGTTCCTTAACTTAATTTTGATTCTATTTACTGAAAGAAAATGAGTTTCTTGAAATGTTGAACCTCAAATTATATCCCATGAAGGGGATGTTGAAGTTGAAAAAAACCATCTACTCATTCGAATCCTTGTTGTGGCATCTTTAAATTATACACCCACACTCGCCCAAGGGAATAATGGCCAGCCTAATAGGCCACCTTTTTATATTTTATTTTTAAACAAATTCAGCTTAGAAATGGGTAAATATGGAAGTCAGATGAAAATAATCATTACTACTTTACCTATAAGTTCTACACTATTTCTCTACGTTTTAGAAATTTTGACTTATTTTATCCTATTGGCGTTCATAAATTTTAAATATCAAGGTTGAATTATCGAGAGCATGTGATTACTTATTTTTCAAATAAACATATGAGCAAGCCTAAAAATCCATCCAAGCCCGCCCGTTGACGAGGTATATATTATATTGGACTCTATGTACTTTAATTGACTTCATTGTGATGTTTCGATTACTTATCAAAAGATATGATTGATGACAAAATGAATTGATTCAAATTCTACCATGTAAAAATAGAGTATCCATAATCCATTTCTATTTTCTTCTTCTTTGCACTTCTCTTCCCTCTTATCTTTCTCATAGGTTACTATTGATCTCACATGACTTGTTTACCGAACTTTACACGTTGATCTTATTCTATTATCTAGGGCAAAACTTATGTACGAACATTCTTACTATACATACAAAAGAGAAAACATGAATATAAACTTAGCCCAATCTTGGGATGACACTTGTCTAGCTGTGTTATGTTTAGAGCTCATAATCTATGTACCCATGTTATCCCTCATTCGACTTGTCACCATGTTTATCTCTTCCATCAATAATGATCCTACAATAAACACACTCTACAATTTGCTGGACCATGGTAATGATCCTATTCCTAGGAGTGACTTCAACTTGGGAAACTTTACACTCCTCCATTGTCCCCTAGCAACGAATATTTCAAGATGGTGGGGCTTAGGTTTTTATACTTTTTTCCCCATTGGGTTGTCTTTGCACCACATAAATGAAAGCAAGCAACATCTAACTATATATTCCATCAAATCAAAGCAAAAAAAAAATTCTTATATATTCCTCTTGCAAATTATGGAATTTCTGCCCCCTCGAATTCTTTCACCAAAACATGACACCACTATCACTAAGCCATAGACAAGAATTGATGTTTGTCGATACACTTTGATCGCAATTCTCTTTCTTTTGACAAATAAAAGGAGAGCTTTGCTTTTCTGCATGAGATGAGAGCTTATCTTCTATGCCATTAGTAGCAATTTGCAGTGTTCTCTCCACACGATTCCCTCATTGACTTTGTCGATTGTTCACCGAGAAAAAAGGAACCGCACCGTTGGGAAAACCGAGAAATCATTATTTAGAGCAGGATTATAGAAAGACGGATTGATACGGATAAAGACGACAACACGTAACATCCTTAGTAGAAAGACGTGGTGCGATAAGGATAGGTTTTTCTCAATTGGGTAGTTAGATAAACCTTACTATCTACATATGAACTTGATCGTTGTGAAAGAAACAAGACAACTTGTCAAACAACATACAGACCACTAGGTTTAAACTTGCTATTTGTCAACTGCTCACAAAGCCAAAACATGTAACCCTAATTTAGACACATATTGATCAAACAAGAAGAAAACATTCTACGTATATATGTGTGTGTATATATGAATATGTATGTACATAACTTTTTCTTGGGGGTAAAAACGTAAAGGGGGCTTGTGGGACGCACATGGATAGTCCTTTGGAGGGTTCCAATTTGTCGAATTTTGATGCTTTTCTTTGGCCGACAATATCTCGCTTTTCATTGCCCAATCTATGCCACCGCAAATGGAGATCTACTGTTGCAAGGCGTGACTTGTCGCCAGAATTTATCTCTCGACATGTTCGAGGGCGTCGCTCTCTCTACACTCTCTTTCTCTACTCTCTAGGGTTTCTCTGTATGGGTGATATTATCCTCGTCAACTTGCATGTGTTGACCTTTCGTGGTAGATGATCAATTATGGTTGTAGAACCTGACATTTCAGGCAAGAGAAGTTTCAAGGCGAGCATTTAATGTGCTTTAAAAAGGCAAGGAAGAAAAGCGACATAGCAAGCTGCTTCGTCAACAACGCCGTTGCATGATATATAATCTCCTGCCATCTTGATTCGATTATAAGCTTACCAGTCATTGCGCATGGTTGTTTGAACCAGCTACGGCATGAATCTTAATCTATCCTTTTTTTTCTTTATTCTTTAGCTCGATGTCATTTTCTGGAACGTGGTTGAAAACTAAACAAAATCAAGGAGCAAGTCCGGTTTGATTATCTTTCTAGCCTTCATGTCATTGGGTTCTTTCACTTTTTTTATTGCTTTAAAGAAGCTAATGATTGACAAATGATAATCATCATGAGTCCCCATTAAGTATGATTATCATTCGACTCGATTGACCCATGTAAGGTCAATATAACTTAAGTAACTTGATAATAGCAGACAATTTTCTTAAAGACAAACATTGAATTTTGGCTCGAGTGTCTTGAAGGGATCAAGATCAACTCCGTTCACCAATTGGAGTATAATCGCAAAACAAAGTTCAAGGGCCATTATTGTTAAAATGATTCAGGCTCAAAAGCCTTCTACACCAAAGCACGAGAAATTAAAATTCTGAATTTTAAAGCTCAATCCATCATTCAAAGGAGTTGCTGGGCCATTCTCAAATCGAAGCACCAAAGTGAAGAAAGATAATAGTACGAAGAATAATATGAGAATCAAAATGCATTTCGGCCAGGTTGGAACTATTCGTGCCAAAAACAAGGGACCTACTTCTCATCCTAGGAGTGAGCAAGTATGAAAGAGTCCCCTCTCTGTCTCTCCGAGTTTCCACTACTAAGTAGGAAAGATCGAAATAGAAGAACTTTCTAGTCCACTGGATAGTCCTAATTTGATTACGTTGTACTCCAGTCTTTCTGGGGCAATCAATCCTTCCCTTCTTTCCCAAAGTTCGCGTTGCGGAGTTCTTTCAAATCAGCAGGGCGGTAAGTAGGTTAATTACTAGTACCTGCTCTTTGTCCCGATTGAGTGGAGTAAGGAGAAAGTGGAGCCTGTACCAATGTTTTAACTACCATATCTGTCCCATTTGTTAATGCTTAATAAGATTGAGAACCAGTAGGTGAGGATTTTCATTTCGATCGGGTATTTGTCCTATAAGAGGAGGTCGTCTTAGATCAAAATATAACTGGTTTGAATCCGTAGAAAGAACCCGAAACTCAATCAAAAACAGAAAGAAGGAAAGGAGAAGGGGGAAGGTCCGAGGAAGTCAGTGATTCCCGGGTCCGCAGCTGGGGAAGAAGCCGAAGGTGCGAGGAGAGCACCGAAGGGCCAGGGCCCAGGGGGATGCACCATTATCCGGGGCATGATCTCATTAGCTCTTACTACAAAACTTACTTTTTCAGCAACCATATATAATACTCGGAAGGAGCGGTACTTTCGTGCCCAAATTTCAAAACAGAGAAAGCTAATCAAGTCAAACCAAAGACGCAAGGGTGAGCCTCAATGTATATAAGCCTGCCAAGAAAGGATCTAGTATGGTATAACTCCGGTCCATGTAATCGCACTCCATTTTAGCTATCAGATCATGTGGACTCAAGCGAAGCCCACCAATTGGTCGTTGAGATGGAGTTGGCTCTCATACTCCGGGTGCATAATCAAACATCCGAACATCCACACTCAAGCAAATGAAAACAAAATATCAAACGAACTGAAGGAGACTAAAGTCCTGGGCATTATCACAATATCTTCTCCTTTAGAATGGAACATTTCCTGAAATTTACAGTGACATTCAAAAATTTATCGGAGAAAAACCAGGGATGATTTTTTTCTTTGAAAATAAAAACCATGAACCCAGTCCATTGTGTTGATGAATGATGCCTCATCCGATAAATTTACATTGCCACTGGATCGACATTGAAAACTCTTGCTTGAGCAGTCAGATCTCATTATCTCTTTGACTTCTTGGACTTCTTCCCATTCTTGTTACCCAGGTATTTTTCAACTTCTTCCTCGCCTTCATCTCCTCCTGCCTGTCTTCTCTTCCTGCCACCGCTTTCTTTCATTTTCTGCAAAGTCCAAGAACTCTAAACTCAGCATCATCTCTATCTAAAAGGACACGTCATGGAGGTTTCACTTGATATTTAACTCTGCTAAAGGAAGGGATTGACCAAAAATTGCCCAAACCACTGCTGTATACTTAAAAATGCTAATCATCACTATGTAATTTCGGATATGGTTTTACCACCACACAGAAAAGCTGCCCACTCATTGCATATGAACAGAAATGACTTTCTTTTTTATGACATTGAGGGTCTAGGCCTCTTGAAGCATCTGCTCACGCCATCAGATCACAACAATATCCCCTTCCCCCCATTTTACCGCAGCTGGGCAATTACTATGGCAATAGGCTCCTAGGGTGGCCCAAGAAAGTTTCCCTCGTTGACAATCAAGCCCATCAACATGTTTCCTAAGGTTAGTTTTGTGTTGTCTTACTCAGCTTAACCCTGGTTTTAATTGGACATGAATACTTCACTAAAGCATTGATGAGCATTTCAGTTGAATATATGTCCTAGGAACCGCACACACACACACGCACACAAAGATATATAGGGACGGAGCGATACCATCTGTGATATTCTTTTGGCCTCGGCAACACGTTCCAACAATAGCAATACTTCCTCCTCTTGAGCAGGGAACTCGGGTAACTTTTTACCTGATGTAAATCTTTTGATTAGTCTTATGAAAAGCCATAAAACTGTAAAGCTTTTCTAGACATAAAAGTATATCTTCCTCACCAATCAGCTTTTCTATTTGTATATACCACTCCAACTCGTACTGGTTCACCAGTGAGATAGCAACACCAGATCGTCCTGCTCGAGCAGTCCTTCCCACTCGATGTATATAATCCTACCATAAAAAGTTGAATCAGAAAAGCACAGATAATTGAGAGAATGCAACCGCAATCCACTTTACCCCATCAGCCAATGCCAAAACAAAATATCCCAGCTCCACAAAGCTAGACATAAACGAGTTATGTGAATTTTGTCTCCGGGGCCGGGGTATCATTCCATTTACGGTTAAAGATGGTGTCCTGGAAAGCCAGCTAGCTAATCAAGCCTAGATCAGACCTCTGGGTATTAGCTGCCAAAGCTGCAGATGCTCGGATTTATGCTACATTAGTATACTTTATTATAACTTTGCTTCTCTAACTGGGTTTAGTATTTGTGGCTATGAAAAGCAATACCCAGAGAAGAAAATTTGTCCATCTTGTCAAGGTGGCACGAAAAAGAATGGGCTAAGTAGGTCTACAAAAACTAAACATCTAAAACCACCAAAAGTAGTGCAAAGCCTTACCTTAGAAGATGATGGGATGTCATAATTGATAACCATGTCCACTGCCGGAATATCGAGTCCTCTACTTGCAACATCAGTGCAGATCAAAATATTGCATTCTCTTGCTTTAAACTTATTCAAAGCTCCAAGCCTCTTGGACTGCCATGAAAAATTGGATGACCAAAGGTCAGCACATGCCTTCCAAATGTGGTTTGCTATGAGCTGATAAAAATGTGCTGAGAGAGAGAGAGAGAGAGAGAGAGAGAGAGAGAGAGAGAGAGAGATTATGCCTGGCTCATTTGACCACTGATTGGAATTGCCCTTAGTCCGAGATTTCGAAGAATTAAGGACAAAACTTGAGTTGAATCACATGTTCGAGTGAAAACCATTGTTGTACTTTCAGCCATCACGGTGAGAATATAAACAAGATAGCAATCCTGTACAATAGCGAACAAAATGTTTGACTAAGAGGAATCAAATCATCAGAACAGAGAAAACCTACTTCAACGGTTTCGATATAAAGTACCAACAATGTCTTGAAGTGATAAATACAATTAACCTAGAATGTTACTCCACATAATAAAATTAGAGCCAGATCTTTATTTCTCTAAAGTTTCCTCAATGCCCCAACATAACTGCAACTACAACCACGACAAAAATGAACAAAGCCTTTTCCCAGTAAGTGGGTTGGCCACATTAATCACATTCTTTCCTATGTCATGTCCCTCATGATATAGAAGTAGTGAATCTTTCGTGAAGAATTCATCCACGTTTCCTATGATGTTTGGCACATTCTCACAATATAACACATGCAGATATTGGATGCACCATCAAGGCTAGCTTCATTGTGTAGACAAGCAGTAGAAAGGGTGGCACGCAGGCTCAGTAAACATCTCACGCAAATAGGCCCACAGTTGAAAGGACAATACCTTGTACTTGGCAGGAACAAAGCGATACTGCTGCTTCAGTGTATCAACAGTGGAATATTTAGATGCAGCTTCAATCTGAAAGTAAAAAAGAGATTCGCACAAGTGCAGGATTAGAATACTGCAATAATAAAATCTAGATGATAATTATACAGATTTTAGTGATATTGGAATTGCTAACGATACCTTCACAGGGTTCCTCAAACAGGCCCTCTGTAGCTTCTTAACCTGAAAATTAAATGCATACATAAGATGATACTCCAAGCAGGTCCATTAAGCTGTTATCTTCTAGACTAAAAGAACTGAAACCCTCTTTTGAATAGGCACCGAAAGGATATCCAACCATCACATCAGCAAATTTTAATCATACTAAGTAGAAGTTGCGACAGCTTGGTTGAGAAATACAACACACCAACAGTATTAAAGAACTTTGAACATAAGTCTATGACCTACTTAAGTCCCCATCACTGTCACTCGAGCCAAGATAAGTATATAATAAAACAGAAAAGAAAAAGAAAAGGTCAAATCTGTCTCAGAGCAAAGAAAAAGGTAAATTTCCTACTGAGGGTGTTTTAAAAGAAACTCAATGCCCAAAGTTCCTTCAACAAAATTCTGAGGAGGTTGGAAAGATTCACGCCATCACAATGTTATTTCAACTACTTTTAATGATAAAACAAATATCCCTTTTAAATGGTACCACGGAATTGCCAAGCTATATGTACTTCACAGCATCTTTGTATACCTTTTTTGTCATAGTGGCAGAAAATAGATATGTCCTCCTTTCACGTGGTATAGCATTCAGAATTTCATCGATGGACTTCTCAAAATCCTCATTTAGCAACCTGTCAGCCTCATCTAATACCTGTTTGAAGAGCAGATGTTGCATCACCATCAGCATCAGCATTACAAGTAGTAAACATGTTGCAGTCTATAATGACTCCAAATCACCAGGGACTGTGAAATGCTTGTCAAGTTAGAATAAGAACTCAAAACTCGCCTCCTCAAGGATTTCTGATTAGAAGTTTGTGTAAAGGTCTAGGTACACCCTAAAGATTAAATGCAATTTGCCTCTTAAGCAATCCATACATACCATGGTCACCTCAAACCACTAGACTTATAATTTCTACCAACATACCGCCTTTAATAAGTTCTCTCCAATGATCACATCCAATCTCTCCGCAACAGTGCACTAGGCACAATGTTGTATGATTTCTTAGAAGCGTGAAATATAACCTAGTCCAAATTTTGAACCAGAGAAAAGCTCAGGCAGAATTTTTCAATATTTGACTTAGTATGAATAAATTGATGGAACATTTTCCTGCAAGCATTGGACATACAGAATGTTATAACCTACATCATAAACTTTTTTGCATGGCCCACACTGTATAAATTGCCTACCAGATATTTCAACATGCGAAGAGAAAAGCCTTTGGTGTTGGACAAATGATCAAGAAGACGTCCTGGCGTTCCCACCTGTCCAAGACAAGATATAAAAAGATAATGAGTATCAACAGAAGACTTAATAGATGTATCTTGATAAATTTACTGAAGAGCATGTCAGTTCAGTGACTACACAAGAAACTAAGAAGGGAGATAAAAGGCAATTATTGATGGAATACAGCACTCACTAAGCAAGTTGTTATAGATGATGCATCTTAGAAGAGATTACCATACAAACACCTAAGTACGATACCTCAATCTTTATTAATATGCCCAAAGGCGTCAAGCAATATTTTGAAACTGTCTACTGAATCTTAGGATGAGCTTAGAATTTCAGCTTTTAAAGTTAAGCTCAATTAACATGCAAATAACAGCAAATCGTTGATATATACTGGAAAGAAGGGAAGAGCCAATCTGAGACAGTTTATGTCCACTAGTTCAGTTAAGTATCCCCAAATATGAAACACAAATCAAGCAGTCTACTGAAACAGATACTTGAGAGATGACGTTTTAATCAGTGGTACTTACAACAACATGAGGCCGCTTTGCGAGGGCAATTGCCTGTTGCACCATGTCAACTCCACCAACAAGCTGCAAAAGGAAGCAGCATCAAGAAAATATTCTTCTCAGTCATGTGCAAATGCAGAATTGCAGTCTGGAACTTTCATCAAACAGCTGCCAAACACATCCCCCCAAGACAAAAGAACAAAAAGAAAACTACTAGCATAATTGCTTGAAGATAGGCAAAGTTCAATCACCAACTGACTCTACTTCAATCTACTTCTGACAGTGGAGCTCACAGATGCTGAAACCAAGACATATTTCAAATGAGGGGATAAAACACACTAGATGCAAATTGGTTCACTATTATGTTCTGTTATTCACATTACACTTTTAAAAGGAGACTTTTATTTTCTAAAAGAATATAATTTTTTCACAAATACCAAAAGATGCAGATTTGGGCAGCCCACGCACACACTGACAAAACCGATTAATTGCAATAAGTGAAAGTTCACCGATATGAATCAGACAAAAAATGCAGAGCAAGTACATGTGAAAGGGCCCGTCTATTCCACTATCAAAAGGTTTGTACCAGCAGCAAGGCAACTTTTCCAAATAAACAGGAATGGGGATCTTAATTACAAACACCACAGTATGCTTGAATTGTTATTACTTAGCCAAAAGCTTACCACAGCACATCTGACTCCGATGCCAGATCCTAAAGCTTCAAATTGTTCAGCAATCTGGATTGCTAGTTCCCTAGAAAATATAATAGCACATTATCCACTAATTACAGTAAGACATGTCGCGAGCCACAGTATCAGCTTGTCGCCAAATAAAGCGAAGTAACTCCAACCTCGTAGGAGAGAGCACACAAGCAAAGAAGGCTTGCGGAGAGTCCAATAGAGCTTGCAGTATAGGAAGAGCAAACGCCCCGGTTTTGCCAGACCCTGTCTGCGCAAGACCGATCATATCTTTTCCTATGGAACAAAAGACAGAGAAGCAAAGGCAAATCAATTCGCGTATAGCATCTATATATCACCAGAGTAACTTAAGTCTGGTTAACACTGATAGCCAGAAAACGCAATAAGGAGTCAATAAGAAGCCATTAAACCAAGTCCCTTCATTCATTCATTCCTCGATACCAGCTTTCACGTAGCATAAAAAATCTAAACAAAGTTCAGTCCTTTTAAGGAAAATTAAGGATAATTCTACATAAGTATCAAGATCATCACTTGCGTGGAACAAAAATTGAACTGATTCGATAATCTTGCATTCTCGCTCGTATTCTCGCCTCGAGGCGACCGATCCCATTGACACGATCGCCTATCGAAAAAATCCCGAAAATCGAATATTGACGAAGAAGAGACACCTTCGAGGGCATGAGGCATGGCTTCCACTTGGATCTTCGTCGGGTTCTTCCACCCCAAAGTCTCGCAAGCCTCCAGCAGCTGCTCGCATATGCCCAGCTCCTTAAACGTCTTCACCTCTTCCGTCTCCTCCGCCATGCTACCGCTCCTTCGCCCGAGCTCGGATTCGAAGGTGGCCCGAAATCCAAGAACTTGCTCAAACCAATCGGGGGAGAGAGGCTTCTCAATTGACTTCCGGCTAGCGATCAATGGCGGCCCGGCGGGCGGCGATGGCGGTCCGGCGGGCGGCGAGACGACGGCCGGAGCTGGCGGCGCGTGGAGCTGAGCGGGGGCGGACGGCGCTCGGCGTCTAGAGGTTTTTAGGGTTTTTGCGTTTGCCGTTTGGCGGTTTCTTCTTCTGGCGCGTTTAAGATAGAGATGCTCGGCGGGCGGGTTCGCGCTGACCCGAATTAAAGACCCAGGCCCAATTTACCGGGAAAAATAGGGTTTGATGTTGGGCCAATTCGGGCTTGGAGATCGGGCTGGAGAAGCAGAATGATTAGGTGTCTCCAAGCCCATAATGAAACACGACTTATTTGTGGGGAAAGGTGTTCGAATTTGAATGGACGATTCATTAATCATCCCATTACTGATTACCCCATTTTTTCCTTTTTTAGTTTCACTCAATTCATCTATTTTTTTAATCCAAATAATTGAATTGGGTTTTTTTTGGAAAGTTCTTTTATTATTCCTTTTAAAAATAGAATGGTTTTCATGACCAATTTTTTTCTTTCTTTTGAAAGGTTTAAAAAAAATTTATTCTTTTTTTTTAAAACCTATATAACTAAAAAAGGATTCTTTTGTAATTTTATAATTTTTTTTTCTGAGTTCTTAAAAATGGGTTCAAAATTTTTTTCTAAAAGAACCAAAAGGAATTTCAGTTTCCATTCTCCAAACTATTAAAAAACAAAAATCATTTTTTTTTCTCTTTATTTCTCAGCGGATCTTTCTTGGGGTGGCACCTTAGATCTGTGCCAAGGTTTAAGGTAAAAAGGAAATAGGATCTTTATTTGAATACCGTTTGTCAACCAATTTTTTGGAAATTCGGTTTCTGATAATTGAACACCATTATAGGTGTGCAAGGGAGGTAGTGTTGATGAGGTATCACTGAGTCAATTGCCACGGGCCGATCGATTGGGATCGTGACCATGCGGCGACTCAGGCTCTTTTGGATCACCTAAGCCAATCCTTGCTCAATCGATCGTACACGCTCGCTTTACCCGAATTGTTCCTAGAGAGAAACTTTGAAAAGAAATGAGCTTTGTATTACTGAAATAGTTAGATGGATATAAATGAGGGGATGATACCCTTTCTTATACTAGAGGCCCTCAGATTACATCCGTTTGATTGACTTTTTATCCGGCGAACGAGATCGCATCGCCTCATCTACCAACTACTGACATTAATGGGTAGAGACTTCTAGAATTTGGCGTAATGACCGTATCACCCGCCCTTGGAAAGTTCTGGAAGTCTTCTTGTTGGGAATCCAAGCGAACACAGGAGGTCCTCCTTAAGAAGGCACGGCCCTTTAGCACTAGAAATCTCTTGGCCGTGACACAATCATGTCTCTCCATGGTTAGAGCCTGCGACCTTGGAAGACCTTGATAAGGACAACCAAGTGAGTGGCAGCCTCGTCGCCCCCTCCATTGGGCTAGCAGATCATTGCCCTCTCTTCCTTGACCTCTACATCTTGAGATCTCTCTATCTCTAACTCAGCCGCGCTCGACTCCATCGATTAGGGCTCCAAATTGAGCACAAGCGTTGGGCAACCCTTTATTGGTGTCGCACGGCCATTAATGAGCTAGATCTGGAAAAAATAAATAAATAGAGATCTCGGCAAGGCAAGCCAAGCAACATTTATAGCCTGGCGTCCCTCACCTCCTCGGCAAACTTCTAGTTACGGTTTCATAGTGTCATAGATAGATGAACAATGAAGGGTAAGATGAGAATGCAAAAAATTTCAGTGAGACCAAAGTTGGGACCCTAAAATAGCATTTTGGGAATAATGTATGCAAATGCTAGATGGTAGTTACATCGGGTTTAAGGGTTTTAGAAATGCTAAACTTTGGCTCAAGCGCTCTTAATATCAAGTCACTCTAGCACTGGCACAAGAGACGCACATCCAATCCTAGGTTTATGAGCACTATATCAACCTTAAAGGTTAACGTTGTCCAGGAAACTTAGTCGCTTACCTTTTTTGCCCACTTATTTAGGTAAATCACGCGCCTGTGAGATGCCTCCCTAGCCTCATCGATCGGGTAAGTCCCGATTGGGACTTTTCAAAAGGGATCATTTGCAGTGTCTTAAAGTGTGGATGTCATTTCTTTTTCCATCCCCCCAAAAGCGTTATTCCAACTCAAGGCACGGGAAGTTGTGTCAACATCTATCAGCGTCCATGCCCGTATTGGCCGACGTGCACCTACCTCCATTTAATGAGCCAGAGAGCTCCGGATGCGCATTCAAATTCAAGCTTCTTCTCTGCGGAATCACCGCCTTTTCCTCTTTTCCTTCCCTGAGGTTTTTACTGTAGTTGACCCCAGGAAAGGCACTTAAATGATTCCTTCCCCGAAAAAACGCCCATCACTTCGCACTGCTCGCGCCCGGACCCGTCTGACATCATTGGACCAAAAGAAATTTCAGAATAGAGGCGTCGCATTTATTGTTATTTACTAACCCATATTTCTCCTTTTCTCCTTTTATTATAAGGGAAAAAGAATAAAAACGCAAAACTTAAATTTTGTCAACTGCAACATATTTCTTCTAAATTTGCTTGTAATACAATAAATCCCCAACCAATACCCCATGTCACCTATTTATTTCAAACTTTCTTGTGTGATATATTTACTCCAAAATTTTTCTGTCACGCCAAATTTTTAGGAATGAACGTATCACACGAATATAAATTTGAAATTTTTGATGTCATCAAAAAAATTTGAAATAAGTTTTAAATGGATGTGTCATATAGGTATAAGTTTAGAATTTTTGATATCACAAAAGAATACTTAAAGTAAATATAATACAGTTGATAAAGTTAGGAATTTTTGATAGTTTTTATTTTTATTATAAAAAGTCCAATGAAAAATATGCCTTTTTGAATGGGTTATGAAAAAGTTACCTTCACTCATGGCGTAACCCAAGGCGAGATGGAAAAGCCCTTTTTGATTCTGAATTGTTTAATCTCTTGAGGTTTTCATTCACCATGTGGAATTGTCAAAAAGGGGTCTTGATTAAAAAAAGACATTGGTCTCGAGATTCTCGATTGAACGAACTTGGACCATACTTTTGAATTTCGATTTCAAGTCAAGATCGAATACACCGACTTGCTAACGCGAATCGAGTTTGAATCGTGTTCGGATTTGGGGATGAGAATTGCCGCCCAAAACCGGTGTCGTCGCTCCATGCTTGGAAAAGAAGAACAGTAATTTCTCCGAAAAGTTCGATCAAGAAAAAAAGAAAATTTCTTGAAAAAGTTAAAAGGAAGAATAAAAAGGACGGACGAGCAGCACTCGAGCTCAGCAAACGGACGGCAACCGAGACAGGCGTGCGCTGACTGAGAGCCACTGAAAATGGGACGGGAATTTTCTCGTGGATAAATAACGCACATAAAAAAAGGAATTTAAAAAGGATAAATAATGAATCTTAAATAAAAGAGGAGACATTTTATTAAATTATTTTTCTGATAAATTGCACCTGAAGTAAAGCTACTGCTGGACCCTCGTGCGACGAAATGCCCTTTATCTTTCGCATGCGTGGGAGAGAAAGCACGTCTCATTCACGCCAATCGAATTTCACCCTTTTTCCTTTCCTTTTTATTATCTTTTTTCCAATTAAAATTCCCAATTTTGATTGAAATTTTCTTTGGTTCTACAAAGAAAATCGAGATAAATCTAAATATCGAGGTTCATGGGTTCGCGAGAAATCCTTTTGAAATCGGCAGAAATGCTTCATGGGTGCGAGATTCCTAATTTTCTTGCCAATTCCATTAATTCCTTAAATTAAGGTGAAATTTTCTCGTCATAGAATAAAGAAATTGAGAAAAAAGGACAGCTACAAACAGACAAGAAACAGAGGAACAATCGAAAAGCAGACACAAGCAAAAGGCAGCAAGCTTTTCTCATGGTTAATTATACACCAAAATATAACAATATGGAACTTAGATTTCGCTCTTTATACAAAAATATTAAATAATAGGCGCAAACAAATCACGAAAAGGGAAAAAAAATCAAAGCTCGGTCTAGAAAATATGCTGTTAATTAGTGCACCTTTTTGGTAAAAAGGCTCCGGAGGTTGAAAATATTAGTACTACCCCCGCTGCCGCCACCACCGCCGCCGCCATCGCCGCCGCTGCTGTTGGTGTCGCCGCAGTCGGCTCCGGTCACCCGGATTGTGCTATTGTCGTCGCTTCTGCAGCTCAAATGGTGCCTGTACCCAATGCACATCGGCACGTTCAAATTCAACACCCTAGCCTTACTCGCTCCACCGGCGGCGCCGCCCCTCGCCGCCTTGCTCCGTCGGCTCTCGGCCGCCGCGGCCTCGGATTTGAGGACGACCTTATCGACGCCCCGGGCCGCGGGGTCGGAGGCGGCGGCGGCGGCTGGGACGGGGGCCTTGGGCGGCGGGGCCCCACGGCGCACCTGCCAAACCGGGCTGCTCCGGCCCAAATGCACCCCGACCCGGCCCGGGCTGCTCGGCCACTTCCGGGACTTGGAATCCCCCGCCGAGTTGCTCCGCGAGCACGGCGCGCTGCTCACCTTCCGGGCGTTCGGGCAGCCGAACGCCGCCAATCTGGGCCGGGCGCCGCCGTTCCCGGCGGATCTGCTCCGCGAGAAGGGCCACAGGTTGATGTTCAGCTCAGTGGGGCCCGAGCCCGGACCGCCCCTGCCGTTGCTCTTCTTCTCTTTCTTCTTCTCCTTGTCCTTATCCGCCGACGACGGCGGCGGCGGCGGCGGCGGCTTCTCTTCTTGGTGGTTGGTGGACTTCTTCTCGCTCTTCTTGAAGATGTCCCTCCACCGCTTCGAGGCGGTGGCCGCCGACGACGACGACGCCGGGGTCAGCCGGGGCCCCGGTTCCGGATCCGGGTCGGGGGCGTTGGGAAGGCCCGCCTCGGGAGCGGAGGCTCCGGACCTCCGGGGCCGGTTTCGGGCTCGGGGGCGGAGTCGGGCGGGTCGGGCTGGTGGAGGTGGAGGAGGTGGAGGGGAGGAGGACGCCGTCGACGAAGAGCTCGTCGGCGGAGAGGAGCTCCGGCTGGGGGAAGATGGGGTTCCGGACCATCCAGAACTCGAACTCCGGGGAGTTGGAGGCGCTGCTGCTCCGCCGTCCGCTGCCGCAAGGAGACAGAGTCTGCGGTGGCTGTGGGTGGTGGTGGGGTTCTTGTGCGGATATTGTTGGGCTCTCCATTTCCATAATTCGCAGAGAGAGAGAGATAGAGGGAGGGAGAGGTTTTTGTAGTTTCGTTGGGAATGGAGTTTGGGAGTTGCAGAGAAGCGACCCCACGGGCAATAAAGAAAGGAGATGGACAAGATTAAAAAAGGTAGATGAGAAGGAGAGAGCATAGGAAGATGGTCCTATATAATGCAATTTAAAAAAAATTTGCCACACATATGGTTTTCTTTTTTTCTTTTTCTTTTTTATATAATTAAGGTACCATTGAGCAAAAACAAAAACGTTTTGAAGGTTATTAAGATTGCGTTTGGTCCAATTTTGAAAATGGGCCTTAGGTAAATCCAAATATCTTTGGCTCAAAAGGCCTTGGGAAAATTCAAATTACATTCGGTAAAAAAAATTCTGGCAAAACTATTTTGGCGTAAAAAGTGTTTGGCAAATCTTTTTTATAAAGGCTTTTGGATTTTATTTTTTATTAAAAAATATTAAATTCTTTGTGATTCTAGTGAATGTAAGGGTAATTTTGGAACAATAATATGAAAAATCGAAAACTAAAAAAAATTATGATAGTAGTTTTGAAAAAGAAATAAAATAGTTTAAACATTTGGTCAAATACTGAAAGTGCAAAGCTGATCCCTATTAAAATTGGGCTTTCAGCTTTAGCATTGGACTTTCGGGTTTCTCAAGGCGAGCATTTGACTAAAAGCCTTTTGGACAGATTTGCCAAACACCTCAACAATTCCCTAAGGAGTTTTAGAGGCTTAAAACCCCTTAAAGAGGCTGAACCAAACGCAACCTAAAGCATTCTCTAGGTTTCATGAACCGTTAGATTCATTTTTGTGGTATATGCATATGGGAATTAAAGCAATTCATATGAACTTAGGAAAATTTGAACGTGCGACGTTTAGCTCATGGGCTAAAAAATTCCCCATTACTCTGACTAATTGCGTCGTGTAGGTTATTTACAAACGTATAATGTTAAAGATTTAGCTCATGAAATTCAGAATATCACGAAAAGAGGAGGCCTTTAGGTTAAAGGTTGAAAATTATATTGACAAGTGTTTCAAGAACACTAATTTTGATGAAATTTTATAATTCCCAATGTCTTGATTGCCAATGCACCAATTACCTTCATGTTAGGTAGCGTGTCTTGAAATTTGCATTATTTCAATAAAAATAAAATATTAAATATATTGAAATTATTCATCAACATGACTCATTATTAAGGATGCAATTCTCACTGGTACAACTCTATCGCATCATACACTCAACATAGAAAGGACTTTGGGTTTCTCTCTATGAGAGGAACCAATCTTTACCGAATAGGCAAATTGGAATTGCAAAATGAGATTTGAAAGCTTGTCAATAATTAAAAAAAAGTAATTTGATAAGGCAACAAAATAAGCTCACCATAGAAGACAACCACATCTCAAAGATAATGTTAATGTGCAATCTAGTCTTTAAAGGTCACATCGGTGATTTCATTAGGAGTTCGGCTTGCACTGATAGATAACAGGTGAAGGCATTCGGATTTTTGCCCTGAATTGACCCTTCGATATTTGAGTTAGTAAACGACGAATGAATGAACTCGATAGCTAGAGAAGCACCGATACCTGAGTCATTATTGGCACCTTATGGAGGTTTCTTCTCGTAAGGAAACGTCGCTGCTGTCTTTTCAGATAGACCATTATCGATCAGGTCGCAGCCATAACATAAAAATAAGACTAGACGACTTCTCCTTTCTCTGGTAAAGTCCCAATGACACACTCTCATTTCCATGTTACAAATGTCTCCCAAACTCTACTTTTCAACTCATGCGACCCTATAGAATTCCCTCTTTTTATTCGGTCGACACTTGTGATGGCTCATGGCCAAAAAGTTCTGTACCATTCAAAGTTCAGTGAATGTCATGGAAGATGCCGAGGAATGTCCTTTTCTTATCTTCTGAGAGCGTATCTTCACAAGATGAGCACACATCACAATAAATCTATCACGATAAAAGACAGTTGAAAGCCTTCGTTTGAGAAATTAGTGATTAGCACTGACTAGTGGTAATGAAACACAAATTTCAAATCGGGTATCATCACCTCTCATTCATGTTTTATTTGGACTTTAGACCAATTGAAATTATTTAGAAAACAAAGCTATCTTTCTAGTGTAAGTGTGGGTATTGGTTTGAAAAAGCGATGAGTTATCGCATTCAAATCTTACTCAGTGCGGTTTTTATCATGAGAAATGGACATTTTGCAAATCCGTGACGTGAGGTTGTACATTTCGTTTGCATTTAATGTGATAGACAGAGATACAATTAAACACTACCCAGAGAAAAGAAAAACTGTAAATTTTGATGCTTGTTAACAAGAATCGTATGAGTAATGCTAAGTAAACCTAAACGACAACATATTGATTTGTTGATGTTTTTTCCTTTACCAAATGAGTTCATTTTATTTCTTTTTGTCGATTCACAAAAGATGTCTTTCTAAGTGAAAATATCCTTTTAATTTAGTTTTGCTTGCGCCCATTAATCCATGTTCGTCGCTAAACCAAGCTGTAGGCAATTACATGTCATAATTGCATCTAATTTAACATGGAGAAAAAATTATCTAGTTTCGATGGATTTACTTCAATTCTATAGTCAAGTGACTTGAAAAAACGTTGAAATCGATCTTATGTAATAAATTAAACTTGGTTTGCAAGGATTTTCTCTCTTTCGAGGCGAATTTCTACTCTGGCCTTTCTCTTCGCCTGTGTTCTAAGCTGCCTCCATTCATTAAAAAAAGGAAAAAAGGTCTATTGCGTGTTTTAGTGTGAGGTTTGACTTATGTTTCGCAAAACATGATGAAAATATCCTTCATTAATATAGATGGCTTGACAAGTGAATCCACAAAGGTTGCGAAGGGTCTTTTATAAATTACAAGGAATTGAAAATACAACCCTGGGATAGTTGTTGCTAGTGATATAAATTACAAGGAAAGATAAATCGCAAGAAAGTGAAGATAAAGATAAAAGGCATTGAATTCTGTAATTGATTGAGGATGCTTAAAATATGGACCTTAAGAGAAAACTGATGAGCAAGAAAGACAAATTAGATATTAGAAACGAGAGAGAGAGACAGAGAGAGGTTTTATAATAATGATGTTTGATAGTTTCTCTCCTCAATGATATCCAAAGAGATGATGGGTTTATATATACATACAAAGAATCTGTATAACAAAAATCAATTTTAGATTGAATGTCTTTTTGGTTGCTTGGTTGTTCGTGTGGAGAGGAGTTGAAAGTTTCTCAATGAACCGAGTCTTGAGAAGGAAAACAGGAAGATGCAAATTGCTTGAGTAATGTGGCGACTTGATCTGGGTGGAAGTTGATGTGGACGTGGTCAACTTTGACTTGTTAAGCAGCCCCCTACCCCTCGCGGAAGTTGACAGGGTGGCACGAAAGGTCAGCTTGGATCGTAGAAGTTGAAAACGTATGGGGTAGAGTCCTTCGGTGAAAATGTTAGTAGGCTGATCCACGGACGAAATGAAGTGAAGGTAGAGCTGCGCACAAGCTAGTCGTTTACGAAATGATGGCCAATCTCCACGTGCTTTGTGTGAGGGTGAAAGACGGGGTTTGTAGTCGGATACAATGCTAATAAATTATCACACCAAAGAGTTGGTGGATGCGGTGAAAGAGCATTTAGATCGTTCAAGAGACATTCAATCCATATAAGTTCTGCATTGTATCGACTAAACAATTGTATTCAGCTTCCGTACTAGAACTTGCTACAATTTGTTGCTTGCAAGAGCCCCAAGAAATAAGATTGCGACCAAGGAAAACACAATAACCTCCAACACAGCGCCGATTGTCACAATCACCAGCCTAGCTTGCGTTTGAAAAGGAATGAATAGCTAGAGATGAATTGCGAGTAAACAATATACCGAGTCAAGGAGCGTCCGCAAGATGGAGTTTTGATGGCAAAAGACAAAGACAAGTGTCAAAAAGCTTGACGAGGAACATTTAAGTGTCAAAAGTTACGAAATATACATGTCACTTTTTTTTTTTTTTAATTGGAACATTTTAGTGCCAACTTTGGCGAAGGATCCCAGACATCCCATGTGGCAATTTTTTTTTAATAATTTACCTCGCTTACATGGCTCGCCGGAAAGATGAGTCAACAAAGAAGAGCCAAGACAACATCGTTTTGCCTCTTATTTGAATTTTAATATAAACATTAATTACATTAAATTAAATTAAATTTCCTAAAAAAGGGTTGTAGAACGCTTGGGCGAGGGCTGTGCAAGCCCTCGTCATACAAATTCAATCTCCTTTTTTAAAAATAATTTAGTTTTAATTAAATTAAATTAATATCAATATTATAACTCAAATCCGAGGCAAAATGACGTCATTTTCGGCTGATCTAGTAACGTTAGTGTGCAAAATGATGTTGTTCTCGGCTTATCTAGCCACGTTAGTGTGCAAAACGACGTCATTCTACACTTATCTTATCGGAAAAACTCAACGTTGACATATTGGCTGGAATTTCTTGCTGTTGGCACTTAAGTTATCAATTTTTCTCCGATTTTGGCGCTTAAGTGTACATTCCGAGCCTTTAGCACTTAAGTGTACTTTATGTCAAGTTTTGGCACTCTAGGTGTCTACGTCCTGAGTTTTGATTGTGGATGAGCTGTGTTAGGGGCATGGAAGAACTGAAACATAGTATCGGTAAAGTAGGCAATGTCTGATTGTGCAAGCGTCAGGCATTGTAGAGCGTCGATTGTGCTTCAATAAAGAAGTGGGTCTCCTTGGTGGAGAGAGATGAGCTCATCGGTGGTGCATGATGTGGAAACAACCTAATCATCGGTCATTTTAGAGTGAGCCAGAATGTCATGAGTAAACTTGGCCTGATGGAGGATGAGGTCATCTGAAGTGGATTGTATTTCAACATCAAGGAAGTAAGGAAATGAATAAAGGGACTAAAAATCTTCGATGGCAAATTCAACTAGGAGAGCAGTAAGGAGTTTGCAAATGGAGCTTGAGGAGAACCTATAAGGAATTGTCGTCCATATATACAAGGAGTATCATATTATAGTGAGGTGTATGTAGACAAATAATGAAGAGTCTATACTCGACATTCGAAATCCAAGATCAATTAAATAAGAGCTAAGCCATTAGTACCGTGCTTAAAGAGCTTAGTTGAGGCCACGAAGAGAATGTCGAAGAAGACAAAGATGATGTGGCCTTGTTGCATCTACAAATCCTTAGGGTTGTACCATAGATACTTCCTCATTGAGATATTCATGGAGGAAAGCAAGTCGACCGATGTTCCACCCCTTAGAATAAGCAAGAGAAATGACAATGTGAATTGTAACAGTTTTTGCAATAGGGTTGAAGGTTTTATTATAATCCAGTCATCCTTGTTGTTACAATACCTTAGCTACAAGACGGGCTTTATACCATTAAAGAGAACAATTGACTCAAAACTTGACTTTGAAGATCCATTTACATTGGACGAGCATGTGCTAGAGTAGGATCAAGCTCTCAAGTTTCCACGTAGAATTATGGTTGTATATTCGGCTACCATGGCTACATGCTACTAAGGATCACGAGATGCCTAAGTGAAGAATATAAGATTAGTGTAAGGATGAGCCGTAACTGTCGGTACATGTGCGTGTTAACAGTTGATAGTCCTACGCGAAATAGTACCATCTTTGAGATGGGAAACTATTGAATGAGTAGTTGCAAGAGGATAGGTTGCTGGCGGGGATGGTGCAACTGTTGAGGCAGGTGGTGATGTTGAGGATTTGGGCAGAGATGTTGAGGTGGAGGCACAATTTGTGGATTTGTATTCCAAGTTGGGACTGGAGGTAAAGGTAGCAGGAGCACTATGTTCGGAATGAGAGTTGCTGGGGCTGTAGAAGACATGGTGACGAATGTGAAGCTTGTTTCATAAAAAATAGCATATCTAGCAATGTAGAACTTGCGGGTGAGTATGCAATAACAGTGATACCCGCGATAGCCAAGGAAAATGCATGCCTTGAATCGTGGGGCCAGCTTGTGAGGAGCATAAGGCTACAATTAGGGAAATACTACACACTCATATACGTGTAGATAAGAAATTTTAGGAAGAGTTTGGAATAATGTTTACCATGGACTAATGTTACCAATAAGCAGCAAAGGAAGTTCGTTAATGAGAAAGGTAGTAGTATTGAACTCAAACTCCCAAAATTTAGATGAAATACTAGCTTGTGTCAAGAGAGCAAGGGGCAAGGCTTATTTCAACAAGGTGACAATGCTTTCGCTTAGTAGTTCCTTATTGAAAAGGAGAATACGAGCAATAGACTCGTCGGTGAATGCCGCGTTGAATGAGGTGAGCTCAAATGTAGATAAGAAAAATTCAAGTGCACCGTCACATTATATTGTTTGCAGTTTAAATTGAAGTTGAGTTTGCAAAAATTCATGAAAAACAATATAGGTGGGTAAAAATTGTGCATGAGTAGTGAGAGGATATTACCAAGTAAAACATGAGAAATCATCAACAAAACAAACTTAATATTTATTACCACTTAAAGACATTACAAGAGAAGGCTCCCATATATCACAATGTACCAGCTATAGAGGGAAAGATGCCCTAGACATGGTGGGCGAGTGGGAATGGCGATGGCTCTTACAAAGAGCACATATCATACATATAGCGAAGGGTGAGTTGGTAAAACTAGTCTGCGTGTAGTGTAGTAATTGAACTAAAGCATGAGGATGTGCATGGCCGATATGGTGATGCCACAAATTAAATGAACTAGCATAAGGAGTAATAAAAGCCGATAGAGACACCAAAAAGTTGAAGGAAAAGACATGGTAGAGACTATTCTCAAGTTTGCCTTGGAGTAGAATTTGACCATTATGAAGAGAAATCGAAAGAAATTATTTGCCATGAAACAAGAAAACGCAATAATTTTCAATGGAAAATTGAGAAATCAACAATAAGTTCTTAGTGAAAGATGGCACAACTGACACATTAGATGATAGACAAGGAATAGAAGATGTAAGCTTGATTGTACTCGTGTGGGTGATAGGAAGATAAACTCCATTACCCATAATGAGCTTTCGAGGGCCTCCATAAGTAGTATTGGATGGTGCATTGTGATGGTGAGGGAGGCGCAATATAGGGATTGTATCTTTCCCATCACGTGGCAACTTTGTGACTCAAGCAATGGCACCACTGGTAGCAAAATCCATTCTAGCGACGTTGCGGCTAGTTGGAGGTTGGTGGTGTGCCGGTTAGATAGGAGTAGGAAGGATTCCATTGTGCTTTCCTTTGGTTGTCTAGTGTTGTACAAGTGTTGCATTGGATTATACCTCGAGGAGAAGTGTCGACAAGATTATGAAAATTGAATTTTGTGGCTCTAGTTGGCCGAAAAATTGAAACTCTGTGTTGGTGTCAGTGAGTGGCTTTGGTATAGGCCACAAATGCTGCCCGGGCTGGTTGAGCGGAACAAATTCAGAAATTTCAAGATGACCTCTGGGAGATAAAAGAAGTCTATGATGGTTTTATTTACTCAAAGGAGAAGCTCGAGTTTGCGTTGATATTGCAATCACCAGTTGATTAAATTCACCACCAAGCCCACGGAATACGTAGGTGTCATATTTTTTTTTAGAAATGTTTTAATCAATTGTCAATAATTGATTTGATTGTAGCTTGCTGAAGATATTCTGTTACCGAGCGTATGCACTAGAGAGATAATTCCAAATGGAAGCTGAAGTCTTCCGTTTGATGAATTGATTAACGATTTGTGCGGTTGAGGTGGCTAGAATCCATCCTAGTGTCGTTTGATCACGTATTAACGATGAAATGTAGGTTGGGTTCAAGGTGAATCTGCTTCGGAATTGCTTTGTTGCTGTTGGAGATACTGTGACGGAGTCAATTTTGAGCCATCTACTGTGGACAACAACTATGAAGCTAAAAGAAATGGAGTGAGATGAGTTTTCCAAACAACAATATTTGTACCATCAAACCTTTCGCCAAGTGAGGGGGTGGGAACAACGTTGGGGGTGAGGGTGGGATTGTAACCAAAGGTGCAGAAGGAGAATTTGCCTCAACTGAAGCTGGGCCAATTAGGGGAACTGAACAGGGGTATTGAATCTATAGGTGAAGAAGACACCATCGGTTTTTGAATGGGGCTTGCATCAAACGGCTCTGATACCAACTTGAAATAAGGACCTTTAGAGAAAACTGAAGAGTAGAAGAATTGGAGAGAACTAGGAACTAGGAACTGTGAGATAGATAATGGAGAGAACAAAAATAGAGGTTTTAAAATAATGTTATTGTATTTCTCTCCTTAATGATTTGCAAAGAGATGACTGGTTATATACACTTACAAAGATTGTGTATAATAAAAATCAATTTGAGTTTGCTTAGGTTTGAATGAGTTATAAATGGTGGTTGCTTGGTTATTTGTGGGCAGAAGAACAGTCCAAGTGCCAAAACTTAGTACAGAGGGACACTTAAGTGCCAAAACTTCGGAATGGTACACTTAAGTGCCAGTTTCGAAGTAAAGTGGAACACTTAAGTGCCACTCCGGCCAATTCGGCCAAATTGATGACGTGGCAATTTTCCGACGAGTTTGGTGCAAAAACGGCGTCGTTTTGCTCGCTAACGTGGCGAAAAATGCAAAAACGACGTCGTTTTGTGTACGATGTGTAAATAATTAATATAAAAATTAATTAAATTAAATTTAAACTTAATTTTATTTAAAATATTCTAAAAAATAAAAAACTTAAAATTAAAAAACCTAAAAATAAAAACCTAAAATTTAAAAACCTAAAAAAAAAAAAGGGGGAGGGGGAGCCGAAGGGGGCGGGCCGAGGGCCGAGCCCCTCGTCGCCAGTGAAGGGTCGACGATGGTGGGGGGGAGGGTTGGCGGGGTCGCCGCCCCCCGGCCGACCGGCGGCGAGGGCCGCGACCCTCGCCCTAGATCCGGGTGAGGGCTCATGGGCCCTTCTTGCCGATCGGCCGTGTGTCGCGGCCCCGGCCGTGGCCCGACGACCCCGGCCGATGCTCCCCCACCGTCGCCGACCCTTCCGGCGACGGCGAGGAGGTGGTGAGGGCTCGCCGCCGGTCGGCCGGGGTCGGCGACCCCGGCCGACCCTCCCCCCACCGTTGCTGGCCCTTCCCGGCAGCGGCGGGGAGGTGGCGGTGGCGAGGGCTCAGCCCTTAGCTGCCCCCTTCGGCTCCCCCTTTTTTTATTTTAATTTTAGGTTTTTTAATTCTAGGTTTTTTATTTTTTAGGTTTTTTATTTTTTAGAATATTTTAAATAAAATTAAGTTTAAATTTAATTTAATTAATTTTTATATTAATTATTTACACATCAGACACAAAACGACGTCGTTTTTGCATTTTTTCGCAACGTCAGCGAGTAAAACAATGCCATTTTGCACCAAACTCGCCGGGAAATTGCCACGTTAGCAATTTGGCCGGATTTTGGCCGGAGTGGCATTTAAGTGTTCCACTTTACTCCGAAATTGGCACTTAAGTGTACCTTTCTGAAGTTTTGGCACTTAAGTGTCCCCCATGCCAAGTTTTGACACTCCAGGTGTCCCAAACTCGTTATTTGCGTGGTGAGGACTTGAAAGTTTCTAACCGAACCAAGTATTGTGCAAGAGAATATGAAGATGCAAAATGCTTGAGTGACCAACGTGTTCTAAGCTGCAAGTTGACGTGGACGATTTTGACTTGTTTAACAAAGATGCTTTTATAAAGAGAACATTGTGGGTATTTATATTCCACTATCAACGGTTACAAACAACAATTTTGTATTCAAATAAATAACTTCCTAATTCTATTAACATTACGTGAAGTTATCACTTGTAACACTTATCTACAAGGAAATTATTAAGCAAAACTTATCTACAAAAAATATTATAAAAATCTTAAAATAGCGACGGTAATCATAACCACACAGCAGTTATGTTTTTTTTGTATCGATTGCCTATTGTCAATGACTTTGTCAATCAACTTCCAAGTTGTGGCGAAGACTCTTGTCAATAGCTTTTACATCATGTGTCTTCGATTTCATTAACAAGTTGTTGATTCTTCAAGCTGTCGAGTGTTCTAGTCAAACTATCTTCTTCGACGAATTTGTCACTTATAAATAATAACCAAAAGTTGATCTTTCTTTTTTTTTGTCAATAACTTTTAATTTAACAAAAATGCTCAAGATGTAATTTTCCAAGCGGCAATGCTAGGACCATTCTAGTATAACACACAAACAAAACCCTAGCTATCACATATTAATCTTGTAGCTAGTCTCTATTCTCTAAGTCACTTTAATTATGTAGTTATGCAAATCTCTCTCTCTCTCTCTCACGATGCTCAATGCTCGTAATTCGCCTCCATCGGCCCTTGCTTGTCATGCCTCCTCCATCCATTGTTTGCAACTCCTCGCATTACTCTCCCTCTCTCTTTCGGCGACAATCCTTTTTATTTTCTTAAAAATTTATTAGGCCAAATATTACACTAGATTCACAGACACGGGATTAACAACAACCATGTTGTACAATGCTAAATGAAACAAAAATAAAAAAAAAAAAAATGAAAATGGCGAAAGATGTGGTTCTCAAGAGTCGATCATGATTGGATAGGTTCCTCATTCTTGATTGGTGTCGACTCACCATAAAACCGGTCATCTTTAATTCCTCCCCCATCTTTCCGGCGGCTCCACCCTGGTTGGACAATCGACAAAATAATGCCGAGCGTTGACATCTTTCACATCCTGCGATACATAATTGTTTTTTCCTCTTTAGCTCGTGTCAAACACGACGAGTATTCAAAGTGATTGAGCCCCAAAGTCCACCACTGGCTCCTCAAAGTTTAAAAACATTGCTTATGCTCTTCCCGTACGTGAGGGGCTTGCAAACCCCGAATATTCCCCTGCTTCAATGCATGTGACCATTTTCCACTGTCTCCCATCAAACTATCTTTTTCTACTCTTTATATTAGCAGGCCACGTGCCATGTTTTTGTTTAGGGCATCTTTCTAAGGTATGCATATACAAACACATGATTTCCTTTCCCACGAGGTGTTTCGGCATTCTCCGACTGCTGTTAGGTACGAGTCTAAGCTATCTAACTCGAGGGATGATGGAATGATCGAGACTGTCTGATTGCTCGTCCTTACCGACTGCAAATGCTGTTTAATCATTTCTCATTATTTATAGATTGAATGACTGTTCATATGTAGCCAGTGCTTCTTTAGTGATTATGTTAAAGTTTATGATTTTCATTGACAACGGAATGACGACGTTATCTTGTGAGTATCGGGATGTCATTTACGCTGTTAGACTCTAAATATGATCATTGAGTAGAGTTTAGGCCAAGATAATGTTAATCGAGTCGAGTCTAGGTTTTCGGGTGGTGTAATTTCGTCAAACGCGTCTCCGTTGCTATCCCCATTAATCAAGAAATACATTTTGTGTATATGTAGGGAATTATGCGTGGATTTCTTTTATATGTACACAATTATTTTCGAACAATGGATTTTGGGACATGTATGGTAGCCACCGCGGTGGCGGCCAGCCTCCTCCGTCCATTGCGGCGAATTTTCCACCTATGTAGGAGATTGATCTAATGATTTTGGCAATCCCCTAACTAATAATTTTGGCGCTTAGGATGGATTGGCCATGTGATCAGCAAACCAAACGGAGCCAAAAGAGCAGCAGGAAAGAGAGGATAAACTCTGTCAAAAGCAACGGGAGCCAATGGGATTATGACCCCACTGCATTGATTGATAATTTCTTGGAATTACATGATTGGACGCACTTAGATTCCGATGTGATTATTTCATAATGCCCATTTATTTTTAGCAAAAAGGAGGCTTATTTTTTCGATATATACTTGAATATTTGTAAAAATTACAGCGCAAGACGAAAATAAGGAAAGGAAAAAAAAAATCTACAAATCGTATCCTGGATTAAGCAATCCCCGAGCAACTTTAAATAAATTATTAGTTGTTAGGATCAAATATGTTAGACATTCAAAAATAGATTAAATAAGCAAATAGTAGAAACAAATCTAAATATGATGCACTTGAGCCCAATAGGACTGGCAATCTATTTCAATAACTTCACGGTTTCACCTTTGATATTTGCTTTCAATTGAAAAGACAAGCACACGCCATAGTGGGATCGATAAGCAAATCGTAACCTAGTGCAATTTGAGAGTCAATAGTATGACATCTAATCCCCAACATGTATCTAAGCAAACTTTCAAGGGACAGTCCAAAACTAGTGCACCAAGGAATCCAATACCTCAAAGATCAATAGCATGTAAGTCTGAAATAGAAACTAATGATCAAAGCAAAAGTAGGGTTGACTTACTGAAATAAGTATGTATGAAGCCGAAAGATGTACCTATAATGTTAATTGAACTTACAAGTTAGTTCTAACAAAAAAAAAAAAACGAAGGTGTAAATCATACCTATTTAACTCGGTTAGATTGATTTACGCAAGCAATCAATCGAATGCTAAGTGAAATCATTAGAACGTGATTGCGAAATTCAGGAATTTACCTTACGTCGTATGACAAGCCCCTTCCAAGAGCTGATAAGATTTGGTTGAGTTGTGATTTGAACATATCACGTATGTTTCCGAGCTGGCGTGTCGTTCGAGGTTTGAACAACACTTGTTACCCTGAATTCATTTGCACTCGAACACCTAGTTTTGGAGGTGCACAAGAGAGAGGTGGCCGAGACAAGACGATGAGAGAGAGAGAGAGATCCTTTTCTATATAGCTTGATTTAATTTGCTTTTGATAAATTGATTTGTTGGTTGGCCAAGAGATCAATGCTTCGGATGACATGAGACGACGAAAAGGAGCTTAGAAATATCATTACTTTTGTACAATACTCATTTTGGTGTCAAATTTTTTATCATAAATTAAATGCCAATTTTTTTAACCAAAAAAATTACTGAAGTGCCAACTTAAATTTGAGATGTTGGAAATTTGACGTGACAATATTTCATCAATTTCTCACTAACGTAGCTCATTAGCACGCCTAGTCAATATTAATAGCTCAAAAAAATGTTGCCTACATGTTTTGCCCCAAATATAAACCCTAATTTGAAAACCCCAAAATTAATTGCTCAATCTTGCAATGGAGAACTGGAATAGGAAAAGCAGTTCAACAAGCATAAAGATTCGTTTCAATGTGGACAAATCACTCACCTTTTCTCTATTGCAAGATTCGTCCCTTTAGCATCGAGCCCAAATTTCTTTAGCCTCGAGCCCTAGTTTTTCTCTCCAAACGTTGAGCCTTAATATTTTTTTTTTTTTGTACAATGAATGAGTGAGTGAGAGAGGTTGATGATGGTCAAATGATGGGAAAAGTGCCAAAAAAGTCCTAAACATTTTGTTTTTGTGCCTATTTAGACCTAAATCTTTTTTTGGTGCCGATTTAGTCCTAAACATTTTTACGTTATGCCAATTCAGTCCTTTCTGGCCAATTTTGGCCTGATTTTGCTGACGGACGCCGATCGATTGACGTGGCTGATCGGCACTGACGTAGACAACTTTTAATAATATTTTAATATTTTAATATCTTTTTTTTTTCTTTTTTTCTTCTCCTCTTCTTCCTCTAGCTGGTCGCCGAACCTCGACGATCGGCCAGAGGCAACAGCCAGCGAGGGCGAGGGTCGAGCCTCGCGCTGGGCGGCGAGGCCGCCCTGCCAAGGCCTCGAGGGTGGCCTCTCGCCGGGCGGGCGAGGCCGCCTTCGAGGCCTAGGCGGCGAGGGCAAGCCAGATCCGGCAAGGGCGAGCCTCACCGCCTAGGCGTGAGGGCTTGACCCTAGCGTGAGGCTTGACCCTTGCCCGTGAGGTGGCCGGCGAGGGCGATCGTCGCCTCTGGCCGGTCGCCAAGGTCCGGCGACTGGCTAGAGGAAGAAGAGGAGAAGAAAAAAGAAAAAGAAAAAAAAAAGAAAAAAAAAAAGAAAATAAAAAATATTAAAATATTATTAAAAGTTGTCCACGTCAGTCTGCCGATCAAAGCATGTCTAGCATCCAGCAAAATTTGGCCAAAATTGGCCGGAAATGATTGAATTAGCACAACATAAAAATGTTTAGGATTAAATCGGCACAAAGACAAAAAGTTTAGGACTTTTTTGACACTTTTTCCATCAAATGATTGATTGCGTGAGAGAGATGAATGAAAAAGGGAGAGAGGCTGATGATGGTCGAATGAGAGAGAGAGAGAGAGAGACGACGCAAGAGTAAGGGTAATCGGCAGCTTCGAACAGTAAATGAGAATGAATGAGCATTGAAGTTAAGGGAAAGACAACGATAGAGAAAAACATGTCGCTTTAAAAGAACAACTCCATACGGCGTCGTTTAGGCCATCATCTCATAGTCTATATTGAAATATTTTTTAATTATTTATGAAAAGCCACGTATTAATAAACTTTTATTAAAAAGTAAGGATTTTGTCTACAATTTGTCATTGGAGATACTTTAGTGATTGTACTTTTTCCGATTTGATACTTAAGTATTTTAGAGAAAAATTTTGGCACTACATGAAAATTATGGCACTTTTAGTGTCTTTTTTCCCACAAGATGGACGTAAACTTATCCAAAATTGATTAATGAGAGGCAAGTACACGGATTGTTCTTCTTTCATATTAAATCAGCCGTCAATTCCTATTAGATAGCAAAACAATGGTTGCGGAATCTAGGAAAAATTTGGCCAGTTCCACATGTCAGTGATTTAACTCGAGTCAAATCTCAAAGAATTTTGTTTCCTCTTAAATTAAGGGAAATTCCTCTTCGTTTCATTAAAATTAAGCACTCACAAAGTTTAGGGCAACGAAAATTCTTTGGTCTTTGTATTATATGATGTAACATAACAATAACTCACCAACACAATGTGTCACAAGTATTATCCACACCGTGTAATGGACAGAAGTCAAAGCTATTTGGAATAAAATCTCACGGTTGGAATTGTAAGTGGGGAAAACAGCAACATGGCAGTAGTACTAGGGTTCCTATCGACAATAATAGCATAAAAATTGTAATTTCGATTGGGGCCCATCACCTTTTTTGTTTTTTGTATGGCAGCATTATGGGAGCATTTTATTAGCTTTGTTGGGTACTATAGTAGAGAGAGAGAGAGAGAGAGAGAGAGAGAGAGAGAGAGAGAGAGAGGAATCAAAACAAGGAGAAAGGAAACAAGAGATTGTGAGGGAAGATGAGATTGGGGGGATTGACAAGGATCTCTCTCTCTCCCCTTTTGTTAATGGCGTTTGTTTGTGGGCAAAATGATGAGCCATGTGAAGGCCAAATCAACAGGGTCATTCCCATCAGTGCCCCGTGGACCCTAACCCAATCTTTGGACAACGTCATCAAATGCGATTGGGGGCAGGTGCGTCCGATACAGCCGAACTCTTAAATCGGGTTAGATTCGACTCGGGGCTCGATTGATTTAAGGGTTGGCATGCATCGAGCAGGAGGGTCATTTTCCATTTGGATACAGAGCAGGTATGCCAATCATCTCCAGCACATCATGTTCTTAAGATGCACCCAATTGGGAATAAGTTAAAAGCCATTAATAATCTTCTTGTCCCTTTTTCCAATATCGAAGGGTTAAAAATGGAGTAACTTCTCCTTCACATGGTGACCACTAAAGTAATAATTAGATGGCTGGTGTGAAGTTGCAATAAGAATACACTAGGGAAAGATTAAATCATGCTAGGTGACAATCAAAAAATTGGGGAGAAAGGATTGGCATTCACCAAATGATATAGACTAGTGGATTAACTAGTGTAATCATCATACCAATGAGTAACACCACAAGTTGAACAATATCAAACACATCGATTCCATGATACCATCGAAAAATTGGAAATTTGATTTTCGAATTGAAGAAATGTCGACTCGAGAGACTTTTGTAAGGTGAGGCCTCTAACAGGAAGTTTTGATAAGGGATGGTCACGTTCCAATTGACGGCAATGCTGGCATTCATTCTTGTAAGTTTTAAATCACCTTCATGTGGTGTTGATTTCAATCAATCACATGTGATGTCGGAAAATCATTGACCACATTCAATGATCTAAGAGTTTTGAGTGCGAGAGATTTCCATAAGGTGAATCCTCTAATCAGAGATTTTGGTATTGTGATATAAACTTTATGCATCTTACCTAAAAAGGTAGCAAAAAAGGCCTTGGAGTTATGGTCCTACTTTAACGAGAAAAAGTTGAGGACCTCACATGCGACCTAAAGCATGTGGGACTTGCACATATAAGCTACGAGCTAGAGAAAACGAGGCATTCGGAATCAATTTTGCAATTCCTACATGCATAATTGATCAAACTTGTCACTTCAAGAACGTGTAGAACAAGCTTGACTTGCTCGTATTTCTTCTCGAGTAATCAAATAATCCACATTTACTCAACTAAGCGGTACAAAGATTGAGAATTTTGTGCCTCGAGAACTTTAAGGTCACGATTCTCGATGCCTGGAAAATTACGAAACTGGAAATGCTGAACCCTAATTACGACGTCGCTCGGAGCGAGAAACTCACAAGGACGAAAGGCACTAGTTTAGGACACGGCGACATGGCACACCCTCCGTTGTTTGGGACCATATTGTAAGATCCAGCTCATGCCCTCATATCACTATGTCCCTTGGGCTACGCTATTTCCCTCGATCAAGACACATGGCAGCAACTAAAATTTAATGAGCTTTTCTCCTTTCCTTTGTATTTTCTTCTTTCTCTCGTGCGCGGGCGTTCTCTTCTAGGCGTTCCAAGCCACGTACCATTACGTCCATTCCTTCCAAAGATGCTTTTATGGTCGGTGTCTCTTGCGAACTTCTTTTGTGGGTTGTTTAGATGTCGATGCTTACCCACCTTTTCAATGAATCAAATCTCAGAACCCGAGACAAAAAATTGTTACGTGTCCAAGACAAAGTTTGTCCAGCGGGCAAAGCCTTATCCACACGAGCTCGTGATTTTCGATATTTACATGCTTACGGTCGATGATTTTCTTTTTCTTGATGTTTATAATAACGAGGGTTTTGTTTTAAACAAACGTTCCCGTATCAATGCACCGATTACACGTAACATAATAGAGAGAATGCATTTGAAATGACAATTTTTATTAATTTGTTTAACAAGCGCATCGGAAATGATTATTAATAAAACCCTAATAATCGTGCGTTTGAGAAGGTTTGTTTACATATCCCGATAAACTATTTAGTGCTTCCTTCCATGACTTGAAAAGCATGTGGAGACCCTCGTGAACTGACTTTGTCCTTTGCTTTGAAAGATTATGGTGTCGGTTCATTCTTAATGAGATTTCTAAAGGGCCTTCGAGTATTAAAAACAACAGAAAATCCAATTTTAAATAGGTTGACATGTTTCGAAGCTAGGAGGGAGAAAGACAGCATCAATGCCAAAATTATTATATTGGTGTTAATGCATCCAAATTAACACTAGAATTTTAAGATGGATCAATTTTAGAATTTTTCAAGAAAATTCATTCGATTAATTAGTTCAATAAATAACTACTTGTCAGAGAATTTGATGTGACGTTATTTTTTAGTAGTAAATGAAATAAAAGGAAAAAGCGCTAAAAAGAAAGAATAGCATTATAACCGTAAAATACATTACAAACCGTTAGTTTATTTGTAAATGAATATCATGCATTTCGAACAATTGATAACATTTAATAATAGGCACACTTCAAATTATTCAAAACCTGATCCATAAATTCGACTTACAAAAATGATGTGACGGATTTGCCCTCTGACAGTACATAGATTCAATTCTGAAATGTCCATTTACAATTTCTCAAATCATTCCAGAAGCTAGTATTGTAAACCTGTCTCTTTTTAAGCAGCTAGCAAACTTTTCTTGCTTTAAAGATTAGGCAGCTAGGTTTTCAATTTCCTTATGGAAAAGTATATAATCAGACGGTGGACCCCTTGGGCGGGCTCACCCATGGCCTACACTCCATTAATTAGACAAGTCGACGTCATTTGCGAAAATAATGTCATTTCAACCATTTAAATCAATCATTCATCATTAAAATCCCATAATTTTCAATTAAGAAGACAAGTCAATGTCATTCGGAGAATTTTTCATGTGGAATTTACCATTCTTTAAAGTCCATAGTTTTCGACCAGCAGTAGACGCACCTCGGTTAGAACCTAACTAGATCTGTACACCTAAGTTTTTGGTTGTCCGGTAATTAAGATTAATTAATTACAAAATAAAAGGTTAGCCCATTTTCTTGGGCATGCCTCTATCTTGTCCGGGCTCAGTATTGAGTGGACAGGTAATGTGAACTTGTATGAGCCCACGAATTGATGGCCCTATCTATCCTATCCAATTCTGCACTTTGCCAGTAATTGAATACAATGTAGCCAACTTGCAAATTTACATTAATTTATTCACGCAGTAATACTTATATGATAGATATCTGAATTATTATATCATCACCAGAAGATGGGATATTATCAACTGAAATAACATGATGAATCTTTTTAGAGATGACAATGGCTCAAATTAGAACTTATATTATTAACTCAACTCGAATAATTTCAAATCTATTGAGGAACTGACTTAAACCTAGGCGGGATTCTCGAATGACAGCCCTCATAACATGACTTCCATAAGTATACGGGATTCTCAAACACACCTAAAACCTATTCAATTTTTTTTTCTTTCGGCAAGTAGTTTTGAATAAATGGATTTTCTAGCGCAAAAGAAATGAGAAACTCAATAATTGGAAGAGACATGTCAAGAAATGACATGGGTGAATATGTTTCCTTTTTGGAGCGACTTATATTTTTTAACGTTCCTTTTCTTTGTTTTTTCGTGTTTGGGACTTGACTTTCAAATAAAATAAGTTGTTCTATATGTACTTGAGACATTTGTTTGGATTTGCTTAACATAAGCTAATTTTACTTTTTCTATTTTGTTGGGGTGTGGTTTATATTTCCTATCAATAGGATGACACATGGGTCTCATATTTTGTTAGTAGTTTGGGCTTGAGCTTATGAATAATTACTAGGTATGTATAATCTTTCTCTTGTAATTAAGTGATGTAAAAGAAAAGTGCGATATGCTAATTATAGTGGAATCCTCTAGTGGACGTAATCTTAGTTTAAGAGTGAATTATGATAAAAACTTTGTATCTTGAACTTTTTTTTTTTTTGTTCTTTATTGCCTTATGATTGTGCACCAAATCCTAACATCTTCAAGAATATAAAGTAAAAAACTTTTAAACAAAAGTTCCACTACATGAGCTGTTAGAGTTGAAAAAGGTGATGTTATCAACTAAAGGCTGTTGTTACAAGTAGGCTCTTGATCGAGTTAATTTAGTTATCAACATAGTCATAAAACAACAGCATTCAGGTATCGAGAATCGAAAAAAGACCAATGAGTTCCCTCTCCCCAAAAGCATTATTCTCATAATTAAAAAGCACATGTCGACCCAATGAAGTCACTGTTGACATCATCGTCCCTAAATCAAGTTCAGTCTCTAGCTCTATGATTAGTGCTCGCGCGTAAACTATTTCTTTTTGCGGTCTTTACCCTATTTTAGCCACGTGACAGGTCATTAGGGTTTCAGCTTTTTCCACAGTAAGTAATGATTATAGCAACAAGGGCCTATCACGTTTGCCTGCCAAAGTTGGTATCACTAGATTCATACAATAATCGGAAAAAAATTAAGAATCTTAATAACGTCAATGATAATCAGATTTATTCATGCAAATCAAACAAGATCAATCTCCCATCATTCCGGCAAAGGATGATCACGTGTCAATGATAATCAGATCTATTCATGCAAATCAAACAAGATCAATCACCCATCATCTAATGTATTTCAACTGAAATCAAATTGCAATGAAGAATAGAACTGGAGAGAATAATTTAGTTAACTAGTTGAGTATCTAAGTCTCATATATGAAACTTTGAATGAGCACCATATGTAATTTGAAAATCAGTTTTCACGATGGATTGCAAGGCATGATGATTATCTTTTTCTCGATGCTCCGATCAATTATGCGCCATATCCATTGAGAATGAATCGAAGATGACCAACTAGATTTACTCCGTGATCAAGAGATGCTTGGTATAATATTTTTTTTATCCTTATATATTCAAAATATCATGCATAATTCCAATTTTCATTCACCCTTTTAGATCTAAAGAATTTTGGATGTCTTATTTTAACCCCTTATAACCAGAAATATCATGTTACCGAATATTAGGAAGAAGAAAATGAAGTCAATCATTCACCACAAAAATTCAGAAAAGAAAAGAGAAAATTACTGGTGATGGTCAGCTTTACAGGCTGAAGAACTCTGATTGTCCTCAAGAGCTGCTAACTTTTACACAATGTGATCTAAATGGTTTCAAATACTCAAGTTGGATATGCCCATGTGCCATTAGAGATGGGGGCCTACCTCAATGTAGTGTCCCTTGGACAGTGGGTACCTTAGGAAGTACAGAAGAATCTTTTTTGAAAAAGAATTCCAATGTACATTTGTCAAAGTGCCTTATGCTTGCTTACAGACTAGAGTTCAATCTTCTATGTATATAGAGAATTCCCTCCATCTAACATTATATTTTTGATTAAATTATTTAATTGGTTGTGGAACCCAACTTTGGAAAAGTAGGGAAATTCCCTCACTGTATCTGCTAAACATTAGGGGCATGACAAGGATCAATTTTGAAGCCTAACTAAATGAAGATATTCTATACTAAATGAAGCCTTTTCTGATGGCTTTCATCAATTTCTCTGCTACGTGTAAGGGTTGCCAGGTACATGTCATTATTCTGTCTGTTATATAGTTGGAATGTTTGTTGATTAGTGTACTAATTCTGCTCCTGGTTTCATGATAAATCACTACTTAGAGCTCTCATATTCGAAGAACCATGCCTTTTTAGCTTTATTGCTAGCCAATTTACATTCAAAAGGCATTAGATTTGGCATGCCAGATGCAAAATCCAATAATGAATTGCCTGCATATCTCTTGAACCAACCCTAATGGAAAGATCTTGTTCTTGTCACACTAGTTAATTGATGTCTGTAGTAAAAAGCATGTCTTTGACAACTAATAAAGGGAATGAGAACTTGTCTACTCAGCTTAATCATAACATCCTCAATTAAACAACAGAACATGCTCCCCAATCTCCTTGTAGATCTTCCTCCAATTCCTATCTTTTCAGGCATTTGATAAGTCCATCGAATGTGCTGAAAACTAGAGACATAATGATAAGTAACGTGACCCACTTGCCCGATTCTTGCTTAAGTGTTTTGTTTTTCCGCACAAGCACTTCTTCAAAGCTTCCTCAAAACATCATGCTTGAGGATGATGAAATCCTCAAGATCACACAAGAAGCAGAGGCCTCAAACCAGTAGAGGGTGCAGGCCACTGTGTTGCAGCTGTCGGTTGAGTGTGTCATCCTCGTCGGAGGAAGCCGAGAGCGCCAGTTCTGAGCGCTTCGCCACTATCTCCAGCCTAGCGCACGCCATGGTCCAAGAGAGGCTGGACCAAATGATAAGGGAGAGGCAAGAGGCAAGGCATCGTCTGGAGAGGATTAGGAGGCAAAGAGGTGGGGGAGAGAGGCGGTTCGTCGTGATGGTGGCGATGGAAAAGAGCTCCCATGATCCGCGGGAGGATTTCCGGGAGTCGATGGTCGAGATGATAACGGTAAACAAGATCGACGACCCAAAGGACCTCAGGCGTCTCTTGAATTACTACCTTTCGATGAATTCGGACGAGTATAGAGGGTTGATACTAGAGGTGTTCCACGATGTGTGCACAAGGCTGTTCTTGCATTGTAAATGCCATTGATGGACATTAACTGAGGAGTTCCTAGAGTTTTAGTTAACTTTCAAGTTTAATTCAACCATGCATGTGAAGCATTTTACAGATTCATCCAGATATACGCACTCTCAAACGTTAACGACCAAGATTTTGATTTCTCTTTTTCTTTGCATCTATGCGGGTGGATTTGCAGTTCTAGTTCTTCAAACGATGACATGATGGTCAGCGAGATGACAATCTTTTTCTGGCTACGCACAGAGAGAGGGGAAATATTGCAACTCGCATTGTCAGTGATGAATAAAAAAAATGCGTTTCTCGTTAAACTGCAAGAATAAATGCAAATTCCTGCATGTTGGTAGGAATATCAAAATTTTTCATTTCTTCTTTAGGATGTCAAACTGGTTATTTCATTCTATTTTATTTGCCAATATGAGTAATAAAAGATCCCTTAGATGGAGCCTCCAAATTGAGGAAGGAGGAAATTAGGAATTCATATCAAAGACGCCATCGTCTTGTTATCATTTCATGTTTCCGCAATGACGATGATCTCCATGCTAAAAACCACAGGAGAGAACATCAGATAAAAGAAAACAGGAGTGAAGTATAAAGTAAAGTCTCAGATAAAAGCAGAAGAGAGATATGAGAACATACTTTCCAAGATAAGTGGTCCAAAATGTGTGAGATTTGTACCTGTGGTAGCGCTAATTGGGTATGTTTGTCTCGGGCTTGTCACTAATTTAAGCTTCCGTCGGCCCAAGCCAGCCTTCTATAATAGTCCAAACCAATTGGGCTATACTTTAAATATCAAGCCGAGCATTGTGGCCCGGTCCATGTTCGGTTTGATGGGGGCGAAAGATGATTCAAATGGGGGCACTTGAATAACACCCCCAACTTAAATTTTGCGGGATAGACCTTTTGATTGAAAAACTGGAGAGAAATTAAGATGAATTTCTAAGGCTATGATGTTTGGTCGATCGGATTAGGATTGGAATAGGATAGGATAAAAGGGGATTTGAAATCCTCCATATATCCTACAAATTGTAGAAATATCCCATCAAATGTTTGGTGTAATCTAAGATAGAATTTGAAATTTTTGAAAATTTGCAACCTAAGATAGAATTGATTTTTTTTTTAAATTATTTTTCAAATTTTTTGAAAATCCCATCTCGGGATCCTCGTGTACGTGACAACTCAAAACCTCTTGACCACTGTCATCACCTTGCAATCTCTAAGAAATTGACCTTGAGAGCTTAATGACTTTCAAAGATCAATCCCGAGAGCTTGATGACTTTCAACAGACATGATGTCTTCCATTAAGTAAAATTTTGAACTAAAGGTGTGAGTATCTCTCTCTTCCATTTCATCAAACACCTAATGGGTGCCTAGTTCATAGTCAACAAGAGAGAGATCATGGAACAATGGAGGCCGAGAATGAGTAATCAAGGGTGAAGTGGAAAGAGAGGAACCGAGAGATGATTTGATGCTAGTGAAAAAGTTGAAAAACAGATTGAGAAAGAGAGGGAGCCACAGATGATGTGGTAAGCTGTAGTCTTCCAAGTGAGTCGTGAGTAAGGGCATCAATGAGGACATTCGAGGAGGTTGGAGCAAGGGACTGTCATGGTGGATGGCCATCGGAGTGGTGGTGGGTTGCCGCCAATGAGAAACGCCAAGGACATTGAGTCTCGATGAGTCTCATTTGAGGTTTTCATGATACTTTGGGAATTGTTAAGCTAATTTTTAAATTTTTTTATCCAATCCAGGTTTATCTTGGCCTAGGCCGAATTTCTTATCTGGCATTTTATTCGAATGTATTTGGATTTATCTAGTTCAGAGAACATTGCCAAATATCAGATGAGATAGTTTAATATTTTATCCAAACTCAAATCTGGACCACCAAGCACTGCCTAACTATATATTTTTGAAATAATGGAGGTATTCAAACAAGTCGATTTTGATTCAATTCACCAGCATAACTTTCGTGCTTCACACCTCAAGTGTATATGTGTGTGTTTAAGATTTGCGAGCCTGGCTTGGGCCTTATAATAGGGCCTTGCCCTGGCCCGCCAAAAGATACCTTTGGACACTTGTGGTCTGTGGACTGCCAGCTCCATGATCAAGTTCTTTTTATTAATTGAGCGCATGAAGCTCATTTTCAAACCATCAACGCCGAACAGTTGTAGTGCGATTACCCCCCAACTTTTCTAGGTATGTCTTCTATCATGTAGCTAGATATTTACACACACCGAACCTTAACATGAAATGGCAACCACTAGATGATGAGGTTGATGGAGATCGGGCTAGATAGTGGAAACGAAACACAATCATCATAGAACCATAGAGATTTGATGGATCACCCTAAAAAATAAAGAGAATGAGGGTTGGGCATGGGGGGATGGGGATGACTTGGGACTATGGGATCCACATTTTGGACAATTTTGTGTGGGTGAGTGCTTGACAAAAGCATGGCATGTGCAGAGGGTGCCGAATCATGTTTTCCCAATTTGGGACTTCTACTTGTGAATCTCTCTCTCTCTCTCTCTCTCTCTCACACACACACACACACACACACACATAATTTTTTTTATTAAAGATTTCTTTGTAAAAAAAAATATATCATCATATAGAATTAATACCGCAAAAAATCTCAAAATGGTATAATCATCCACATTTATCATAAATTAATTTTTAGGTTACAAAACTCCGAATTAGTACACCGGTAACACATTTACTCAAAAAAATTCCTAAATTTACCTCAGTTTGAGGTAAATTTGGCATAATTTGAGGTCATTGTGGCACGAGTATATCGGTTTGGTGTAAATATGACATGTGCATACTAGTTTTAGATTTTTTATGACATAAAAATTAATTTGGGATAAATTTGATATGTATATATTAGTTTGAATTTTTTTTATGAAGCCTCGTTGCAGTTATTATATATTTATGAAAAAGAATTGGATGGACTTTAATAGTCTTGTCACATGAAAAAAAGCAGTAGATCATTATTTTCTATTTTGTTTTCCATCAATATAAAATATTTTTTCACAAGTAGTGTTATAAGATTGACAAGTTACAGTAATCGAAAATAATAATCAACCATTATGATACCATAAAAAGGTTCTTGTCATCTCTTGATCAGAAAATTGTTTTTTCCATAGGTAATAAATAGGGAGAAATTACCCAATTGTCTTAAACTTATCGTATGGATGCTAATTCAATCTTAAACTTTTAAATTTTACCAAATCATTCTTGAATATTTGCGTGAAATTTCAATGAAATCCTTTTAGCCAATTTTCATTGGAAATACTTGATGTGGTAGTCCGTAGTTATTGCTAGCCATCTTACGTGACACACTATCATATCAACGATCTCCTTACGAAAATTGGCCGTAAGGACTACATGAGAATTTCGTGCAAAAGTTGATGAGTAAATTGACAAAATTAAAAAGTTTATAAATGAATTGACATCTAACTGATAGGTTGTGTATTGATCAAACAATCTCCCTATATATAGAGAAAAATCCGAAAGACACATCTTACTAGGTTTAGAATAAGACAAGTATTGATGAACTATTAGTGAGTGCACACATGGACCCCAACCCTTCAAATTTGAACATTGGAGGCCACAAAAAATAGTATTAAGTTATAAGCTAGAAAAGAAAAGACCCCATGGATCCTGAATTCTGGATGATTCACAGTATGTGGTACTTAAATTTCAGCATCAGCATTGGCACGACGAGACAGCCTCCCCAGGAACAATCGATATTGTCTCAGACATGTCTACACGTAGTGTGTTTTTTTCCTGCTAGTGCCCATGATGATGATGATGATCCTCACTTTGCTTGGGGCGTGGGATGTTCCACGTTAGCCAAATAATTCGATGACCATATAATGTTTTGGTCTCTATTGACAACACTTTAGGTGAATTACTACCAATCGTACCATTTCATTTGGGTACTTAAGGCTGATACACAAGCAAAGTGATGCTCTTGATTTCCCATTATGATTGCAAACGCAATGAAACGATAGCAAGTAGAAGTGGAAAAAAACATAATGGGGGAACAAACCCTAATGATAGTCAACCGAAAAACTTTGAGTTGCTGAATCGCATTAATGGCTAAGTACATTGAAATTTCTCCGACTTGCCATGAAGTAGATGATAACGGCATTACGTTTTAGGAAAATACCATAAGATCTTTCCAAGCAGTATGAATAGTACTAGGAATTGTACAATCATAGTCTGCTAAAAGCCCGTAGATTCGATCATGGAATTTAGGTTTGGTTTCATTGCACTTTTAACGTTCTTTATTTCAAGTTTTTTTACCAAATTATGGACGATGGCCAGGAGAAATCAGAATCTAGCTAGCTCTAGTACCAGCATCTGAGAAAAAAGCTCGATCGGCATGGGACTTCCGAAAGTGAAACAGTTCAGCTAGGGTTTCCATTCACCTGTCAACACTATTGTCCTTCTTTTCTTCAAATAAAAAAAAAAAGAGGAAAAGGAAATCGAAAGCAGCAAGAAGGTACGTGCCATTAGCTAGAGGGGTTAAACATGACCGCTTGGTAAACACTTTAGATTAACATAATCTTGTTAGCGTACGGAGTTAAAGTAGTTGGTGGGTTTTTTTCTCCTGCCAACTCAGTTTCCCACTATATCTTATGAGTAAAGATAGGAGATTGAGGATTTGATCTTGAGATTTGTATTGGAATCTCGAGCTATTATCTTCGATCTTTAGAACCGCATTGGCTGTTGTCGTTGTCACTTATTAGGTCTGCCGCCATTCTTGCCTTTATGTTTACCGTCTCAGCAGGAGGAAAGCTTAGACGTGAGCAGTGCATGGTGTTTTTAATCATTTTCATAATTGAGTAACCAATCGAACACCATGAGTAACTCTTGTTACCCCCCTGAAACCGTCTTACTAAAGAAGTAGGTACTCACGAACCGTAGCACCCTAGGAAACGATTGATCCAACCTAGATGGAATATGATATGGCTTCTTTATGGTCTAACACACTTATGAATAGGTTACTATCATCATGTTCCGAACTGTAATTTCTATGAACAATATAGTTCCATTTGTAAAAGCTCCTCTCGTTATGAAACTCTTGGGATGTATAGGGTGATAAGTTTGTTACATAACCTAAGTAGTAAAGTCTTGCGAGTATCTCTGTCGAGCTATCCATGGAGTGACCTATAGAGGCTAGAGCAAGACTTAAAGAGTAACCTATAAAGGCTAGAGCAAGACCTAATTGAAAATATATTCAACCATTGATCGTTTAATTAAGTCTTTTATGTGCATGCTCCAATCAACTCCTGCTCCATGTGCTTCTAAAAGTTCTCTAAGAGCAACCATGACTTGTAAATGGTTTCCTTACTTAGCACCATTATTTGGTAGAGACTTTAAAAAATTAATTATAGGGAGAAAAGTCCAAAAATAGTCTACGCAAAAGGTAAATAGGATAGCGGCTTCCTAGAAGTTCAAGTTGGACCATAAGACAGAAGAGAGAGAAGAGTGCATGGCCAAAAAGCAGCAGCCGCTCCATTGGCCTTTGGGGCAAAGTTCCAGGAAAAGCAGAGCCTAGCCTGGCCTCACTTATTAGTGAGGAACAGCCTCATCTCAACTGGGCCACCAACTTACCTCATCACCTGTCACTTGCTTTCGAGATCTTCCACTACTAGCAAAGAGGACCACCACCCTGCGAAATAGGCAGCGATTAGTTGATAAGGACGTCATCTCTGCAAACAAACCGAAGGTGGGCGAAAGAGACGGATCGTGTAACCTTTCATCGAGTTCCCAAGATGCTCGGAGAAATCATCCGCAAAAGAAGTACATCAGTTCTGTATGGAAACCCTCGTGCAAAATCAACATGGGAATATTCTCCGCATACTGAAGTACAATAATTATTGTTAAATTCAATGGAAACATTCTACCAAATGATTTTAGAATCAAACATACTTTCAAATGAGTAAACTTATTTATACTTCAATACAATTTAGTTTGTTTCATGATGGAACTTGATAAAAGACACGATAAAGTAGATATTCGCTTTGAGAGTATCAAGTATTTGCATGTTAAGAATGCAAATAGTTGCTTTATCATTGTGTTTTTAAACAGTAACTTAAGTCGCACCGCATGATGTATCATAGGAAGTCAAAACTATGATTCGTGTGATAGGTGTGATAGGATTACATACTTATATGTGTATTAGCATGTTAGGATATTTATCTCTTGCATATTTTTTTTGAAAAACACAACACTTATCCCATCAATCGTCATAGCATCAATTGTACTCAATGTGCAAAAGTAAGTTTACGTGATGAAAGTTCCGAATCCGCACTTGGAGTAGTACAAGGTACTTTTGAATCCTCTAACATAAGCACAAGAAAAGAGCACGATATTAAGAATTTCGCATTGGATAACAACGATAGTAACCGTCAAATTGGAACAACTAATCAATCGAAAACTTTGACATCGCATAAGATGGATTACGTCAAAAGTTTAAGCTATCGAGAAATGAATTTGCAACCTGATAGATGTCCGGTATTTATCTCAGCGGTTGCAATGTTTTCACTGGTTAAATTGCTTATTCTTGCAAATAAGAGATGGCAGGACAATGACTGGACCACGGACACTACAGAGTGGCTGAAGGGCAAAGTTCAAGGGGGTCCATCAGGATGTGAACTCCACTCTTATTGCACGAGTCCTGTTTCACTTAGATTTGGATTTATCATTTTCTGCACTCTACCTTGTCAGACAGATATACCATACCTTTCTTTTTTTATTCTATCTCCTTTCTTTCTTTTGCCACTTTTCCTGGCCTATAAATGTCACCCCGTCTGGACTTCACAGTTCACACATACACGCAAACTGAGAGAGAGAGAGAGAGAGAGAGAGAGAGATGGAGAAATTGCCAGTGATTGACTTGGAGAAGATGAATGGCGAGGAAAGAGGAGTTACTATGGAGATGATAAAAGATGCTTGTGAAAACTGGGGCTTCTTTGAGGTATTTATGAACCAGAGTGTCCTATCTGAAATTTGTCGCTTCTTTTCAAGAATTTATACATAACATCACCCTTTGACATTCATGATTGTGCTACAAATTTCCTTGGTAAATTTGAGTGTTCTCATATTTATTGTTATTCTTTTCGATGTATATGTGAAGTTGGTGAATCATGGGATATCCCATGAGCTGATGGACACTGTGGAGAGGCTCACAAAGGGTCACTACAAAGAATGCATGGAGAGGAAATTCAAGGAAATGGTGGCAACCAAAGGGCTCGAGGCCGTTCAGTCTGAAATCGGCGACATTGATTGGGAGAGCACCTTCTTCTTGCGCCATCTCCCCGTCTCCAACATCTCCGAAGTCCCCGATCTCAAAGAAGATTACAGGTTAGATATTACTTAGATATGGTTCCTTTCTACTGCTAGTAGCACTACTAGTGACATGGAAGGAATTATCGAAAGGGTTGCTCATGGAAAGAAAGAAGTTCGGCAAAAAATTTCAAGCTGATTTCGGTTTCCGATAGGGAGCATACCGTCTGAGGCTGTTGGTTTGGTTAGAGTCCAGAAATGCAAAGGATATGATAACAGTCTGCTCGAACAAAATAAAAAAGTATATCCTCTCTTTGCTGGCCAGAAAACAAGAAAAGAACCATTGTTCTAAATTCATAGTTTGGTCTTGAAGTGCTCACGTAGTCTAAGACCAGGTATAAAATCTTAAAATCGGGTAAGTTTGAGCCTGAATCCGAAGCGGTCCGGCTCATTTCATACTGCTAAAATGATTTATAGGCCAAATTTTGATGCAATCCTCCATGCACTGTGATGCTTATGAAAACAGGAAGGTGATGAGAGAATTTGCACTGGAGATAGAGAAGCTAGCAGAGCAACTTCTAGACCTGTTGTGTGAGAACCTCGGTCTGGAGAAAGGGTACCTGAAGAAGGTGTTCTACGGATCCAAAGGGCCAACATTTGGAACCAAGGTGAGCAACTACCCTCCGTGCCCGAACCCAGAGCTTATTAAGGGCCTCCGGGCCCACACCGACGCCGGCGGGATCATCCTTCTCTTCCAGGACGACAAGGTCGGCGGCCTCCAACTCCTCAAGGACGGCAAATGGATTGATGTCCCTCCACTGAGGCATTCGATTGTCATCAACTTAGGTGACCAGCTAGAGGTATACCTATCCGTAGTATTTCTCTAGCTACACAAGCTAACTAATTAGCTTACCTCATGAGCGGTGTCTAAAAGAATATCGTAAATCCGAAAGCCCAAACATAATGGCCTGAACTTGTTCAGTTTTACTGAGACCTCGTTCGGTTTTCAAGTGATACTTCTATTCCCTATCGGCACTGTGCTCCTGCTTGCCGCTTGATGAATCTTATGGGGGGAGTCTAAAAAGATACAGTTCGCAGTAATGATAGCTTTTCTTGTCTGTGTTTTTTCTTTGGATAGGTCATTACAAATGGCAAGTACAAGAGTGTGGAGCACCGGGTTATTGCGCAGACAGATGGGAATAGAATGTCCATAGCATCGTTTTATAACCCCGGGAGCGATGCTGTCATCTGTCCTGCGCCAGCACTGTTGAAGAAAGAAGCAGGAGAGAAAGGCCAAGCTTATCCCAAGTTTGTGTTTGAGGACTACATGAAGCTGTATGCAAGGCTTAAGTTCCAGGCGAAGGAACCGAGATTCGAAGCCATGAAAGCCATGGAACCCACCATTGCTAGGGGTCCTATCGCAACTGCTTGAGTGTTGAATGACAAGTTTCTTGTTACTAAGAAGAGGGTCTTGTTTCATGGTCTACCAATGTAATGAATCTCGCTCTTTATCTAGTGTTGGAGAGTCTGGCTGCTTTGCTTGTGTGTTAAGTAATGTGTTTACCATGACTTTTGAACTAGTGATTTCTGAGGCTTTTTATTTGACCAGTGATCTGGTGCCGATGAGTATTTTGTCTCTTCGAGTGATGAAATCGAAAGTAGGGATAGTCGTCGCATCTTCCATCTAACGCTTGACAAACAAGGAATGACGTTAGGAGATAGAGACGACGTACTTTTACTTTTTTAACTTTTAATTCCAACTTTAGATCTCCTTCTAACTGTGTCCGCACCTTAGCATGCCGAAAGGCATGTCACATCAAAGGCAACATCCTGAGATAGCTCTAAGAAGCAAAGTGATAACCAAACTTTATTAGTGCCCAGGAAGGCATGAAAGCAAAAGCCAGAGGAAAGGGCTTTCTCCACTATCCCGTTGCCAGAAAATGCTTGGAGAGGAGTTCATTTTCACTTTCCACTTCTGGACGTCTTTATCAATCACAAGCCACAGATATAATAACAAAATGGGAGCTCCACTACTCAGATTATAACTTCTGCAAGTGGAGCAAGTGGAGCATAAACACTTGACACCTTCCCAAATTAAGAAAGATCATCCTCCACGTAACCAATATGGAATCGAACCTACGTTATCAAGGGACTTCATTTTTTCAGCTGTAATTTGATGAGGCCGCAAAATTTGCAATTTGTATCAGCTTAAAAGATCAGATTGATCATTACAAGGTGCTAGCAAAAAGAACACTAATTGCGATTAGCTCAAGATTTTACAGACTGACATTAGGAGTTAGGTCCTTTGGTAGCTCAATAGAGAGAAACAAAGTTGGCGGTAGACAGGAGTTGAAGAACGAAGGAAAAGTAAAACAGAGTTCCCGCACTTTCACAGGCATACAAGGAATCCTTCCCATCAAGATGCCTGCAGGGAGTGTCCAACAATCATGAACAGGTACAAAGATTAACAGGTTGAAGTTCGCATCACATCAAATGCACGAAATTGATGACATGCTTTAGTCAACTTCAAATTTCGAATCCAGATATCACACAGAGCAGACTGCCATGCAGTTGTAACAATGTTTGCCCTGTGATAGGCAGAATGCTTAGTCTAGAAGGAAGAAATCACTTGACTCATCAGCCAATGATTTGAAGAACGTAATCATGCAGCCTGGCTAGTTCTCCAGGTAAAAAAAAAAAAAAAAAAAAACAAAGGTAACATGTTTAAACGCATGACGTACTGTATATGTCTGCTGTAAAAGACATGTAAGAGTGGCAAAGAATGTTTTAGCATTAATTCAACCGACCAATTAATTGAAGACTTCATTCGGCAAGCATTAGAAAACCACTGGCGAACTAGGGAAAGGATACATCCCAGGCACCGATTCCATTCGTTAAGCTAGATGCAGATACTCGATTGTTATCACAGATAAGACATAACCATCACCTTCATGTAATAACTTGTGAAATAACAAATTTCTCTCTCCAAATTGATCAGATCAAGACATATATAGCATGAGGAAACCACTGGAAAAAATTATAAAAGGGAACAAGTACTGTATGGATATTGTTCTTGAAGAGGCAAAGGCGACCATATCATGACTAAAAAAATTGTCTGCAAAATGGTTGTCACAGTATAACGCGTTCACAAGGCATTGTCATAACACAAGCCAAACTCTGGCATTGCTGATCTGCTTTTCTTAAAACTTCAGAAAGTCTGAAATCAGGTCTTACAATGCAACGTTCGAGTATATTCAAGATAAGGATGTAAACCAATCCACCGGGAGACAAAATTGCATTCAAGATAGAAAATGAATAACAAAGCCAAAAGTATAAACAAATCATGCCGTTCGCAGAAAGCTCGTTAATCCTGCAAACAAGGTAACACTGCCTTTAGAGTTACCAAAGAAGGCCCGAGGTCAAAATCTTTCAGTAAAAGAAAATTTAAATCTTGTCCAAAACCAATTTTATTGATGATGGGTAAAAAAAATATTCCCCCAACTCACCCCTCAATGATTAAATGGCTGTGTCCCTCTAGCATAATTTTGGTCTCAGAAGATCTTAAGGCAATTCATTGCAATCTATGAAACACATAGCTTAGCTCTCCTAATCACTTCTCTGCTACTTGAGCAACCTCTTCCTTCTTCTCACTTTCCAATTTTGCGTCAGTATTAGTGTTGTCAACCTTTTTCCCATCTCCTTCCACTGCATCTCCATTAGAGTAGTGGTTCTTCAGAACAACTGAAATGTCAGCCTCAGAAGCTCCAGCAAGCTTAAAGCGCTCAACAGCAGCATCTAGTTTCTCCTTCCAACCACCCATCCCTAACTTGCACTCAACTTGAGATCGCTCAAAAAGCATATTACCCCAGAAAAGGTGGATCTGCGATCTCATAGCTGCAGCTTGCTCAGCGGCTTCTTCAGGCGAGACCTCTCCATTACCGCCGCTCCCAGAGGGCTCACCTTCTGCCCCTTGTTTTTTCCTTCTCTTCAGAAGCTCATCTTTCTTGCTTGAGTTTGGATCTTTAAGTTCGTTCACCCTCTGTTCCTCCAGCTTCTCCCACATCTCTGTTGCAGCTTTCATTTTCTCCTCTGCACTATCAAAGAGTTTGAGTGTTTCCACAGGATCCCAGCTCAGTAGGTCAATTTTCTTAGCAAGAGCAAATGACCAGTGAAGTTTGGCCATTTCAAACTGCTGCTGTCCCAAAGCGAGCAATCCTTCATAAAAGTCTGGCTTGATCACAAGAGCTTCCTCATATTTCTCTTTGGCCAATGAGTACTTTTCTCTCACCCAGTCATAAGCTACTTGAAGTTGAGTTGCTACTACCTCCTCCCCGGCAGACTCATCCAAGGGAATACGCTTCCTTGCTGCGCACATATGGACGTTGCCCCAGTTGAAGAAAGCTAGAGCTGCTACCTCTTGGAATTTTGCAGCAGCCTTGTCAAACAAATTCTGAGCTTCTTCGCTTGTTACTGTTTCCTCGAGCGCTTCTGTGCAAAGTTCCATCCCAAGCTCATGCAAGTCTATGTGAGCATCAGGGTCAATACCAACGTGAGTGCGGAAAAGCTGAGCAAACTCAAACAACCAATCATCCATCTCAACATCCTTGCACTCTGGATCTTCTGAAGTACCTGGCTGCTTATCTTTCGAGACTTCTTTTTCGATCTTATCAATTGCAGAATCACCAGCTTCTATTACTGATTCACTGAGAGAAGAATGAGACTGACTTTCTTCTCCTTTGTTCTCCTCACTTTCCACAGGCTTCTCTTCATCTTCCTCCAATAAAGGTGGCTCCTGCTCAGCAGTCACCTCAACAATGTGCAACCTAAGCAACCCTATGGGATCAGCCCTCTCCGGTTCAGGTTCTTTCTCGATAACACTGTCAACACTAGACTCTGCCATTCTGAGCTCACTGCTACATGTGATGGTCACTAAATCACCATCATTATCCCTATACTTGATCAAAACAGACTTTGAGGAAGGAAAACGTTTGCTTACAATGTCCCTTAACACTTTAAAGCTGCAGTTCACGGGCATCTGGGCCAGTCTTATGTCATGATCATAAATAAGCTTCAGTGGCCTCAAAGGAACAGCAAGATCCGAGTGCCGACCACTGAGAGGCAATGTTGATGCTGACAAAGATGACGACTGCTCCTTCTTGTTATAAATACTCGAAGTCACCAGAGGGTCGGTAGAAGAACCACTCAGGGGCTTTAGCACCAGTTTTGGCATTTGGGCTTTGGGCACAGGACCATTTTCAGTTGCTCCAATCGGTTGGGGCTTATCTATCTTATTACTCGTAGACAAAACAGTTCCAGCTGCAGAGGACGCCGCCTTCTTAGGCACTGGGCGGGCGGGCAGACATGGCCCCAGGCCACCGACCGGAGCGCCACGGACAGCCGAAGCCCCCAGAGCAGCTGGGGATGGCCGGCTTTGGAGGTCCTGCTGGGCCTCCTGTCGCGGGCCCAACGCCATGCGCAACCGCCTCGCAATCTCCAGAGCATCCCCATTATTTGGGTCCGACCCCAACAGCACCTGAACGTCCTGCATCGCCATCTCGATCCTCCCTATCGCCTCCAACGCCCGAGCCCTCCGGAGCAGCGCCCGGACGAACCTGGGCTGCACCTGGAGCGCCATCGTGCACTCGGCTATCACCACCTCGTAGTCTATGGGCTTCATCTGCATCAAGCACGCAGCCCTGTTGCTATGAAACACCGCCCGGTCAGGGTGGGTCTTCGGCAAGAGGTTAAGCGCATTGTGGTACTGCTCAAGAGCGCCCCCATAGTCCTTACCCTGGAACCTCTTGTTGCCTTCTTCCTTGAGCTCATGGGCTCTTTTCAAGAACACCGTTGCATCCATATCAACACCCCCATTGGCCTTCGCCGCCGGAGCCTCCCCGGAAACATGGTTCGAAACCCCCTTCTTCTTCTTCCCTCCGGATTTCCCCATCAAATTATCTCCCCCAAGAATGAATGATTGATCGACGTTTAAATTACCCAAGAATTCAATGTCGAAAAAGATTCAGACTTTGCCACAAATTCCTCAAATGAATGATGCCCGCCGAGAGAAAGAGAGAGAGAGAGAGAGAGGGTACTTACAAAGAACACACGAAAGATTGGATTTTTACAGCTTCCTGAGAACGAATTTGACTGTTATGTCATTGGATGACGATGATGAAGATGATGAAGATGAGCTCGGTTGAAGAAGACGAGCCGGAAATGGAGGATGGGGTTTTGGGAATTCCCCTGGAGGTTGAACCTTGAAACCCTAGAGAGCTGAGCCCGGATTGCTGTTTATTTTATTATTTTTTAATTTTTTTGTTTCACCTGTTTCGTTATTGTGTATATAAGTGAATATCTATCTGATTCAATCCTCGGCAGTGGGTCCTACTCCGGTCGGGGGAGTCTTGTTGCCCGTTGGATCTCAGGCGGCGATGGTGGAGCTCCCTGATGTGATGCGCTCCGTCCGATCGAGGGTGGGGATCTCGTCGAATCTCCGGTCTGTGATTTCGGCCGTCGGATCGGCTAGCCGAAGCGTCCCGCACGATGTACGGTGTGATTCGAACCTCGCCCTTGCATCGGGCCATGCCTAGCACGGACCTGGTTGAAAAAGGGGCCCATCAGACTCGAGCCCGGACTCGACACCTGGCCCGGTTCAGGCCCATGATCCATAATGGGCCGACTAGGCCCATTTTTGTGTGGATTCGGCCTTAAAGGCCCAAAAATTCAATTTTCTTGGGGGCTTTAAGGCCTCAATTGTCACAATCGCTCCTATAAATTCGCCCCCTCCCTCTTTCGTTTTCACCATTGCTCAATCTTACTCCCTAAAATTGCTTATTAATTTCATGTTTTTAATTCTCTTACAACAATTTAATCATGCTCTAAACATCATAGTGAACAACAATGACGACGACGACGACGACGACAATGACAACAAGTGATTGCGATTATTCCAACCTAATCTAAATTTCAGCTGACAAAACACACTCGAGTCATTTAGTGAGTTTTGTTTGATAATGTCTATGTGTTGGCTACACCTCGACAACAAGCCCAATTTAATCATGATAGGACACGATAGCTCGATGACTGGAGGAAATTGTGAGGGAAAATGCTATGAGATAGCCATGTCAAGACGGTAACCCGTGAAATCCACCCCAAAGCAACTACTACAGATTTGTAGAGAAGAACGTCAAGTGAGGATGGGCCTACTGATTATGCATACTCTTGTCATCCCAAGCTAGTGGGTCAATGAGGCTTGCGAATTATGTCACCAAACTCTAATGTTTAAGAAAATTAATATTTCTACTTGATTCCCAAAATGTTGTCACCAAAATGACGTGAGTTGTCAATGAATTTAACATCTCCAACAAAATTTTCAGCGCGCCGCAGATAAAGTTGATATTAATACCTCATAATCTGGAGTCTAGTCAAATTGCTAAAGCCTATCTGCATCGAGATTACTTTTTCCCATCAATGTGTGTGCCACTACATCGATGTGTATGTACTCTTTCAATTTTACAATTATTTGGCTATTATAAATGAGTGGGTCTAACCATCATATCCATCCCACACGGGCATTAAGACTTGGAGACCCTCTAGGTTTTTTTTTTTTTTTTGAACAAGGAGACCCTCTAGGTTACACAAGAATGAAAAGTAGAGAATTCCCCTCCGGACATAAAAACGAGGTGGAATATATATTGATCTGGAATTTCCCTCCGCATACTTCCATTTCTTACCAATTTTTACTGAACGTATCAACTTATAAATACAATATTTCTTTTTGACTTCTATTAAATTGGAAAATCAAGTTTTTAATTTGATTTGAAAAATGGGCCTGGCACGACTGCACCCCGACCCAGCGTGCCTCGGCCCGGCCCAGCCGGCACTCCGAGTGCTTTTGTGATAATAACATAGGGAAATCACTTCCCTTTCAGCAAATTCTTTTGAGGAAATTCAAAATTCTAAGGAAAATGTGTTAGGGAGGCCGCGCAGATTAGCATTTTCTTTGCAAGAAATTGCGAGTAATAATGACCAATCTAAGGAGGCTTGAATTTGTGGGTTTAAGTGGGTTTACTTACTTTCTAATCTTGATTAGCACATCATCCATTACCAATATTACTTCCACAGTTTTTTAGCTGTCTTTGCCACAAAAGAAATCGACAATCTCATTTCTAAACATGACAGCTAAAATTACTTCATCACAGATACACGACTATACTTATACGCCACGACGATTCAATGACGTTCAAACATCAGATACTCAGATCAACGCAGGCTTCCCAACATCTGTACCTCATCGATTCAGTCACATCTGTTGAAATGGTAGCGCCAGTACTTTAATAATTCCTTGGCCGTTCGCCGCTAGCATCACTGAACTGTCACGTTTCCAGCACACTGCGCTTACGAAGCATACATCTGCGGTCTTGCCGGCGAGGCCTGCGCAGGGGGGATCGAAGCTGTGCCAAGCTGCTGGTCTAGGAAAATCCTGACAAATCAATCGACGAAGAAGATGTACATCATGTATTCATGTTGAATCTGCTTCAGTCGCGAAGCAATGAAAAAGCCGATCAAACCTTGTGATAGACGACCACTTCATTTGTTTCGCTGCCACATCCTATTAAGTCGCCACTCGACGAGAGGCCCACAAAGTTTTTCGTATTCGAGTGTCCTCTAAATACACGGAGCTGTGAAAAGGGGATGTGGAATGAATTAGTTGCAAAATATTGGGGACATGAAGCCAGTAAACACATGTGAAATGGACCGTAAATTTATGGAAAGCATTACGAAGATGTCGTGATACACAGATCAGTATTGTACAAGCCGAGTTGAGTGCGATCACTTACAGGAGAGCATTTCTTTATATCCCACAAGCGCAAGGAGCTGTCGATAGAAGCAGAGACAAGGTTGTTGCTAGAGGAGAATTCCACATGGGAAACAGACTTCCTGTGCCCTTTGAGCTTATGCACTGGTTCACTGATATACCTCGAGTCGTAGTAATAAATGTTATGATCTGCTGAACCCACCTGCAAAACCCGGGGAGGAACACAATTCACATATCCATTCGCGATTTAGCACTTATGCTGAAACACTAGGTAGATTCAACCAAAAAACGGGGCAAAATGGAGGTAAAGAAAGGACTGTTTCATCATCGGTTTATCGTCTTATGGAGCCTGGATAATTGGTGCTTCATTATTATAGTAGTGAATTGAGCAACTGGGATTGAATTGCCTTCACAGGATCATAAGGAATCTGAACGGTGAAGACTCATACAGCTAAGTACACGCTGGATCCAGGATCATATTTGACAGCACAAATGCTGGCCCTCATGTCGATGGTAAGAGCACTCGCTTCTTGCTTGGTGGACCAAACCTTAACCTGTTCCATGGACACAATTGATCGCAACCGAGACTTGTCAAATTCATAAAGTCTGCCCAAATAAGATATATGCAACCCAAGCATTTGAATGACTTTGCTTCCACACAACTACAGGGACGGGAAATCCTCAGTTCCTGGCCTAAACCTTGAGAAATGTATCTCCCCCTAATGGGCAAAACTACCAGTCACGGTAATTCTCATCAAGCAATATCGAGGAGAGCAAATCTAATCAGTAGAGCTTCATATTACCTTGCAGCCGTCGCCTCCAGAAATGAGCAAATGAGGCTCAGTGTGCGAGAAATCAATCGACCAAACTCGATTATCATGCTCCTTAAATTGAATCATACTCTGCAAGATATAAGTATGCTTTTGTCCCATGAGAAGGATATTGGTCGTTGTATTAACTGGACAGAAGAATGTACAAAAAAGGAAAAAAAGAACATGGAAAAGTGTCTTGTGGGGCAGAGTAAACTTATCACCTGACAAGTAGCTGCATCATGAACAGCTACTATGCCTCCATAATCACTAATGGCGAATTGGTTGTTCATGTGCTTATTCCAACTCAAGCAACTAAGTTTCGATTCTTTGGAGATTTTCGCAACAGGTCCATGACCTGCGGCTGTTCTGTTCACCACCTATAACAGGCCAACTAAGTGAACAATCGATGCAGAGCCATAAGAAAATCAGAAGAAATTAGGCATCTTGTGTTCACTGAATTCCATTTCTGTACTGAAACCTTGTTCCATAATCACCATCATCTTATGCTAGTTCAATAAATTCAATACGATCAATGACACATTTGTCAGACCAAATAACAGCTCCTGACAATTGCAAAGCGCCAAACTTTCGTTTTTGACAGATAGAGAGCTGCAGGCAAAGGCACTTATCAATCGGATTCACCTTGTTAAAGACATCGTTTCATTGTTAATATCTTGAGCAATTCTACTTGATTATCTGAATCGCACAAGATCATTTAGTTCTCATGTCTATGCATTGCGCATATTAGCACTGTTTCACTTGCTGAAGTTAATTCAGGAATTCGAATTTCAGTTCACTCATATTTTAAACTCACCTGGAGCTCATGACAAGTCACATGGTGCTAGTCCAAACAGATACCATACTTCAAGTGCTTACCGAGGAAAAATGGAAAACTTCGACGGTCCTCGAAATCCCAGCTGTCGCAAACAATTCTTCATCTTTATTGAGCTCTATGCTGCACAATAGCATCGGTTCTCAGATACAATTTGAATAAATGACAAGAATTAAAAATCAACAGAGGCTGACTACATATCTGGGAAACAAAATGGTCCAGACTTTCAGTTCCCGATCCACCAGTGAATGGCATACCAATAACTCACCTTGAGACAATTTTCCGAGAGTCGATATGAACCCCATTATTAAGTTCAGCGATGACCTTCAATTGACTAGAACCACAAGAAGAAAAGAAAACAGTTTCAATTGAAAAGCAGAATGACAAGACATCGAAGTAGCAGATAATATAATGATAGAAAGTTTGACTACCTGTACTCCATGAAAGAACTCAGCATCGATTTAAAATCCTTGAAACCTGATGGACAACCTTCTCTTTTCATTGAATCATATCCTGTCTCTTCCTGCTTTGGTAAATTTACTAGTCAGCTATATCATCTCTTGTTAACCAGACTACAAGAGACCAAGGAAATTTCCCAAGCGATGACATGCTTGATAAAAAACTTACCAAGAGGGGCAAGCATCCAGCAAAATGTCTACTATGCATTCTAATTGATGACTAGAAGAGTTCAATTTTGTGAAACCACTAACCTTTCTAAGTACCGGTCCTTCCATTGCAGTGTGTGGCCCTGTTTGACTAGTATCCTGTGAACCTAACCTCAAGCAATCAATCTTTTGAAGTAGGTCCATCATGTGGCCATCATCTGATAACTCTTCTAGCTTGTCCTGTTGGGCTCGTTGCCTGGGTGTCTCATGCGACCGGAGCAGAATCCTCTGACCGCAATGGCAACATGATCCCCTGGGTCGATCCGTAGCAGTAGTAGAAACATCAAAGTTCTTCAGTTTCTGGAAACATTCGTTCTCTGGTTCCAGAGACTGTGCATGTTGCTTATTGTCAGTGGCCTTTATGTGCTCTTTAATGTCTTGAGGATCAACTGGCATCTAAAATACGGAAAGAATGGTATCAACATGACATACAATATCAACAACAATTTCACCTGTCTAACTATAACTGGAGCAACACATCGAAGAAACAGATGCTATAAACATGCTACAAAACTCAAGTGCGCAACTTCTCAACACGAATTTAACTTCTCATGTGGACCATTTTAACATAATCAAATAGCGGCTTCGAGCGATTCTCTCGGCTGCAAGATGGCAATCCTATGGCAGGAAATAGATTGCAGACATTCCTCGATGATGGTGTGATCCGCCACCAATTACATGCGAACCCACATCCTTTCATGAATAGCAGAGACAAGCAGCAATTTCTTAGATGAAAATGCGAGCGAACTCTCACCAATAACAAAATTTCAACCTCGGATACCCTTTCTCCTGAGAAGACAATTCAAGAAAATCAAGAAGTGGATTAGGCACACTGAATCAGTTCGAACGGTGCGGCGGCGAGATTGTTACATGATGGGGGTCCGGAATCGAATGTGCCACGAAACCCACATCAGACCCATGTATATATTCTCGACCCATTAAGCCAGACAAGACAGGCGCTCAAGCTTTCTCGTTGATCCTCGTTTTTCAAGAAACACGAAGGAAACCGATACTCAGAATCCAAGCACAGAACTGACAGAGACAGAGTTTTTACTAGTTGGTATCCACGAGCCGCGGTGAAAGCGTCGTCCGTCACGTCCATGCAAATCGGACACGACAGCTCGTCGTCATCACCGGCCACCGACGATCCCACCGAGCCTCCTCCCATCTCTGCAGTCGTGGGTGCTTGCGAGAGAGGGAGAGCGGAGAGGGCTTAGGCAGGAGGACGAAGCGAAGCTACTTGGAGAGAAGACTCGAGCATTGACTTCTTGGCCGATCAAGTGGAGAAACTACCAAAAGCCTCTTTGCTGTTCTAAAGAGAGAGAGAGAAGCATGGAAGTACGTAGGAGAGAGAAACGTGAGTATAGAGAACATCATTATCTCCCATATAAGCTTCAGCGCCAAGCATTCCGTCTTCGGAATAAAATATGCCAAGTACGGGAGCATATAACATAACCGGACGACGTGGCGCTGGCTTCTACCATTAAATTAGGCTCTGCTTTATATAATTGGATCAAGTACGGGGATTTCGTTTGTTTGAAAAAACGTATTTCTCATAAATGAGAAGGAATTCCAAATAAATACTTCAAATACCCTCATTTTTTTTTTTTACATAAAAACTTAAAATAGACCTTATATCAAATGAAAACATGACATAATCACATCAATTTCAAATAAGAGCATGAAGTGATTATGACAGTTTCAAATAAGGGTATGACCTTACCCATTGCCGATTGGCTAAACCGATCAAAGGATAATTTTCGTCAAAAAACCATTTTTATTTTAAATTATTTTTTCTTTCCTTTTTTTTTTCTTTGGTGAGGCCCAGCAACCTAACCGGCCGCTCAGTGAGGACTTGCAAGCCCTCACTGGTCGCGGGCAAGGCAACCCTCGAAAGTTACAGGCAAGGGTCACTTTCGAAAGTTACACGCAAGGGTCACCCTCGAAAGCTATCGAGGCAACCCTCATCCAAGTGAGGCTATCCCTCACCGGTGATGAGAGAGGGTGACCCTCACTAGATCGGGTGAGGCCAACCCTTGCCTGGCTCTCTTCAAGCTTTGTCAGTGGCTGGTCTCGGGCGCCAATGATGAAGAAGAGAAAACTAGAAAAAAAGGAAAAAAGAAAGAAGAAATTTATAAAAAGGTAAAAGACAAAAATACCTTAACCAATGGGAAATTCAAGCTCTTATTTGAAGCTGATATATGCATTTCAGACCTTTATTTGAAATAAATTCCACTTTTGACCCCTCATTTGAGAAAATGAGAGTATTTCATGTCCTTATTTAGAATTCTCCCAATAAATTATTTCATGAGAAAGTAATCGATATACAAAAAATATTATTTATAGACTGAAAATAACAAGTTTAGATCCGAGGGAAAACAATTTTTCCTTCTTATGAAAAGGAAACCACTTTCTCTCGATCACAAAATAAATGAAAGCTAACTATTTATCTTGAAAATGAATCTTATTGTAGTGTATTTTTCTTTATCATGAAATTTCAACTTAACAAACACTTTCTCTCGATCACCAAAGAAGTCTTTCTTTTTTTAGTAACATCTTTTGCCTTTGAAGAAATCCATAATGTTGGAAAATGCTTTAAAATCGTAAAACCCTGTTCTAATTTCCCCATTTTTAATTTGGTTTAAGAATATGAAATATAACAAACAACTCGCCGAGTTTTTTAATTGAGTTGGTTAGCTAATGTCAAATTAAGCCAAATAATTCGCCAAAGAAGGTGAATATATAACTGGAGTTCATACTTCATTGAATTGCTCTTGATTTGAGGGGTACCAAGTATAAAAAAAGTCTTAAATTTATTACAATTATGCTAATTCGGTTCGAATTTACTTTTTGGATAATTGAGTCCTAAATGTTTTGCAATTGCATCGGTTCGGTCCCATCTCGACCAAAATTGGCTGGTCAAGACCGATGTGGCCACCGGACAATGTCGACGACAATTTTTAGTAATATTTTATTTTTGAATTATTTTATTAATTTTTATCCCTTTTTCTTTTTTTTTCTTTTTTTTTTTCTCCTCCTCCTTTTCCTTTGGCTTCGATGACGGGCCGAGGGGAGGGCTGGCCGGTCGACAAACCGAGGCGCTAAGCAAGCTTGCTTCGCCGTCATTGGACAAGACCAAGTTAGCCTAGCCATTGGTAAGGCGAGCCCCGCCGAACTGGAGAGGACAAGCTTGCCTAGCCACTAGCAAGGCGACCCCTCATGGGATTCGGCGAAGGGGACCTCACCTGGCCACCTTAGTCTAGTAACCAAGAGGGTTGGTCGGCGGAGCCAAAGGAAGAAGGAGGGAGGAGAAAAAAAAATAGTATTATAAAATAGTTTGAAAAAATAAAATATTATTATTAAAATTGTTGCCTACGTCGTGACCACCGATTGGCTGAACCGAACTAACACGATTGCAAAATGTTTATAACTCAACTGGCCAAAAAATTAAGTTTTTGATTGAATTGACATAATTGTAATAGATTTAGAATTTTTTTGGTAATTTTCCCATATATATAATTTCTCAAAAACCGAAAGCAAAAGTGGAAGTCCTTCACTTTTAAAAATTTTCCCCCTTTTCTTTCATTGTCACATACAGCATGGTGCGCCGGGAGGCAAAACCTTTTCCAATGGAAAATTTCAAACGTTAGACGAAGAGACGAAATTATTTATTTTATTTTTCAATCTAACTTCATGCTTCAAGCTTGTAATGTCTTCCATAAGGAACCCTGCAAATGTAAGACCAAACGAATTTCACGTAAAAATCATAGAGAGAGAGAGATGGTCAATTTACGTGTTGCAGTTGACGTAAGGATCAATCGGCATGGGACAACTCGATGTGGCAATACTTGGGAATCAGCTTAGCTCTTGCGGGGTCGACTCCTAACCCAAGCCCGATATTCTTGAAGCACTCACGCAGGTCTCGTCGTATCTGCGTTGTGTTTGCCAGCCTCTGCACAAATTGCTCGACTTGACAGCATAGCGTGGTTGGCGAAGGCTGAGACCCCTTCAGGAATGGCAAGCACCGCCACAAGTCCGTCATGGCCTCACCGCATGTGATGTCGTCAATCGGTTCTGGTTCATTTCTGACCATGCTGGGAACCGGTTCGGGTTGATCTCCAACCCTGCTGGTAACAATTACGAGCGATAGATTTGCAATGTAGAGAAAGCACGATAATCTCACTTCGACCTTGGCCATTTTCTTGCAAAGCGAAATTTCTTTTCTGAGAGAGGGTGCGTATGTGATGATATAGTTTTGCTTGGACTGGTGATGTGAGAGAGTGGTTCTAGAGAGTTGGCAAGGGAGTGTATTTATAGGGGTTTTTTTGAGGATTAGGCCTTTGAATAGGAGTACATTTGGGTGGACTCGAGATAAATGGCTTAGGGATAGTCACCGTTGGATCAATAGGGTCCACCTAGTTCTCGCTTGATGCTGTGAGGTCTATGCATGTGACCTCGACTCCACATAAGTATTTGGGCATTTTGACTGGGTCATTAATGAGAGGCTAGTACGGCTAAGTAACAATATTGTCAAATTTTCCATTTTGTGAAAATTGCCTTAATGAAACTTCACCATGAGAATGAGTTCTCAAGTTTAGAATTGATTCATTTACCATGTATGAAAGGGGTTAGAGTTAGTCAATAAACCCCGATTAAGTCTATGGTGTACATGACCGTGACTTCACATAAGTTTTTGGGCATTTTGATGAGGTCATTAATGATAGGTTAGTGAGGAAAAGTAATAAAGTTGTCAAACTTTCCATTTGGTGAAAATTGCTTTATTGAAACTTCGCCATGGGGATGAGTTCTCAAGTTTAGAATTGATTCACTTACCCTGTATGAAAGGGGTTAGAGCTAATCAATACTCAATAGGTCCAGATTAAGCTATCATACAACTTGAGTTATCGTAAGAGTTAAAAGTTGACCGTTATAATTCTAATTAAATTAAGTAGGGGAGCACTTTTAAATTGATAATAGCATGTCGGTATCCGGGAGCGCTAGAATGTTCTCCTCTTCCCTGTACCTTTGCAAGTACTTAAGTTAGCGCAATCCAAGAAATGTTCAATGGCCGCACCGAACAATGTCGTGGCTGTTGTTGTGTGCTGTGTGCATGTATACGTTCCAAATTTTTCTAATATACATAAAATATATATACGTGCCCGCATGCCTTTATTTTCATACAAGTCCGTCGCAAATTACATCTACCGTTTTTTGTAATATGCGGACGATCAGATATTTTCTTTGATACAAGTCAAACAAAGAATTTATTATTTTAGTTATCTTTTCATAAGTAATCAGTGGCTAAATAGGAAAAAAGTTTATTTCTTGATTTGAGAACACAGTTCACACAACAAAGTACTCAACATGTCCAAATAATTTCTTTTCATTTTTAAAGGGGAATGCTACTATAATTGTTAGTTTTATATGTTTGAAAAGAAATAAAACCTCACAAAATCGATCTGAAGACTGCCTAAGAGTCTATGATCTAAGTTACTGCCCTACCATACTTTATTATTAATTTTTTTTTTTATCTCACTCAAAGATCAAAGTACTTTTATGCTTTCTCTTATTAGTAGATTGAGTTGTCATGTGGTATTCTTTACTCAGCATATCAATGACAAACCTTGTTTGAATTCTTAGGGAGAAAAAATGAAATTGTTCTCAAGGAAAGGAGTTTCCTAGCAAATATCATTCATCAAAGAGGCAAATCTTCGGGGTTTTTTTATATAAACTTGCCTTGTGTCGTTTCGGAAAGGAAACGACTAATTCTACTTTGCAGGCAATAAAGTAATGGATAAATAGGAGATAAAAACGTACAATAAAGCGTAAATATGAGATATGAAAGAAAAAAAAAAAAAAAGAAGAAGCTAAAAGACAAGTGTTCTTGTGTTGGTTTGATTGTTAGAAGATCCCTACAACCGTGTCTTTTTGGCTATTTATAGCTAATTTTACAAGTAACTGCTCTCTGGCAATTATTATTTTCAAATTCAAACTACTTCTGAAAACTTCGGTAGCATGCAAATAGCTGTATTGTCTTATCCACAGTATCGTCGGCACCAAACTCTTGAAACCGTCTCCATTCTTATCGCCTTACTCCTCAGCGGTTGCTATTACCGCCCTCTCGGCATCCCTAATAATGCGTCGCTTTCTTGCAAATTGGGCTTAACGGGCCTTTCCTTTGTTCTTGGCCCGTTGAGCGAATTTTGGCACCAACAGAAACGAATCAATTAAATGATTAAGTTGAATATGTTAAAAGTTCCGCCCCTTTCACAAGTATATTTGGTTCCATCACTAGATATATGCGTCATTGCATACGGTGAGCAATTTGAAGTCTATGTAGGTAGCCTTATATGGAGTGGTGCAACAATGCTTAGGACCAATTTGTCACTAAGAAAGTAAGATACAAGGGATTGAGTTCGACTCATCACCATTAAAAATGTACAGTGTAGAATTGCGATTCAAGTAAAGGAGTCTGCTCTATATACCATAGAGTTCTGATTATTGGGTTACAGAGTGTGTGGCTAAATTGGGTGAGTTGTTCAAATGACAAATTGCTCGTACTAAACAGGGGTATTTGTATCTTTTTTTTTTTTTTTTTTTTTTTTTTAAATAATTCAAGAGCACAAGCGTAGAGTTCTAGCTATCTGGAGGCCCATGAAAAGTCATATGAGCTCTTTGAACAAATTAAATTTAAATCTTTGATTTGTACATATAGTTTTGACCAAGAATAGTTTGCATATAATTGATATGATTCGAAGATTTGACCTCCAATTTTTAAATTGAAAATTTGTTGTTGGGGTTAATAGTGGTATCTCTTATGAACGAGAAGGAAAAGTTGAGGACTTTCGCATTATTAGCGTAAATAAGTTAAATTTCTCGAAAACTGAAAGATTCTATCGAAGCTCCCATGTTAAAAATTTTTTCCTTCTCTCTCAACTTCATTAACCAAAAAAAAAAAAAAAACTTCATTTTATTGATCAGCATGGAACCGAACATTTCATTACAAGATTATTCTCATTTTTCATCCTTTCTTGAAGATCCCTTCAAGCCCCAGGATTCTAACAGTTTCCAAATGGAACCCTGCAGACAAAGCACCAAAGAAACTTCAAAGTAAGAATCAACAACATCGTGTGTGTATGTGTGTGTGTGTGTGTGTGAGAGAGAGAGAGAGAGAGAGAGAGAGAGAGAGAGATAATTAATTTACTTGCTGCAATCGATATTGGGAACAATGGGCACAGGCAGCTGAACATGGCAGAGGCCAGGAAGGGCCTTGGCCCTTTCGGGGTTGACTCCGAGATCGGGAGCGGCTTTCTTGAAGCACTCGCAAAGGTCTTGCCGTACCTGCGTCGAGTTCGCCAGCTCCTTCACCTTCTCCACTGCCAAACAGCACGTCCCAGGCGGAATTGGTTCGGAACCCTTCAAGTAGGGCTGGCAGGGCATCAAAGTCTTCAGGGCGTCGCTGCAACTGATGTTGTCGATCGGCGCCGGCTCGTTCCTGGCTATGCACGTGACCAGGAGGAACATCAGGCTTGCGATGTAAAGAAAGGAGGAGACTAGCTCCACTTGCGGCTTGGCCATTTCCTCCGGTGAGATGGAGATAGAGATGGTTTGGTCTGGTTTGGGGAAGTGATTTAGTGTGGTTTTGAAGGGTTTGTGAGGGAGTCTATTTATAGGGGGGAGACGGGAAGTGTTAGGGCTTTTGAACGAGGATATGGTCACGCTGCCATCTAAGTTTATGGAAATATTAAGGGTGTTAGAATGTATGTATAAGTGAGCTGTGTTAGAAAAATCTCACATTATTAAATTGATGCGATGTAAATAAATTAATATACCTTAGTTGGTCCATAACTCATTAATTTAAACTTTTGAGTGAATGTGAGTTTAACTGAATATATTAACAAGCTTATACTTGAACACTTTGGGCAAAGGTATCAAACTTCTGCCGTGCCATCCCAAACCCTCCCAAAAAAAAAATAGTGGCTGATATTTTAATGGTTTAATAATTAATATCACGAAGAACATGAAACTGATATGCTTGTGATAAATTTGACCTTTGTTAATTTATATTAAACTTTACGATCAAATTGCTGAGTTGGATGAAATGTGACAATTGATGGGTCTATCAGTTTAGGGTTTTATCCTTCATTTTTTATGGATGTATCAATTTGTGATTTTTTGTAGTATTAATCCAATTTAATGGAAATTAACGGAGGGTAAATTTGTCATTAATGTCCCGATTTAGGGTTTTTTAGTTATGAAAAAATTAGTTTGTGGTAATTTATCACATATGTATCGGTTTGGGTTTTTTGTTATCAAATAGTAGTTTGTGGTATATTTGTTATAAGTGTACAAGTTTGACGATTTTCATGGTATTAACCAAATAATTAAACATTGAAGATGAAAATAATTGACAATTAAAGTATAAAATTTATTAATTTCTTACCAAACATGAAGTAATAAGAATTACTAGAAGATTCCGACTTCAATATCTTCTGAATATTTAGCACTTAGTTAATTTAGTAAGCCGTCCTTACTTGCTGCATTACTCGATTTTTTGATTTAAAACAATCGATTAAGTTGTACGTCCTAAAAGATTATAAAATGCCATTGATAACATTCGACGCGTAGAGGTTATTTAGTGCAAAGCAAAATGGTGTTTGATAGGCACCTCAACAACTGAAGCACCTCTAGAACCACGAAAGTCTATAATAACCTTCAGGATGTCACCTCACCCCAGCTTCGAAGTGCTATAGCTTTAACATCTACAATTCAGCCTCAGCTATACCAAACGGACAATATGATTATCGAACACACCTTTTTTTACTATATCCAGCCAATTATATTTCAAGAATTAGCGAGAACTCACATTGGATTCTACCGAATAACATGGACTCCCACACGATTTCCCTGTGCTTGCATGGACGTCCATTCTATAACAATTTTTCTCGAGTTTCGGGTCATGAGGATTTTCCTTGTCTTGGAACTGGTTTTATGAAGCTTTGGAGCTATGCGAGGATGACACCAGACGCAACGGCCCATTTCACCAGCCATGCATGAGAAGGGGGGAAAAGTATCAAAAAAATCATAAATTTATTGCATTGGTACCAATTCAGTCCTAAATTTTTCAATTGGACCAATTTAGTCCTAAACCTTTTAATATTGGTACCAATTTAGTCCATTCGGCCAATTTTGGCCGGCCGGCGTGACGACGTGGACATCAACCGGTGGTCGAATGTTGAGGTGGCATTTTTATAATTTCTTAATTATTTTTTTGAAATTTTTATTAATTTTTTATTGAATTTTTTTTTCCTTTTTCCTCTTCTTTTCCGGCGGTGGCCGACGAGCCTCCGGTGAGGCTTGCCAGCCACTGGGCGAGGCTCGCAAACGCTCGCCTGCCGTCGGCGAGGGTCGTGGCCCTCGCCCGGCCTCTCTTAGGCCGCCGACGAGGCGGCTTCGCCCGGATTTGGGCGAGGCCGGCCTTGCCCAGGCCTTGCCGAGGGTGAAGGCGGCCTCACCCGCGGCTGGCGAGGCCATGGCGGCCATCACCAAGGCGGAGGCAAGGGCCGCGAAGCCCTCGCCAGCCGTCAGCGAGGGTCGCGGCCCTCGGCCCTCACCTCCACCTTAGCAATGGCCGCCTTCACTACCAGCGAAGCTGAAAGCGCAGCTCAACGCAAAGCTTGGATTTTTCCATCCCGTGAAGCGAACCCGCAAAACCCATTCCTCCTCTCTCTCTCTCAAGCACCTCTGCTGAACCCACCATCTCCTGTAGAAGCTTCGGGAAACGGCAGAAAGCCCCGATCGAATCGAGAGAACTTCCCCCTTCTTCTCGCCGTGGATTGGAGGAGAGTGGGTGGTGGTTGCTTGATCGGGGGGAGAGACGGGAGACGCAAATGCCGTGGCCGGCAACCTAGCCCGCGCCATTGCCACCACCTTGGACTGGAGCTCGCTCCCGATGCTCGCCGGGCTGCCGTCTCTTTCCTCGGATCCGTACGCCCTCTCTCCCCCTCACCAGCTGCGGGCGAGGTCGCCCTCGCCGCGACAAGGCCTAGGCGAGGCCGGCCTCGCCTAGATCCGAGCGAAGCCGCCTTGCCGATGGCTTGAGAGAGGCCGAGTGAGGGCTTCGCGGCCCTCACCCAGTGGCCGACGAGCCTCACCGGAGGCTCACTAGCCACCGTTGGAAAAGAAGAGGAAAAAAAAAAGAAGAAAAAAATCAATAAAAAATTAATAAAAATTTCGAAAAAATCATAAAAATTGCCACGTTAGTGTTCGGCCACCGGCCGATGTCCACATCAGTGCCGGCAAGCCAAAATTGGCTGGATGGACTGAATTTGTATCAATATTAAAAGGTTTAGGATTAAATTGGTCCAATTGAAAAGTTTATGACTGAATTGGTACCAATGCAATAACTCACATTGGATTCTACCGAATAACATGGACTCCCACACGATTTCCCTGTGTGTGCATGGACGTCTATTCTGTTACAATTTTTCTCAAGTTTCGAGCATTTTAAATGCGGGTCATGAGGATTTTCCTTGTCTTAGAACTGGTTTTATGAAGCTTTGGAGCTATGCGAGGATGACACCAGACGCAACGGCCCATTTCACCAGCCATGCATGAGAATGGGTGTCGCAATTCGTGCGCGGTTTTAAGGTTTAAGTCCATGGTTTTTGTTTACGTTTCGATTGGGTGTGCCCTGGTTTCTAGGTGGTCGTGCAATTCGTGTCCAAGATGACAGACACGAGTTGATTGTGATAAGTTATTGCAAAACGGTCGTGGTTTGTGATGCTAATCAGAGAGTTAACCCGCGTGCATTGCACGAACTATCGTACAAAATACAATTCAAATGAAGCATGAACAATTTAAACGTAAATATGATATTATCTAACACACGTAATTAGTTGTGAAAGTTGCATATGAACTTGAATTATCGAGATTCAGAGAGACCAATTAGCGCAAAAATAGAAATTTGCAAAGAGAATATGACAGATTATATTTTAAACGATATGCTTTTTTTTTTTCTCGCAACGGAGGCATATAAAACGATAGAAGCTTTTGTCTACTAATTAGCATTAGGCAAAACTTTGAATTCACACTATTATGTTAAGGTAAAAAGATATGTGTAGCTTTTCTTAAATTGGAATGATTTACAATTAGATAGTCAAATGATGAAGATACAAAAAAATAGGTCACATGGCACTTCAATTAGCGGAATGACCACATTAATCCGATTTCAGAACGTTTGGGTGCCAAATTGAATAACAAAAAGTTTATGGATAAGATTGAACATCGAGGAAAAGTTTAGGAATTATCATGGCATTATCCCTTTATGGAAATTATCAACTTTTTATGAAAAGTTTAGGAATTACCATCACATTATCTCAGTAACTGCTTCAATCGTCATGCACGTTCCTCTTTATACATCTCTTTTGTAACTGTTTTGATCGTGCCCCATTGCTTCCTGACTCATGGACAACGATCTCTTAGTTGCCTAGTTGGGTCATTAGATATCAACTGTTCCTTAACCACGCACACCTTTAGCACCTTATTTCCGAATATTTCAAATGTCTCTATCCAAACATTTGCCGTCGATGTCATTGAGAAGCCGCCAGTCATCATATTTCAACTATTGAACACGTAGCAGTTTCTTGCTTTGATGTTGATTGCTGAGTTTTTATCTCAAGGTTTATGGACAATTTGATTTATCACATGCCAATGCCCCTCTTGTGATATTCATGTGATTTTGCCTAATTTTGATATCTCCCATCCTCGTGTTTGGCACGTGATGATACGGCCAGCTTTGAATGTCAACACTCATGTAAATTCATGAGAGGGACTATTGCAAACTTATCTTGGGTGAACTACCTCAGGGTTTGACTAATGGAATACTAAATTTAAACTTAACTCGAGCTCTCCCAAACTCATATCAATTATGATTTAGAATTAAGTTATTTAACGCGCAAATTATTTTCAATTAGGAGTTGCCACTAATCTATTTTTGGTGGGTCGACTAGGAACTCAAGTAAAGTAATGAGAGGATCACTTTATTTTTACTAACTAAAGATTATGACTACGGGAACTTGATTATGTTAGATTTTTCTAACACCTTTTTTATACTTTTTCTTTTATTTCAGAAAAATGTTTGTGGAGACAGCTTCCATTAATTTTACTTTACTCCATAATATGTGAGGTGACAAGTTGGGTACACAACTATTATTTAATACTCAATAATCAAATCATTACATAAATTGTAAGCACAAGGAGGAAATACTTATCTAGAAGCAATGAAAGCATAGTATGAATAAGAAAATCTCATTAATAGCCTAAATATGATTTCTAATTAATATGCAATATTACACAAATGCTTTTTAGATTTTTATTGTTTAATGAGAATCATGTTTTATGCAATACACGTTACTAATCTAACATGACATGCAATATGACATAGCGATATGACATGACCTAAACTACATGACATGCATGTCATATTTTATTTTGTTTTTAATGAAAATTCAAAATTAGAAAATAATGAAAATAAACATGAAATCTATCCTAGAGAAAGAATCAAATCTATACTAAGATAATGTTCTTTTTGGTATTTTATGTAGAATTTGAAATTGGAAATAGTAAAAATTGGCTATCTAGACTAAGATATTATCCAACTCATAATAGGAATCAAATTAGCTCAAATCCTAATTTTAACTAGAATATTATCTTAACTAGATATCTCTAAACTAAAATGCAATCTATCTAGAAAAAGTTATCTAAACTCATTCTAATTAAGGTTTCATTTATTTCATAGAAAATGTGGCATTTCTGAAAAATATTTTCTCCCATTTTTTAGGAAAATGTAATTATTTTTTGGTCTTTGGCTAGAGCTTGAAAAATAGCTAAGTGGAAACTTTTTCTTTCATGCACTCTTTTTCAATAATTTTTTATTATATTTTTAAATATATTTTTAATTACTTTTTTATATTTTCTTCTTCTTTGGTTAGTTGTTGACCAAGGTGATGGCCGATGACCGGCCGAACGCTAGCTTGAGCTCGCTCGACACCGGTGAGCTAGAGGCTCACGCTTGCTAGGCTCGCCAATCTAGCAAGTGATGAGCTCAAGGCCATGGTGAGCCTCGCCAACCGAAGGTGAGCTCGAGCTTGAGTGAGCTCATTGCTCGCCATAGCCATCGAGGCTCATGCTCGGGATTTGGTGAGGCCCGAGGTCACTACTTGCTAGACTCGCGGATCTAGCTAGTGGTAAGCTCGAGGCCTCAATGAGCTCACTCACCCGATCAACAAGCTTAGTGAGCGGTGAGCCTCCGGCGAGCTTGAGCCCTAGCTGGCCTTTGTCGATCGAGCAAGCGGCGAGCTAGGGCTTGAGCTTACCATCGATCGGGCGAGCGATGAGCCTCGAGCTCGCCTAAGGCCGGCGATCTTGAGGCTCGCTTGTGGCTAATCACTAACGGTTGTTATTGATGAAGAAGACATAATTTTTTTTAAAAGAAAGAGAAAAAAAAGAAAAAGAATTAAAAATTTGATTTTTTTAAAAGAAAAAAAAAAAAAAGAGTTAACATGGAAGAAGAGTGAATAAGGAAAATATTTTTCCTATATTACTTTTTTCCTTCATGGAAAATGAATAATTTATTTTTTTTTGGAAAACGTTTTCCTAAAAGTTATTTTCCTCGAAACAAATAGAACCTAATTTTAGGGAGATTATCTTGAATCGAATTAAACATGCAATATTAGCATAATATGCAATAAATCTACATCCTTTTGTGATTTTCCTTTTAGATAAGAATAGGCATAAAATCAAATAAAATCAAGCAATGGCCAACATCCACCACCCAAAACATCATCTATATCCATCTAAATTTGAAAAAAGAAGAAGAAGAAAATTGACAAATTGTATTTCAGGCATGAGATCGGATTGGCAAATTTTCCGTGCGATTGCGAATCATATTTCCTGCATGAAATTGGACCATCGATCATTGCACGGTGATGTTAGAAAATTGTCCTAATTCATGGATACTTGAAAAATCTTTTGGATATGACAATACGGACAAAGACAACGATGACAATGTGGACAAAGATAACGAAAATCAATCAAATTAGATAACGAAATGTTCAAATTGTGAGTTCGGATTTTTATTGGGGTTCAATTGAGGAGTAAATTAAGTCTACTTTTTATTTATTGAATGTTCTAAGACCAGTGGCTCCGGCGGTCGACTCGCATCCTCATAAAATCGTCTCACATTCATCTTCTCTTCTGTATCTCAGGTTGTGTGCATAGACCAGCAGCGGCCATCGATTAGGTTCCCTCCTCTTGAAATCCCTCACATTCATCTTCTCCTCTCCATCTCAGGCTGCGAAATATGGAGTCTCCTTTCCTCCAGCGAAGGACGGACATTCTCGGAGCGAGAATGACGGTTCTCGACAGCATGATCAACCGTCTCATAAACCGCACTTCCCAGTGCTTCTTATTCTACATCGTCGGCCTGCCCCTCGTCCTCTCCAGGTCGTCATATATCACCTTCATCACCCTCGGGATGCCGTGGATGCCTCTCGCGCTTGCCATCATCATGTTCTATCTCAGCTGTTTCTATTTGGACCACAATCTACGACTCCTGTGGATTTTTTCCGCGGAGATGGAGGGCTTTGCGGCGGAGCTGAATGGGAACCGGCAGAGACTACTCGATCTTGGTATGGAACATGATGCCTTCTCGGCAGAGAAGGCGGGCACATGGGCGGCAGTTCCTGCTTGGACAATCCGAATTTGGGGTATTGTCATCGTTTTTTGTGTTGTGGTCTTGTCAATCCCTCTCTTGTATGTTGAATTCAAGCGAGTTTTTCCGGGATTGTCTCCGACATTCGAGCTAGCATGATGGTATCTTGAATTTCTACCGTCCAACTTGGCAACAATTATGTTTTAGTTGGTGTGTCGGCTGAAATTGTGATCCTTCACTTTGTGCATCACTTTTTCCGAAGTGGGCACCTTCGACTATCTTGATCTCATCTTCTTCTTTTTCTAGAGAAAGACACCAGCAAATTTAGTGATACACAAACTTCCATTTACCATTTCTTATGGCAAGCGCCAGGCGATGCATCTTGAGTGCGGATCATTGGGAAGGAGAGAGGACATAAGAGAGAGAGTGAAATAAATATGTGCAGGCTAGTGTGTGCTCGTCTAGTGATATGGGAAAGGGAAAATAGTGAACAGCCCCCACACCTTCTTGTGACGCTTGATGATTGGTCCAAAATCACGTTAACTTCACAGTCCTGAACTACCTAATATTTTCTTCGTTCTTTCCTTTTTCCATCCTACTTTTTTGTGTTGTGCTGGTGCGGCATGCCAGACCAGCATCGGGTTTCCCATGTCACAGAGCTATGTACTGAAATAGGGAATGTGTTAAGCAATTTAGAGAATTTGGTTGCTTCAAAGAATAGAAGGACGAAACTGCAACTTGCTGCAAGTTAAAGGATTAAACCGTGACCCTCATCTTTATGGGGGCTTTTCAGCAAAAGAGAACACGGAAGAGCCAAAAAAAAAAAAAAAAAAAAAACAAATTCTCTGCCGCGCACTACACATATAAGCTCCAAAGTGAGGAAGACTCCGTGGCAATGCCATAAAATATTCTCCTTTTGTCATTTCCCTTGTTCGCTACAAGGGATAATCAAATCACAAATGCCCAAACTTTTATTCATTTCATAATCGAGTTCCTAGATTATTTTTTTAATCAAAGAGGTAGCTCAATTTGACGTGGGTTAACAAGAGATCTCCATCAAAATTACAGAAAAAAAAGAGTCAAGAATTGGACTCGAGGTCGTTAAGGGGTGTTTGCTTGTGTTCGCAACCTGTTTATGAACACAAATTCTGTTTTTGTTTAGGGAATAAAAAGAACATAAACGCGTTTGTTTGCATTTTTGTTCCAAATCTATTTTGTTAGGGAACAAATTTGGAATAGAAACAAGAAAACAAGAAAAACTTGTTTCTTATTTCAAACACTTCTAAGAAACAATTTTTCTCTCTCCTATTTTTTTCTTTTTTCTTCTTCTTTTTTTCTTTGGCCGGTCGCCGGCCTCGGCCATGACCGGCGACCGCCATCGGCCCTCGTTGGCCGGTCGCAAGCCATGGCCAAGGCCGTAGACTAGCCAAAAGGAAGGAAAACAAAAAAAAAAATAAAAAAAAGGGAAAAGAAAAAAGAAAAAAGGAAAAAGAAAATAAAAATATTAAAAAATTAAAAGAAACAAAAAAATCATACAAGTTTACCGGATGTATTCCTGTTCTTAATCTATTCCAAGAACAAGTTTATCAAACGCGTTGTTCAAAAATTGTTCCTCGGAATGAAATAGTTTTTCTATTCCTCGTTCGCGGAACAATTCTTTGAGGTCGTTAAAACGCACCCTAAAGCCATTAATGATCCAAATTGGAGTTCGATATGGCCTCTTCAAATGATGTCCTAGAGTTGCATTCAACAACCAGGCTTGTTCAAGTCAACATTTCCTCTCTCCTCATCGCCCATCGCCCATCACCTAAATATAATTGACATAATTTTGTTTAGTTAGGATACGGTAATTTATTTAACGGAGATCTTATGTTGACCAACATTTAAAAAATTGAGGTACTTGATTGAATAACAAAAAAAATAAATGCCTGGCTGTAAAATTTATGAAAATTCAGACATTTGCAGGGTTTATTACCCCTTCACCGTTCCGAGACAGAAAGATGGACAAAATCCTCGGTGGGAGTCGTCATAATCACCCCACCCCCCAACCCCCCACGATTTCTTCTCCCTGCTTTGTTTTTTGATATGGAATTGTCATATGCTGACACGGTTTCGGATGCAGAACAGACGACAAGATCCAAGTCAAGTCATTTGACAATCATTTGGCGGAGATTTCCTTGCAAACTAAGAGACAGCAACGGAAACATCCTGGCCGGTCGCGTCCCAAATGGCTTTCTCTAGCTGTGCGGTCGTTTATTAATACTTTAACATCGATCAGAAAGTTCATGCGTCATCGGCTCCTCTTTGGGATTTACAATTTTTAAGTGGAAGCCCGCCTGGAAGAAGTTTTAGGCGTGACTCAACAAACTTCATCCTTCTTCAACCATCACCGATTTCTCTTCATTCAACCAGAAAAAAAGAGGGCTAAGAAGCTGCTTCTGTTTCAAACCTTAGCCACCCTCGCCAATGGCAGTAAGTGCTCTTCAGCTATTATCATTGTTGATCGACTTCTTTAGGGTGTTTGAGAAGTTGGGTGTTTCAGATGTAGTTTGCTTCTAGTTTCTTTTGCAGACTGGACTCTGTTTTTGTCTTGAATTTCTTTTTTGGTGAGTGAATGTTCGATCGAACGAGTATTCACCTCTGAAGAGTGCATTGAATGTACAGAAGTGGCTATGGCAGGTTTTTTCTTATTCATATTGCTGGCGGTAATTGGACTTTGAGGATGATTCTCAGTCCCTCTAAAGCTTAATGATTTATGAAACCATTATTTAGCATTTGAAATGCTATGTCACCCTCTGTGTACAGACGGAGATTGGACATAAAACTAAAGCATGAGTTAGATTTTAAATAAAAAGGTTCAAATAAGACCTCCTGTTAAAATGCTCTGTAGAATTAGAAGGATGATTATCAATATGATCTAATACTTGAGATGGCGGAGGCCTCACCTAGTGATGATGAGATGAATATGCACAATTCTATGGATGCTCAGTCATCAGGATTACGACTTTAAGTGTCCATGGATGGTAAATTCCTCAATGTATGTCGATAATTCCTTTAGCTGTCTTGGTAATTTAGAGCTTGTAACCTTTGCTACGAGATTAGAAAATTCCAAAACAAGTATGATAAAGTGATTAATATGAAGATTTGCATGGTTCTGTTGATTATCAGTTGCTGGACAGGGACACTGCCTTTTGTTGTTCAGGGAAGGTTCAATGAAATCATGGGTGTAGCAAGATGGTGCAACCACCCTACAGTTGGGAAATAAATGCTGACAACTTATTATGTTTTCCTGTAGAATTTAGGTGAAGTAGCTAATCACATGCCACATGAATCTTAGCCATCTTTTTTCCATGTGAAATTGGACCTTTTTGTTTTCACTTGAATGAAATTCTACAGACCAGCTCGTACAATGCTTGTACCAGGATTTTGTTTTTCTCTGGTTTTCCTACAATTGCATCATAATTCAATAAAATTTCATGAATAATGTCTTCTCAAACTCATTTCAAACTAATTCAGTTTACAACTGGCAAACAACATGTAGGATTGTTCATGAAACTCTATACAAAGTTACCACAAATTGAATTCAAAGAAGGTTGGATCTGGACCTCACAGAGATAAGTTCAGATACAGCTCCCACCTAAAAGACTTTGATAACCACCAAAAATCTTTGACCCCATAATTGTTTGAAAGCAAAGAGGTGTCCATGTTCTAGTGTCTGTTGTTCTTAAGAATCAGTGAATCACCATTCAGCCATTGTGGATGGCTTTGTCGCAGCAACATTCGCACGTCCCTAAGTTCGGAAACTGGGACAGCGAGAACATACCATACACGGCCTGCTTCGAGAACGCACGCAAGGAGAAAGCAGGCGTGAAGATGAACCCGAACGATCCTGAGGAGAACCCGGAGATGTTCATGCTCGGGAGAGGAGGCATCGACATCGACAACGACAGCCAAGCATCAGTTGCTTTTGAGCACAATATAAGTGAAGGGCACAGGAGGTTCAATGTGCACCGGAGGACCCCTTCAGATCAACACAAGAGTACAGCGAGCCGCGGCAGCGTTCAGTCAGAATCTGGTAGTGAAAAGAGCAGTTCTGTTTCGCGCTGGAACTCAAGTCAACATCACGCTAGGCCGGACCGCAAAAAAGGGTTAACAGAGAGCAGCAACAGCTTGTCGTCCTCCGTGGCTAGTGTTCCAAAGCATGCAAGACAGAGGAGCGGAAGTCAACCATCCGATGATTCTGTAAGTTTGTACTTTGTGATCTTAGATTCAACCTAGCACCTGTAATTGCTGTGATGTTTTCTCCTTAGTAGCCTTTTCTAGCAGCTGACTATCCACTACATAGGCTAAAAGAAGTAATCACAAATTAATAGCATGGGCTCAGTGCTACTGTAGAATGTTAGTTGGCACGGTCTCATAGATGATCTTCATGTAGATTCACCAAAAGTGGTAAGATCGCTCATTCTTCTCTCTAATCCTGCATCGTTCGGATCTCGAGCCAGAAAAAGAATTACTGCCGAAAGACGGAACCATCACCCATAGGACGTTGCCACCAGAAGCAAATCTCATGTTTTCTCTGGAGAATCTCGTGTTTCTTGGAGCATACAAGGCGCTGCTCCGCTTTGCTTTCGGACTCATTTTTCCTGTTTGCAATAGGCAGTAATATAGTCATTGTGTTGCATGATCAATCCCTGCAATGGAAGTGATACTTTGGTATGACATCGTGCTTTTTCTGGGGTAAACAGCATCGGAGAGTGCCTTCGATACCTAAATTCGGGGCCTGGGATGAAACCGATCCGAGATCGGGAGAGAGCTTCACCGTCATCTTCAGCAAAGTGAAAGAGGAAAGGCACAACGCATCCTCCAAGATCCCGGTCATGCCCCCCGGGCAGATCGCCCACTCAAGCCATCATCAGAAGCAAGAAAGCTCTTCTTCCTCCAGATCAAAGGTACCCAAATATATATATCCGATGATTCTGCTTATCAGCATATGTCCCATTTTTCATCAGCTTTTCGAACAGATTAACGATCTGCAATTTGGGTATGCTCTTGCAGATATGCTGCTGTCTATGTTTTGGAGGGAGGGAGTGATTCTAAGAAGCTTCACATTTGCATCTTGGCTTTCCGCCTAAGACATGACATATCATACTTTTGATTTTGATGATTGCTGTGAAATGGGTCATTGCTTCAGACTTAAAACTGTTCGTTTGATTGAGATTTACGTATTCTTTGACATTCCATTGCTTAAACTCCTCCCCTTCTTGTCCATTGAATTAAAAGAAAAGAGTTCATGTCCTGCAAAAGAAGTGGCAAGTTTTTATCTGATACTTCCTGAGAAGGATTGTAATTGTGACATTAGCTTGAGTCACTCCAGACATGAGAAAGAATTGAAGCTGAGGTTGGAATCAGCAATGCTTGAGCAGATCATTGCAAAAGTAGTTAATTTAACCGTGAGCTGAAATTAGTAGTAAGCCTTTCATTTTGCTTTTTCGTTCATATTCGTAAAAATGAGTTGTCAGGTGAGAAAATGGGGTTGATTCCACTGGGAATAGAACTGAATCGGTCGTACCTAACTAGATAGGTTCTTGGACAAAAAATTGGGATTTCAAACATGGAAAGCTCAAGAAACCTATCAATTCTTTAACCACTGTATCATAGGTTGTTCACATGGCATGTTTTTCTAAAATTGTAATTATATATCTGTTTAAAGTTTGAAAAAAAAAAGTATAAATCTAGTTCCCAAGTCGACCTTGTAATTAGCTAATTTAGTTCTATTGGTTCCCGAAGGAATTGGTTTGATTTTCGTTTTCAAAAATCAAGGATTGACTTTGACATGGTAAATTTCAAATTAGATCAAATTACCCCCAAAACTTAAATTGAGGATACACTTTCACAACAATCCCACCAAACATGCTCAGCTCTTAAGAAGCGGATATGTATTTACACGACACAATGGCGTCAACCTATAGGATTTTTCATTTTTCTAATTTCTTACCTTTCGACTTACTAGAAACAGAATTAGCAGCAGGTTATCAAACCGAACATTCGTGTATCAAATTTGGGTTATTCTATGTTGTTTCCTATCTAAATCTATCAGTTTCTTCGTTATTTGTGACAGTTCTTTACTTAGAAGGTTGGAATATCTCTATTCCTACACGATACGGGTAGTTACGAACAATATCTCATTTCGATCACTTTATTAGACCGAATTATTTATTAAATGTTCCCTTGCCGAAAGTTTAAAATCCACATCATTTCGCAATTGACTCCACGGCCCCAACGCGGGGCCCACGTGGACTGCATGGATTCGCGCTTTCCAAACTTCGAATCGATCTTGAAATTTTAGATCAGGTGACCAGCGTAGATTATTAAATCAATCACACATCACCTTCTGTCCAATCAGGGCCCACCAGCTGTCATCCACGCCACCCCTCGGTAGGGTCCACGGGGTCTAATCAACGCGAGAGCGTACGGGAGCACAGCCCTCCGCCCGTTCAAAAATCAAAAAGAGCCCCCGAGCGTTTCGGGGGCCGTTCGAATAAAACGACGCCGTTTCAACCTGGGGAAACCACCACCACCGAGCGGAGAGCGCCAAAACCGATATAAAAATTGAAAAGAAGAAACGAAACCGCACAGAGCAAAAAGACCAGAAGCCGAGCAGCGCCCTCTCTCTCTCTCTCTCTCTTCCTCTCCGACGCTTTCGAATTCCTCCGATGGAGATCAAGTCGGGCGCGCTGGGCTCGTGCTCTAAGGACCACCAGCGGATCTATCAGGAGTGGTTCCACTTCGCCGATTCAGGTCCGCCTTTCGATCGGCGATTTTTCGCTGCTGCCGATTGTTGTTCTTTGTTCGGTGATGATGTGTGGCGGGATTGCGGTTTTTTTTTTTTTTTTTGGTTTTGAAATGGTTGTGGTTTTTTTGTAGACGGAGATGGGCGGATCACTGGAAATGCCGCCACGAAGTTCTTCGCCATGTCGAAGCTTTCACGACAGGAGCTCAAGCAGGTTTTTGCGTCCGTCCCATTGTTGAAGAGCGCGGAAATGAGAGTTTTCCTACTTGTCTGATGATAAACTAAACGAAAATGGACATTTTCTTATTTTTTTTAGCGGTGTTTTTGATTCGGTTATGATTCAATTTAGGGGATTTGCTGTAGTTTATTATAGGGGATTGGCCAAAAGGAGGATTGAATTAGCAAGTTGCGGCTTGATAAACTGACGGTTGAAGTTTCAGGCTGGTTTTGTTCTGCAAGTTTGTATCTTTGAGCTCACCTTTGGAAACCCTCTATCATGATTTTGCCTAGTTGAGTTCTGCTTGAATCGGAGTTCACGGCAACTCGCGCAATAAAGTAATGTCTAGGCATGACTTGATTTTATGTGGTTCCAGACCATGGTTTTTTGCAGAAGTTCTCGACAATTTTGAAATGTGGATTGTTTTTATATAATTGGGAGCCTGTTGTTGCCTAAACCTAAACTTCTGGGTTGTTTGGCCTCCCCTGCAGGTTTGGGCCATTGCAGATTCCAAACGTCAAGGGTTCCTTGGTCTACATGAATTTATTATCGCTATGCAGGTTTCACTCTGTCGCATTTGTTTCTGGTGTGTATCGTTTTTGATAACTTGTAGGATTCAATTTCTCTTCTAACATGTTGAAGTGAACAGCTGATTTCTCTGGCTCAAGAAGGAGTTGAATTGACCCCTGGCAGCCTTAAGTTTGAAGGCAAGTTGCTCATATCTTCTACTTCCAGACATGGCTTTTACTTTTTAAAGTTACTTATTTTCTACTCGAATTAACTTCGAGAAATGGAGGTTTGCTAATAACATAAGAATTGAAGACTACCTGTCTATCTCTTCCTATATTTCGACCAGAATGCCAATTTGGAAAGGGATAAAATTTGCCTTATACTTCGATTATTGTCGCTCTTGGTGTAGTGCTCTAAATGTGTGCACCCATGTTTGCATTAGTTACCTAAGCAATAGGCAAAATTTCTCCATGAATAGCGAAGCGAAACAATCTATATCTTCTGCTGAATTACAATTTCAGGTTTTTTTTCTTATACAAGAATTGCGGTTTTGGTTTGTGTACAATTTAATTATGCTTACGAATGTATAATTTTCTTCTGCTCGGGTGTCATTCATGATGAGAGAATAGAAAGTTCTTCATTGTGTACCATTTGAAGGGCAGTGCCAATGCATGTTTTGAAATGTTAGAGTTTTTAAGTTTGAGGAGTAGTCTTTTTCCATTCTAAGGGAAGTTTCCATAAAACGTGGATGGCATGCCACATCGTGTTATTTTCGCTATTTAAGCTCTGCTGATACATCTGCTAATTGGTTTATGGATGTATGTGCTGTTGATAGCTGATGTGGAGAAGATCGATCCTCCCATGATGGAAGGGTTGGATGCCCTGGTTGCTGTAAGTGAATTTCTTTATGTAGCTCTCGCTATGGTCTGCTCTTTGAGATTAGACATGTTTATAGCTTGAGTGCTTATTTTTGCCTCTTTTCTTTTATTAGAAAAGCAAGAACTCAACAGTTGTTGTCGATCCTGAAACAAATGGTGAGAAACTTTACTGGTTATCACTTTGGAAGTACTCATTTGTGAGCTCTCTGTTAACTATTACTTCTCGCAACGCAGGAAGTGCTCCGCCCCTGCCACCGCCATCATCTCAATGGTTTGCTTCGAAATCTGGGAGGAAGGTGAGCTCCGAGTATTTGTCATTTGTACAAGGAATTACTTTCTCAATCGTTTGTTTGTTTTGTGCCTTTTTACTTTCTCAAGAGATGGTATTTTCTATTTCTTATCGTGATATGGCAATTTTTATACTACATGTAGGTCATCTCATAGTTTTTCTTTTTTCTCAGGCACAGGCACCTCAATATTCGGTTACATCTATTGTTGATGGCCTGAAGAAATTGTATATAGAAAAGCTGAAGCCTCTTGAAGTTGCTTATCGTTTTAATGATTTTGTGTCCCCTTTGTTGGTGAGTGAAATTGAGGAGATTCAATTCGTATACTGTTTAATTTTTTGATTTTTAGATGGGAAACTATAATATGGATAGTTTGTTCTGTTCTACTTGTGCTGTCTAGTTTTTACTTTTGGTGTGAATTATGAGAAGAGTAATCAGTTACATGATGTGTTTGCAGACGAATAGTGATTTTGATGCTAAACCCATGGTGATGCTCCTTGGTCAGTATTCGACGGGCAAAACTACTTTCATAAAGCATTTGCTGAGGTGTGAATACCCAGGTTAGTCAATTTTATGACGTATTATTGTTGTCTTTACGTGCAAATTTAAGAAATTACTGAAAGAGTGCTCCTTGCCTTGGTCTATTTTTGCTGGACAGGAGCTCATATTGGACCTGAGCCTACAACCGATAGATTTGTTGTTGTCATGGTATGTTTCCTTTGCTACCTTCATTTTAGTCGATAGAGTGACTGAGAGACTGTTATGGTCTTTGAGCAAGAAGTCATGTTAAATTTAACTCGAGAACTTCTTAGTTAGCAGTCAATTATTATTGTAGTTGGGACCTGAATTCACCTTTTTAAGTTAAACAGGTAGTGATTGATATATATTTTCTTTGATGGATTCTGGATTAGTTATTTCCTGCATTGGACAGTCATAAGGATTCTAGTACTCAGTATCGTTGGCTAGCCATTTGCCGTTTCAGTCTTGTGACTAAATGCTGCAATTGACTTGCATTAGCTATTTTTACATGGATATTTCATGATATTCATCTTTTCTGTCTGAGCTTAATTTACTTTGAACTCAGTCTGGACCGGATGAGAGGAGTATCCCGGGGAACACAATTGCCGTCCACGCAGACATGCCCTTCAATGGCCTGACGAAATTTGGAGGAGCATTTTTGTCAAAATTTGAGTGTTCCCAGATGCCACATCCTGTGAGTTGTTGACTTGCTTCTGTTGATTCAAATTTTAATTTACTGGTTTTAAACTGGTTTTGGAGAAAACTATAGTTTTTATTCGTGTACTTTCACATGTTTTCTAGTCAAGTCCCTTTCCTTCTAATTTTTCTAATTAAGTTATTCTATTTGCAAATATTATCTAATTATGTCAGTGACACCATATCCGGTCAAATCCACTTAGTAACCATCAGCAATTCTCTAGGGTGATGTGGACAACATTATGCTGATGTGGATGCTACATTGGAAAATAGAAGGAGAAAATATCCTCTTCTTCCACTCATAATCTCTTTTCTTCAACATGCTCTTGGGTCTCAAATCTTTAAAAATATTGTCAACGTCACACTAGGGCGTCAGCCGTGTCAGCCTGATTTCGCCAGATTTGGTTTTGAAGGGACTTGATGTGGCAATTTATGCAAATAGAAATACTTAATTAGAAAAATAAAAATATAATGACTTGATTTAAAAAAAGCAGGAAAGGCTCTCTTCTCAATAACAATTCACATTAATATTTCCATGATGTGGTTGCAGCTGCTGGATCAAATTACTTTTGTGGATACTCCTGGTGTTCTATCCGGAGAAAAACAAAGAACCCAACGGAGCTATGATTTTACTGGTGTCATATCATGGTTTGCAGCCAAGTGTGATTTGATTCTTCTTCTGTTTGATCCTCACAAACTTGATATTAGTGATGAGTTCAAGCGTGTTATCGCATCTCTACGCGGTAATGATGACAAGATACGTGTTGTTCTTAATAAAGCAGACCAAGTCGATACGCAACAAGTAAGCTGTCTGGGTCATATAGTTTGTCTCCGCTCCTTCAGACATTCTTTATGGGAGAATCAGCTAAACTGTTTGTGCTATTTACAGCTGATGAGAGTGTATGGAGCACTAATGTGGTCACTTGGAAAAGTGTTGAACACTCCTGAAGTTGTACGCGTTTATATCGGGTATTATTTCTCAAAAACATTGCTTGAAAATCGAGTTATTCTTTGATTTTTCTTAGCAGATGCTCTCTTCCTATATTTTATGATCCTGTTTACTTATAACTTTCATTTTTTAAAGCCTCTGTGCTTATCGGTATTTTGAAATTACAGGTCTTTCAATGACAAGCCTGTTAACGATGGCATTGTGGGTCCTATAGGGCGTGATCTCTTTGAAAAAGAACAGGATGACCTTCTTGCAGACTTGATTGACATTCCTAAGAAGGCTTGTGACCGTCGGGTATATCGTGAAAAATTTACACTTAAACAATCTGGTTCCTACAATTTTATTATGTTTGTCTGTATCAAGTACCAATGACTCTTAAGGAATTATTACTCTGATTATGAATTATCTTGCTGCATCCGTTTGTTGCAGATCAACGAATTTGTAAAGCGTGCTAGGGCCGCTAAGATTCATGCTTACATCATTAGTCATCTTAAGAAGGAGATGCCTGCCATGATGGGCAAGGCAAAGGCTCAGCAACGATTAATTGATAATCTTGAAGATGAATTTGCCAAGGTCCCTTCTCTCTCCTCTCTCCTCTCTCTTCCTTTTGTTGATGTCACGTTACTTGATGAATATGTTGCTTTGAAATAGGTGCAAAGGGATTATCATCTACCGGCAGGCGATTTTCCCAGCGTCGATCATTTCAGGGAGGTCTTGACTGGCTACAACATCGATAAATTCGAAAAGCTGAAGCCCAAGATGATACAAGCGGTTGACGACATGCTTGGCTACGAGATCCCTGATCTCCTGAAGAATTTCAGAAATCCTTATGAATGAATCTTACAGGGTTTGTGCCTTCTTTGAGGAGGCAACGTTTTCTTGCTACATGCTATGTTATATGAAAAAACAAACCTTGTGTATAACATTTTTGGGCTCTGAAGCTCCATCACATCCTCAGGTGGGGCTATCAGGTTTATTATGCATGTTAAGTTTTGGATTCAATTTCCGAGGTTCGTAGGGTTTTGTCTACATCAAAGAGAGACAAAGCCGGAATTCCTAAAGGTGGCAATTGGCAAAATGAGTCAAAAGGTCTTCCTCAGCTCCAATTACGTGAATCCTAGTGCGATAGACGTCACCTTTACTTGTCTTGGATAGTTGTTGATCATGTATCAAAAGTTCTCGGATGCATAAATATCAATTTTAGCAAAAGGAATGCTCCAACTAGTGTGAAGGGATTGTGAAAATTTTTTGTGGTTTCATCTATAATTAGGTTGAATTGGCCAATGTGGATACGAGGAAAGTGAATTTTTCTTCTATTATTTTCTTTTTTTTCCGTTTTATGGTGCATTATCACTGCAACAGATCACTACAGAGAAGGAAGAGCAGGGACATTTCGACCGCACCTTGGCTACACAATGCAGCAAGATACGGAAGAGGAGTTGAGGGAAAATTCCAATTATTTTCTAGAAGTTGGTCCGTTTTAGCAAGGTAATCCCGAACTTGGGTTTAGCTCAAATGTTCCCCTGAATTTGACTAGTGAGTATTGGCGGTGAAAACATGATTAGCCGGCCGGTGTACCTGAGTATCTCACGTGTTAAGTTTAAGGTTTTTTCGTCCAAACTTCATAAATTGCAAAGATCTGGCGAGGGTACGACATTCCTTGCTGGTCTTAGGCAATGTTCTATGCCGCCAGCGCAGCGGAGCTTTCACATAGACGAAGAAACTAATCGTGGATTTGGCTGTTGAAAGTTGCAACTTCAGTCAAGGGATAATAGACGTGGTGAAGCAACTTGAGACCAATCTTTCATTGGATTCTCCATTTTGCTGGCTATAGTGCACGCACCACTGAATATGGACTCTTTTCTCATGTTCAGAAGCAATTGACACTTGAAATATCAATAGAGACCGATAATTACACATTGAAATGACAGGAAAAAGAAGAAGAAAGCACTGAAGAAATAGTTAAACCAACTCATCTTCATCCTAGAATTTATTATATCTGAAGAGAAGCAAGCACTTTCTGCATTCCTCAAAAGAAGCCCTGCAACTTATGTACAAGAAATCAACTAAATTCAGAAATCTGCAGCTTAATAATGCACTTTTTGGCCTAAGTCTTGCGGAAAGGAATATATATACTCTGTTCCCTTGAGGTCTTCATCTCAACTTGCACATCATCGTTCATCATCGTTCAATCTCGAGTCTCATCTATTCCCTTTGTACCTCATCGATGATTGGCTCTCTAGATGCAAACATTCCTCGCCCCTTTAAAGAATGCTTGCAAAATGGTGAAAATTGTAACAGAACAATGAATCTTCTATCATTTGGATACATACGTGAGAGAGCACGTCAAGAATAATACAAGAAGATGAAACCCATGGTATTTTCATGTTCACTCGTCCACACTGCACAAAGAGGGCTGCCACTTAGGTCGGAAGGAGGCATTGGAGCCATTGGTAGCCCGTTGATATGGGCTCTGGCGCTGGAACAATCATGAGAGTGGCACACCCCCGCGACACATACCGTTCTTCCTTCTTTCATATATCTGATGCCAAAAACAGACAAGAAAGGAAAATCTTAAGAAACTGAATGATTTTCAGGAGCAAATTATTACTCATTAGATTTCCTATTAACAGAAAAGGCTGAAAGATGATATAGATATAATATAGCCCATCGAATAGCCTTCTTTGAGGTGCATAACTCGATCATCCAGCGCAAGAAACTTGGAGACAAATCTCTCTTTTCCTTGGTCACATCTACAGCTGTGGTGAGTTTTGACAAATGGAGCAACCTTCACCCCATAGCCGGCTATAACTAGTGCTCTTAATCCAGACTTCTAATATGTAGATTCAGCCATGTACGTCTGTTCAGCAAATGCAACATTGTTATCTCTGTATCAATGTGAAATGAAAGGCCAAGTCAAGTTCCTAGTTCATGGAGTGCTAGACTAGAGATACTACATAACTAAGTGCCAGATCTTAAGGAGCCATATAAAATTGAGACTAAAAGACAAATATGTGCAGCAGTTAATAAGAAATTTGTGGTATTGAAAACAGTGCAGCTTCCAGCAAGGCTTTTGTTCATCCAACTTTAGAGTCAAGAGCATCCATGCATCAGGTCAGATCATGACAATAGCGACGGTGTTTATGGTTTGCAGATTTTCCAACCTGTCCTTTATGTCTGTACAATTCTGTCAAGATGTACACACATCTTTGCACCTTCTGATAAGATAATTCCAAAGGAATGCTGCGGCGGTGACAATTTACCAGAGATAGAATGTTATCAAGCACTCTCCTAAACAAGAACACATGAGCAGTCACATGGGAAAGAATTGTATCAAGCCAGAATTATTTGACAGAGCAAGTTTGGCATCACACCACCGCCTTCACGACCCTGAAACTCACACTCGCCTCCTTGCTTAGGCTTGTCACTGCCGAGCCCGCCGGCTGCTCCAGCTGGCTCACCCTGAGCTGAGCAGGGTCAAAACCAGTGGTCCGAAGATGATCAGCTCCGTCGGAGCTAAGGGCGTCATGGGACCGAGGTCCCGTTGACCAGGCCAGAAATGGAGCCGGACTTCGGTACCAGCCCGGAGTTTGGGCCAGATCAGATGGATCTGCTGCTCCGGAATCTCGAACATCTTGCTGAGGTCGCCGGACTTCTTGACAACGTTTCTGGCACACGGCACGGCGACGCCATTGTGGGCTCTAGGCGGCCGCTCCTTGAGCTGCTTGGGGCCAAAGAAAGAGTAAGAAGTGAAGCACAGAAATTGGAAGGCTCGAGACGATGTTCCAAGGCACCCCTTAAAAAGAAAAGGTTGAACTCTAAGTACGAATGCCTGATCAACCAAAAAGGGTACGAACGCCTGTATTACGTACTCTCCAAATCCAAAAATGATTGATCAACCGTACGAGCTACAGAGAAGATCTGTTCTTCTGTATGCCGTGGGTCCCAAGCATCGCAAAGAGCATTCCAACCCGCAACGACTTTGATGATGATAATCGAATGCATTCGATAAAATAATCAATTCTTTTGGTCTCACAACCAGCAAAGCCACCAAATTCTCTCTCCTCTCACGCAGGAACTCTAAAAGTTCCAGTCTAAGTGCTCGGGTTCAATGCTTTGAGTATGCCGAGTCCCAAGGCGTTAGTCGTGATCAGCATGACGGCTGCTGGTGTCGTAATTCTTGCCGTGGCTCACTGGCGAACCATAAGGATAGGATCGAAGAGATCCAAGCTTCCTCCAATCTGTCAGCCGCCTCCACCTGCGCTTGAACAGCCGCTCCCCGGTCTCACTCCCGCCCTTAAGGACACGCGTGAGCTTCTTCCGTTGTGTTAAACTTCTTGTCCTCTACTCTAGTTTACTTCAAGAAATGGAGACCACTTGGATCTTAATGAACCAATCTCTTCCTATAATTTTTTACCAGACTAACAATTTGGGATGGGTTATGAATTACCTCATGCCATCTGGTGCAGTGCTTTGCTTTACGTGCGTGCACCTATGTTTGCCTCAATTACCTTGATAATAGGCGAAATTCCTTCATACATAGTGAAACAATCTTTTTCTCCTGATACAAGAATTAAACTTTCAGGTTATTTTTGCAATTTGATCATGCTTACAAGTGTCTAATTTTCTGCTGCTTGGGTATCATTCGAATATTCATTTGAGTATCTGGACCAAGAATTAAGTCACAAAATATTAGCAAGACTTTCTCCATTTGAAGGGTAGTGCTGCTGCATATTCTTGTTATGCTAGAGGTTCTAACTTGAGGAGTAGTCTTTATCCGTTCTAATAAAGTTTTCATAAAACACGGCTGACATCCCACATCATGCCATTCTTGCTGTTTAAGCTCTGCTGAAACATCTACTGAATGGTTTATGCATGTGTGTGCTGTTGACAGCTGATGTGGAGGGGTTTGATCTTCCTCATATGGAAGGGTTGGATGCCCTGGTAGAAGTAAGTGAAGTTATTTGTAACCCTAGTTACGGCCTGCTCTTATAAACTAGATATTTCTATAGCTGGAGTTCTTATTTTTGCCTCTTTCCTTTAATTAGAAAAACAGGACCTCAACAGATATCGTCAATCCGGAAACAAATGGTGAGAAACTGTACTTATTATTATTTTGGAGCTAATTATTTCTGAGCTCTTTCTGTTAACTAGAACTCTCACAATGCAGGAAGGACTCCGCCCGAGGCAACACCATTGTCTCAATGGTTTGCTTGGAAATCTGGCAGGAAGGTCAGCTTCGAGTATTTGTCATGCATTAGGAATTCAGTCCTTAAAGGCTTCATTTGGGTCCTCATTTAGACCGCGGGATCACATAGATGTAAAACGCAAGGAGGGTATTAGGAAGTTTACTTTCTTGGTTGTTTGTTGGTTGTGCTCCTTTTTAGTTTCTCAGGATGGTTTGATACTACTGGTACATCATCTAATAGATGCGCTTTTCTTTCTTCTCAGGCACGGGCAACACAAAATGTGGTCACATCAATTGCTGATGGTTTGAAGAGATTGTATGTAGAGAAGCTGAAGCCCCTTGAAGTTGCATATCAATTTGAGGCTTTTGTTTCCCCTTTGTTGGTGAGTGAATTTGAGGAGATTCGACTCATTTACTGCGAAATGTTTGATTTTCTTTCACTTTTGGAGCAACAGCTATAACTTGGGTAGTTTGTTCTGTTCTATTTGTGCTGTCTAGTTTCTACTTTTGGTGTAGGATCATGAGAAGAGTTATCAGTTGCACGTGATTTTGCAGACAGATGGTGATTTTGATGCTAAACCCATGGTGATGCTCCTTGGTCAGTATTCCACCGGAAAAACTACTTTCATAAAGCATTTGCTGGGGTGTGAATACCCAGGTCAGTCAATTTTATGATGTATCTTGTCTTTACAAGCACATATAAGAAATTACCAAAAGACTGCTCCTTGCCTTGGCCTATTTTTGCTGGACAGGAGCTCATATTGGACCGGAGCCTACAACTGATAAATTTGTTGCTGTCATGGTATGTTAAGCTTTTTCTTTCCCACCTTCAGTTTGGTTTGATCGAGTGACTGAGAGACTGCTGTGGTCCTCTGAGCAAGAAATCCTTCTAAATTTAACTTGAGAACTTCTTCGTGGGAAGTTGATTGATTCTCGCAAACATTTATTGTAGTTAGGACGTCACTCTAGCTTGTTAAGTTAAACAGATATTGATTGATATATTTCTTTCTCAGATAGATTCTGGATCAGTTATTTTCTGCATTGGATAGTCATAGAGCATTTTAGTATGCAGTATCGTTGGCTAGCCATCTGCCATTTGGATTTAGTTAGTCATGTGACTAGATGCTGCAATTGAATTGGATTAACTATTTTTGCATGGATATTTCATGATTTCCATCTGCTCTGTCTGAGCTTAATTTACTCTATACTCAGTCTGGACCGGATAAGAGAAGTATTCCAGGGAACACAGCTGCTGTCCATGCAGACAAGCCTTTCAATGGCCTGATGACATTTGGAGGAGCTTTTTTGTCAAAATTTGAGTGTGCCCAGATGCCACACCCAGTGAGTTGGTGACTTGTTTCTGTTTTTACAAATATCATTTGCCGCCTTTAAATTGATTTTGGAAAAATTATACTTTCGTCATTGTATTTTCACGTTTTATTTCTATTCAAGTCTTTATCCTTTCAACGTTTCTAATCAATTTTTTTTTATTTGCATTAATTATCTAATTAAGTTCCTCCCGCACCATGTCCAGTCCACTGACAGTGTCCGTCCACAATACACGAGAGTGACCTAGACAGCGTCATGCTGACGTGGAAACTATCACCAAAAATTGGGTCTTGATTTTTTAAAGATACTGTTGACATCACGCCAGGGCGTTGTCTAATGGCCTTGTTGGCCTGATTTTGCCGGAGTTGATCCTGGAGAGAGTTGATCAGATAATTCGTGCAAATAAAAAGATTTAGATTAGAAAAGTTAAATTATAGGGACAAAAAGTAGTATTTTTTCACCAACTTTTATAAGCAGCTCTATCAGTAACTGCAATAGATCAAAATTTCCATGATGTGGTTGCAGCTGCTGGATCAAATTACTTTTGTGGATACTCCCGGTGTTCTATCTGAAGAAAAGCAAAGAACGCAACGGAGCTACGATTTTACTGGTGTCATTTCATGGTTTGCAGCCAAGTGCGATCTGATTCTCCTTCTGTTTGATCCTCATAAACTTGACATCAGTGATGAGTTCAAGCGTGTTATCACATCTCTACGTGGTCATGATAACAAGATACGCGTTGTTCTTAATAAAGCAGATCAAGTTGATTCGCAACAAGTAAGATTTCTGGGTCATATATAGTTTGTAATCCTCTCCCCTACGTTGTCAAATGTCAAGCATCTTCTCTATGGGAGGATCAGCTAACTGCTCGTGCTATTTACAGCTGATGAGAGTTTATGGAGCACTGATGTGGTCGCTTGGAAAAGTTTTGAACACTCCTGAAGTCGTACGTGTTTGTATAGGGTATGTTTCTAGTATGAGAAATTAATTCTCGGAAATATTCCTGAAAAGCGAGCTGATTCTTTTTAGTTTTGAATTTTCTGTTAACACATGCTCTCTCCCTCGAACTTATGATCTTTTCTACTCATTACTTTCGCTTATAAGATGTTGTTGGGTATACCTCTGTGCTGACCACTATTCCAAAATCACAGGTCCTTCAATGACAAGCCTGTCAATGAAGACATTGTGGGTCCTATAGGGCGCGATCTCTTCGAAAAAGAACAGGATGACCTTCTTGCAGACGTCAGGGACATTCCAAGAACGCTTGTGACCGTCAAGTACGTCTTGAAAATTTCACGCTTACAAACTAGTTTCTACAATCTTATCTTGTGTGTATTAAGAACCAGGCATTTTTTAGGGAATTATTGCTGCATTCTGGTTGTGAACCATCTTGCTGCTTCTTGCAGATCGATGAATATGTGAAGCGTGCTCGTGCTGCTAAGGTTCTTGCTTATATTATTGGTCATCTTAAGAACGAGATGCCTGTCATAATGGGCAAGGCGATGGCTCAACAACGATTAATCGATAATCTTGAAGTTGAATTTCTTAAGGTCCCTTCTCTCTCCCTTCTCTTCCCAACTACCACGTCACATTACTTGATGGGTTTGTGTTTTGAAATAGGTGCAAAAGATGTACCATTTACCTGCGTGTGATTTTCCCAACGTCCATCAATTCAAGGAGGTCTTGAGGGGTCACAATATCGGTAATTTTGAAAGGCTGAAGCCCAAGATGATACAAGCTGTCAATGAGATGCTTCGCCATGAGATCCCTGAGCTCCTGAAGAATTCCAAATATCCTTATGAGTGAATATTCCAGGGATTGTGCCTGCTTTGTTGAGGCGATGTTTTCTTGCTTCGTGGTATGTTACATGAAAAACCTAGCGCATAACATTTTGGCCTCTGATGCTCCCCACATCCTTAGATGGGGCTATCGTGTTTATTATAGATGGTTTATTATAGATCAGCGATCTTTGAACATATATCACCCAAGATTTTTCAATTTATGTTTGTCCAAATGAACGATGGAATTGGCTTTACTTGTCTTGGATGGTCGACAAGAATCAAAAGTTTTGATTCATAAACATATATTTCACCGCCCATTAAATTTTTGGTATTTATGTTTGTCCAATTATGTATGATAGTGAACGAAGTAGCTTTTGCAAACCATCTCTTTAGTTTGTCTTGATCCCCTGAATTTGACTTGGATGCTGCTCGGCGAAAATCAATTTAAAAGGTGGTGGCACATTCGCCTGAGCCCGGCAAATGGAAACTACTTCTGGAAACTTTGGAACCGCGTCAATAACCGCCTTGCATTATCCTTTGCATTGTTGGTACCAATTTTTGGAACTGTCTTTATTTTTTATCTTCTTGCTCCAGAGCAATTACTACTCCCGAATCTTCGGTATCTTTAAGTCCAGCGGCCTTATTGCACATTTGGCCTAACAGGCTCCCTTTTAGTCCTAGGCCCAATAAGCCAATTTTTGGTGCCAACAACTATGTAATATTGTCATTTTGAACCTCCGGTCCTCACGACTTTTAAACGTGTCATATAGAGTGGAGAACCTAAGCCTTATTAACTAATCCAGAATTCCCCTCTAGATGATGTGAGATTGAAAATATGTGCTTAGCCTTTGCCCACTTTTGGGTCCTAATCGCCTATCGGCACAACCTCCCCTGCCTTTCCGGCCATGCTGCCCACCCTTAGGATCTAGGTTGTCACACAAAAAGATAACATTTTTCCATAGGTTTTAAAGGCAACTCTGTCAAAAATTGCAATAAACAACAAAATTTTCATGATGTGGTTGCACTTGCTGGATCAACTTACTTTTGTGCATACTCCTAGTGATCTATCCGGAGAAAAGCAACCATTTTACTGGTGTCTATCATGGTTTGCAGCCAAGTGCGATATGATTCTCCTTCTGTTTGATACTTATGAACTTCAGTTTGTACAGTTTTACTAGGCCTTTAAGGATTTATTACTGCATACTGATTGTAAAATGTCTTGCGGTTTCTTGCAGATTAATGAATATGTGAAAGCGTGCGAGGGCTGGTAAGGTTCATGCTTATATTATTAGTCGTCTTAAGAAGGAGATTTACCATAATGGGCAAGGTGAAGGCTCAACGACCATTAATTAATAATCTTGAAGTTGAATTTACTATCTTCTCTCTCTTCCCAATGATGACTTCACATTACTTAGTGAATTTGTGTCTTAAAATAGGTTCGAAGGGATTACCATCTAACGGTGGTTGATTTTCCCAGCATCCAACAATTCAAGGAGGTCTTTAGTGGTCACATCATCGATAATTTAGAAAGGCTAGAGCCCAAGATGATATGAGCCATCCATGACATGCTTGTCTTACGGGCCAATTGATCTAGTGTTCTTTTACCCGTGTAACCTTGAAATTTATTCCAAGTTAGTATTTTTCACCATATTCACAAGGATCTTTAAAATGACTCTTTAAGAGAGAAGTAATGAATTTGTATTTACTTATCCCCTAATCACATCTAGATCTCTCTTTAACCTAACGGTGAAGTTTCTATCTCCCCATTCACTAACTACCTGTATTAATTACAAAAGTTCTTTAAGATGGCGTACACTCCCCATATTGTCCACTCTCAAGAATATTCTAGAGTACATGAGAAACCTTAAGACTTTATAAGCTTCAAGGCTTGCCTGGTCTTCTTAAATGATCTTTGGTCCATCATACATTGAAAATTTCTAGACTATGACACTTGGTTACGAGATTCTTGAGCTCCTGAAGAATTTCATGTATCCTTACGAGTGAATATCTCGGGATTGTGCTTGCTCCGTTGAGGCGGTGTTTTCTTGCAAGTGGTATGTTATCTGAAAAATCCTATGCATAATATTTTTGGCCTTTGATGCTCCACCACATCCTCAAATGAGGCTATCAGGTTTATTATGGACGCTTGTTAAGGTTCAATTTACATTTCTGAAGAACGTATTGGTTCCTCTCTACCAAAGAGAGATCTTTGAACATAAATGTCACCACCCATTAGGTTTTTCAGAATTTATGTTTGTCCAATTACTTATATTAGTGTGATGGAAGTCGCAAGTAATGGACGTCGCCTTTACTTGTCTTGAATGGCCGACAAGAGCATGCGTCAAAAGTTCTCATTGCATGCATAAACATCAAGTTGAGCAACGGAAATGTTCCAACAACTGTAGAGAGATTTTGTGAAGACTTTGCAGCGTCATCTAATAGTTGTCACCTAAACTGAAGCAGCCAATGTGGATCGATTACAAGGGAAGCGAAATATTCCCCTTTAGGGTGCATTACCACTGCAATAAATCGCTCCAGAGAAGGAAGGGTAAGGACGTTTCGACCGAACTTGGCAATAAAATATGGCAAAAGCGGGGGAGCTAAGGGAAAATTTTGATTAGTCCCCTGAAGTAGTATTGCTTTAGTTAACACCTCCAAACTTGAGTTTGTCTCAAATGATCCCCTAAATTTGACTAGCGCGTGTCGATCCACCCTCTTTGTGCATACATGCATCTCACATGTTAATTTCTAGGGGAGTTTGGTCTAAATTTCACAAACTGCAAAGAAACTTATGATTAAAAAACACAGTGACAGAGAGAAGGGGAAGCAAGGCAGCTGTGGCGACGCTCGCCAAGAACCATCGAGGGTCCGACATTCCTGGCCGGCATTAGACAAACATTCGCTGCTGCCCATGCCGCGGAACTTTCACATTCAAAGAAACTAATCGTCGATTTGGCTCTGTAGAAGTTACAGCTTTAATGATGGGATAATTAGGCTTCAGGGAGCAACTTGACACCGATCTCTCAATGGACTTCCATTTTGTTCACTAGTTTTGGCTGTTAATAACTGCTGCGGAAGTTTTAGCCGGGAAATGGCACGTTCAAATGGCTACCCATTTCCATCAGATGAAAATCTCAACCCAAATTATAAACCAGAGAAGGAATAAGGAAACCTTTAAAAATTAATTTTCAATAATCCAATCGACGACAGATACTTTGATGTGTTAAAAAATGCAGAGGAATCAGGACGTGAACACAGCCGAAGCGTGGGGAAGGAGTTGACCTCGAAGGAGGTGGCGGCGGCGCATTTGCCTGCGCCTGGCAAGGAACACCAGATGCTTGCCGATGTCCAGGCAGCGTGCCATCGCTAAGCCTCCCCCCTCTGCTGAGACGAACTCAAATTCAAAAACGACCCCACCTCGGAATCTGCTTGAAATTTTCCCAAAATCTAATTACTCTGCATGCAAGCATCACTAAAGATGGACTCTCTTCTCATGTTCAGAAGCAATTGGCACTTGCAATAACCATAGTGACAGATAATTACACATTCAAATGACAAAGGAAAAAACAACAAAAGGACTGAAGTAATAGATAAAACAACTTATCTTCATCCTAGGATTTGGTATTATCTGAAGAGAAGCAAACACTTTCTGCATTCCTCAGAAGAAGCCCTTGCGACTTATGTACACAAAATCAACCAAATTCAGAAATATGCAGCATAATAATATACACTTTCTCCCTAAACCTCGTGGAAAGGAATATATACTCTGTCCCCTTGAGGGGTCTTCATCATAACCTGCACATCTTCGCTAATCCTCAAGTCTCAACTCTTCCCTTCATACCTCGTTGATCATCACCTCTCTGGATGCAACATTTCCCCTTCCCCTTCAGAGAACACTCGGGAAACAGTGGAAAGTTTTAACAGAACCGTCATTCTTCCATTGTTTAGATACATACGTGAGACAGCACGTCGTGAATAATATAACAAGATGATACCCGTGGTATTTACACATTCACTACGTCGGTGTCCTGATTATCTGCACACATCACGATAAGGCCTTCCACGTAGGTCGGAAGGAGGCATTGGCGCCATTGGCAGCCCGTTGATATGGGCTCCGGCGGTGGAACAATCATGAGTACATTATCATGCCGTCGCACGACTCCCATGACACTTACTGTGCTTCCTTCTTTTATATATCTGATACCAAAAACAGAATAGAAAGAAAAATTTTAGAGCAAGAGCAATTTTCAGGAGCAAATGATTACTCATTAGATTTCCTTTTAAAAGTTCGACCAGGAAAAGAAAGAAAAAGCTTTTAAAAGAATATCTATTGCATACCCCTCTTTGAGGCGCATAATGCGATCATCATATGAAAGGCTGCGCTCTGCGAGCCAGCGCAAGAAGCTTGGAGACAAATCTCTCTTTTCCTTGGTCACATCTGCAGCTGTGGTGGGTTTGACGAATGGAGCAACCTTCGCTCCATAGCCAGCTTTAACTAATGCTCTTAATCCCGAATGGAAGTCTGATATGTAGAAGTCAGCCATGTACCTCTGCTCAGCAAATGTGACATTGTTATCTTTAGATCAGTGTGCAAAACATGAACACATAACTAGTGCCAATTCTTGAGAAACTATATAAAATTGAGACTAAAGAAGCCCAAATCCATGCAGCAGTTTATAAGAAATTGTGGCATCGAAAACAGTGCAGCTTCCAGCAATCAGTCTGGTCATACAACTTAAGAATTGAGAGTATCCATGCTTCAGGTCATCTCAAACCCATGAATAAACCCAGAAAGACAATTTATTACCTCTGAATGTCTACATCCCCATGAGAAGCAACGATGTTTCGGATTTGCAGATTTTCCACCCCATCCTTTATATTCATACAATTCGGTCGAAATGTACACACATCTTTGCACCTTCTGATAAGATGATTCCAAAGGAATGCTGCCACAGGTGACAACCTACCAGAGATAGAATGTTATCAAGCAATCTCCTAAACAATAACGCATAAGCAGTCACACGGGAAAGAATCGTATCAAGTCATTTTCAGAATTATTTGACAGAGTAAGTTTGGCATCAAATAGAAGGATGGCACGCAATTGATTGCCAACTATCTATGATGCATACAAAATATCAGCATACGAAGAAAGTACTAATCATAAAATGTTTATTTCCACTAAAGAATGAGTCATGGACCTATCAGCAGCTTTTCACAAGAGGGAAGAAGAAACTATTTCAAAGATCGCCATGGATGAAGAAATTCATAGCAATTTCAGGATCAGCACCGTATGTTCAGAAATATGTAATAGCACCAGATTTCGATAGAAACACTTCCGGTCCATTGGCCACTTCAAAATAACACCAGCCTTACCAGCCAAATAATTTGCCAAGACAGAAGATACAGAAAAGTGGGAGGCTTAAAGGAGGAGAAAATTGTTTCAACCAAGGACGGTGTTAGCATACGCATTTTGGGATGCAACGAATGACAACCAGAAAAACATGTTGACTAAACAGCAAAATATCTGCAATCACTCATTAGCCTCAAATTTCTCCGCTGGACTAGGAGGCAATCCCAATTTGCAAGTTGCCAAGGTATTAGATTCCAAACTGCCAATTTCCAGTCCCAGAAGCAAAAGACTCAAGCTCAACCGGTCCTGGTGGGAAGTAACACAAGCAACATCTGAAAGGGACTTCGAGTGAACACATGTAAAATAAAGTTATTCAATTCCTAGGTATTGAAAAAAGCCGGTCGCAAGAACTTATTCTCCAAGTCCTATAATTCGCCAATTCAAGCACACCCAACGCTCGAGAACTCTTGAAAAGGGGAAAAAGTTGTTGCTTTACTTAACAAGCTACCTGCCCAGAACGCATGATACTCACTCAGCTCGACATGGACAAAATTTCGCCATAGTACCATAATAATGCTTGCCATACTAAAACTTTCAGCAGGACAATCAATTGACAAGCAAACAACTAATTTTTTTTTTTTCCTTTTTAAAGGATAAACTGTCACATCGTATCAAATCGTCTACATAAGCAGATGACAGATTCTACAATTCGCAACTGGAAATTATAGATTTTAAAAAAAAAAAGGTACACGCACCCAAGGAATACAATACCATATCCACAAAAATTAGAGGAAAATTAATTAAGCTATCTCGCAAAAATCCACCTTGAAAAGAAAAATGAAGAAATTTGGAGATTATTTTTACCCCAGTGACCTTCACATACTGTCCATCCACAGCGCCCCTGAGCTCGGCGTCCGCGTACTTCCTCACAAACCCTAGCAGCCCCCTCCTCCTCCACGCCCAGTTCCAGGCCACCACCGCCACCGCCGGCGCCACCACGGCCGCCACCGCCACCAGTATCACCGCCTTCTTCACCGCCGCCATCAGGAACGCCCCCACCAGCACCCCCATCGCCACCACTATCAGGAACACCCACACCACCGCCTTCGACACCCGGAACCCCACCCTCGCCTCCTCGCTCAGGCTCGTCACCGCCGACCCGTACACCGCCTTCCCCGACGTCCCCCCGCCGCCCCCGCCCCCGCCCCCGCAGCCGCCGCCGGGTCCAGCTGGCCCGACCTCGCCCGCCCGGAGCCGAGCGGGCCCGACCCTATCGGCCCGGAGGTGATCAGCCCCGTCGGCGTCAAGGGCGTCAGGGGGCCGGAGGTCTTCTTCACGGGGCCGGAGTTGGAGCCGGGCTTGGGCACCGGCCCGGAGTTGGGTCCGGATCGGACGGATCCGCTGTTGTGCTGGGAGGAGGAGGAAGGGCGGGAGTGCTTGAGGGAGGGGGGCCCTCGCCGGAGACCGGAATGTCGAACATCTTCCCGAGCTCGCCGGACTTCTTGACGTCGCCGCCGGTGTACGGCACCGCCCGCGACGCCATTGTCGGTGGCCGTTCCTTCGCCTGCTCCGGCCGCCCCGACACGTAGAGCCCGTTGCTCAGCTGGTGCGACGGCATTCGACTCCCCATCCCCGCGACCTTCTTCCCTTCCCCTAGAGAGAGAAAAAGAGAGTAGAGAGAGAGAGAGAGAGTGCCTGTGAGGAGAGAGAAACTAGAGAGAGGGAGTGAAGTGGTGGGAGCTTGAGGAAGAAGAAGGAAGGAGTGTTTTTGGAAAAGGTGGGGGGTGGCCGGGGTGAAATGACGGAAAAGGGCTCGCCGGAATGTGATAATGACGTCCCTGTCCCCGCGCTTTCTTCCCCATTGGAGGCAAGAGAAAATACATAAATAAATAAAAAAATAAATAAATAAATAAATACAACATAATAATTTCCTCTTTTTTTAATTCATTTATTTCTGGGGATTTTGTCGTTTAGTCCTCCGGGGAGTAGCAGGGGACCCTTCGTCAATGGCCCAAATTACTTCTTTGCCCTTGCCGTCAATTACAGCATCCGTGCCCCTTGACTCCTTGGAACATGACTATCGCAACAAGCCAGAAAATCCGTTTAATTGGGAACAGACTCAAAACATGTGCTTTCCAGTTTTCATAATGCATGTCGAACACGCGAAAAAATATAAAAATTTCCATTTATTATCAATACATTGTAATTTCGAGGTCATGTGAAAGGGTTTTCTCAACAAGGTTAATATAGTAAAATAGGACTGGAAAACCCAACATTCCTTAAATGAGCATGTAGCAGGAATCAAATGATTGAAACCCCCTAAGTTCTCTAAATCCAGGAGATTAAAAAGTGAACAGGAAGAAACGGGTCAAAATAATGTGGCGAAAAAGAGGAAGATGCTTTACCGCCACCCTCAAAGCAGTTCTCTAGATATCTATGCCTTCTCTCTCTCTCATCACTTGTCACTGTCATGCTAAAAAAATAATTAAAAATTACTTTCTTATCCATCATGGTATCATTAAAGTTTAAACTAATCCGGGTTTTTCCCACTAACATGGGTTTTCTTTATATTGGGTAAATTCTCTAATTTCCAACAAAGTAAAAACAGAAATCTTGAGGGGGCCTACTGCACATATAATGCTAAAAGACACAGGATCTTGCAAGCAATTTGCATGATTACAATTTGGTCTCAATGATGAGAGCCCCCCATCCAGCGGCTGTGGTCGACTCCCCATCGGAACCAGGCCTCTTCCATTAAAAAAGAAAAAAGGAAAAAAGGAAGAAAAAATGCTTAATAATAATAAATAAATTATATTGAATTGAATTGAATTTGGGAAGTAAGTGAGAGAGGGGCCCCGCTCAATTCCTTGTCGCCGCTGCTAAATAAAAAATTGTAAATTTTTTAAAATATAGAATAAATTACAAAAATTATTAATTACATGCTGTGTGGAATTTGTGTTGTCTGTGTTGTCTGTGTGACAGTGGTGGATCTGCTGTCATCATCAATTCCTGCTCAAATTAGACCACTGTGCTGTGGGGTCCACCTGGCTTGAAGATGCCCCCCCTCTCTTTGGAATTGTCCAATCGGAGGGATGAGAAGAGATGAAATTAGCTACATATAGCAAGGCTTTTGGGATGAAAAACATATTAAAGTGCTCACATGATCTAATATACATATAAAAAGAATGTTTTTGGATTAATGAGAATTTTTGTTAGAAAGATGACACAAATGATCCTTAAAAGTGCTAACATAATTTGATAAAATATATGAATTTTTAATTTATTTGATATGACTTTTGAATTTTGCTAGAATATTCGATATTCTCCTTAAACTAATACTGCTTAATGTGGGGGAAAAGGTATTAAAGTGCTAACATAATTTGATAAAATATATAAAAGATTTTCTTTTGGATAAATAAGTACTTTTTGTAGAGGAAATGAGATAAAATGATCCATAAAGTTTGATTCGACTTGTAGTGTCATTCATGATTTTTTAATTTGTGCAATATAATACTTAAAATTTGCTTCAAAGTTCAATATGGTCAATAAACTAATTTGTTCAATTTCTAAACTTTTGTCGATGTTCAACGTGATTTCTAAATTTTCATATAGTCTAATGATTGCATTAAACATTTATTAATAATTCAAAGACTACATTAAACATATCAAAAGTTAAGAGATCACATTATATATTTGACTAAAATTCAAGAGACATTTTGGGCCATTATTCCTTTTGGATATGGAATGAAGTGTGCTTTTGACATTTTTTTTTTTTTTTTTGCATTTAATAGAGTGGAAATTAAATCTCAAATCCATCACAAAACCTCAGCGAGGCTAAATAATGAGTTTGTTGTGTAGTTCAATTTTAATGTTTTCAAAATTGAATCGCTTTGATTTGACCCACCAAACTAACATCTAAATCCAAAATCGAATTGGATCGATTATGATCGCACAAAATTAAACAATGCTTTGTCATCGTTTTCGATCTGATTAATAACACTTAATTTTAAGCTAGTTCCTGAGATAAGAGTTCTTTTCCAAGAACAGGATCAAGATCATGAGCCGTGTTGACTTTTCTTGTGATTGTGAATTTGGATGATGCAAATCTAGCGTCCTGATCAGCCTAGTAAGGGGAAATCGCTTTCCGAAAAACAGAAAAAATTGATGTGGATGTTTTGCTATTTTGGGAGCCAACGGAGGGCAAAAATGGGAATCCACGTCCCGCGGGCGGGTCAGTCGGGGGGTGAGATGCGGCTCTAGCTCTCAGGAAAGAAGGCGCGTGTGGACGAAAATGTCCCTGTACGGAAAACAGTTAACGTTTATTTTTTGGCCATATAGCAACGTGATAGCTACTTGATACCTGACATCCTTTTCCTTGTCGATTTTAGAGGAAATTGCCAAATTGGTATTGTGGAGACCAATTATGAGTTGTTATTTTCGCATAAATTAATATAACTCTATTTTGAATTTTTTTACTTGCTTATTTGTATCGCATTTTCAAGTTCGAATTGCTTGCGAGGAATTAGTAATGATTAATGGGTGTATGTGATTTTTCCTTTTTTGTAGAGAAAAAAAAAATAGATTACTAATCTGAGCTTGAGTTCGAGTTCACTCTGATGAAGGAAGGGATGATTTGATTATTGAGTTGAAATTGGGACAAAATTGGGTTTGTATTGATAATTAATGTGAAAAGGTAGAGATTAAAGATTAATCCGCGTCTAATATGAGTTCTTATTTGCATATATATATATATATATATATTAATATAACTCCATTTTGATTTTTGATTTTTTTTGTTTGATTATATATATCATCATGTATTTCAAGCTTTTTTTTTTTTTTGGGTCAGACATGTATTTCAAGTTTAAATTGTTTGTGAGGAAATGACAATGACTAATGGGCATATGCTATTTTTTATTTTTTATTTTATTTTCGTAGAGACAACATATGAGATATGACATGTTCAAGCTTGAATTGACCTTGCTGAAAGTAGAGGTGACCCAATTCTCGTGTTGGATTGAGTTAGAATTGTGGACACGATCAACACCACAATTGAAATTAATAATAAAAAAAGGTAAAGATTAATTGACGTCATCAAAGCGAAAAATCTTGAAAGTGCAACCACCGTGTTACATTAAAATCATATAAATAAAATAATTTTTAATCCTATTATTGAGGTTCTTTTTTCTATTTCTTTCAATTTCTTTGGTCAACCATGCAATTTCATCCGAGGCATTATTTACCGGCTTTTTAGGCACTTTTTTTCCCTGGTCGTGGATATTTCTCAACCCTAATGAATAACGAGTTTGACGGAACAAAATCAGAAAGATCAACCAAAAAAAGAAGAAGAAAAATCATAATCTTTGGGGGTCAATCTTGACGAAAGAATTCACACAAAAGGACTTTTGGGTCACTCCATCTTCTCCCCCATCTTTTTTTTTTTGGGACCTTTTTCTTGACTTTTGGCCCTTGGGGTCACTTTGATGCTAAAGCTTTCAAAAGGATTCCATGCCCGATGCACTTTTGTTTGCACGCCTTCTCTCGAGAGTTTCGTGGCCTTGTAACTCGCATATTTTCCTCGGGAGAATTATAAAAAAAATCTTAAACCTATTGCAATTATGTCAATTCAATCTTAATTTTTTTTAGACCAATTTAGTCATAAACTTTTTACAATTGTACAAATTCAGTCCATCCGGCCAAACTTGGTGGCCGCGCCGACGTGGACGCCGCCCGGAGATAACTGGCCGGCAAAACACGACGATGTTGCAATTTTTTAATATTTTTTAATATAATTTTTTTCTTTTTAATTGTTTTTGAATTTTTTTTTCCTTCTTCTCCTTTCTCTAGTCGGCCGGCGTCGGCCAGAGGTGAGAGCTAGCGAGGCTCGCCCCCGCCAGCCACTGGCGAAGGCGAGCCTCGCCCAACGACGGATAGGCTGTCGTCGCCAGCTGGCCGAGAGGAAGGAGAAGAAGTCGCCAGATCTAGTGAGTTGGCCAGAGGAAAGAGAAGAAGGGGGAAAAAAAGAAAAGAAAATTCAAAAATTAAAAAAAAAATTAAAAAAATTAAAAATTTTGAAAAAATATATTAAAAAATTGCTACATCAGCATTTGCCGGCGGCCAATTTTGGTCGGATGGATTGAATTAAGCACAATTGTAAAAGGTTTAGGACTAAATTCAAAAAAAAAAAAAAAGAGTTTATAACTGAATTGACACAATAACAATAGATAAATGACTTTTTTGGTAATTCTCCCTCTTTTCCTCGTTGCTCCACAAGGGAGCGATGGGAGCAGCCGCCTCTCTTGAATTCAAACCAATTCCTCCAAGCAAGTCAAAAAAACAGATGATGTCGTGCAAATCAAAACATCCAATGAACTTGCTGGGTTTCCCACTGCGTCTTCGTTAGGTCCGGTTTTGCAGGAATTGGTCGATGAATTAGTCAATCTAAATGCATGGTTTAAGGATAAGGAAAAAGGGATTATAAAGATTAAGAATGGGCCACACTGCATGGGACCATGCGTGCATGTTCCTGCCCTAGAAAAGCAGCGATTTGTCATCAAAAGGATTATTCTTCAGATCATAAATTAATGAAGAGAGAAACACTTATGGCTCGTGATTGCTTGCCTGGTGTGTCAGCCGGGTCAACAGGAGAGACCCCATTGCTCATTGCCTCTCGAATCGAAATCAACGTTTTGAGGAGGCCAAGGAATCTCCAATCGCTTTCGTGCCTTCTTTGAATTGTACAGGGAATTTAAGGGTTGGTGATCTCTTTCTTTAACCTTAATCTGCTGCAATTTTCAAACGTTGAACGTTTCCAGACTATGGCATGCCTTTCTAATTTAATGGAACAGCTTTCTTAAGTTGGTTAATGATGTTAGTGTAAAAGCTAATCCAACTGCTCTCTAGTTAACTTCCTTAATACGAGGAAGAGTTCAGTAACACGTACACTTGTAGCAACATCCTCGAATTATTTAATTATGGGCACTATACTACACATTTTTTGCTATGTTGGCGATGTTTCTTGTTTTATTTTTTAATTGGGTGCAAAGAGATTAGGGAAGCAAAAGCGAATGAAGATGCGAACTGCCGGGTTAAAACCGAACAGAACCCTGATGACTATACTTAAGTGAATGTCAAGCTTCCTTATTTGATTTATTGTTGAATTTGATCTCTTTTGTTCTTCAAGTAATGCAAATAGAAAAGGAAAAAAAAAAAAAAAGAATAGGTGCGGCCCAATCGAGTTGCGAACTTATGCGCACATGGCCCTGTTTAGCTTGATAATGTGGATCTTGTAAAAAAATGATCATGTCAAGATAAAGTGCTCGCACCAAGAGAGCTTAGGATCCTTGATGTTCACAAAAGCTCAAGAATACTCATTTAAAAGGCAGCATCATTCTCGTCACCGACAACCTTGATTTTAATTTGTCTCTGATAAATTAATTGATCTAGGTTCTAAAAGCCAAAGCTGAATTTAGAGATATGGAACATGCAAGAAAAACGTGGCCCAAACTAATGCAAACTATAAGATTGTGTTTGGTCATATGGATCTCTCACCAAGATAGAATTGTATATAATAGAATATAAAGTATATCGCTTTTGTTATATCCTATCTAATCTTAGGTGAATCGCAGTAATAAAGTCAAATATTTTCACATGGTATCATATATATATATATATATATATATATATATTGTTTAGTATGAACTTCATATCAATGTAAATGAATTTGAAAATGCACAAACGAAGACGGTAGGGCGCACATGATAAAATTTCTACTTCTTTATTTCTCTGTTTCTCTATTCCTCGGAAGAAGTTTGGAACATAAATCTATTTGGTAACGCAATTTGATTTTTCTATTTCTAGAACAGATTTCTATTCCAAAAATAGATTTGAAGAAGAAATCAAAAGTTAAAATTTTTAACTTCTCAATTTCCGAAATAGAAATTGGAAAATTAATTTCTGGTCAGAAATCAATTTCTATTCCAGAAATTTTGTCATGCACACCCTAAGAATCTTCCTCGATTCACTACTAAAGAAATTACAAATGCACAAATGAAGATGACCTCAAGCAGCCAATTTGTGATTATTGTATGAACTAAACTTTCAACATCAAAAGAGTTCGTTGCAATATTTTCGAGCCATAGGTTCAACCATGAAAAGAAATGTAAATGGGCTATAGTGACATCGACGAAATAGATCAATCATTGAATTCCAAATATAGTTAGAGAGAGAAAATAGTATCATCCATATTTGTTATTTCTAAATATATAGTACAACGACTCTCTCGCTACATTCATAAAGTTTCATTGTGAACCAAAGCTATAAAGGAGAAGAAGCTTTCAACTCTGTCATTGTTTTCGTTGGGTTTCAACATGAACCAAAGAACTAGAGAGGAGTGAAGAAGTTTCAACATGAACCGGAGCCATGTGGAGATGGAGAAGGAGAAGGTATGGTCTTTTAGAAATCTCTTTGATCTTGTTTTTCAAAAATTATAAAAACATTTTTTTTTAAGTTGGAATTTGTTCTTTAAAAATTTGGATTCTTCTTGTTTATTTTTATTTACTTATTTTGTTATTATTTTTCCCTCTCTTTTTATTTCTTTTTTCATTCTCTTCCATCCATTGCTAATTAAAGTTTTATTAAATAAAAAATCTCAAAATATACCTAGAGTAATAATAAACATAAAATATGTAATTAGTATAAATAATAATACATAATATTATAGAAAAGAAAGAAGTTCAAATGTATTAAGAAAAAAAAAAAAAAAAAGAATGAAAAATGATTGTCATTTTTGTTTTGTTATTTTGAATTTTCTTTTTTTATGTTAGAATTTACATAGTATCTATGTTTAATTATTACTTTAGTTTTTATTGACTCAAAAAGTTTGTTACTCAAGAAAGTTTGTTTTTATACCATGAATATAAGAAATTATATCCATCTTTATCCCACATCTCACATTGGACATATTTATCGAGATTACATCTCTCTTATATCCAACCTATCTTGAATAGGAACCAAATATAAGATATGATTTCTTGACTTTTATTCTAATTGTCAAATGTAGCCTAAATGGACAATCGATTATAAAGTTTCCAATTAAGTCAGATACACATTGATGTTGTCATCTGTAATTGATGGGAAACTATCATATTTCTCCATCATTTTTTTTTGCGCCAACTCTTGCATTAGTTGAATCACAATTCATTTGTTTCTGCACAAACAGTATCTCGTTCATTATTTTTTTGTGCTAATTCTTTTGCTCACAACGTTGCTAGAAGGACTCAAATCATAATTTGTTTTTTTTTTTTCCCAATAATCATTAAATCAAATATCATGAAGAATCAGGCTCAAAACAATTAGGCTTATTGTTTTGAGAGTCCGAAAAATCTGCGCTATGTCTCCCCTTCTCATTGTATGCGAGTAGTTTTTTTTTTTTTTAAGGGAAAAAATGAGGATTATTTACTAGCAAACTTGCTAAAAAAAAAGAGATTTTGACCTTGACTTTAAGTTCTAGGTGCCTAAGTCTTTACTAGTAAAAGAAGACCTCTTTATCTAAAAGACCTTGCACTTTGAGGGCTCTTTCAATTAGATCCAAAAAGATCCAATTATAGAAGTTGCCATGAAATCATTGCCAACTGCTCTAAAAGTTTAAACTGTTAGATGAAAGCGTGACTTTGTAATTAAGTATTTTCTTACTCCCCTTTATATGTATGCTGGAATTTACCCTAAGACAAAAAATGTGGAAATATATTATAAGAGAGCCGAATAAGGAATTTGGAAAGATTCAAACTCAGTTCATTCTAATCTGATATCATGTTACGCTTTTGGAGTAATTGGTAGTGATTTCACAAATTTTACAGTTTTGAATATGTCCAAATCCATTTGTCCATGCCGAACACAACTGAGTTACTCATTATAGCATGCCATTCCATAGCACGTGTTGTCAAAATACAGTGCTAATTGAGTAGGAATTGCACCAAACAATAGTAAAATTGAAACGGATCGACAGGAATTCGCAAATGGTAGAGTTCTCTAGATGATAAGGCCCAATGAAGTCACAGTAATTTCATAGAAAGAACCCTTGAACAAATGTCTAATCTAATTGGCCAATGAACTAGGATGAGTGCTCGTCAAAAAAAAAAAAAAAAAAAAAAAAAGATCTAGGATGAGTGTACTTGAACGGATAGTTCTTGGGCCTCTTGAGCCCATTGGTCCAAAAGTGCAGAGGCCTTAGGTTACTAGAACAGACATTAGATGCTCTGCCAAGTGCCAAGGTACCAGTTGCCATGATAACATCGTATGGCTCGTTTTTGTCTATCAAAACCAAGAGAAGGATAGAAGCGTTGGCATCTATCTTGACACATAATGGAGCAAGAACTTACCAAAGCTTTCTGAAAAGACCAATTTCTCGGTGACCCAAGGTCGTATACAATTCAGACCATCCATAACTAGCTTCTTAAGATGGCGAAGATCTTGAATATTGAGCTCAGAATAGATTGTTTTTAACATATTCTTAGCTCCTAATGTTAGAGATAAGTAGGATAATTCTGATGGTTTTCTGTATTTCTTAAAATTGTATGAATATCTCTATTTGATTGTATATATCTTGATTGATATATTATCTTATTTAGTCATTTCATAAAACTTATAAGTAAGTTGATGTCAGCTTCATTATGATACATCGAAATATATACAAATTCCTCAATTTCTTTTTTTCGTTTTCTTACATTTAACTTGGTATCAGAGCTATCTTATATATCTCTCTGACACCTAATGTTGGATGAACCAACTTGTTCAAGGTCCAGCCCTCCGGATAGGAGGATGAGATATTATGAACGTAGGGAAAGAAAAAAGGCCAAAAGGTCATGGCCTTATCTATCTAAAGTGAACGTCCTCGTCGCTTTGAAAACAAAAATTCAAACATTTTTTTGACCAATCCTCAAAACTCCACAACAAAATCATTATGATAGTTACATATATGGGTAAAAAAAATGTCAATCGATTACCAAATAGACTAAGGCAATCTCGCATGATTCCAGCTTTCTTAAGAGAGATTGGATGTTTGCTTCTGCACATGGATTGGTGAGATTGTTTCTTACCCTACAATAATTGTGAAATCATTTGGAAAGTGCTATTGGCCTAGACAACTAGATATCATTTCGAACGAATTAAAAGAATGCTTGAAAAATATGCTCAATTAAATCATTAGAAAATTACACATATTTTGACTACAACATGAGTTTTAAAAATTATTATTTCGATACATCGAAGTAATTCAGGCATTACAATTTCGATAATGATTAATGTAAACTCTTTTCTTCTTAAATAGCGAAAATAGCTATAAAAAGAAAAAGTGCTCTTGGACTGTTTCTTGAAAAAAAAAATCCTTTATAAAGTCAGGGTAAGTTTATTTGGCAAAAAATAAAAGATTTGAAAATTGTCTTCCTAAAAATATCACTCATATCACTTACAAAATGAATAAACAAAAATATTTTCATTATTCATGAAAACTTTTAGACATAAATTGTTGTCAATAATTAAAACATCTTTCATTTACTAATTATTTTAAGCAATATAAGCGATCTTTTTGGGGAAAATACTTTTAAAATTAGTCATTCTCCGCGAAACAAATGGAATCTTATTTCAACATTATTTCTCTAGCCATTTTTTTTTTCCAAATTCACATACTTCTACTCATAAAAAATATAAAAAAAGCTGTGTTGGATTGAACCTCAACTTTTTGAAATGAGAAAAAAGTTGTTTTTCTATTGGAATATCTCCAAACCGGTACTGTATAAGTCACCTAAATTCCATTGGGTTTGTTCTTCTAGCTTTGGTTTGCTTTTGAAAGGCTGTGGCATATCATACGGAAGATGCCTAGGCTAGCATAACCTAGTGGATAAACTATGTTCTGTTCCTTTTGCATTACAAAGGGAATAAATAATTTTTGTATTTTTGTATTACACTCAAGAAACTTTCTCAATTATTACGTAACATGCCATACGACATAAATATTTATCTCAATCTATATACATAAAATTGTAAAATAAGCATATCTGAAAACTTTCGATAAACAATTGAGATTTAATTTTTGCAACTTAGTGATTTTAATTCGCGGGGAATGATTTTTCTATAGTTATATGGTACCGACATGTCATGTTATGTTTAGGTGATGGGATTGGAATAGATTCCTAGTCTCCAAAGATATGCAAAGTCTTTTTTAAGGTCACGAGGCTGCTATGGGACCTACTTTCCTAAAGGTATTAGTCCTCCAAAGGTTTCTAGGCAAATGATAAGGCATTTGGCAGACTTTTTTGGGAGAATTTTTGGAAGACGCATTGCTTTTTCAGGTTTTTCCCAAGGCCTTTAATCCAATAGAAATACTACCCAATTTTGAGTTTTAGTATTTCCGGAATGTTAACATATTGTTCTTTCTTTTCAAACTTCGCCTAGGCTATGGTTTTTAAATTCCAATTTTACTCTTACCATTTTTACTTGAGCTAGGTCGCTGGTGAGCCTAGATTTGACCATCAGCAAGCCAAATCCAACGCTGGCGAGCCTCTCTTGGGGTTGCACAAACTCTTCTTATGCCGGGGTCCTAAGATGACAATTTTAGTGCCATATTTGGTTCGCAAGTGTTTGCCCATTGTTGGCATTCGCAAGTGGATTTTATTTATTTATTTATTTATTCATTCAAAATTTATAACTATAGTGCTTTACATATGTAGTTTTTTCAAGACAATATTTAAATCAAAGTTCATTATTCTCACGGCACTTTTTCAATAATGATATTTTATTAAATAATATTTTCATTTTGAAAAATCTTTCCTAACCTTTGCATTTTTTCTCCACAGATTTTCCTGGAAGTGGAACCAAATGCAGCGGAATCTCTCATGCTCTGCACTGTGGCCACTTTTGCTTTTGATGATGCAAAAGAGCAACAGAAACAGAACAACAAAAGAACACAGGAGTTAGATTCGGTCTAAATATGATCCTAAAGCATTTTTCCCAAAGAAAAAAGAAGAAAAAACAGCTCTCTCTCTCTCAAATGAACACAGGAGTCTTTTTACTTTTGAGCCAAGCATTCACGAGACGCCCCTGAAAGTCTCTGGCTTTTGAGCCTGTCTTTCTACTGCTAAACAAACCTAATCTCCTCATCCTCTTCTCCCGAAACCGTGAAACTCTAGACTCTCTCTCTCTCTCTCTCTTTCTCTCTCACCTCTTCAAAACCTGCATGAGAAAAAACTCTTCTTTTCACTTTAAACCTGGACAAAAGAGGAAAAAGCAGGAAACCCCATACACAGACCTTGCCCTTTCATGCCCTTCATTCAGCAAGATCAGCTTCCTCATCTTTCGTGATGCTTCCCTTCAGAGTTCCTTCTTTCTCTATGTAGAAACTGTGTCTATTCAGAAATGGAAAGCAGAAAGCACCGAATTTCAGTCCTTCCTCTCTGTTTTACGTTCCCCTGTAACCTTTGATATATACTGCCTTATCTTTTTTCTCTGTTTTTTTTTTTTTTTTTTTTTTTGTCTTTCTTTCCTTCTTCCTTTTGTGAAGTTTATGTTCTTGATTCATGAACACTTTTCTCTCTTTCGCACGCTGGACAAGAACCCATGTTTCTGAATCAGTTCATGCACTTCCTGAAATCAATCCACACGTTCAGAAGGAAAAGCCACTCCTTTTGATTGGTTCTTACCGAGAGACCCTCTTCGCTAACTAGCCATCCGCGTTTCTCCCTCCCTCTCTTCTCTCTCTCCGGAGCTCCGATGGCCACCTCGTGTTTCCACGCGTTTCGCTTGAGGAAATCGAAGAGCAAGCGATTCTCGTTGCCTTCGTCTTCAAGAAGCAACTTGAATTCAGAGATGGAGAACATGGAGAGGAGGAGATTCGATAGCTTGGAGTCGTGGTCAATGATATTGGATTCTGAGAATGTGGAGGCCTGGGAAGCATCAAGAGAAGATCAGGAAGAGTGGACGGCCGATCTCTCTCAGCTGTTCATAGGCAACAAGTTCGCTTCGGGTGCTCATAGTCGGATTTATCGTGGAATTTATAAGCAGAGAGCGGTGGCAGTGAAGATGGTAAGGATTCCGAATCAGAAGGAAGAGACTCGAACTCTACTGGAGCAGCAGTTTAAATCTGAAGTCGCATTGCTCTCGCGTCTGTTTCATCCTAGCATTGTCCAGGTAACATTCTCTTTCTTGAATTCTCACACATGAAGCATTCTTGCCATGCATACGATTGGTAGCGTTTCTTTCTGTTATTATTATGATATGTCGTGGAATGACATCAGTTTAGTATTGTCGAATTTCGATATTTAGTCAATTTTGCTACCAACAGACTTACACATGTCGCTAATCTGCTGATATAAATAAAGAGTGATTTGGAATGTCTAATGCTTTGAAATTGCAAAAGGAATACACGTCGCACTGTTTTATTAGCATAATGATCCACAATAGCGAAGCCATGGAGATGCGACAAATTGGTCTCCAATTCAAAATGCTGCGTAAATGTGCTGAAATCTTCCAGAGAAGTAAGCAATCTAGGCTCCAAAATGGGTTTCCGGCTCAATCTTTTCGTGCATCGAACTCTTCAAAACACTTTGATGGTTTGTGTAGACAAGATGTATTGAAAACTAAGGCAGAAAGATGTACTTGCATACTCAGGCATGTGATAATTAGCTTGGCAATTTAAACCAAGAGAGCTCAATATTGCAAACTTGGTGACCCATCATTTTGGGCAGTTCATCGCAGCTTGCAAGAAGCCCCCGGTATACTGCATCATCACCGAATACATGTCACAAGGAAATCTGAGAATGTATCTGAACAAGAAGGAGCCTTACTCTCTCTCGATCGAGACAATCCTAAGGTTAGCTCTCGATATATCCCGAGGGATGGAGTACCTTCATTCTCAAGGGGTGATCCACCGGGACCTGAAGTCGAATAACTTGCTTCTTAATGACGAAATGCGAGTTAAGGTGGCGGATTTCGGCACTTCGTGCCTAGAAACGCAGTGCCAAGAAAGCAAAGGGAACAAGGGCACATACCGTTGGATGGCGCCGGAGATGATCAAGGAGAAGCCCTACACTCGTAAGGTTGATGTGTACAGTTTCGGGATTGTTCTGTGGGAACTCACCACAGCCTTGCTTCCTTTCCAAGGAATGACGCCAGTGCAGGCTGCATTTGCTGTGGCAGAGAAGGTTAGATGGCCAATCTGCATACAAATTGTTTGCTTTCATTCAGATTTTGTTTCATTTTGGTTTCATTTTGGAACTCTTAGTGTTCTTTTTCTTGCACTTCATTAACATTGTTTTCTCCTGTCGAGAACTCTTCAGATTTGTTGCTTATTTTCGTATAAATTTGATTGCTGTTTTGTGCTACATAAGATGGTCATTTTCTACCAAATGCAGTCGAGATAGACATCGTTCCATGACTCGTTTCTGATCTTTTATCTGACAGAATGAAAGGCCTCCGCTGCCGGAGAGCTGTCAGCCTGCGCTTGCCCACCTAATAAAGCGTTGCTGGGCGGCGAACCCGTCGAAGCGTCCGGACTTCAGCGACATCGTGGCTGTGCTTGAGAAGTACGACGAGTGCGTCAAGGAAGGGCTTCCTCTCACTTCCCACTCGTCGCTGGTTAGCCGGAAGCACATCCTGGAGCGCTTGAAGGGCTGCGTGTCGACCATCAGCTCATCGATACCTGTACATGCCTGACGCTTAATTGTAAGGTATATACCTATTGTTTTCTTCCTGATTAGTCGTCTGTTGGCCGTGTACATTCGACGTTCGAGCACTACAGTATGATGTGATTGTATATTGTTTATTTGCCATCACAAACTTTGCGCTCGAAGAGGTTAGGAAGATAGGGGCACTATAAATTCCCCTTTTTTCCTTTTCTAATTTTCATTTATTTATTTTCAAATTGATCCTTAACTCGACATGAACGTCATGGCTAGATGTGGGGAAAAAAGGAGGATTAGTGAGGAAAGGAAAAAATATAAATATTGGCATATCATGGGTGAATCGAATCCCTCATGACGACTAACTTTGGTATCATATCTGCCAGATTAGGAACATTATTGAATATGAGTATGTCCGATATGACACCGCTAATATTGGAATAGAGATGGTAATAAAGATTGTGATTCGAACTCCAGCAAATTCAATCTGCAGTCCAAGATAGGACGGAATTTCATTGCCAGAGTGACTATAGAGGAACTTTTCTTCTTCTTCTTCTGAACGGTCCGAGTCACTACAACCAGGCAAACTCGCTGTCTCGGCAATAAACGAACAATTGAATATGCTTTCGCAGTATCGCCAGTTGCGGCCGAGAGGTCACTGTTTCGTCTGCTCACCATGCGTTTGCCATGTGATGTCTTAATTTAGCTAATGCAATCTTGTGTAGCAGCAGTTGTTGGACCAGAATGAGTCAATTTCAAGCACATCACAACTTAATGTCAAAGATTGTCACCATTTCATGAGCCTATTCCATATATGCGCACTCATCCTTGTTGTCATGTATAAAAAGTCAAACTGATGTAGGATCAACACCCCAATGGTGACTCAAGTGACCTTTTCCTGACCAACAGCTGCTCATTCAGCTGCTTTCAGAATTATTCAAAATGACACGAGGCCAAAACCAAATTGAAAACTAGATGGCATCAAATGGCCAAGCTCAAGAGCCCCTTGTGTTCAGTTGGATTAACACAAGGATCTTTGGATGCTTGCGTCTTCATCTAAATATTGCGTTAGTGTTCCTATCAAATAAACTAGAAAACAGACCTCCCAAAATAATAAAAAAATTGTTAGTCCATCACCGGTGTATGCTGACGATAATGCCAACTCAGAGGTGGGAATATAGAGAATGTGTGCTCTTGTTACCCAGACTTGACCAACTGTACCCTCTTTTCTGTGCTTTTCTTTCTTCTTCTTCTTCTTTTTTTTTTAATAATAATATCCAGATGCATACAACTTCGCACCTTAAGTTCAAAATAATCAAGTGGCAAACATTAGACAATACCAGGATCAACAATCAAGTTGGTCAAGAGCAGGTAAGTGCTCTTCGGGCAGTTGTCACATAGTTTCTCTTTTTGAGTCTGATGCTGATGACCCTTAATAAGACTCAAATGGTTCGGAAGTAAATCAGAGTTCATCCTCTTTCTAAGTCAAAAATAAATCAGACCAAACTACATAACCATTGCATTAAAGAGACATTGAAAGATGATACAGTCCAGACAAAATAGTGGGTGTGAGGAAAACTAAGGGAAAGGAAGAAAACAGGCTCTTGGGAACCACCAAAAGGAGTTTTGGATTGGAGTACCAATAACATTAGTGGGACTTTGCTTTAATCGAAGCCCTTACTTCCCTTTCTATTCTCGTTTGTTACATGGATATCGAAGCCTTCCTTTTGCCAACCTTTATAACCATAAAAAATCAGAAATAAAGATTGTAATGTACTGACTACTTTCACACAAATTTGCATCCAGTTATTACCTATTCAACACCAAATTGCATCCACTGTGACAGAGACGCAAGTCCATACTAAAGAATAACACAGAAAGGTAGGAACAAAGAGATACGGCAAGTTAATATACTTCAGAGTCAGCTTATATTGGCTTCGTTACTTCTGATGTCAATTAAAAATCAAGTTTTGGGTACCCCAGTGCATGAATCAGAACTTCCCCTATTAATTCAAAAAGAAAAGTTTCTCAACCAGAGTCTATGGTAAGATCAATCTATTGGGCATGCTTACACTCCCATTTCATGGGGAGGAGGTGACCATTGATCCTTTAGTGTGTTACTTAACTGCCTCAGTCAAAAACTGAATGTCAATTTTAGTCTAAGGAAATCTCAGAAACTTCATCCCTAGAGAAAAGCAACCCACCTTAGAGTAATAGCTAATCCATCAAAATCAGAAAGCCACAGATTCTATATGGCTTTCACTTATCTCGGCATGTTTTCTCAAAAAAATAAGAGAGAGGAGCAAATTCAGCTGAATAACTCATACTTTATTATAATTCCAAGAAGCCGCCACTTTCACATCCTCAATTATTTTAAGGCAACCATCTACAGAACTGTTTCTCTCTCCCCCTGCTTTTCCCTTCAAACTCAATGGGAAAAACAGCACTCACCACCCTCAGACACCCCAAATCTTCTCTGCAATGAAACTTAAGAACCTCCTCAACAGTCCGTTCTCTGCCACTTCCTCTGCACTGCCACTGCCATTACTGGTGGTTTTCATTTCTCTCATAGACTCCAACTGACCCACCTCAGCATTCCCTGAGTTTGACTGCTTTGACTCACCTGACCTGGCATTGAACCTTCTCCTATTCCTTCTCTCCTTTCTTGTTCCCGAATTTCTTGGTTGCTTCTCTGATGTCAGCCCATCTTCATAAGCATCAATTATTTCATGGATCAACAGACGATTTGGAGATGAGTCCCACCTCGCCCAGTAACTCATATAGCATCTGAAGCAGTCACAATTAAAGGTAGAGGGATGATCATCATTAGCTGTGCCGCTTTTGGCAGAAGAAGAGTTTCTGCGGGAGGTTTTGAGGTTGTTCTTGATGGTGGAGATTGGGGTAGAGCAAAAGATGAGATAGGCTAAGACTTCTCTGTCCTGTGGCGACAGAGCTGCTGTGAGGGCAAGGATGGTGGCTGGAAGGAGGGAGAGATAGTTGGACACGACGATCGACAGTGACAGTGATGGATGCACCGAGCCTTTTCGGAGTTTCTTCATAGCTCTCGTTTTCTTGGTGAAGTTTTCAGAGCTTTTGTCTGGTTTGCGAAAAACAGACTTCAAAGTAGGAAAAAAAGGGTTCGGGGGTCTTATAACGCACGGAGAGAGAGAGAGAGAGATTACACTTCCAAATGCCTCCTAGGCATTAATTTATTATACAGCTTTAAAAGGTCTAAACATAAATAAGCCAGGATTTGGTTTTAATTTGGATTTAGAGACTTACAGATTTATGGATACGCAGACTATAATAAGATTCTCCGTCTCTCTTCCTTTCTCTATCTTTTCTTTTAACGACGAGGAAGCCATCTTAGGTAGCTAAGCCTTGGGCTCACAAAATATCCACCTAACCTCCTAGACCAAGGAGAACATGAGCCCATACATGAAATTATTTGTACTGGGTCATGGGCTTGTGCCGGGTGCCCAATCCTCGCACACCCTACGTTCCTTAACCACTAAGCCAACCCAAAAGCAAATACAACCATCATTGGTATTATCCTCATCATTATTATATTTGGAACAAGAAAATCAGATTACAGCAACAGGTTAATCAGCTATGTTAGTGAAGACGTAATCAATTGCGAATCAGATCACATGCAGATCGATTCTATGGCATATCTGCATTAGATATGAAGTCAACTCCATAACCTTAATGCAATGACATTCATTTCCGATGCATGGAAGTACTGCAGTCTAAACATCTAAAAACAAATGACTGATTCAATGGCTGGCATCTGACACAAACACCATGACATCTACTTCCTTTATAAGCTACTGGAGAACGATGACAAAGAAGGAGAGTGACATCATCAAATGGTTGTTTCCTATCATACTATGTCCTAAGACCACGAACATTTGCTATTTCTTATATGCTGAAAAATTTGAGATTCTTCCAAAGAAAATTTCATGCAATGCTCTCTTGTCTGTATTTCAAAATACAATATTCCTTTTTCATTTCTCTTGGTTTAAAATTACTAGAATCACACCACAATTTCCCCATGTCCACACTTTACATCAAGCCAAAATATATGAAAAAAGTGAAGCAACATATTTAGGAGCCCTTGGTCCAGCTCTTTGTTTTTGTAATAAATAGAAAAGAAATAGTACTATCCCATAATTTTTCCTTAAGAACAAATCTCAAGACCATATTGAAAAAATGCTTAGCATATGGTGCGGACATCTTGAATATCTTTCATGCATCAGTTTGCACATGCGGCATAGCACAAATCTACAGGATGGATGGACAATATCTGCCACTTCAACCATCACATACCAATAATTCTAAGAAGAACTCTGAAGACGAGCTCTAATCCACGACTCTAGATTACGGAGCTCCTCATTGTTTATAGAATGGCCAAGACCAGGATAAGCCTACATATCCATGGAATTTTTTTAGACATCTACATATCAATTGTACATAGAGAAAAATTTACTGACAATCCATCAAGGACCATCGAATAAAGTTCAAAAATGTTGAACAGATTTACCTTAAACTCACAACTCACACCAGCTTTTGCCAGGAATGGTGGACCCGCTTGCCCAGCTTCAAATAATACTGTTCCGTCATCAATTCCATGAGCCCATAAGATAGGTGTCTGCATAGAGAGCCATAACTCATGCCCATAAATCATACCGATGTACCAAAAAAACAAAATGGATCTTCAGAAGATCTAATCAGTAAAGGAATTGCCAATTCACATTCAATTTAAATCTTGGCCTTAGTCCTGACACAACAGTGGACATTCTTTCCCAGCAGAAGGGGCTGTCGAATTGATTGAAGAAATCGGCATAAAAAAATCTCTTCTAGGCCCAAAAGCAAAATTCACAATGTTCGCTTTATTTTCCATATGCCACTACTGAGACAAACTAGACCAATTCATAGCCATCACCAAAGATGTAGGATATAAAAGACAACTTAAGAAAAAGATTTGGCTGAATTTTGGTCTAACTATATGTAGTTATCAATTGGGATAAGAAAATGAGAGAGAGAAAAGCAATGAGAAAGGAGAGGGAAACATTGAGGAATAAAAAGAAAACAGAGCTTCATTTACAGGAGCACATTATCAACAAAAGCTTGTACATTTCCATCTATTGCCAGGACTAACACCAAGAAACCAACTTGTCAAAAAGCTAATCTCTCTATCTAATACACATGTCAAATAGGTAGCAGAATGAAGCAATGAAAAGGAAAAGTAAATGAAGTTGAAGTTTCCAAGGTCAAGATAAAGAAGTACTCTTTTGGCATCTGGTGAAACTTGATCGAGAATGGATGAATTGAAAGGAACCCATCCACTGAACACTGCACCACCTCCGAGAGTTTTAGGGTACAGGAGAACACTTGCCAAGGTCAAAGCACCTGCGAAACATGAAACCGCCTAGCTGTAAGACTATTGCAACAAATATAAAGCTATACGCATGTGATGTGGACAAATGCATATGCTAGCACGCGCACTCCCTATTGGGGGGGGAGGCAGAGAGAGAGAGAGAGAGAGAGACCTCCTTGACTAAAGCCGCACACAAACACATTATTGGGACTTATGCCAGCAGCTATCTCTGTGTCAATCATTGCATGCACATTCTTTACTGCTTGAAGCACTCCGTTCTCATCTTTTGGAGAGTCCTGGCATATGTAACCCATTCCATGTCACGAGAGGAAGTCAATAAGAAAAGGCACATTGTAATAGTTGTTTAGAGCCAGGCAATCCACTTCATTTCTTAGAGGAGATTATTAATTACATCGTACAGGAGTAGCTACAGGAGTTTTAGAACCCAAAAAAATATTTATGGCCTTGGAAAAATATCAGATGTCTCAATGCTTATAGGAAGAAGACAAGTTGTAGCAGCAGAGAAATGGCTTTTGGTGGATGTTATGGTCACAAGGTGACTTCATTTTTTTTCCCTTTCGGATGTGATGACTTGTAATCTCAACAAAAATCCACCCGGGCTTATTGGTTACCTCAGATAGGGAGATTTACATGGTCTTGAAAGAAAGATGTGATAGGAGAAAATCATACTTACAGCTGTTATAGGGATTTCATGAATATCAAACCATGAAGGCATGACAGCACCATCTGCAAGGAAGAATATGTGAGTAAATGTGGCAAAGGATGCATGGAAGGGTTTAAATTTCCAGAAAAAAAGGTAAGAATGATTATCTACAAGTACAAACACTGCAGGACAAGTCAAGAGATGTCATTTTCTCAAAGTATCCAAAACTATTGATTGAAAAACCAAGGTGTGCTATTGTATGATACTTTTATTCTGTAAGACAACCAGCAAGGAAATCTCTTTCTTCTTCATGGCTAAAGTGTGATTTCGGAAAGATGTTCTGAATGGCCAAAATGAAGTCATTCACAAGAAGTTTAGCCAACATGAAGGAGAAAAATATCTGAAGGCGGTTCACTCTCCCAATGTAATATTTCTGCGCACGATTGTTTTCCTGCGAGGTCAAAAGGCATGTCAAGCACGTATAGGTTTCCAATCTCCATACTCTGCAACAATGCAAACCATCAGCCTTCGTTTGCAATACCCTATCTCTGATTTTTCATACTAGAAGAAACTCATATTTCCATTTAACAACTCCAGGTTCCCTTGCGGCCCAAAAGGAGTTCAAGATTGAACCAACATTATCCGCAGCCTCATCCTCACAGACAACACACTGCAGTGCACAATTCACCAAACAACACCAAAATCAACGAAAAAACCCAACTTTCCGACGACTTTCGGTAGATCCCGCAACCCATTTGATCGCTCTAATTGCAGACACCGAATAGCTCCCCATCATTTGATCACACTACCTATACCCATCACAGGAAAATCTCACGGGCGACTGAAATTAAGATCACCCATGAGCACGCACGCAAATACAATCAAAAGGGCACGACAGAACCCACAATTGCAAGTGACCGGCTTGGGAGGAGCGGAAGGGAAGGACCACTTGGTTAGCCTGAACTCCGGAGAAGAGAAGAGGGTCTTGATGGGCTCGTTGGCGGGGCCCGAATCGCCCAACCCGTGGAGCCAGAGGACGAAGCTTCGAGCCGCCATGGAGGGCGGCGCCGGAGCAGGTGGGTCCGGCCGCCGCGAGAGGAACAGGAAGAGGACGGTGGCGACGGAGGTGAGCGCGACGAGGACGAGCGGCTTCGTTGCTGGTATCAGCCTGGTCATCGCCACCGTCATTTTCTTCCCCTGCGAACGGCGGAGGTGGAGCACGAAAGGACGATAATAGCCTTCTGCTTCGGTTCGATTTGTTGGATATGCAGGAAGTAAACTTGAAATTTGAAGTACGTTTCGGGGGCAAAAGGGGAAAATAAGTAGAACGTGGGAAAGATTCCAATCCGATGATGGAGAGAAATGTAACGTGTCTTATGAAGAATCTGTCGATAAGCCAATGTACATTGCACCGTTCAAAGGAAATGAATTCAATCTAGTGGACCGTCCTAATATTTTCGTAATATGATCAGCTCATGTGAAATGAAGTTTCGGATTTGTACCATCGATTTTATGTCATATGGATTGAAACATCATTAATTTAAGATGTTAATGGACTTATCAGGATCACGATATATTGCAAAAGAAAAAAACAGATTGAGAATTGAAAATATTTGTGATGGTTTATAACTCAATCACCTTGTTTATCTTGGATTTTATTTTATGAGAAAGCATATTTCATATCATCATGAATCAAACGAAATCTTGGTAAGGAATTTCGTCTCAAGTTGGGGTATTAACATTAGTGCCGTGACTTTGATAGAGTATTTACTGCAATATCAATATTTTTTGAGTGCTCACTTTATTGCCATATTGATAAAAAAAACGATCACTAAAAGTGCCTCTAATCATAAAATTGCAATTGGGTTTTCTAAAAGAAAAATTAACGTCGGATATGGCTATTTTTAAAAACATATTAAGTATGAAGCCTATGTTCCAACTAATCCAATTTCCTCAAAATTACAATGCATCCTATTTGTCTCTTGCTCTCTTTGTTCAACATACACTTATCCTAGTCTTTGTGTGGCGAGGGATTGAGAATCCTTAACTTATTGTACTTTTACCAATTCAATTCTAAACCTATAATTTTTGCTAAATGAGTTTGAATCCATGTCTAACTCCTACTCTAATTGCTCAAAATTCGGAAGCAAACACATTGTCTACAAATCTTCTAGGGAGATGATATGGTGCTGTTGTATCCTCATCTAAGGATGATTGCTCTCACAGAGGGTCAGTCAATGTTCGAGTCTCCGCAAATAATTCGATTGACTCTCTAATTAAACACTTCACTTCTCACCAACATTTTGTATCTTGAAATGATGAAGTTAAAAAGTTGAAAGAGGAGAAATTAAGGTTAAGAGAGGAGGCTAAAAAAGTTTAAGATTAATTAGAAAAGGTTGAACATAAATAAAAAGGTTGGGAGAGCATAATTTGCAACTAAGAAAGGAAATTATAATATTTAAGAAATTGTCACATGAAGAGAAATTTAGAGGGTTGGATGAACAACTAATGTTAATAAAGTAGTTTATAGCATGCATAGATAGAAAATATAGAGAGTGTTAGGCAAGGAATGATTGATGAGACAAGCACAAACTGAAAGATAGAGGGTGTTAAGTAAGGAATGATTGATGCGGTAGGTGGGTTAGATAAAGACTGAAAGATGCTGAAGGAAAAATTGATAACCCATCCTTTACTGTATTTGGAGGGAAGGAGGACAAAATACAGTCTATTGAAGACAAAAATAAGATCCAAGTTTCAATTCTTGAGCATCAATTTCCTCGAGGAGTTTTTCTTTGATATGTGATTAACTCGAATCTTGCAACATTTAATTAACACGATTTTTTCATCTATGGAAAACTTATTATTTGAACATTTCAAAATAACTTTTGGAGAAACATTATGAAATCTAAAGAAAAGTTAGGAAATAAATCTAAAGAACACACAAGAGTTTTAATGCAATGTTTTTTCTCTTCTTGAATCTCCATTTCACCCATTTCGTCTAAAAAGAAAGAAAGAAAAATAAAAATAATAAATGAGCTAATCTCTTAGTGTAGTTTCAAATAAAAGAGCTCGCCACCAATTGTAGCGGCACCATTCGCTAAAATTTGTCATTTTTTAATGTATTTACCCCATGGAACCTGGGATTTTTTTATTATGTATACAAGTATTTTTGTTGGAACGCCACTAATGGAATGCTTAAAGTATCTCCATTGCCCAACCTACTACAAGCCAAGTAGCTAGGAAGAAGTGTAAAGAATGAGAATTATTGAAACTAGCATATTGGAAGATCAATCGAGAATAGAAGTAGATGATAACTGGTATTGAGCAGTCACTTACACGTTGGTGCCGATTCCTTAGTTTACTATAACCGTACGTTACCCATGTCAATCAAAGGTAATCAAAAGAGTAAGAAATAATCCAAAAGAAACATCTTGCTTATTGTATTTACCCAAATATATTTCCAAAAAAAATGGAAAAGCTATGTATTGGTAGAATTCACGATACATTTAGCATGCATGAACTTGCAAATGTATCATGTCCACTCCTACTCTAATAGCTCAAAAGTTTAGAAAGGTTCATGCCCTCTATTATAGATTCGAGAAGTGATTATACTAAACTACTAGCCAACTACTTGGTACTCTCTCACGCATTTGGGACTTTGCTCTTTCTTCTCTTTTCCTCCTCTTTCAAAATTGCAATTATTTCAACAAATAGTCTTTACTGAGAATTAGATTATGCTCCAAGTCAGAGGCAGGAGTTAGCCTTCTCGGTTGACGATGTTGTGTCCTCATCTAAGGATGATTACTCTTGTAGAGGGTAACTTATTGTCTGAGCCTCGGCACATAATTCGGTCATCTCACCAATCAAACACCCTCACTTCTTACCAACATTTTGTATCTTGAGATATGAAGCCTTAATTTGCAATATCATCCCAACCATGAAGTCCACACTCAGTCAATTCTGTTCCACTTAATTCCTATTTCATGACCACATATTTTTTCGGCTAAGTAATGGAAAACCTTTCTACTGTTACATGAATCCGATTTTCATTTCATCCGGGAAAAGCCATCTTTTTCTCAACAATGTCTTTGTCATTTGATCCAATAGCCTTCCGTTCAATAGGAACAGATTTGACAAATACTGATAACTCTCGGATGGAGTAAGCTAAAAAGACCATTTGTAATAATAGTGCATATTAAGCATTACAATGCCAACATTGTATTGCGTCTAATACATTGCAAGATAGTTGTTATCTATGGTGTCGCTTCTGTTGTTATGCATATCCACCTATTCTTTTTGTATATATTAAGGATTCAAAGATATCTTTTTATTTTTATTTTTAAATTTTAGGGATTGTGCATAATTTTTCCTTACAAATTTGTTGGTCGAATTTTGCAACGTTTAATTAACTCGATTTTTGCATCTACGGGAAACTTATTATTTGAGCATTTCAAAATAACATTTCAAGAAAAGTTATGATAAGGTTGGAAAATAAATGAACACAGAAGAGTTTCAATGCAAACTTCACCTATTTCATCAGAAAAGAAGGAAAGAAAAAAAAAAAAAAAAATTGAAATGTTACTAGCTATAGAAAGAAAGAGAAAAGAAGTAGATGATAATCGGTATTAAGCACTTACTTACACGTCAATGCCCATTTCTTAGTTTAATAGAATCGTACGTTGCCCCATGCTAATCAAAAGTAATCAGAAGAGTAAAAAATAATCTGAAAGAAACATCTTGCTTGTTGTGTTTACCCAAATATATTTTCAAAAAAAGGGAGACACTATATATCAGCATAATTGACGTATAAACGACACATTTAGCGTGCATGAGCAAGTAAATGCACAAGACGAGGCAAATAGCCAAAATCATGTCTAACTTTACTCTAATAGCTCAAAAGTCGGAAGCAATAGTTGACACACTCTCTACAAATCTTCTGGGGAGACGATATTGTTGTTGTGTCCTCATCTAAAGATGATTGCTCTTGTAGAGGATCACTCAATGTTCAAGCCTCCATACATAATTCGATTTGCTATCTAATCAAACAACCTCACTTCTCACCAACATTTTGTATCTCGAAACGATGAAGTTAAAAAGTTCGAAGATAAATTAAGGTTAAGAGAGGAAGCTGAAAAAGTTAAGGATTCATTGGAGAAGGCTGAACTGGAAATAAAAAGGTTGGGAGAGCATACCTTGCAACTAAGAAAGGAGGCTATAATATTTAATGAATTGTAAATTTAGAGGGTTGGATGAACAACTTATGTTGATAAAGCAATTTATGGCATGTAGAAAGATAGAGAGTGTTAGGCAAGGAATGATTGATAAGGCAAGCACAAATTGAAAGATAGAGTGTTAAGTAAGGAATGATGGGTTAGATAAAAGATGTTGAAGGAAAAATCGATAGCCCATCATTTACTGTAGTCGAAGGGGAAGCCATGGAGGACAAAATTCAGTTTATTAAAGACAAAAATAAGCTCCATGTTCCCGTTTTGGCTTTGGAGCGTTATGCTATATAATTTGGAAAGAGCCGAATAACATTATATTCTAGAATCAGAACCTTTTCCTTTCGACAATGAAGATGCATCTTCAGAAGGCGATGAAGGGCAAGGCAATGACTTTTAAGCATGTGTCTAATACGCCCAAGAATAGAAGCCTACAACAAAGCTGGGATCTAATCCTTCTATTTTTGATTGATTAGGTTGTCCTATTTTGTTGTGATCTTTTCCCTGTTGTGTTCTTGTTACCTTTTGGTTTTCCTTGGAACCACGGCACCCTTACACTCTCTTTGACTTGACTGTCTTTTTGAGTGTCTGTCCCTTGTAGGTGCTGGGCCTCCTTCCTTGTATATATTTTGCAAAATCTATTCATTTCTTAACTTTACGAAAAAAAAAAAAAAAAAAAAAGCTCCATGTTTCAATTCCTAGGCATCAATTTCCTCAAAGAATTTTTCTTTGATCTGTGATTAATCTTGCAATGTTTAATTAACACGATTTTTTCATCTACGGGAAACTTATTATTTGGACATTCCAAAATAACTTTTGGAGAAAAGTTATGATATATAAAGAAAAGTTGGGAAATAATTCCAAAGAACACACAAGAGTTTGATGTCTTTTCTCTTCATCATCTCCATTTCACTCTTTTCATTTAAAAATAAAGAAATATCAAAAAATAATTGAAATGTTATTAGTTATAGGAAAAAAGAGAAAAGAAGTGGATGATAATTGGATCGAGCAGTCATTTACACGTCGATGCCGAATCCTCAGTTTAATGCAACCGTATATCGCCCCATGCTAATCAAAGGTAATCAAAAGAGCAAGAAATAACCCGAAAGAAACATTTTGCTTATCGCATTTCTCCAAATCTATTTCCAAAAAAATAGAGAAGCTATGTATCGACAGAATTCACGTATAAACGACACATTTAGCATGCATAAGCATGCAAATGCACAAGATGATGCAAAGAGCAAAAATCATGTCCGCTCCTACTTTAATAGCTCAAAAATTTAGAAATGTGACAAGGTTCATGCCCTCTATTGCAGATTCGAGAAGTGATTGCACCGAACTACTTGCCAACTATTTGGTACTCTCTCACGCGTTTTGTGATAGTCTCGTTAGCCTTTTGGGATTATGCTATTTCTTCTCTTTCCTCCTCTCTGAAAATTGCAATTATTTCAACAAACAGTGACTACTGAAGATTAGACTACGCTCCAAGTTAGAAGCAGGAGTTAGCCTTATGGGGTGACGATAAGATGTTGTTCTGTCCTCGGATGATTGCTCTTGTAGAGGGTCACTCAATGTCCAAGCCTCCACACATAATTCGATATCTCTCTAATCAAACAACCTCGCTTCTCACTAACATTTTGTATCCTGAAATATGAAGTCTTAATTTGCAATATCATTCCAACCATAAAGTCTACAAGCCAAAAATACCATATGCAAGAATAGTGCATATATAGCGTTTCTAGTGCGGACGTTGTATAGCATCCAATACATTTATATATGGTGTTGTTTGTCTTGTTTTGCATATCCACCTGTTCTTTTTGTATATTAAGGATTCAAATATAACTTTTTATTTTTAATTTTAAATTTGAGGGATTGTGCAAAATTTTTCCTTAATTTTTTTTTTGTATAATTTTGCAACGTTTAATTAACTCGATTTTTGCATCTATGGAAAACTTATTATTTGAACATTTCACTATAACCTTGGGAGAAAAGTTATGGTATGTAAAGAAAAGTTGAGAAATAAATCTAAAGAACATAGAAGAGTTTGGTTCTCCCTTGGAACCAAGAATTGGATTGCCTGAAAACCGATTCCACTTTTAGGAAGCAAGAATCATATCAAACTCTTAAGAACCGCACCTAACCAACGAATTTGGTTCGGTTTGAGCGATTTCTAATTCGGGTGGTTCGTTTTGCACTCTCGTAGCCTAAATTATATGTGAGGTGAGGTGTTGGTCATGGTTGAGCAGGGACGGAGCAATGTTGGAATTCGCTGAAGCCGCTTCTCTAGGTTGGAGGGTAAAAGTAGCAAAGGCTCAAAGTGAATCAATAATCTAGCGTTCATGAATTGAGGTAGTGTAGCTAGCATGAGTGTTTCTTGCCAAGTAGAAAGCTTCTCCTTTTCTGTTCCTTTCATATCTCCTTAGCTCTCTTTTGCCTTTTCAGACTCTCTCATCCCTTTTGTCTAGAGCTAGGCAAGGTCAGCCTTGCCATACGTCGGCAAAGCTACCTTCGTTTGGGGCCATGATGGCTTCACCCAGATATGGGCAAGCTTATGCCCAATACCTTAGTTCATGAAAGAAATATTTTTAATTTGCCGTGAGCCTTCCCCGCGGTTGGAAGCTTCGCCTAGATCAAGTGCAAGGTGAGGTGTGGGTCATGATTGAGCGGGGATAGAGCAAGAATTTGCTAAAGCTGCTGCTCAAGATTGGAACCTCGCCCACATTAAGGTGAGGCCAGGTGCGGCTGATGAGGGCCCAGCGACCCTTGCTGGCCATTGGTAAAAAAACCAAATCCAAAGAAGGAAAATAGGAAGAAAAAGAAAAAAAAAGAAAAAAAAAAAAATAATTTCGAAAAATATTAAAATGTTATTAAAATTTGTCAATCTTAGTGCCGAGCCATGCCACGTAGTATGATCGGCATTGACGTCGGCGATTTTTGATCAAAATTGGTTGGATAGAGTCAATTGGCTAAAGGTAAAAATATCTAAGCTTAATTGGCAAAATTGAAAGCTTTTGAATTGAAATATGGGACAAGGTGTACTGTCGGCGCCATCATTGTAATCCTCTTCCTCTCCCGTCCAACCTTTACGTCCGAGGTTGCGAGAAGGCCGACTCGTGCCGCGGAGGGACAGAGAATTGATTTCTTGGAAAAACTAGAGGTGGGGTTCAAGAACTCGTGGCCTACAATTAATTGATTTGTTTCATTGCAGCCTAATATGTGTTTCTTGAGGTAGATTTTTCTACTTAGAGATGATTGAAAAACATGTAAGAAGTTTTCCATGTCTTCCTGATTGATTAATGTTAATATGGAAATATCTTATTAGCTTAGATTGCCCTTTCACAAAGTTTATAGATAAGAGCTTGCAAACGCTTACTACTAGCAAATCTCATTGACGCATGCATATTGTGAAGCGGTACAGATCAATTTCTAATAGCAATCGTAATATTTAGTCAAGTCTCGAACTAATCTGGTGGAGATAGATTTGTTTTTGCACTGGAAAGTTAATTGCTTGCATATACTCCAATATATTCTTACTGATGTTGCCGACATTCATCCAATTGAATATCTAGAACTCCTTTGACGAAATTAAAATAACTTTACCAAAACTTAGGCTGTGTTTAGTTCACGGAAAATGAATAATTAAAAAAAATACTTTCCTAAAAACGATCTCTTGTATCTTTTATATAAATTATTGCGATAATGACAATATTTTTCATTGAAGTGATAATTTTTAGGAAACTTTTTTTTCAATCATTTATTTTTCGTGAAATAAATGGAGTATTAGAGGAAAAAGTCATACAATTAGGCTGCATTTGGTCGTCTAAATAAAAAGATAGGATTGGATAACATAAAATTAAGAATCTTATTTTTTACTTGCTATCTTTTTTGGGAAAAAAAAGTGATATAATAACACATATGAACATATTCCATCCAATAACATATTTGGTTATACCTCAATGAGGATTTAAAGTTCAAGAAAATTGATAAATAACTAAGAAAAGAATAGCCTGAGACGAGAGAGAGAGAGGACTACCGAAAAAAAAAATTGTTATCCAATTTGGATAGAATATAATTTTCAGATATGATCAGGCCAGATTAGATAAAGATGTGATTTCTAATATCTTATAAAATGTTTGGTAAATATCTTAGTAAAATATGGATATCGATATATGTTATCCAAGCTGAGCGTTTGCGGCACGAGCACATTGCTTGTAGACCTGGCCATGCTCTCCAGCCAACGTAAGGTCGCATGCAACAATGTGCGCGAGCCCCTTGCTAGGCATCGGCAACCTCCTCCCGCCATAATGACTCTCGCCGGCGGCAAATCCCACCTCATCCTCCTCGCCGTCCTCCACCACCTCCTCCTCTCCACCCACACCGCATTGAATCTCGACCATTTAGATCAGACTCTAGCAGCTGCCGGCCCCTATATGTTCCGAGTGCAAAAATCACTCTTCTTCGGCAGCCACCGATCCTCACGATTTCTACTGCGTCATTGGCCAGCCGGAGGCTGTCGAGCGAGGGCGGCTCCAATCTCCTCGAGATCACACAGCTCGTCCTCAAATCGCGATGGCTCAAGGGGTGCTTACTCTCCGTCAATCGAACGGACCGCCAAGCTCAAGGGGACGGCGTCGGCCGACACCGAGCCCGTCCACATAGTCCCATCTCAAATGGCCAAGCTCAAGAAACCGGAGATCTCGAGCCTCAAGAACAATCGCTTCTCCGGCGAAGTTCTATCTGCACAGTCATCGCTTGTTCGCCTTCGTGCTGCTGATGTAGTGGAGTACGTTGGTTTTACACTTCACCAAAAGCAGAAAAAATACTATCTTTTTTATTCTCCCACCAAAATCTATACTGTAATTGTAATCTTTTAAAAATATGAAAAATACTTATGTGAACTTAGATGACATTCCTCTTCTTCTTCTTTTTTTTTTTTTTTTTTTTTTTTTAAGTTTCGGGTGCTTCGAATTGGAAAAAGCTATAGTGCCCGCACCGCAAGATTTAGAGTACGTGAAAATAACAACTAAAAGTCAGTTCAGGCATTTTTTTTTATGATTTTTTTGTGAGCTCTTGTTTCATGCTTTGTTTTTTTCCCTTGCTTTTTTTTTTTTTTTTTGGCCAAGGCAATACCTGTTATTATTATATTTTTTTAATCAATTAGGTTAAAGGGTAATTTTTTGGAATAGAGGAAGCCAACTCTAGGTTCACCAAAATTCATTTAGCCAAATAATCCCTGCACAAAAATAAAAATTCTGTAAGGTTGTGAAATGTATAGAAATTTGACTGAAACGGCTGTGTATAAATTTGAACTTGGAAAATGATCTAATGCTATTATTTTATGGATTTCAAATAAGTGTCTAGGCGAATTTAAGTCGTTTAATCTAACTATAATGCCAGTTAAAAGTCAAATTGTATATCAATTATATCGTGCACTATTCAAAAGAAAAAAAAAGGATTATTTTCTGCAAGTCATATTTGTAAGGTGATACTCAATGTGATTATATTAGGAGCAAGATTGCTCCTTCAATAAAATGCTATAGGTTCACATAAGTTCTACTTCAATATTGCACTATGCATAGTTATAAATTTATTGGTATCACTTATATTGCATTTTCTGTGAGAATTATGTTAACTTTTTATGGGTGCATTTAGTTCAGTTTTCCCAATAGGTTTTCGAGCTCGAAAGTCCCTTGGGAAAATGCTGAGGTATTTGGCAATCCATCCCAATGGGCTTTCAGCCAAATACTGGCATTAAAAAAGTGGAAAGCCCCATGCTAATAAGGACTAGCATTAGGTTAGCACGGGGCTTTCCGCATTTGGCCAAATGCTAAAACTAAATTTCTTCTTCCGAAATTATCCTCACTAATCTTTTAATATTCTAGTTTTGCCATCATTATTGTTCATCTTTTTTTTTAGAAAGGGCATCTGGCAAGGGTGGCCAACGAGGCTAGATCGGGCTAGTGAAGGGTCAGGAGAGGTCTGTGAGGAGCCAGCGAAGTCTGTGACGACCGCCTAGGTCGCGACGCCTAGGGACGCGCAATCCTTGCCAGGGTTCGCGCAACCATAGGGGATGGCCACTGGCACCAGTTAGATCTCGCTGGCGCCAATCCAATCTCATCAGTGGCCAACCCTTCCCTGAAGGGTTCTTATTTTTATTCTTTTAAAAAAAAGACCCAAACGCCCTTTCTAAAAAAATATTTGCCAAACACTATTTAGGACAAAGTAGCATTGTAAAGCATTTTTTAGCAAATGCAATTTGCATTTCTCTATTGGGCTTTAAGTTAAAGGTATTTGTATTTCCCCAAAACTCATTTGCAAAGCCTACCCAAGCATACCCTACTCAAATTAAGCTTCCTTGTGCATCAATTAAAACTAGGAAATTAGAGTGCAACGCGAAATATTATCGTATGTCTCTACCCTTCCCCTCGCACAAAGGCCGACTCGAGCAAACCCAAGATTCTTGGCTTCGACACCAAAAAAAGAAAAAACGTACTTTCAAGAAAGAATTTGCACAAAAGACAAGTCCTTAAATGGAAAATACACCTCACTTGTCATGGAAGTCAATTTTTTTCCTTTTTCAAAAGCGTGGCCAGTACATTGGAACTAAATGCCAACTCAGATTAACATGGCAACTCAAAATAACAGCCCCCAAACGATACTAAAGAGTATAAAATGAGCTTCTCGGAGAGCTAGAATCCTCACCAAAATAAACAATGGCGATGTCAAATAAGGCGCTGGCTCTCTGCATTATCGCTGTGGTGATATGCACGTTAGCAGCGAATGATGTGCTCGTCAACGCGAGATCGATCTCCTACGGTGGCATGGACAAAGACCGAGCACCTTGCAAGGGCACAAACTGTTTGCTGGATCCGTCCAACCCTTACCAACGCGGTTGTGAGAAGGCTGACGATTGCCGCGGTGGGCTGTGAATTAACTCCTCGAAAGATAACCCGGAAGGATGATTTCAAGACCATGTAGTCTAAAACACCCTAAAAATGATTTATATGTAAATGCATTTACATATATATCATTGCAATAATGACAGTATTTTTCATTGAAGTAATTATTTTTAGGAAAATATTTTCTTAATTATTTATTTTTCGTGAAGCACATGGAGCTTTAGTATGAAGTAGTCATAAAATTAGGCTGCATTTGATTGCCTAAATAAAGATCGGATCTGATAAGATAACATAAGATTAAGAAATCTTATTTCTTACTTGCTATCTTATGTGCGGAAAAAAAAGAAGTGATATAACAACAGATATGAACCTATTCCATCCAATAACGTATCTGGCATACCTCAATGAGGATTTAAAGTTCCAGAAAATTAAATAAATAACTAAGAAAAGGATGGCCTGAGAGTTGAGACCGGAGAAAGAGAGAACCACAAAAATAATTGTCATTCAATTTACCAATGTTTGGTAAAGACGGGATTTTTAATATCTTATACAATATATGGTAAATGTCCTAGTATAATATGGATATCGATATATGCTATTCAAGTTGGGTGTCTGCGGCGCAAGCACAATGCTCGCAGACCTGGCCATGCACTGCGGCCAACGTAAGGTCGCGGCCAACTACATGCGCAAGCACCTTGCTAGGCATCGACGACCTCCTCGCCGTCCTCCACCACCTCCTCCTCTCCACCAATGCCGCATTGAGTCTCGGCCGTTCAGATCAGTCTCCAGCAACCGCCGGTCCTGCAAGTTCCGAGTGCAAAATCACTCTTCTCCGGCAACCACCGGTCCTCACGATTTCTGCTGCTGCATCATTTGCCAGCAGAGGCTCTCGAGCGAGGGGGGCTCCAATCTCCTCAGGATTGTGCGGCCTGTCCTCAAGGGGTCCTTCTCCCTGTCAATTGAACGGATTTCCAAGCTCAAGGAGACGGCCGACACCGAGCCCGTCGACGTAGTCGCATCTCAAATGGCCGAGTTCAAGAACCGCAGATCTCGAGCCTCAATAACAATCGCTTCTCCGGCGAGCTTCTATCTGCACCGTCATCGCTTGTTCGCCTTCGTGCTGCTGATATAATTGAGTATGTTGGTTTTATACTTCAACAAAAGGAGAAAAAATACTCTCTCTTTTTTAATTATCATTATTTTCCAGCCAAAATCTATACTGCAATTACAATCTTTTAAAAATAATGAAAAATACTTATGTCAACTAACGGGTCAATATTCATCTGTTTTTTTAAAAGTTTCGAGCGTTTCGAATTGAAAAAAGTCAGTGCCCGCGTCACAAAATTTAGAGTGAGTAAGTAAAAATGAAAGCAGAACTCAGTTCAGGCACTTTTTTCTATAATTTTTTTTTTGTGAGCTCTCGTTTACTACCTTGTTTTTTCCCTTGCTTTTGTGATTTTCGTGTGTTTTTTTTGGCCAAGTCAATACCTGTCACTATTATATTTTTTAAATCAATTGTTAAATGGTGATTTTTCAGAATGGAGGAGGCCAAGCATAAGTTCGCCAAAATTCATTTCACCAAATAATTAATTACCCTGCACAGAAATTAGATTTATCTATGGTTGTGAAATGTGTTGAAATTCGATTAAAACGACTGTGTATAAGTTTACACTTGGATATCCATGTAATGCCATCCATTTTATGAATTTTAGATAAGTATGTAGGCAAATTTAAGTCGTCTAATCTAACTATACTGCCAGTTCAAAGTTGAACTGTGTATTAATTATATTGTACACTATTTGGAAAAAAAAAGGATTATTTATTGCACTATCTGTAATTATAATTTTATCGATATCACTTATATTGCATTTTCTGTGAGAATTATGTTAACTCTTTACTCAAATTAAGCTTCCTTGTGCATCAATTACAATGTATCCGATTGAATAATAGCTGGAGATCTATTCTCACGTGGATCCATTTCCTTATAATGGGAACTCAAATGTTAAAACCTAAACTCAATAAAAATTTTGGAAATTACTGCATGAAATATATCGTATATCTCTACCCTTCGTGCGGTTTGACGACGAAGGCTTTAATGGCGGATTCAAAATGTGGGATAGGCAATGCCTTGTTGAATCCACGGCGTGATGGCCGAAAGCATGGCGCAAGGAAGCGAATCCGAGACTCTTGACATTGATACCAAAAAAAAAAAAGAAGAAGAAGAAAAAAGAACATACTTTCTAGAAAGGATTAGCACAAAAGAGAAGTCTTTAAATGGAAAATACACCTCAATTTGTCATGGAAGTCAGTTTTTTTTTTTCAAAGGGTGGCCAGCACAGTGGAACTAAAATGGAAACCCCATAACCAATGCCAACTCAAAATAACCGGCTGCAAAACGATGCTAACCAGTATAAAATGAGCTTCTCGGAGAGCTAGAATTCTCACCAAAGTCAGCCATGGCGATGTCAAATAAGGCGTTGGCTCTATGCATTATCGCTATAGTGATGTGCTCGTTCGCGGCAGATGATGTGCTCGTCGACGCGACGCCGATCTCCTACGGCGCCATGGGTAGAAACGTTGTTCCTTGCAAGGGCTCAAAGTGTCAGCCTCTTCCGTCCAACGGTTACAGCCATGGTTGCGAGAAGTTCAACGAATGCCGTGGTGGGCGGTGACTTAGCTTCTGGGAAAAAAAAACACTAGAACGGTGATTTCAAGACCATGTAATCTAAAACACCCTACTGTTTTTTTACTTCTTGGTCTAATGAAACACCCTACTATGGATGTGGGAGATTATTGATATTTTATTCTCTGACCAAATTGATTAATGTCATCGTAATTTATGACGAATTCATTGATTTGTTTAGTGTGGTCTTATTGTGCTTTTCGTGATAGATTTTCTCTTTCTTAGTCGTGACTTTTGTCGACTCGCCAAAAATCGGATATGATTATAAACTTAGTTTTAATGATTAAATTCATAAATTCCAGCAAATGGTCCGATTTCCGGACATATAATTAAAATGCGTTGGTAAAAATTACAGCATTTTTTACATCATTAGGTTCCTCCCCAATGAAGAAAAAAACTATTATGTCAAAAAATCATTCATAAACAATAGTCGCAAAAGGAATATTCAGAATTCATCTTTTGGCTTTCGTGCTTGAATCTGTGCGGAATGATTTTAGTTTAGACAACTAGTCTTTGCTTTCACGGTGGAAATTGCACAAACATTTATTCCTAAACTCGATTGAATTTTGTGCAAAATGAAATCAGATTAAACTTTATCCGTCCAACGTATGGAAAATAGTAGTAGGGATTTTTCTGCATTTTACTTAAACATTAAATCAATTTCCTTTATAAGTCATAAACTATAAATAAATCCTAAAAAAAATATTTATCATGTGGACTATTCGGAATCTATACTCGAAAGTCCACTTTCGTGGCATTGAAAAAATTCCTTGCGTTTGCAAAAACTCGTTACCGCTGACATTAAGATTATGTGAATTAACATTTGAGGACAGTTAAATTTATCCAAAAGGGCCCAAATTTACATAGACTAATGCGTGAAATTTTTGCTCGAACATTTAAGTATCTAGAATCAATCAACAATAGTAATTTCAATTAGGAAACTACTACCTTTAAGTTCGACCAGAAATTCAAGAGCAAAAGGCATCTGTTCTGGCCTGGTTTCTCTACTTCTAAGCTTTACCAATATTTTAACAGAAAATCTATTTTTAAAAAAGAGATTAAAACAAAAGAAGAACATTGTCCCTAGACCAACCAGCTCTAAATTAACAACCCAAAAACCACTAATTAAATATATAATCATCAGCTTAGAGATCACAAATTCCTATCAGGAGTCAACATACAAATCAGCAGTGGCGATCTTCAACTGCTTGCCCGCTCCATGCAACCCTTACAATCGTGGTTACGAGAAGGCCAATAGATGTCATCAGAAGAAGTGGAAATGATTTCTCAAGTAAAGTAAAAACTGGGTGTTTCTAGGAACGAGGAAATTATAAAAAGGCCTCTTGATTGGAGCGGCCTATCCGAGTTTAAATGTGAAATATCGATTTTGTTCTTTGTGAATCATTTTGCATTTGCCTTATTGCAATTGACATAGTGAATTTGCTCGATTTGCTTACCGCAATGTATTATAGGTTTTGTCGGTTGAATTCGTGTTTATCTTTCTTTAGGAGTGACCCTAGAACAGGTCGCATGGCTAATTTTCTAATAGACTATTTATTCGTAAAAAGTAGATTATCATAATTGCCTCCTATTGTCAGGTTAATTGCTTACATTTGTTCCACTTCATTAATCAATGACAATTACCTCCAATTTACTTGATCACATCGTACAAAGGGAAATGTACCAAAAATAAATAAATCATAAACTATTGTATGGATATTAATTTGGTCATAAACTTTTTAATTAAATCAATTTAGTTATAAACCTTTGCATGTTAATAATAATTTAATTTGTCTAGCCAATTTAAGCTCCAAATCACATACTTTGACACTAACCGTTTTATATGGCATGACTAACACTGATGTAGGTAATTTTTCATTTTACTATTTTATTTTTGAAATATTTTATTTTTAATAAATTTTGAATTTTTCTTTTTGTTAGTGCTCACCCTTGCCTAGGCGTAGCCCCTGCAAGGCCAACCCTTGCTTATGGCCAACAAGAGCAACCCTTGCCCAGCCCTCATTGGCCATGGGCACTAGCAAATGGAAAGTGAAAGGAAAAAAAATTTAAAAAATTATTTTAAAATATAAAATATAAAAATTATTCTATCCACATGGTCGAATATTCTACATAATTTCCAATCTAAATTGACTGAATGAATTGAATTGATACTAATATAAACAAATTATGATTAAATTGATGCGATTAAAAAATTTATGATTGAATTTCTTTATACAGATGACCAGATGCTACTTCTTTCTTTTCTATAAATCAATTACATGATATCACACTCGTTAAGAAAAACATAAGAAAATGCAATAATTCATCAAAACACATGTTTTTTTTTTCCCCGGGTCCCACGTGCGGATATTTCAAGCCTGGCAACATTGACATACAGAATTTGGTAATTATGCGGTACAGACGTCCTACAGCAAGATCAGTCGGCGCGAGCTCGTTCTCCCCCACGTGGCGCGCTCTCACTGGTCAACGACTCCGATCAACGAGGATTCGTGTGAAACTGGTCCCTTCCCCCGTGCGACCTACCCACCATCGCCATCGATCTACCCCCTTCCCCTCTGCAACCGGAACGAAGCTCTCGGGGAGACGGAGAGGAAGAAGGGAGAGGCTGAATCCAACCCATGTCTTCTTCGAAGCTTCAAGCTCTCTGGAACCACCCGGCCGGTCCCAAAACCAGTGAGTCCGACTCGTTCCCGTCATCGCTCGGAACCCATCGCCTCGCTGTTTGACCGTTCGTGGTGTTTGTGGATCGTGTTTTGATCTTGGGTCGGCGATTCTGTCGAGATCCATGATTCTTTTGCCGCGTTTCTGCTTTGGCTCGCGTTCGTCTGCGATGGTTCTGTTCGTTTGCGCTCGTTTTGCACGTGCTTTCGCTGAGGAGAGATGATGATGAATTAATTTGACTAGCGCTGGTGTGGATAGATGCGAAATTGGGCAAGTGGGTAGGTGTTGTTCCGAGAAAAGTTTTGGTTTTGGTAGCGCTGATGGTAGTGTTCGGCTCTATCTGGAAACGTTGAGTAGCGTCTGTTGAGGTATTTTCAGCCTTACTGAGGGAATTGAATATGGGTTTTGGACATTTGGATTTGATTAGAATTGTTGGAGACGGTCGGGTTGAGTTTTGGTGCTTCGCCGGTTAATGGTACTTGCTCGTGCTGTGCATTCGTCTGCGATGATTCTGTTCACTTGCGCTTGTTTCACGTGTGGTTTGGCTGAGGAGAGATGATAATGAATTGATTTGACTAGCGCTAGAGTGGATTGATACGAAATTCGTCAAATCGGTAGGTGCAGTTCTGAGAAAGTTTTGGTTTTGTGGCGCTGGAGGTAGAATTCGACTCTATTTAGAAATGTTGAATAGCATCTGTGGAGGTATTGTCAGCCTTACTGAAGGAATTGAATATGGTTTTTATACATTTGGATTTGATTAGAATTGTCAGAGTTGAGTTGGTGCTTCGCCGGTTACTAGTACTTGTTTGTGCTGTTCTCGTTGATATTTGGTTGTGTTGTGTTGCATCTCTAATGCAAAGGACTTATTATGTTCATCGCCCTGTCAATGCAGTTCACTTCTGGGCACCGACATTTAAATGGGGCATCAGCATAGCCAACGTTGCTGACTTCTCTAAACCGCCGGAAAAGCTCTCTTATCCTCAGCAAATTGGTATGTCCTTGAAACTTTTATATGTATACAATCTTTTGCGTCTTACCCTTGTGAGTGGTTTTCCAATTGCTGGTATCATTATGATGCACATTGATAACTGCAGCTTTTGTCTCATGTAAATGCCGCATTTTGTGCAGCGGTTGCCGCCACTGGTATTATCTGGTCACGCTACAGCACAGTGATTACTCCTGTAAGCATCTACAGATATGCTGATTGTATGCTGTAGAATACTGGCCACTCAGATTGAGGATGGATCTTCTTCTTTTCCTCAAGAAGGAAAATGAAGCTCTGTATTCTGGGTTCATTTGTATCCATGAAGATGAGCATGAGGATAGAAAGTAACATAGATAAGTCTCTAAACCTAAATGGCAATACTAAGGTTAAGATAATTGAAGCTAAATTCATTAGCTTGAGTAGGGTGTTTCAAATTCAAGCTCTCAAACACTGATAACAGAATGAGAAGCCGTTGCTGGTTGCAGAGATTATTGTTGCTTGCCTTGCTTCTGTCAGCTCTCAATGTTGTTCTCATTTTCCTTGGAGAAAATCCTCCATGGTACTGACCAGGGTTTGTCCTACTGAATTACAGAAAAATTGGAATCTCTTCAGTGTAAATGTTGCTATGGCTGGGACAGGCCTCTATCAATTAGGGCGCAAAATTCGGTGAGTTTATACTTTCTATAGTATAGAAGTTAGTCGGAAAGTTCAGATATAAGTAAGCTTTTGTGATTATCTTATAATTTTTAGGAGTAGAACCCTTGACTATGCCAAATTTTCTGGTTATGTTTTTCGTCTATCAATTTGGAAGAAGGAATAGACTAACAAATCATTAGCTTTTCAATTAGCAAAAAGAGATTATTAACTTTCTGATCGTTGGTTTCTATACATTGAATAGGATCCTTTCCCTGTCTATCCCCAGATATATGGTGTGAAAACCTCGTATGTTTACTGATCTGGAATCCTACACAGCCATCCGTCACACTCCTGTTATATATGCCAATTAGAGGAAAGAATTGTGTTGATGTTTGTCATCATCTTGTCACAGCTCTTCTTCTACTTCTCGGCTCTCCCATATGTATTTAGCTACTTCACGTGAATCACTTAAGAATTCTTCAATTTAGATAGCCAGTCATGGAGGATGTAAGGACAACTGAGCCATATGAGTAAACCCTAAATAGCTTAGTGGTCTAATTCCTATGTTAATCATATTTACAGTAATGATTATGGAATTGCACGAGTGCTGGGCATTCAGTCTGGCTGCTTTGTGGTTCAGGCCCACCAAATAAGATAAAGAACTTCTCATGAGCTTCTTATTTCCTGTGTTTCCAGGCATGACTACTTCTCAGATGCTGAACCAGCCATCGCTAAAGAATGATGATGAAAAATTTGTTGAAGGGCTGGTGGTCGGGTGAATGCTACTTTCTTGCCTTGCTTTTGCAAGATCATCTCCACTTTGATGCCTTTATTTTTGTTTGTGTGGTTATGAGGTCTGTGCCATATGTCTCTTGTTCTCTTTGCACTAAGCATTCATAAAATTTAGCATTTTGGCAGACCAGTGGATCCCTCTTTGATCAATGACCTTTTTCCCTTCCCAAATTATTAATGATCCATTTCGATCTGTAACATCCATTGAGAACAATCTGCAGTAGTACAGATCTTTGATTGCTCTCTGTACGCATCCGCATTCGGTTTGTCTCTTTACTTTTCCTGCTTTGACACAGATTATTGATCAAGTAAATGGCGTCTTACGAAATAATCTGCCATAGTTCTGATTGATGAGCTTATGTACATTGCCATGGAGTTTACATGTCCCTTGAAGTGAAAGCAGCACGCGAAGCTCGACTCGCCTCCCATATGATTCATATTTTGATCTTTCCAAGAGGTTATCTCAGTCTTCGTATGATCTTCTTGGTTATGCCATCTTGTTTGGCTGAACGAATGCCTTCTTACGAAATAATCTGCCATGGTTCTGATTGATGACCTTATGTACATTGCCATGGAGTTTACAAGTCCCTTGAAGTGAAAGCAGCACGCGAAGCTTGACTCGCCTCCCATATGATTCATATTTTGATCCTTCCAAGAGATCATCTCAGTCTTCGTATGATCTTCTTGGTTTTGCCATCTTGTTTGGCTGAACGAATGCCTTCTTTGTGAAGTTCCTGTGAAATTAATAGAAGGCTTCATTTGTTTGTTTGGAGGAAAATGTTACATTTCTAAAAATTGTTTTTCAAGGAGTCATTCCAATAAAGTGACTATTTCTTGGTGTTTGGTTGAAATTTGAAAATAAATTGGAAAATATTTTTTATTGTTTGGTAAGGAAAATCAATTAAATAGACATTTGGGCCCTAGTTACTTGTACATGGGTAACTAAGGAATCCAACATGGACATTAGGGCGTCAACCTCGGATCCTTGACTCCTAGGCAACTAAGGAATCCGACACGGGCGTTAGGGCGTCAACCTCGGATCCTTGACTCCTAGGCATGAGCACATGTTGGTTTTGGGTCTAGGGAAACCGAGCTTGAGAACTTGATATCCGTGCTTGGCTCCTTGGCGCCTGGGCCTAGGTTTGCAAAGGCTGGGCCAGATCCTTGGTGCCTGAGCCTAGGTGCATCGGGCCGAACCTCAAACCTCAACACTAGAGATTGGGACCTTGGTGCTTTGGTAGTGGTGCTCGCGCCCATGTCCATCAAGGCTGGGTTAGGCCCCTACCCCCAAACTTAGGTCCATCGAGGTTGGGCTTGGGAACTTGACACCAATAGGCAACACCCGAGTCTATCAAGGCTCGATTTTCGATGCCTAGGTCTAGGCCTAGGCCTAGCATCGATGGACCAAAGCACGAACGTAGGGGATCTAGGCACGGAAGTCCTAAGTTTGGCCTCAATGGACCTGGGCTTAGAAGTCGAGGACGTGAACATGGGCATCATGGTCTAGGGCCCGACTTTGATGGACCTAAGCATGGGCGTTGAGGACTTGGGCCCAACCTCGATGGACCTGCGCACAGTTTTGATGGACTAAGGTTGGAGCATCGACGACCCAACCTTGTTGCTAGTGGCTTGAGAATGAGCATTGGATTTTTGTGCTCAAGAGTAGAGTTTCTCATCTAAGCCTCAATACCTTATGATTTCTGATTTTTCGAAAAGAAATAAATTTTCCTAAATTTAATCTTTAGCAAGGAAAACCTTTTTTTTTTTTCCATTAATTAAGAAAACATTTTTTTATTGACTCTCTTTCTTAAGCGATTCAAACGTCAGAAAATGAGTAAAATATTTTCTCAAAAAATATTTTCCACAAAACAAATGCATTTGGAGATTATTTTGTATCTCGAGAAGTGCAAGTTCCTCGGCGGATTTCGGACAATAAATTTGCAGAAAATGGAAAATCATAGACTAGATTGGATTTATTTTTTCCTTTACGTTTGAGCATATAGAAGGTTATTAGCCTTCCTTCCTTCAACCGAATTCACTCATACTTATCCAATAAAAAAAAGCAACATTAGTTAAGAATTAGGGAAAATGACGTAGTTGACTTGAACTTTGATTCAATATATAATATCGTCTCCACGCTTTTAATTTATTTAATATGATTTATAAACTTTAATTTAATGTGTAATGTCAAACATGAACTTTTATATATTTTTATATAATTTAGTTATAACATCAAATATCTATTAATAGTTCAGGATCCCGTCAAATGAAAATTTTCAGACGCGAGGCCCGAGCAAACTCGGACGGTCCATCAGGAGCGGCATGAAACGAACGGCTGCGATCTCTCTTCCTCGGCTATAAGAGCCACTGCTAGGGTTTACGACTCTCCATATCCTCTTCCTCCTCGCTCTTCTCTGTTCCTCTCTGTTCTAACATTTTGCTTTCTTCGCCGGTTCTGGTCCTTATCTTATACGAATTTGCTCTGACCCATCTGAGATCCGAGGCTACATTGTACCGAGAGGAGGGCGTGCGGTCGATTCTGCACGGTGCCCTCGATCTTGAATCTGCCAAAGCGGCTGTAGCCACATCCAACGCCGTAGAAGTTAACTGGCCGGTTGTTGTCAATACCCCGTCGACAATTCTGCTTACCGAACTTCTCACATTCCTTTCCATTTCCTGAAATTTTTACTGTCGATATTCGATTTTTTTCCGTAAAAATGTTCCCTTTTTTTGGTCTGCGTCATTAGAGAAGGGGGAGAAGAGGAAAAGGGCATAGGATTTAGCCTTTTTTAGAGGCCCTTCTCTTACACTGAGTTTGCATTCTTGTGCGGGTCACCTTCCAAGCAGAACTGCTTCAAATGCCCAGCAGTTTTGTGTCTATCGGTGACTATAATTTTAAATCTAGTTTCAAAATAAGTGATCTATGACCCATTTATAATTTAAATGACTCATGTATGAGTCTAGTACCCATTTTACCACCTCTACTCGCTGGCAATTTGATTCCTACAGAATTTAATTCCTCGACACATTCGGTATCCTCAGGAAAGGACTCCAAACATTCGGTATTTACTTCAAAGCTTTCCATAAATATCCGCGCCCGCTTCCAATCTCTAACCATTTGAAAATAAAATCTCTTTCATAGTTCGTTTGTTTTTTTTCGAACTTCGAATTTTTTTTCGAGTGTTATTTTTACTGATCCCCAAGAAATGGCCATTAAGGCATGGGCTCTTTGGATCGTCTCCCTGTTGTGCGTTCGTTCACGACAAACCAAAACCATACGGTCGTCGAGGCTAGGATGATCGGCTATCATAGCATGAGAAGGGGCAGGGCCTACCTACCTAGGACATGAAATTGAATTGAGTTCTTTAAAAATCTGGAACGGCACTCCGAACCAACCATAAAAGTTAAAACAAGTATGACATGCTCTATACCAATCATAAAAGTTAATACAAGTGAGATAAGTGAGATTATTTGGATAGGGTATGGGTAAAAAATTTTGCACTATGATAAATGGGTCATAAACAAGTTAAATAGATTTATTTGACACTATGATAAATGGGTCATAAACGAATTAAATAGATTAATTTGAGTCGGACCATTTATGACTTGATCCAAATCCAATCCGATCCACCCGTTTAAAGTTTGTGATACTGAGTGATGGATGAGTCCACGCCTCGTAATTTAATCTGAGGAAGGTGGATTCACTTTGGTGGCACCAATCAGATTGCGAAAGATGCTCTTTAGATACAATGAATAAATATCGTTTCCTTCCCACAACTTCTTCGCATTCTATCTTTATTATTTCCTTTTTCCTTTCTCATGCATGCGACGCCACCGATATCTCTTTCCTTTGTTTGTGAATTTTGGTCCGGGGCCCTAGTGACTTTTGGGCGTGGGAGTTGGGTACCCAAACATGGCTGTTGGGGATTCAAACACGGTCTTGAGAGACTCGGGCCCAAGTGTCAGTGACTAGGGCATGGGAGCCGATTATTTGGGCATGGCAATTGGAGCTCTAGGAATGGCATCGGAGTCCTACGCTTGGCCTTTGGAGATGAGGGCTCGACCTTGATGGATTTGGGTCAAGGAGCCAAGCACAGAGATCTTCAGCACGGATTTATGGATCCAAGCTTGATTGCCAAGGAATTAGGCCGGTCTCTGGGATTGAGGCCCAGCCACCAAGAATTTGGGCCGCGAGTGTCGGGGTTCCCGTTCTGAGCGCCGATCTCTAATTATATTTTGAATGATAATTTTTCATTTCAAAAAAAGGAAATCCTATTTTTCCGAATTTAAGTTTAAGTTTTCAATTAACTATGAAAAGATTCTCCGTTGATTATTTTTAAAGCAATTGAAATGTTAGAAGATGAGAAAATATTTTTGGATGTAAAATTTTTTGCGATATAAATGGAGAATCGAGACAGAAACATTCCTTTAAAAAAGCTCCAATCTCATTGATGGAGTGCTTTTGCATTAGATGCTAAAAGAAAAGCAACACATCATTGTCATTTGTGTTGCCTACTCAAAAAGAAGATAGTGTCTGTTAGGACTCAACGTCAGGAATTTGTGTACGCACGTGTGATCATTCTCTCTACATGCATCGAATAAATTCAAACCATGGTTTTCTCAAACATAACGAGAAACTCCAACCGAGATGGGTAACCCTACATCTATCAAAAGAATTTCTATCGAACGGTCTATTGGGGCACGATCAATTTATGTGAAAAAGGTCCTGTTTTGAATTGAAAGCCAATATGCTGCGAGCATAAATCTTGGTTCTATCCTTATATGGTCATTCCGTTCCCAAAAGCAAGGTTTTTATAAGCTTTAGCTGTCATACAGAAATAAGCACGTCTTGAGCGTACGCTTGCTTAGGTCTCTAATGGGTAAAGTTGACCATGTCGTTTTCAATTTTATGCTGTCTCTTCCTATTTAGTTAAGCATTAACCATTTTTCCTTGTCATTTTATGATCCTCCCCTTCACACACCAGTGATGTCCGGGCAAAAGCGAGAAGCCCTGCCGTGTGGAGGAATGCAACTCTGTCTAGCTGTCTATCTCAACAAAAGCGCCGACCAAAGCTATCTTATCTCCCAAAGGCAATACATCGAAGGCGGATGAGAGCTTTTCTATGACCCTCAATGAACAAGTAGGAAGGCTCTTCAAGACCTTCTTTGCCTAGCTTTTGCAAGATCGTCTCCAGTTTAACGCCTTTGCTTTTGCTTGTCTGGTTTTGAGTTCTGCTGCATGTCTCTCATTCTCGCTGCACTTAGCAGCATTCATAAAATTCTAGCACGTTCCCTCTATGTTGAGGGAACTCTTTTGTCCAATAAATAATCGAATACATAGAGAATTGATCCATTTCCGTTTGCAACATCCGTTCTGTGTATGCATTCGGATTTGTTCTCTTTATTATTTGCGGCTTTGACACAGATTATTGATTAAGTAAATGGCATTTGATGAAATAACCCGCCAAGTCGGTTCGGCTGCTTCGGCTCCCTTTCATGAAAGATATAGGTACGAGCCTTGATGGTTTGGTTCCCCATTCTCGGCACTTGATTAAAAACCAAGCCCTACAAATCTCTTGATGGAGAACTCTTGTTGAAAATAATGAAGTGATTGACAACTTTTGCGAGAAGAAAAGAGCATGATATAGACCAATTTAATAATAAAGATGAAACAGGGAAGGGGAAATAAAAAAAGCGGGACGGTTCCGAGGACAATTCCAGACTGGTTGGAGCTTGGAAACGCGCGGTGGTATTTATGAAAGCTTTCTTCCAAGTCCTTTTCAGAACCCTTTGGGGTCTTTAACTGATTAAAGGAGGGCGAAGGTTCCCCAGTTCACCAGCCCCACCGTCATCCGATGGACGCGTTCGTGCGTGTATGCCCAAGCATGGGATTTAATCTGAGAAGGGGAACTCGCTCCGGAGCGCCGCCGATCACGCGCACGAATCTGATCGCGGATGCCGATTGATAAGAAATAAAAACCAAGTCGAAATTCTATTTTCTTTTTCCTTTCTTATGCATGCAACGCCACCGATATTTCCTTCCTTTGTTTGGGAATCTGGGCATAGGGGCGCTAGTGACTTGGGTGTACAAGTTGGGCACCCAAGCATGGTTGTCGGAGATTTGGGCATGGCCTTGAGATACCAAGGCCTGAGCGCTAGTGGTTGGAGCATGGGAGCCAAGTATTTGGGCATGGCAGTTAGAGATCTAAGCATGGGACCGAAGTCTGAACCTAGCCTCTAGAGACCGGGGCTCGAGCTCAGTGGACTCGGGCTCCAATACTAGTGATTTGGATGAAAGGGCTAGTCACCTGGGCATAGCATTTATGGACCCAAGCTCAGCTGCTAAGGAACTTGGCCAGTCTCTAGGACTTGGGCTCAACTGTCGAGAACTCAAGCCACGAATGTTAGGGTTCTTGTTCCAATCACCAATATAGAACTACCATGCAAAGCAATTTCACACATGACATCTCCTTCTCTATTTGTCGAGATATAATGAAATTAATTGATCGAATTTTATTCGATTTGATCCCTTGTTGGTTTTAGTCACCCACTCAGAAGGAGCTCATGTACTTGTTATGGAAAAATAAAATAAAATTGATGTTATGAAGAAAATAAAAAGAATTCATCTTTTTCGATGATTGGTCAATCGACTATGGATAGTAGCTATGATGTTGTCCACATTCACGATGTCATCAGTATTTGGTCACCTTAACTCCGCATAACTACCATGAATAGTTTTAGTTGACTAGCACGTTATTTTTGACCACCAGTTGCGAACCACCTTTTATTTCACTTCATTTTTTTTTTCCTAAAATCAAACTAAACAACATAGAAAGTTCATGTTTTTCATAATAAGAATATCGGGAAAAAGGACACTTCGAATGTCGTGAATTTTGCGCTTATAACTAATTTTTTGATTATATGAGTATCATAACGTCTAAAAAATATTTGCTTGTGTGGTTTCGTGTTCTGCCATGTGTCTCTCATTCTCGCAGCACTTAGCATTCATAAATCTAGCACATCGGCAGACCAGTGGATCTCTCATGATGAGGGAACTCTTTTCTCTAATAATTAATCGAATACATAGAGCATTGATCCATTTCCATTAGCAACATCCGTTCTTTGTATGCCTTCGGATTTGTTTTCTCTTTATTACTCACGGCTTAGACACATATTATTGATTAAGTCAATGGCATATGACGAAATAACCTACCAAGTCGGCTCAGCTGGTTCGATTTCCTTTCATAAAAGTTATAGGTACGAGCCTTGATGGTTCGGATCCTAATTCTCGACACCTGATTAAAAACTAAGTCCTACAAATCTCCTGACAGAAAACTGTTGTTAAAAATAATGAAGTGACCCAAGAACTTTTACTATATATATAGAGGGGAAAAAAGTGAGCTGGTTCAAGGTCAATTCCGAAATCTGTTTGGAACCTACACGGGATTAATCGGTTTGCTTTTCAATTCCAAAAATTAAAATCGAACTCTGATATGGTAAGTTCTAAAATTCGCGGTTCGGAACCTTAATTATCCTAGAATCGATCACCTATAGTCTCAACTCCATTCGATAAGCTCGAGTCCGAAGTGTAAATCGGCTTGGCGGGTTTGGGCAATAAATTTGCAGGAAATGGAAATCGCAGTGATTAATTTATTAATTTGTGTTGTTTGGGTACAGTCGGTTGATTTTAATTCGGTCTTCAATTTATTTTTTAGCACACAGCAGGTCGTTAGCTGTCATGCTTTTCCTGTGGGGGAATTCGCAACGCGTCTTGCGAGGGAAGAAGGTGATCCAACGGTAACGAAGGGAACGAACGGCGTGAGATGAACGGCTGCGATCTCTTCTTCCTCGACCATTTAAAATTCAAAACCATTGCTAGAGTTCATGGATGTGCGATCTCTCATGTTCTCTCTCTCTCTCTCTCTCTCTCTCTCTCTCTATCTGTTCTATACTTTTTGCCTATCTTCTCAGGTTTTTGCCCCTTTCGGATACCGATTGCTCGCTCCGATCCATCTGAGATCCGAGATAAGGGCGTCCGGTCGATCTAGCCCTCGATCTCGAATCTGCCGAGGCGGGTGCAGCCAGATCCAAAGCCTCAAAAGTTGCCTAACTGGCCGGCCGCCGTTCAAATCGCCGACGACACCTCTGCTCACCAAACTTCTCATGTTCCTTTCCATTTCTTGGAAATTTAATTATCAATGATCGATTTCTCGTGGTAAAAAAAGGATTCCCTTCTCTCTCTCCCCCCTCCCTTTTTTTTGGGGGGTTGTGTGATTAGAGAAGGGGGAGAAGAGGAAAATAGGGCATTGGATTTGCCCTTTTTTTTTTTTTTTTTTTTTTTTGGGTCTAATTCAGAGGCCCTTTTTTCCATGGAATTTTCATGTAACTTGGGAAGCTCATTCCTTCTTTTTGTGAATTAATGGAAATGAGTAAAAAGAGAAAAATGAAATTCAAGGCATATAGAGGAAGTACCAGACCCATGCTTGACTTAGTCATATCTGAATAAAATTTGCAATCGGACCCCACACTGGATCTAATTTACAATTCCTACCTTTTTCTTTTTCATTTTTATTTTCCTTTTTTTTTTCTTTTTTCTGTAAAGCCCCCCTCGCTCCTCCACTGGCTTTTGCCAAGCCTCAGGCAAGGGGTCCCAATGCCTAGGCTGGTGAGTCCCGCCCTCACCGATTCAGCTGAAGGCTAATTGGACCATGCCCTTCTTGTGAACTTTGCATATTAGAGCGAAATCAAGTCATACTCTTTTTTATTTATTTACTGCACAAAAAAAAAAAAAACTAAATTGCGATAGATAGAAAGATCCATCACAAGAAACATAGACAAGACTATCAATCGATATGACAAAAATATATAAACAAATTATTAATCTCACATACTAGAAACATAGATGAGGACATTAATCAAGATAACAAATTATGCAAGAAATATAGATAAGGCGATTGATCTAGATGACGAAAAAAAGTACACAAATTACTAATTTAAAGTACTAATTTGTAATTACTATTATGGGCGATGTAGACTCTGGATTGATCGCATGTCCTCAAAACCGCCATTCAAATATTTTCCAAGAACTTAAGTCATGTCCCTCCACGGCACCCCATGGCCTTCTGGCAACCGCGGTCGTAGGGATTGGACGGAGGAGGGAAGCAGTGCGCGCCCTTGCAGTAGGCGCTGCCTCTTCTTATGGTGCCATAGCTGATCATTCTAGCGTCGACGACCGCATCATGCATTGCGCCCGAGAAGACCAACAGGACGAAGATCGAACAGAAACGAAATATTTTCCACATCGTGACTGCGAGATGACTGGACTTGGATTAGCACGTGGATGGGGTATATATAGAGACAAAACCTAGTCCCCAAAACTAAAATCTGTTTCCGTTTCCGTGTCGGATTCGACAGTTGGACTGACGTGACAGGGTGGCTTCCCCTACTGCTCCGGAGCGAATAGGAACAAACACGCTATGCAAATGAGCAAGCTGAACTGAGAAGGGTTGGCTTTTCTAGATCAACCCTTTTCCATCCTTTCGAGTCGACCGAACCGAGGTGTTTTGACTGAATTGCCAAATCCATGATCACTCGTGTAAGAGGGGAGCTAGATGGATCTTTTTTGCGTCAAAAAGATGAAGAACAAAAGAAAAAGCAAATTTAGTTCTCGGCGGTTCGAAGCAAATGGGACTGATTCTATGAAATTCAGGGTCTAAAATGATAGGAAGCAATCCTTGAGGGTGCAATATGGGGAGAAGAAGAGAGTTGGATTTGAGGAGGACTGCAAATAGATAAATAAATAAATAAATAAAAGTTCTAGACGTTTTCTATTTTCAATCCATATGGCTATTTTTTTGCTAGAAATCACTGACATAGATGACGGCCGTCTTACATAGCACAATCAACGCTAGCATAGACAGTTTGTAATAATGTTTTCTGAATTGGTTGAATGGAATTAATTGACAAAATTGAAAGATTTAAAATCGAATGAACAAAAGAGCAATTTGTTTAAAGCTTCTTGGACCATATTCCCAATTGAAAATGCAAGGCAGCACGGACAAAAAAAAAAAAAAAAAGAATCTCAACCATCTAAATTAGCAAATCCGTATGAGGAATAGTTTAGTTTAGTTGACATTATCTCCTATTTCTATTATTTGGGAAACTAAATTGTCAAAATCACGTGAAAGTTTAAAGAACAAGTCCAAGAGTGTTGCTTTTTTATTCTTTTTTTCCTTGTAATTTTTGAAAGTGTATCGTAATTTTGGGTTATTGAAAATTTGGGGAAGCTCATTCATTCTTTAGTAAATTAAGAAAAATTTACAAATAAAATTTCGGGTATAGAAGAAGTGTCAAAAGTCATGCTCGAAAATAATCTGATTGAAATTTTGCAGTCGGACCCTTCACTTGCTCTGATTGACAATTTCTACCCTTTTCTTGTGGCAAAATATTCAGCATTCCTTGGCCTAAGTTCTACAGAAGTCCGCATTACGTATAGCAACCCATATGTACAAGTACATCGACTCATTCTTCCTACTTCGTCACTTCCTCTCCCTTGTTCGAGGTGGGGGAGACTGATCTCTTTTTCGAGAAGATCGACTCGTTGTCATATCAAGAACTCCAAATGGAGCCCTTAGCAGAAGAAGTCGAACCCGTCGGTGTAGAGGTCGACCCTCTATGTTTGAAGGGGTACGAGATTGGCTTCTTGAAATAGAGCGGGTCGACCCGTCAGCTCGAAGGTTCAAATTATAGACAAAGTGTCTCGACTCCTTTTTGCTTAGGATTCGAATTGAAGTTCTTGAAACAACAAAGGTCCCCCCCTCCTGCAACACGAGCAAGCTCCACTTCTGATCGAGAGTTCGGAGGAGATCCCGAAAAAGTATAGAGAGATCGTCCATGGAAATCTCCCTATAAACAATCGGTATGTAAATGGAGAGGAACGTCGTTCATCTGAAGAACGAACGCGCATTCGTGGGTTGGAGACAGACGAGCTTTCCACTTCTTGGCCCAAAGGGCGAGAACAAGATTCCTTCTCTTGCTATGCAAACTGCCATTACGCGTCACAGCTGGCAAATGCCATTGAAGCTTTGTCGATGGCCTCCCTCCTCCTCCTCCTCCCTCCCTCCCTCCCTCCCTCCCTCCCGAAAGCAGAAACGCAAAGGGCCAAAGCGGCGACTTTGAATGCTTTCCCACACGACCCCGATTCGTGCTGTTCGTTGTTGGGTTTTTCTGGGATTTGTGTTTGATTTCTCGTACTCCCTCAAGTTCTGATTTTTTTTTTTTTTTTTTTTGAAGAGCTTAACTTGGATCCCTTGGTAACCTGTTCGTAGTCCGTGTGGTAACTCCATTTTGAGAGCCAATTATTTGTCCGGCTCCATGTTAAATAAGATCCGGAGCTTGGCAGTGCTTGTTGCTTATGATTATTATTCATGTTGGCGCCAATCACGTAATACGCAAGATGACTGACGTCCAAGTTGGCAATTTCCTACTAAAATTAGCTGGATGTATTACATTGGCAAATTTTTAATAGGTTTAAGACTAGATTAGCCAAGTTAAAAAGTTTAAAACTGAATTGACATAAATATAACATATTTAAAACTTTTTTTTTTGTAATTTTCTCGTTGAACTTCCCACTACCATGTTCGTAATGGTCGGACAGAAGAGGCAAACTGGGTGCACCCTTGCGATACGCACTGCCCCCTTTCCTCATGCCACGGTAGGTGATCATCCTAGCGTCGATGTGGTCATCGTTGGTCGCGAAGGAGCATACTGCTACAGAAATAATGCAAAAGAGCCAACTTCTCATTTGACATCATCATCGTTGTTTTTTGTGAGGATTCTAGCTTTCCGGGAAGCTAATTTCATGCTCATAGTGTCGTTTTGGGGGCTGTTATATTAAGTTGGCATCGTTGGTTTAGGGTTTCAATTTCAGTTCCTAACCAATCCGACATGAGGCGTCCTGCTGGCGCCTGTTAAGTCCATGCATGCGATTTAGTGGAAAAAAACAGCTGGATCTCAAAAGCAGAAACACAAACGGACGGGGAATATTACATATGATCCGAACTTTGGTAGTGCTTATTGTTTGTGATTATCCGTATCACAAAGACAGCCGGTGTTCAAGTCAGCGATTTTAAGTTAAACTTGGCTAGATGGACTAAATTCGTAAATTTTAAGAAGGTTTTGAACTAAATTAGTCAAATTAAAAGGTTTTGAATTGAGTTGACATAAATTCAATAAGTTCACGACTTTTTTGGTAATAGTGTGTGCCCTTGCAATGCGCCTTGCCCACTTTCTGTATGCCGTGGTCGGTGATCATTTGGGTGCCAACGACCACATCATTCGTTCCGAATGAGCATATTGCTACAGCAATAATGCAAAAGAGCCAACACCTTATTTGACATCGCCATTGGTGATTTTAGTTAGGATTCTAGCTCTCCGAGAAGCTAATTTTATACCCATTAGTGTCGTTATTTTGAGTTGGCATTGTTAATTTAGGGTTTCAATTTCAGTTCCACTGCCGCCCATTGAAAAAGGGAAAACTTATATTAACTAATCATGGGATTACGGTTAGCCATGACAATGGTGGGTAAAATTCATTTAAGGACTTGTCCTTCGTATAAACATTCTAAAGACCATATAAATGGAAACGGTGTACAATATGGACCATCATCTATAACATGAGAAACATGTGTAAAATTATTCTCGCGGTTACGTTTTTATTTGGTATCAGAACAAAAATCTCGAAGTTTAGGTCCTTGCGCCCTCCTTTCACCCACCATATGTCTTGGACTCAACAATGCATTGCCTCTCGCACATTTTGGACTTTGATTAAAGCCTTCGTCATCAACCCACTCGAGTCGGCCCTCGCCGTGAGAGGAAGGGTTGAGATATTTCGCATTGCACTCTTATTTTTTAAACTTAGTTTGGTTTGGGGTTTATATTTGAGTTGCCATAATAAGGAAATAGACCCACGTGAGAGTGGATCTTCACTCTCTCGAGCCATGCATGAGGAAGTCTTCAGCTATTATTCAACCAGCTAAATTATAATTGATGCATAAAGAAGCTCAACTTGCCATATGTGAATATGAAGTTCTTTCAATCATGATATTTGAAAGTCTACTGAAGTAGGACTCACGTGGCCCTAAAGCTTTTGTTTGTGAATTTAGAGAAGGGAGAGGAGGGAAAAGGGCATAGGATTTAGCCTTTTTTAGAGGCCCTTCTCTTACATCGAATTTGCATTTTTGTTTGGGTCACCTTCCAATCGATGGCTACAATCATTCGAAATCCATTTGTTTTCATTCTTTTCTATTTTGCGAGGTCGACCCAATTCCCTTAAAAAGCACTAATTTTTTAGCGGTTTTAATTTTGGACCGAACTTTCTTTTCTGAAGCGATAGACAAAAACAAGAATCTGTATCTAAATCAGTGAATTCATGCAAAGAATAATTTAATTTAATCAACAAATGCCTCCTATTTCTGCTATTTTGGGAACTAAATTGCTGAGATCATATGAAAGTTTAATGACCAAGTCCAAGAGTGCCATTTTTTTCTTTTTCTCATTACAAAGTGATTTTCAAAACTAGGTGTTGACACCTAAATTTTGACTATTTATTCGGTGATAATTGCATAGAATATTAAGTGTTAATACTTAACCCATAAATAAAAATAACATAATTAAATTACATAGCATATAGTTTTTAGTAGCATTCATTATAAATGTAATTAATTCGTTGCGTTGGACCAGCGATAGTAAACAGACCTAAACTGACCACGTGGATTAGGCCAACACATCAATCAATATTAGGCCTGCACTAAGAGGGGGCCCGGAATTCTTAAGCCCTAAAAACTAGAGAAATTAATTTTTGATTGAATTGGGTTTAGTCCATAATATTTAAAGGCCTTGAGTGTAATTACAATAAACCCTGAATGGATCAAGCCTATCATTAATTAAACTTGTGACATGCAAAATTCGGCCAGCCCATCCACACCTAGGGCTGGCCGAAATTCACAAGAGGGGAGGCTTTAATTGGCCTATTTTTGTCTGTGTAATTAGAGAAGGGGGACAAGAGGAAAAGGGCATAAAATTTTGGCCCTTTCTTAGAGGCCCTTCCCTTACATCGAGTTTGCATTCTTGTGTAGACACCTTCCAAGCAGAGCTGCTTCAAATTTTCCAGCAGTTTTGTGTCTATCGGTGGCTATAATCACTCCGAATCTAAATTTTTTTCGTTCTTTTCGAAGTTGTCAAGCTCGACTGGTTATCTTAAAAAGTATTAATTTTTGTGCAGTTTCAATTTTGGACCAAACTTTCTTTTCTGAAGAGGTGGATGAAAACAAGAATCTCAGCTATCTATATCAGTAAATTCATTCGAGGGATAGTGTTATTGAGTTGACGAATGCCTCCTATCACTGCTATTTTGGGAACTAAATTCTGAAATCATATGAAAGTTTAAAGATTTTATCTTTAAAAAGTGTTTTTAAATACTGGGTTAGTGAAATTGCCAAGATTAGGAATTTGGGAAGCTGATTTTCACTCTTTTGTAAATTAAGGAAAAGGCGAAAAAGTGAAAATGAAATTCAGGGTATAAAAGAAGTACCGGAAGCTATGCTCCACTTGTAACATTATGACCAGAAAAAGGAAAATAATCCGATTGAAATTCCCAATCAAAATCCTGCATTGGATGTAATTTACAGATCCTACCCTTCTCTTGTAGCAGTACATTACATTATGCATGGCCACAGACCATCCTGATGAATAATATATGTACAAAAACATGTCTCACTCTTCTCCTTCCTCTCTCTCCCTCGTTCGAGTTGGGACTGATGCGTTTCTGAGAAGATCGACTCGTTTTTGCGTCAAGAACTCCAAATGGAGCCCTTAGCAGAAGGGGTTGATCCCGTCGGTGTCGAGGTCGACCCACTATGCTTCAAGGGTCCGAGATTGGCTTCTTGAATAGAACAGGTCGACCCATCGGCACGAAGGTTCAAATTATAGACATAGGGTGTCGACTCCTTTTTCTTAGGATTCCAATTGAAGTTCTTGAAACAACAAAGGTCCACCCTCCTGCAACACGATCAAGCTCCACTTCTAATTCGAAGGAGATATTGAGAAGTAAGGAGTTGACGAAAAATCTCACCCTATAAACAATCATATAAATGGAGAGAAACTTCAATCATCTAACGAAGCAAGCCTTGACTTATGCTGCGACTCAAACTAGAGATGCAAGCTGGTATCGTGGCCGTCGAAGACCGCGGTTAAATTCCCAGTCATTCTCGACCTAGTCTTCCTCGCGAAATCCTCACGGCAAAAACAATCCTTGACTCTAGAGGCCTTGAATCCGATGAGATGTTTTGTAATCTGTCTGTCCTGAGGTTTGGCCATGCTGCTGGGTTCTGAAACGCTGTTAGTGGTTCGCTTGTAGGAGTTGAACCATTTGTTTTGCATGTAGTTACTCTTCCTCCATGGAGGCACAAGCAAGTCCCTCTTCTTCAAGGACTGCCTTATCGCTGTGCTCATTATCCTCACCACTTGCTTCAACTCCTCAGGCCGGCCAATAAATATAGCCGGAAATATTTTGAGCAATGAAGTGATGCGATCAGTCGGGCGAGCAATTTCGAATTCTCCTGCTAGGGAGACCTCAGCGATGTAGCGAGTATCGTTTACATTAACGTCGATGTATTGGTAATCTCCGGCCGGTAATGGCCGGTCTTCTCCCATCTAGATTTGCAGAGACCTGGTGTATATCGATTTAGGAATTAGACACCAACATTAAACGATGTCCTATGGTGGATATAGTTTTTGAATGAAGTCGTTCAAAATAAGGTCATTAGATCCATGGAGTATAGCTACTCCAACAGTATTACTCAACTAGTTCTAATTAATAAAGCAATGGAGCTGATCAAATCAAGTACAAGAAAAACATAATTAATTTGTTTAAGAAATATACTAACCGGCGTCAAAGCCTCTGTCGAGAAGACGAGCCATCAATCGTCACTTAAAATCATGCGACGACATATTCACTCGACCCCTCCCAATGAACTCGCAAGCGAGCTCAACTTCAGCTCCAATCTTCACCTTCACTTTGTCACCATTGTAATCCCTCACGAAAATAGCCTCCAACGTCTCCCTCGTCGATGACTCATCAAAATCGGATGAGCAATCGTGGAAGTCGTTGCCTTCACACTCCTCCTTGCTCAGATTCTCGTCATCATTATCCTCTTTGGCTTCAACCCTTCCTTCCTTTTCCATGAACGACGTCACGAGATCAGAGAGATCAGGAAAGCTCTCTGACGACACCGAATGCTCGCTCCCGCTGCTCTCGCAGAGCCGAGCCGCTTCATCGAACGCTGCGGCTACCCTCCTGAACTTGATGGGCAATACCTTGGCCATATCTTGAAATGAAGATGAGATTGGCCTCGCTGCCGATGTCGCTTCACTTTTTCTTTTGCTCTTTTTGGGAGAAAGTGATTTGAGAGTGAAGAGGATGGAGTGAGGTTCCCCAATTTCAGGTGTTATATAAATACGAATGTGTGAAGCGGCTTTTGGTAGATTTGGAAGATCGTGGAAATGTGTCTTTTTTTTTTTTTTTTTTTAAGGTTAAATGAAGAAGAAAAGACAAATTAACGAGGGTTCTATACTTGAGAAATGAACAGATGTATGTAGCCGTGATTGAGGTGAGATTCAGACGCATGTGCTCATGTTCATGTCCACGTACATTCGTCCGATCAACGAATATTCGGTAGAAATGTCCTTCAGTAAGATCAATGAGCTCGAGCTCGTACTCGTGGCGTGCTCTCACTGGTCAACGATTCCGATCAACGAATATTCGGGTGATGCTCGTCCCCCTCTGGAACCAGAACGAGACTCTCAGGGAGAAGAAGCGGAAGGAGGCTGAATCCACCCATGTCTGCGTCGAAGCTTCAAGCTTCAACGACAACACCGTTGTGTTTAATCTTCGGTGTGCGATTCTATCAAGGCCCATGATTCTTTTGTCGTGTTTATGCTTTAGCTCCCGTTCGTCTGAGATGACTCTATTCATTTGCGCTTGTTTTTACGCGTGCTTTGACCGAGGAGAAATGATAATAAGTTGATTTGACTAACGCTAGGAAAAATGATAATAAGTTGCTTTCCAATTGCTGCTATCATTATGACGCACAATGATAATTGTGGCTTTTGTCTCATGTAAATGCCGCATTTTGTGCGGCGGTGGCCGCCACTGGTATTATCTGGTCACGCTACAGCACAGTGATTACTCCTGTAAGCATCGACAAAAAATATGAGTTGCTTTTGCTGGATATGCTGACTGAATGCTGTAGAATACTGGCGACTGAGATTTTGGATGGATCTTCTTCTTTTCATCAAGTAGCAAAATGAAGCCGTGTATTAGGATAGGAAGTAATGCATAGATAAGTATCTAAAACTAAATAGCAATATCAAGGTTAAGATGATTGAAGCTCTCTTCGTTGGCTTGAGTAGGGCGTTTCAAATTCAAGCCCTCAAACACCGATAACAGAATGAGAAGCCGTCGCTGAATTGCAGAGGTTATTATTGCTTGCCTCATTTCTGTCAGCTCTCAATGTTCTCATTTTCGTTGGAGAAAATCCTCCGTAGTTCTGACCAGGGTTTGTCCTACTGAATTACAGCAAAATTGGAATCTCTTCAGTGTAAACGTTGCTATGGCTGGGACAGGCCTCTATCAATTAGGATGCAAAATTCGGTGAGTTTATACTTTTTATAGTATAGATTTAAGTCGGAAAGTTCAGATATAAGTCAGCTTTTGTGATTATCTTATCATTTTTAGGAGTAGAACCCTTGACTATGCCAAATTTTCTGGTAACGTTTTAACGTTTTTCATCTATCAATTTGGAAGATGGGAATAGATTAAAAAATCATTAGCTTTTTAATTAGCAAAAAGAATTCATGAACTTTCTAATCTTTGGTTTCTATACATTGAATGGGACCCTTTCCGCGTCTATCACCAGATACATGGTGTGAAGACCTCGTACGTTTACTGATTGGAATCCTACACAGCCGTCCTTTTCACACTCATGTTTTATATGCCAGCTATAGGAAAAAATTGTGTTGATGTTTGTCATCATCTCGTCACGGCTCTACTTCTACTTCTCAGCTCTCCCATACGTACCTAGCTAGGTAATGTTCTGTTATCTATACTTCACTCGAAGCACTTAGGAGTTCTTCAATTTAGATAGCCAGTCATTAAAAGATGTAAAAACAACTGAGCCATATCAGTAAACCCTTAATAGCTTAGTGGTCTAGTTCCTATGATAATCATAATTAAAGTAATGATCATGGAATCGCATGAGTGCTGGGCATTCAGTCCAGCTGCTTTGTGGTTCAGGCCCGCCAAATGAGATTAAGAACTTCTCATGAGCTTCTTTTTTACTGTGTTTTTAGGGGGAAAGTACACTAGAAGTGTCAAATCAGAAAAAAAATGATCATTTTGGTGCCATCGGCGAGAGACTCCGACCAAATTAATTACATAGCTTTTATATTTTTAAAAAAGTTGTGGTGGCTTTTAAACGACTTCATTTTCCATCCTCCTTAAGGAAAGACGTCATTTTGCCGTCATACGCGGATAGTCTCACAAAAACGACATCGCATAGCTCATATGGGGACTGAAATTAGGGTTTCTTTGTCGTTCGGCCACCATCGCTTGGCCACCTTCGTAGTTGCTTGACCAAGTGAGCGACGAGAGGCTGAGGTTGTTGCTCAAGCAAGAAGTGACAGGAAGAATAGGAGGTGAGGGCGGAGAAGGAGGAGGAAGAAGGGGGTCGACGGTGCCACTGCTAGTGTCGCTACTGGTGCCGCTACTAGTGCCATTGCTGGTGCCGCTGCTAGTGTTGTTCTTCAGGGAAGAAGACAAGGAGGAAGCCCATGCTCTCTCTCTCTCTCTCCTCTCTCTCTCTCTCTCTCTCTCTCTCTCTCTCTCAATTTGGGGATTTAGGGATCTTACTTAGGGGAAAGACGCCAAACGGCGTCGTTTTATTGTTTGGATGCTTACTGTACTCTCCGACGAGCCACGTCAGCTTCAAAAATTAATAAAAAAAAGTGCCACATTGGATTTCCGGCCAATTAGATTGGTGTTGGCATTGAAATGATCGTTTTTCAAATTTGTTGACACTTAAGTGATCCAAAATAAACTTTTGGAACCAAAATAAGCACTGTACACAACTTTTGGCACTTCTAATGTACTTACCCGTGTTTTCAGGCATGACTACTTCTCGGATGCTGAACCAGCCACCGCTAAAGAATTATGACGAAAAATTTGTTGAAGGGGCTGGTGATTGGGAAAATACTGCTTTCTTGCCTTGTTTTTGCAAGATCATCTCCACTTTGATGAACTTGTTTTTGTTTGTGTGTTTTGAGGTCTACCATATGTCTCTCGTTCTCATCGCACTATGCATTCATAAAATTTAGCATTTTGGCAGACCAGTGGATCCCTCCTTTTTCCCTTCCCAAATAATTAATGATCCATTACTATTTGTAACATCCATTGAGAATTAACTGCGGCAGTCAGAGATCTTTGATTGCTCTCTGTACGCATCCGCTCGCGGTTTGTCTCTTTACTTTTTCTGTTTTGACACAGATTATTGTCAAGTAAATGGCGTCTTATGAGATAATCTGCCGTAGTTCTGATTGATGAGCTGATATACATTTCCATGGAGTTTACATGTCAAGAGTCGAAAGCTTTTGTTGATTCATAACAATATAACATAAGCTCACTGAAATGAAAGCAGCATCCGAAGCTCGACTTGCCTCCCATATGATTCATATTTTGCTCTTTCCAAAGGTCATCTCCGTTGTGAAAACACTCCTAAATGATTTTGAAAATTGACAAAACTTTTTTTAAGTGACTTTTGTTTCTGATGATAAGTTCTTCCAAGTGGAAATTCTGGGATGTATGATAAGATAGCCATGGTGACGATCATATCCTTGATAATCATAATTAATGGAATAAGGATATTGATTAGATGTTGAACTCTCGTGCAATGGCTAGTAGACTGGCATGGATTCCTTGCAATATATATTGATTGTCCAAAAGGAAAGTATGTCGAATACAATCTCTCAAAGTCGGATTATCACAATCATTGGAATAATCAATCAATTGGGGACGAAATATTCTTTCCAAATGAAGGACTCAACTTATGGAAAACTGGTTTGTTGTATGGGCGGCGGAGTCAAAACGAAGACTTCATTCTTGGCAGTCTTGAAGCAATCATATCTTCCAACAACATTCAGGTCCAATGGGTTGATTGGATGAATGATTTTCAGAATTTCTGTCCAACGGTTAACTTGAATGTTGAGGAGTATTAAAGGACGTCATGATGTCGAAGGGATTTAAGAGTTTTCGAAGTCCAAAATTCCAAAGTTGAAAGAGAGCTTCATTCTTACGCGTTTGTCTTCGTGAGCATAATTTCTGTAATCTTTTAGAAGTTGAAAGTGTGAGTTTAGAAGAATTGTTCACATGTTTTGGAGTAGTGAATACTCGGTTCTTGTAAACTTTGATTGATTCATTTAGTGGAATCTAGTCGATAGATTGTCAGCACGAGAGAGTGGAGATAGGCTTATCATAAGTCGAACCACTATAATTATTGTGTGCTTTTTTTCTATCCCTTAAACTCATTTTTATTTCTTGAGATAGAATATTGCACACTCATAAGATCTAAACATTGCATGCTTTGTCAACAAACGTTGTCCTATTGCAATATTAGTTTCGATTTTTTTAGAAAAAAAAAATTCCACATATTCACCACCCTCTAGGTGATGGCTCTAGCCCTAACAATCTCAGTCTTCGCATGATCTTCTTGGTTATGCCATCTTGTTCGGCTGAACAAAAACCTTGTTTGTGAGGTTTCCGGTGAAATCAATTTAATAAGGCTTCATTTGTTTGGGGGAAAATGTTATATTTCTGAAAAATATTTTCGAAAAGTCATTTTTAGGGAAAACGATAATATTTTCTGATGTTTGGTTGATATCTGAACATGAACTAAAAAAAAATCTAGTTGTTTGGTTAGGAAAAATTTCATTTGATTTTCATAAATAGAATTTGGGTGCTAGTGACTTGTGCATGGATAGCCAAGGAACTCAATACATGCACCACGGCAAAACCAAGCCCAAGAACTCCATGCCCATGCTTAATTCCCTAATGCCTCAGCTTGGGTTTATAGAGGCAAAGCCTATGTCTTGGGTGCTTGGGCTTGGGTCCACGAGGCGAAGCCCTTGATCCCAACGTCCAGGTTTAAGTCAATCAAGACCGGCACAATGCTTGATATTAGTGCCTGTGCTCAAGTCCATTGAGATTGGGCTAGATCTCTGCACCCAATTAGGGTCCATCGAGATCGAGCTCAAGACCTAGCACCCATTTGCGAGTCCATCAAGGCCTAATCCAATACCTAGGCCTGGGCATAAGCCTAGCATAAATGAACTAGGGCGTAGCCATAGGGGACTCAGGCATGAGAGTCCTAGACCAGGCCTCGATGGATCTTTACTTGGAACTTAGGGATTCAAGCATAGGCATCATGGTTCAAGGCGGATGTTGATGGATTCGAGCACGGGCATCAAAGAGTCAGCCACGGCCTCAAAATTACTGGCCCGACCTCAATAGACCCGGTCATGGCTTAGATGGACCGAGGCCTAGGTGCTGAAGACCCGGTCCGATCCGATTGGTCGGTTATGTGCCTAGAATGGGGAACCGGATACAAAATCACCGGTTCCAATCTTATGAAACCGAGAATTGAATTGGCATCTTTGGGGACTGAACTTTTTTGGGTCAATTTGGTCCGGTTGGGGCGGTTTGTGGATTCTTTTCGTTTACCCTTAATTTACGACTGGTCCGTATCCTCTTCCTCCCCACTCCTCTCTCTCCTGCGTCCCCCGCCCCCTAGTTCTAGCATTTTTCTATCTTCTCCGGTTCGGCTCCTTTTCTTATATGGATTGCTCTAACCCATCTGAGATCTGAGGCTACATTGTACGGGGATGAGGACATGCGATTGATTCAACGCGATCTTGAATCTTCCAAAGCGATTGTGACCAGATCCAACGCCCCAGAATTTTAAGGACACGCATGACAAAATTTCTGGAACAAAAATTAATTTCTAGCAAGAAATTGATTTCTTAATTTCTATTCCATGAACGAGTTTTTAAGCAAAAAAACACGTTTGATAACGATTCAAAATTTATATTTCTAGAATAAAATTTGTTTGGTAAAAGAATAAAATTTCTATTTCTAGGAGTGGCAACGATCGGCATCCGTTGGCCGAAGTCTGACATCCGGCGATGAGTGGTCATGTCCGAAGTCCGATGTCCGGTGTCCGGCGTCGGACGTTCAGAGTCCGACATCCGGCATCTGGCAGTCGGCGGCCATCATCCGGCATTCGACCTCCGAAGTTCAGCGTTTAGAATCCAACTAGCCGGCGACTGACGCCCGACATTCGGAGTTCGGCGTACGATGTCTAGAGTCCGGCGGCTGGCGGTCGGTGGACAATGGCTGAAGTTCGGCGGCGGCGGTGGGCAACCACATCCAACGGCCGGTGGCAAGTGGTGGGTGATTGGTGGCGAATGTCCGGTAGTCGGCGGTGGGCCTCCAGAGTCTAGCGGTTGGCGATGAGCAGCCAACGACTAGCAGGCATCCAGCATCTGATGGTCGACGGTCGATGATGGGTGGCCAGAGTCTAATGGTTGGCGATCGACGGCGGGCAGCCGGTGGTAACTGGTCGACGAGCATTGGCGAGTGGCAAGCATCCAACGTCCCACGGGCGGCTGGTGGGCGATGGGCGGTGACAAGAGTGAACGATGAGAAAATTTTCAATTTTTCATTTCTGTTCCAGAAATAGAAAAGTAAAAAATTTTAACTTCTGATTTTTATTTCAAATCTATTTCTTGAATAGAAATCTATTTCAGAAATAGAAAAATTAAATTACGTTATCAAATGAATTTCTATTTCAGACCTGTTCTGGAGAATAGAAAAACTGAGAAATTGAAAAATAGAAATGTTGTCATGCACGCTCTGACTGGCCTGTTGTTGTCAAACCTCCGTCAACAATTTTGGTTACCGAACTTCTCACATTCCTTTCCTTTTCACGGAGTTTTACCTTCAAAATTCAATTTTTTTTTCCTGTAGAGATGTTCCCTTTTTTTTAGAGACCCTTCTCTTACAAGCAAAGCTGATTCAAATTTTCCAGCAGTTCTGTGTCTATCGGTGGCTATAATCACTCGAAATCTAAATTTTTTTCGTTCTTTTCGATGTTGCCGAGCTCGACCAGATTCTGTTAAAAAGCACTAATTTTTTTGCGTTTTCAATTAGGAATTTCGGAAGCTGATTCACTCTTTTGTAAATTAAGGAAAAGGCGGAAAAAGGGAAAATGAAATTCAGGATATAAAAACCGGAACCCATGCTTGACTTGTCATTGGACCAAGATTGTGACCAGGAAAAGGAAAATAATCTGATTCAAATTTTCAATCAAGACCCTGCATTTTAATCTAATTTGCCAATCCTACCCTTTTCTTGTAGCAATATATTACATAACGCATGGCAACAGATCATCCTGATGAATATGTTTGTACAAAAACATGTCTCACTCTTCCTACTTTTATCTCCTTCCTCTCCCTCATTCGAGTTGGGGCCTGATGTCGTTTCTGAGAAGATCGATTCATTTTTGAGTCAACAACTCCAAATGGAGCCCTTAGCAAAAGAAGTCGATCCCGTCGGTGTAGAGGTCGACCCTCTATCTTTCAAGGTCCGAGATTGGCGTCTTGAAATAAAGTGGGTCGACCCATCGTCGGAACGAAATTTCAATTATAGACATAAGGTCTCGACTCCTTTTGCTTAGGGTTCCAATTTGAAGTTCTTGAAACAACAAAGGTCCATCCTCTGGCACCACGATCAAGTTCCACTTCTGATCGAGAGTTCTGAGGAGATCTTGAAAAGTAAAGAGTTGACAACAAATCTCGCCCTATAAACAATCACATATAAATGGTATAAATAGAGAGAAACTTCAATCATCTGACCAAGCAAGCCTTAACCTATGCTGCGACTCAAACTAAAGATGCAAGCTGGTGTCGTGGTCGTCGAAAACCGCGGTTAGATTCCCAGTAATTCTCGACCTAGTCTTCCGCGTGAAATCCTCGCGACAAAAACAATCCTTCACTCTAGAGGCCTCGAATCCGATGAGATGTTTCGTAATTTGTCTGTCCTGAGATTTGGCCATGCTACCGGCTTCTGAAACCCTGTTAGTAGTTCGCTTGTAGGAGCCGAACCATTTGTTCTGCATGTAGCCATTCTTCCTCCATGGAGGCACAAGCAAGTCCCTCTTCTTCAAGGACTGCCTTATTGCTGTGCTCATTATCCTCACCACTTGCTTCAACTCCTCGGGCTGGCCGACGAATATTGGAGGAAATGATTTGAGCAATGAAGTGATGCGATCGGTCGGTCGAGCAATTTCGAATTCTCCTGCTAGGGAGACCTCGGCAATGTAACGAGTATTGTTTACATTAACGTCGATGTATTGATAATCTCCAGCTGGTATTCGGCCGGTCTTCTCCCATTTAGATTTGCATAGACCTGGTGTATAACGATGTAGGAATTAGACGCCAACATCAAACTGTCCTATGGTGGATACGATGTTTGAATGAAGTCGTTCAAAATAGGGTCATTGGATCTATTGAGTATTGCTACTCCAACAGAATTATTATTAAAGCAATGGAGCTGATCAAATCAAGTACAAGAAAACATAATTATTCTGTTTAAGAAATATACTAACCGGCGTCAAAGCCCCTGTCGCGAAGACGAGCCATCAACCGTCGCTTAAAATCATGCGACGACATATTCGCTCGATCCCTCCCTATGAACTCGTGAGCGAGCTCTACTTCAGCTCCAATCTTCTCCTTCACTTCGTCACCATTGTAGTCCCTCGCGAAAATTTCCTCCAACGTCTCCCTCACCGACGACTCATCGGAATCGGACCAGCAATCATCAAAGTTGTTGCCCTCGCACTCCTCCTTGCTCAACTTCTCATCATTATCATCATCCTCCTCTCCGACTTCGACCCTTCCTTCTCTCTCCATGAACGACGTCACGAGATCAGAGAGATCGGCAAAGCTCCCTGATGGCGCCGAATGCTCGCTCCCGCTGCTCTCGCAGAGCCGAGCCGCTTCATCGAACGCGGCGGCTACCCTGTTGAACCTGATAGGCAACACTTTGGCCATATCTTCAAATGAACATGAGATTGGCCTCGTCGCCGACGTCGCTTCACTTTTTCTTTCGCTCTTTTTGAGAGAGAGTGATTGAGAGAGAGAGAGAAGAAGATGGAGTTCGATTCCCCAACCACAGGTGTTATAGAGATACTAATGTGTGAAGCGGCTTTTGGTAGATTTGGAAGGGCATGGAATTTTATTTTATATTTGTTAAAAGAAGAAGAAAGACAAAATAACGAGAGTTCTATGCATGACAATTGGAAGAGATGTATGTAGCCGTGATTGAGGTAAGATTCAGACGCATCTGCTCATGTTCACGTCCACGTACATTCGTGGGTTGGTTTGTCGAGAATGAACCAGGTCAAGTTTACTCAAATTATCATGTGCCTTTAATCTTTAATTATGTAGCTCTGATCATTAAAAAGTTGACTGGAGGTCCTCACTTCAATTACGTTGCCGGAACATCGAATTCTATTGAAGATAATTAACTCACGATACCACCTTAAATCTCATCAATCAACTAAAGTGAAGGGAGATTTCGGTCATAACATGATCCAATGGGTCCAAAAGTGAATCTGATAGGGTTAAGACCGAGGATTGTTTCCTAATTTGAGTAGATATTCCAATTTAAGCAGGTTTCTTAATTTGAGTAGATTTCTTAATTTAAAATTTTTCTAGTTCATATGTCTTAGACTGTCTATAAATAGGAGGTGCATTCTCAATTGTAAGAATTCACAATTGAATTTGATAATATATGAGAATTTTTCTCAAGTGAGTGATTTTTTTTCAATTCTTGATCCATGTTAGAAAGTCTCAATTCTTTGGTGGTGAACTTAAATTTATTTATCCTTGACTATGGAACATTCTTTTATGTTTTGGTGGTGAACTCTAACGTCCCCTAGTCTTGTCCCCTCAGGCACACCAAACACATTCACTCACGCCATCAAACACATTCAGCAGCTTCTCACAAACTCAGCATGTATCAAGTTGGTATCAGAACTTCTAGATTGAACAAGTTTTGGGCGAACCATTCCACTCTAGAAAAAAATATAGTATGAATGGAGCAAGTCCTCAACAGCAAGCGAGACATGGACAGCCGCGAAGACCTTTGGTGTACTGTCCTCGACAAATTAAAATACTGCCTTCCAAGCAGGCATCAGGAGAATGACCGCGAAATTAGAATGAAATCACATGAATTTGAAGGTAGCCTCAATCTAGATGACTGTTAATTAGTTGTATGCTATTAAACGAGTACTTAACTTCAAGTCATACTTGAATGAAAATAAGAGCAAGATTTTCATCCTTAAATTTATAATTATGCTCACTTTGGTGGGAAAACCTGACAAATTAGAGAATCAAGATAAAAAATGTAGGGTCAAATTTTAGAAAAAATTAAAGGAACTTATGAAGAAGAGGTCTTTGCCTTACAGCTATGAGCCCAACTTTTTTGTAAAGTTAAACTCTCTCAATTAACATGGTATGAGCATTGACGAGAATATTAGCAAGTTCAAACAACTCCTGATGAGGTTTGATGCTCAAGAAATGCGAGAGAATACCAGTATTTGCCTCGTCGAAAGATTGAACAAGGATATCGCCCATTTGTTTGAGCTTCAATCATATTGGTCGTTTGAAGACATTAGCTAGAAAGCGATGAAAGTGGAGAAAAGATAATGGTGGTGTGGCGGGAGGTTTTTCATCTACAAGAACATCCTCATTAATGGGTGTTTCTTCTAGCAAGGCAGAGATTATTTCGACAAAAGAGAAGTTAACTTAGTTCGTTAAAGAGTTCAAAAGATTAAAAGAAAAAAAAAATCAGATGTTGGAGGTAGAAACTGCTTTAAGCAATAGGCATTTGCGAGTTAATTGTCCTAATTGGAGAGTTATGACCAGCGAGAAATTAAGAAAATTGATTTGGAATCTCGAGAGGCTAGTAAGGATCAGATTAAGTTGAGTTCGGAGCCGAGGAGCAAGATGAGATTGTGGAATAAGTTGATGAAGATGAGATTGCTGGGTAATTGACTTATTGCTATCTATTTGGTCTTCTTAATTACATTGGTGATCATAACTTTACTTAGCTAATCACCTTGTCACGGCATCTCCAATTCTTCACGAATTTCTCGTCCTCCCTAACTCTCATTTTACCGAGGTTTATCTAGCTTCTATGAGTCTTCTCACTTTGTACTTGGGATGTCGTTAATGGCGATAGAGCATCTCTTATATGAACATTACTTGAAGTAAGACAACATATACATTCATCAAATAATAATGGTAAATAGATGATTTTTTTCAACTTCAAAATATTATTTAAGGTTCTCCCAACAAAAGTTAGCAAGATTAGGTTCAATTTGATACTATTCTTACGGATGCATGCCTTTTGTTCCGGGGGTTAAATTGGCAAATTGATAGGGACTCCAAGCATGATGGCCATAGGAACATCTACTTGTTCCACAAGGAGCGGAAATACATTACCCTTCACCTTTTAGCCCGTCTAATCCACAAAAATGACATAAATCTTTTGACAATTTAATTCTAAATCTTCTAACAATTTGTTGATTTAATCTTAAACCTTTTGACAATTTACCAATTTAATTTTTCAATCAATTTTGATTGGAAATTGCTAACGTGTACCCTAGTCGTCCTATGCGGCACGATCGCCAAGGTGATGACTACCACATGCAAGGCTTGACGAGGGTGGCCGCCACCTAAGGCCAGCAACCTCTGCTAGCAATCAATGAGGCCCAACGATGACTAGTGGAGGGAAAAAAAAGGAAAAGGAAAAAAAATTCAGAAAATTTTTAAAAAAAAATTGTATACTTCAATGTTAGTCATACCACGTAGGACAGTTGGTGCTTACTAGATTGCCATGTCAGCAATCTCTAACAAAATTGACCAACATGATTAAACTTACAAATTGTCAAGAGATTTAGGGCTAAATTAGTAAATTGACAAAAAAATTAAAACTAAATTGGTACAATTGAAAAGTTTAGCATTAAATTAGCTGTTGTATAGTAGGGTTAAGATTTTTTTGGATAATATTCCCATCAATTTAGGATAAGAAAAGGAAGCGAGTGGAAAATGGCTTTCAAAATCAAAGGGAACATTTAGGAGTGGCTAGTTATGTCATTCGGTCTTTTCTAATGTTCCGAACATCTTCGTGAGGATTATGAGTGAAATCCTTTGTCCTTTTATTGGTTGGTTTATGATAATTTATTTTAATGATATTCTTGTTATAGTAAGAGCGAGATAGAACATTTGTCTCACTTTAAAATAAGTCTTCGAAGTCTCAAGGAAAAAAAGCTCCAAGCCAAGATTGAAAAAAAAAAAAAATTCCGGCTGTTGTCTCCAAGCATCGTTTTCCTTGGCTACTAGTTTCCAAATATGGGATTTTTTGTAAATCAATCAAACATGGAGGCGATGAAGACGTGGTCAATTCCAAAATCTGTTTCTAATGCGAGGACCTTTCATGGTCTTCCCTCTTCCTATTGCAAATTTCTGAAGAATTTGACCACTATCACGGCTCCTATCAAATGCATGAAGAAGGGATCTTTTGAATGATTCAATGTTACCCACAATACTTTTAAAGTCATCAAACAAAGCTTTCCTAAAAACCTCTAATCTATTTCAGTGAGAAGTTGATAGGGTTAAGGAAGAATGATTCCACTTATGATAAGGAGTTGTTTGCCATTGTGAGAACTTTTGATCATTTGAGTCACAACATGAAGCTTAAATAGTTTGTTCCTCATTTTGATCATGAGATTTTCATGTACATTAGCGGTCAATGCAAACTCAATTCAAGACATGTCAAATGAGTAAATTTTCTTCAATTCTTTTTCTTTTTCTTGAAAGAAAAGGATTGGCCACTTGGTATAGTTCTATTACGGTTTTTGTCAGCAACACTTATTTATGGGTAGAAGTTTTCTAGAAAATCCACTAATCACAAAAGAAGATTGAATGGAATGCTTTAGCATCATATGCCAAAAATAAAGCAATACAGTCATTGACATTTGTGTTGTCAATTCAAAAGAAGATCGTCTGTGTTAAGATCTAAAGTTGGAATCTAATGCCTTTGTATCAATTTTTTAAATGTAAGTCCTCATACTTTTTTCAGCTTAAATACCCACGTATGCACAGATGATTATTCTATGGAGAAATTGTCCAAAAAATCTTAAATCTATTGTACTTTTATCAATTTGATTCAAAATCTTTCAATTTTACTTATTGAGTCTTACACCTTTTGACAATTTGCTAATCGAGTCCATCCAACCAATTTTAATCAGAAATTATAGATGTTGACATCAATCATCCGACATGACACAACCAACACTTACATTGACATCTTAAATAATATCTTATTAATATTTTGGATATTTTCATAATTTTTTCTTCTTCTTTTTTCCTTTCTTTTCCTTTCCGGTGGCTAGCAGGCAATCACTGGTAGGGAGGCCTAGTCTCACCTAGGCAAGCATCAACCTTGCCAAACCTCACTTGGGCAAGAGTCAATAAGGGCTCCCCTCGCCGAGCATCGCCTTGTTGAGAATGAGGTTGACGTTAAGGCCGCTATAAGGCCTGACCATTGCGCCTCCATCCAATATCAACACCAGCCCCTTGCCCACTAGAGTCGTCGATGTGTTCCTCCATTGCTCTCTTTGCCACCATGCGCAAAGGTTGTGAGCCACAGCAATAGAGGTCATGGGTCGGCCTTGCCAAATTTGGCTTGGGTGAGGCCACCTTGGCCTCGCCTAGGCCTAGTCAATGATTGGCCTTGTCAAATCTGGAAACGATCACCCTTACCCAAGTGAGGCTCGGCAATACTGACCCTTTCTTATAGTAGGCTAGGCTAGCCTTCAAGAAAGAAAAGGAAAGCGAAGAAAGGAAAAAAAAATTAAAATAGTGTCCACATCAGCAGTAACTGTGCTCATGGGATGATAACTATCCACATCAGCAATTTCTTGCCAAAATTAGCTGGATAGATTCAATTGGTAAAACATGAGAATATTTAGAATTCAATTGGCAAAATTGAAAAGTTTAAGACTGAATTAATAAACGTCCAATAGATTTTATATACATGTGATGTATCATTTTTAGATGGAGTTTCGTGTTATATGACTTATCATACAATCTCCCCATTATTCTGTCCCGATGCATTGATTAGACACAAACTGTGGTCTTTAATAATATATAACGTGAAACTCCGTCTGAAATTGACATGCCACATTTATCTAAAGAATTGTCTATCAAATGGGGCTTGAATTTGTCTTTAAATTGAAAAGCCAATATACTGTCAGCATAAATCTTGTTTCAATCTCTAGATGGTCGTTCCGGCCACAAAACATCTATTGTGGCATGCGAAATTCGGATATTATTATTTAAGAGCGAGGACTTACCGTTTTGGGAGTGTCCGGATTCTGTTCAATGGCGATTTTTCGATTCTTAGCCCCAATCAATAAAATTCAATATACATCCACATTGAGATTATCTATGTGCAGCAATATGATTTTTGAGCCCGCGTCAGCCTGTGCCAAATATAAGGGCATGCCGAAGATCGACTTTCCACGGTGTGTTTCTAATAATTTCTTCTTTATGTACTATAAGAGGATTTAAAAGCATCTTTAGTGTAATTACACAACTAAACTTATCTTAACCGAACTAAACTACAACGTATGTCAATTGCAATTTGCAAACACAACGTGAAATGAGAGACTCAAATTCATCATGATATGGACAAAGATACTTATGTAACAACCGGTACTCCCACCACAACAAATTTCAAATTAATATTCTTCTCACAAATAAAAAATTTCAAAATGATACAATGACATATTCACCCTACACTAATTTTAGTCTCACTAAAAAACGCAAATTAACACCCCCGACCCAAATGTACCTCTATTACCATATGGTCCAATAATATTGTTAAAATGCGTACATGAGAGATAATTATAATATAGATTCTTTATAAAGAATAATAGGATTCGACATGAAAAATTCACAGATGTTCACCTATATGCATCTAAATGAAGGGTAAATTGTCTATTCCAGAAAGTCATGTACAAGATTATCTTGATTGTCCCAATACAGACATATTGGTAATCAAGAAATTTTGTGTCTAGAAGAGCCATTCGACATTCTTGCAGAGCTAAAGTTGCATATTCCGATTTTATTGAGATTTTTTATGATACAAATATTAGTTTAGGCTAATTGTGTTATGGCAGTACCGATTTGACATTTTTTATGAGACAAAAGTTAGTTTGGAATGAATGTGTCATGAGTTCTACCGGATTGGAATATTTAATGGTATTGACTGTAAAATTAACCTGATTTTATGCGCCTTAATACTTCTTATATAGAGTCAAATCATCATCGGGTCAGACAAAATTCAAGCTACTTTTGCTGTGATACGGAAATAAGCATATCTTTGGCGCTGCTTTCTTAGGTTTACTATGTGTAAACTTGACCATCTAGTCTTATTTATGCTTTTGTCTTCATCTTTTTAATTAATTGACCATTTTCTTTGCCCTTTATGCCCGCCATGGCGAACTCGCCCATACCCTTTGACCAAAGAAGAGGACCTCTTCTTCGGGACTTTTCCAAGGCTTCAAAGCGCGTGAGGTAAGGTTGCATTTTGCCCCTCAACGAATGGTCTCAATCTGATTTTAACCCCTGAATGATATTATTGTACCACTCAAAACCCCAGAACTTGATCCTTATGTCACCTAAACCTGAGAACTCCAGCTTGTGTCAATTTAATTGAAATTGTCAACAATTTTTTGCAGTTTTATGGACATTGGTTATAGCAATATGAACTTCCAGGGCAAAGCCAATTATTGCTAGAACCCGATCTCCAATGGGACCACGGTAGTTAATAACGAGGGTCCTATTCGGTGCCCATATCATTTAAAAGTTATGATTTGGATGGTCCATGATGGATTGGTCGAAATAGTGACTTCGAGACTCAACATGCTCATAAGCGAAAAAGAATAAATATGCTAAGCAAAATTTATCATGCTTTGGCAAGTTGAACCCTAGAAAGGTTGGTTTTTAAAGACCATTTATGTATTACCCTTTGAGTCGATTGAATCAAGGTGGGTTCGCTAAATTGCCACAACCATGATCACTCGTGTAATAGAGAAGCTAGGTGGCTCTTGTTTGGGGAAAAGTACTAAAAAAATCCTAAACCTTTTATATTTGTACCAATTCAATCCTAAACTTTTCAATTGGACAAATTTAGTCCTAAACATTTTTACATTGATACCAATTCAATCTATCCGACTAATTTAAGCCAGAAACTGTTGACATGGCCACCATCGGTCTTATGTGGCATCATGTGGACAAAAATATATATATATATATATATATATATATATATATATATTTATTTAGGTTTTTTCATATTTTTAATTTTTTTCTTTTAATTTTAATTTTTCCTTTCTCCTTCACCCCTTGGCCCGCGAGGTCGCCGGCAAGGTTGCCGCCACAGGCGGTCCGGGCGAGGGCCCCCACGACCTCGCCGACCACTTTGGGGCCACAAGCGAGGGCATCGGCCCCCGGGCCCTCGCCCGCCACGTGCGAGGGCCATGACGCCCTCGCCTAAGGCATCGTGGCTCTCGCCGCCACAAGCGTGGGCCTTTGCACCCTCGCCTATGGGCGACGAGGGTGCGGAGGCCCTCGCCTTGGCTAGCGAGGGCCACCACTCCCTCACCTTAGCCAGCAAGGGCCTTTGCTCCCTCACCGTGGCCGACGACGAGGGCGTGGCGGCCCTCGCTAGCCAAGGGGTGATGGTTTGGGCCCTCACCGGATTTGGGTGGGGGGCACCCGGGTGGGGGCGGCGAGGGCGCAACAACTCTCGCCAGTGGCCGGCGAGGTCGCGAGGGCCCTTGCCTTGACCAGCCTGTGGCTGGCGATGGTCTTCTGGCGATCTCGCCGATCAAGGGGTAAGGAAAAAGGAAAAAAATAATTTATAAAATATAAAATTAATAAAAAAATTTCCACATGGCACCACATAAGACCGCCGGCAGCCATGTCAGCAATTTCCGGTTTAAATTAATCGGAATGACTGAATTGGTACAAATATGAAAATGTTTATGACTAAAGTTTAGGATTGACTTGATACTAATGGAAAAAGGTTTAGGACTATTTTGGTACTTTTCCCCTCTTTTTTGCGTTGAAAAGGAGAATGGAGAATGGAAAAACAAGCCATGTATTTTACGGTTTAGAGCACAATAGAACTGATCATATGAAATTTAGGGTACAAGATGATAGAAAGTGATCCTCGAGGTTGCAAAATGAAATAAAAAATCGGATTGAGGGTGGCAAAATGGAAGATTCCCTAATAAAATAAGAACCAAGTCGAAAGAGGCTTTAAATACAAATAATAAAAATGGTTTTCTCCCCAGACCTTCTCTGCGTTCCATCTTTATTGTTTTCTTTCTCCTTTCTTATGCATGCAACGCCACCGACATTTCTTCCTCTGTGAACCTGGGACAGGCGATGTCATTGTTCCACTTAGAGGGGAGATGGGGAGTTCGATCTATAAGACTAGATAAAAATAAAATAAAATTCAAACCATGGTTTTCATATACACAATGCGAATCTCCATCCAAGATAGCTAAGCCCATTTCTATCAAAAGAATTTTGGGACAATTGCATTGAAAGTCTTAAAATTTATCATAAAAGTACGATTAAGTATTAAAATTTTCAAAAAAGTGCAATCAAGTATGAATGATGCATTTTTGCGGAAAATAAATAATTTGAAGAATATTTTCCTAAAAATAATTATTCGTTATTTAAAAAAATGAATGAACAAATAATATTTTCATTTATAAATTATTGTCAATAATGAAAATGTTTTTCATTGACTATTTACTTCGAGTGATATAAGCAATTATTTTTAGAAAAATATTATTCAAATCATTCATTTTCTACGAAATAAACAGAGCCTAAAACTTGTCACAATTGAGTTATTTTATTAGCTCTATCCAATTAATTAAGTCAATAGAAGATGCCAATGCGACTTTTTTTAATCATTTTCTCTCTCCTACGTGGCTTCTAAAATTATTTTCTCTTTTCTATATGGCCTACATTACTTACATAGACTAAAATCATTCAAAAAGCTGATGTGGGAGAGAAAATAATAAAAATAAAAACCACATCAGCTTTTTTCGTCAATCTAATTGGGTGGAGTGAACGAAATGATTTGATTGCACAAATATGATAAATTTTAGCATTTAATTATACATTTTGAAAGTCCTAGGATTCTATTGTACTTTCTTAATAAGTTTTAGAATATTTGATACACTTTTCTCAGGAATTTTCCATCGAACGGTGCATGCGTTCACGGCCAATCCCTGTGAAAAAGGGTCCTATTTTGAATTGAAAATTCAATGTGCTGCGAGCATAAATCTAGGTTCCATCTTTACACGGTCACTCCATTCAGTAAAGCAGAGGCTTGGCTAAGCTTTAGCTGTGATCCAGAAATAAGCATTGTCTTTAGCATATGCTTCCTTCTTCAGGTCTCTTCTAACGTGTAAAGTTGACCATCCTGTTTTATTTATGCTCTTTTCTCCTCCTCTTTAATTAAGCACTAATCATAATTCTATGCCCGTTATACCCCTAATGGCGAACCCGCCCAAGAAGTTTGACAAAAGGGGACCCTTTCCAAGGCTTCGAACCGCGTGAGGCAATTTGCATTTTGTCCCCCAATAGAATGGTCTCAATCTCATTTTAACCCTTGAATTATATTCTTTGTATCAACCCCAGAACTTGATCTTGGGTCACCTCTTAGACCTAAGGACTATAGCTTGTGTCAATTTAATCCAAATTAGTCAACGGTTTTTCGCAGCTTTCGAGGATATTGGTTATCGAAATATTTGATCTCTTGAGCAAAAAGAATTATTACTAGAGCTCGATCTCCAATGGAATAGGTGAATCTCAGTCATTACCAATGATTATCCTATTTGGAGCCCATAACATCTAATGATTATAAATTTTATAGTCCATCATAGATTGGTCCAAATAATGATTTCGATGCTTGACTTGCTCATGAGTGAAAAAGATCCAATTATGCTATGCAAAAATTATCATGCTCGGGCAAGCTGAACTAAGAAGGGTACTCTTTTCTATATCATGCCATTTTTACCCTTCAAAGAGATTTGAGGTGGTTTGACTGAATTGCCAAATCCATGATCACTCGTGCAAGAGAGAAGCAAGATAGATCTTGCAAAAAAATTAAAAAAAAAATAGAGATAAGTGCAATAGAAATTCTAAAACTTGTTACGAAAATACAATTAAGTCCTAAAACTTATAAAAAGTGCAATCAAGTCTTAAAACTTATCAAATTGGTTCAATTAAATCCTAAAATTAACACCGTCACACTTGCTAATGGAAAATGCGACGTGGCGCGGACGTGGCATTTAAATTATTTTTTATTTTCCATGTGGCTTTTTAAAATTATTTTTTATTCAAAATTAGATTTAAAAACTAAAAAAAGAAAAGCTAAAATTTATTTAAAAAACTGTTAAAAAAATAGAGAAAATGGCAACTCCTCTGTCGCCGCCCGACTAGGGCGAGGGCGAGGGCACCCGCATTTGGGCACGCCAACCCTCATGGGGGCCGGCGACCATCGCTCGCCTTGGGCGAGGCCTCGCCGGCCCTCGCTTGGGGCCAACAACCGTTGCTTGCCCCGGGCGAAGGCCAACGTGCCTAGATTTGGGGGCCGGCGACCCTCGCCGGCGCCGGCGAGGCCTCGCCCGGTCGGCGCGGCGCCCATCGACCTCCACCCAAGGCAGTAAAATCACACGGCCCCCCGGCGATGGGCGGCGGCGGCGTTAGCGAAGCTGCCATTTTCTCTGTTTTTTTTTTCTTAACATTTTTTTAAAATAAATTTTAGTTTTTAAATCTTTTTTAAATAATTGAATAAAAAAAATTTTAAAAAGCCACATGGACAATAAAAAAATCATTTAAAATGTCACGTCCGTGCCATGTCAACATTTTCCATTAGTAAGTCTAACGGTATTAACTTTATGATTCAATTGAATCAATTTGATAAATTTTAGGACTCAATTACATTTTCGTAATAAATTTTATGACTTTTATTGCACTTATTCAAAAAAGAGAAAAAAACTCAAGCAAGTTCCGTTTCGGACGGTTTTGAGCATAATAGGACTGGTTCTATGAAATTTTGGGGTATAAAATCGGAACTGGGGGAGCAAAATGGGAATTCTAGTAATAAAAAAAGGAGCAAAGTCCAAAGGAAGCATAAGATGCGATTAATAGCAATAGTTTTCTATTTAGGGAAAACCTTAATGAAATCGAATTTTTTTTCTTTTTAATTTTCTAATAATATGCCACTCCTGCGCTTCTCTCCCTTCTCCCTCCCTCGATGGTTGAAAAGGAGATTCTATTGCAGCTTCTTTAATCGCCTCCCTCCCTTCCTCCCTCTCCCTCTCCCTCTCGATCTCGACGGCAGGAGCGCGAACGAACGCAGAATAGGGCGAAACGCGGGTCAAAGCGGCGAACTTTGACGCGTTCCCACATGACCCACCAAGGTTTGCTGCTCCAATTCGTGCTGTTCGTTGTTGGGTTTCTCTTGGATTCGTGTTTGAATTCTTGTATCTCCTAAAGTTTTGATTTTTTTTCGGAGGGTTTAACTTGGATCCCTTCGTAGCCCGTTCGTAGCCCGTGTTGGAACTGCATTTTGAGAGCGAATTGTTTGTCCTGGTCCATGTTACATGAGATCCGAACTTTGGCAGTGCCTATTGTTTGTGATTATTTGGATGGGTCAAACTTGTGAGGATGCTTTGGCACTAGATCCTAGGTTTTGTTCTGTATTAGGTTTTGAGATGGGCTCTTTGGGTGGTTATTGAGGTGGAGGACTTCATTTTGAATGATGTTAGTGGGAAATCAGGCTTCAGTTTTGTGGATTCAGCAAAGCCTGAAGTTTGTGGCATTCTGGAGTTTTGCTGCTTTAGTTTTGTGGATTGAGCAAAAGCGGAAATCCCTGTAAGTGTAGAGTTTGTTGTTGATGGAGCTTTGCGTGATGTTCTAATTTTGTCAGCATTTCTTGTTTCTAATAAACCGCAGATTTTTGTTTTTGACTTCTCGTGGCATATGGTCAATAAAAGCAGCGGTTCTTTTTTTAATGTACTCTCTCTCAATTATAATGTGGTTATGGGCATCGGAGTTGCTTTTGTTGTGCTCTAGTCTTGTAGTCTCCGCAGTCTGATAGAATGACAACTTTCAGCACCGATATAGGTGCTTTGGTGATTCCTTGCTAGTTTCTGGGTAGTTGGGTGTTTTTATATGTTGAGCCGATTTCCTGTTGTTTCCCATGGTTATTTCCATTTCATCAAAAAATATTCCTGCTTATGAGTGAGAGAGAACTTTTAGGGTTTTACATTAGTAGATAAATAATTTTTTAAGGGTTTGTGGGCTTCTTCTCACTACGTCCTGTAATCTGTTTGTTATGCAATTCGGTAGCTTGAAATTTTTAACACACACGAAATGTACTTATATGTAGATGTTGTGTTGTAGCGTAATGTCTCATGGTGATAAGACCTCCTGTCCGTGACAAATGCACATGCATGCACACGCATAGTATCTTTGTGGCTTATGGAAGTTGCGACTCTCTCAGTGAGATAATGATCTAGTGAACAATGAAATGTCTTTTGATACTCATGTCATGTGTTTTTTGAACCATTTATGACAATTGGAATGAGCTACTTTGTATTGGAGGACTTCAGCAGAGGTTTTTTTTCCTGCCTATAGAAAGTCGAATTGAGCATTCTTTTTACATGATAATCTTCTAGGATGTTTTTCTCCATATTGGATCTTATTCTAATAAACAACTACTGTAATCTTATCATCTGTCAATAATCTGAAACTCAATGCATTGGAGTATTGTGTAAGTGTCAAATTTATTCTCGACATTATCTTGTTATATGCAGGGACAGTTTTATTTTGAGATCGAGTTAATTTTCCGTGTGACATTTAGTTGGATCTATATATAAATTCATCCTACCTGTGGGAGAATGGCGGATGGAAATTCGAGTTTCTGGGGCCCAGTGACATCCACTAAAGAGTGTTGTGAGCAGAATTACGCCTATTCTTCGTATATCGCTGAATTTTTCAACACAGCATCGAACATTCCCTGCATTGTTTTGGCACTGATTGGTCTGATCAATGCCCTAAGACAACGATTTGAGAAGAGATTCAGTGTCCTTCACATTTCGAATATGGTACTTGCTATGGGAAGCATGCTATATCATGCTACCCTGCAACGAGTGTAAGTAACTTTCTTAATCCTGCATTACATTGAATCAATCTGTTGCCCATGAGAATCATTCCATGGTTAGGTTTTGTGCATCATGTAATGAGATGTTAAAACCACCAAATCAGATTAACTGGTTCCTCATAAATGAATCCAATACTTTTGCCCCATAAACATCCAGGGCATAATTTTGGAGGGAATATTGAATTTCCTGACAGAGTAGCCCTTAAAGTGTTTATTCTTTTCCTGAGATCAAGGATGTCTTGCTTGTTGGATAGTGAGTTACCTGGGCATTAGGCATGGGTTTAGCTTCCACAATTATTGTCCCCTGCCTTGTGTGTCTATTTTGTGACTTCAGCAGAGTAACCTGTATTATGTCCCTATAACTTTGAAATGTTAAGGACAAAAGAAGTATCTGACACATTAAATAGCCCAGTTTTGATAAATGGAATTTACATTTACAACAACTGCGGATAGATCTTGGCTTGTCTCATATAGTTGGCTTTATTATAATTGCAATCATCATTCTTACGTACACACTAGTATGAAGTGCATGGTTTTGCATGTTACGGGAGTTGTGGATGGCACCAATTCTTTTATTTTTGTTTGATAGGCTTGAAATATGTTGTGGCATGGGCTTCCTGCTTGATTTATCATAGATTGGTTTGCATCCTGATAGTCTGTTAATGGTATCTGTCTTCAAGTTGGTCAGATGACTATCATTAGAAAATATATTGTTTTGTAAGCTTAATAGATATGTGGATGCGATTTGTTAAATCTTTATCAGGCAACAACAAAGCGATGAAACTCCAATGGTATGGGAAATCTTGCTGTATATGTACATCCTCTATTCTCCGGATTGGCACTATCGCAGTACAATGCCCACATTCCTCTTCCTCTATGGTGCTGTCTTTGCCATTGGACATTCATTCTTCAATTTTGGCATTGGCTTCAAGATTCACTATGTGGCCCTCTGTCTACTGTGCATTCCCCGAACGTACAAGTATTATATACACACTGCTGATGCCTCAGCTAAACGACTTGCCAAGCTGTATGTAGCAACCCTTGTTCTCGGTAGCATATGCGGGCTGTGTGATCGCTTCTTCTGCAAGCAAATATCTTCTTGGCCCATCAATCCTCAGGGTCACGCGCTATGGCATGTCTTCATGGGTTTCAATTCGTACTATGCAAATACGTTCTTGATGTTTTGCCGAGCTCAGCAATGTAAATGGTCACCAAAGGTGGTTTATTTCATGGGGATTTTGCCCTATGTGAAGATTGAGAAGCCTAAAGTCCAATGAGATATATCAGAAAGGAGGATCGACTTTTATGTTCTCGGGGATAGTTTGAGAGTTTTGAAACAGAGACGGAGGCAGGCGAGCGATTGCAGAGTTTACTTTTGCTCCTTTTCTTGGTATTTATTTGGTTACACTATGTCATCTACTGGCTTTTGCACTTGAAAACAGGGAACGTGTATCATATTCAGTTCGCGTTTCTGTTTGTAGGATGCAACTGCTCTGCTCGCAAACCAAGCATGTGTTATGTAACAGCTGTGGATTCAGACTCTCATCTTTTTTGGTTATTAGTGTATTGTTAGTTTGAGCCTTTGACTGCTTTTTAATGCTGGAGAACAGTCGGGTTAATACTGAAGCAGGATTTTGTTTTCAATGACTACACAGGACTACCCGCATTGAAGGGATAGGAGTTTTTGTACTGGAATTTTGCAAGCTCTTGGTTGTCACTTCCTATTTTTGGCACTTAAATGAGCTATTGTGAAGTCCCCGTACTTCTGTTCTGTTGAAGCAGGCAAAGCCTGAATTCCGTGAATCACCATAAAAAGATTAACGCATGCGCAAGCAGAGGCATATACCCTGGCGCAGAGAGTGATTTGTAAGCTGAATGATCTGATAAATAAACAATGGACATGGATGTTTGTTCGAATGCCGAAGCCACAGAGACCTTAGCTTGTGTCGATTCTGTTGTGTTCTAAACCCGAGTAAGTTGCAGTTTTTTCGATCATATAAAACACATGATATAAGTATGCTATTCCCCAGTGGTTTTATGTGGGTAAAGACTGAAGATACGTTTAAGGAATGTGTCAAAGGCTCAAATTGCATCATCGCGTAAGGGGGACGTTACAGTATACTATAAAGAAAAAGCATGTTAAATTTTTCCTGAGTGACAACACTAGTCGCTCATCATTTTCTGCAAGCAAACGTGAACCATTACGATGCTCATTTTGGCGCCAATAGAAAAGCCAACACAGAACGAAAGATATGAGAGCAAAGCATACCCATTCCATTCCGATCTCACTCCCTCTTTTCCAAAAAGCGAAAGTATTTAATAACGACTCCATTAGCCCGCACAAGAAGAAAGATGAAACTGTGTAATGAGAACAGAAAGAAGGATTCGCTGAGTGATAAGGGAAAGGGGCAATCATCCGGTGGAACAACCTAAATCTTTTCCCTTGCTAAACATAAATCTCATGTAGTCCGATAATCGGGCATCTGATGCTCCTCGATTATCAGAATTCAGACAAAGTGGTGCTAAGTGCGGTCCCTCCAGAGGGGACGAATAGAGTAAAAGAGGACAAAAGAAGCAGACTCAAGTTTCACAGACCGATATAACTAATCGAGACTTCACCTACATGATTGGTTAGCATACACTGTACAGAACATTCATCTGAAAAGCCTACATTTGCAGTCTTGAACGCTGCAAATGCTAGACAGAAACGACACCATATACAGTGTTCTTTTGTCACTGAGCTCCTGCAGACATACTATGCTCAGTGCCGATGGCTGACGATAAGTCGACAAAGCAAAGTCCGTGCACACTGCAATGCTTACTTATGATTGAGCGGTCATCGTCTCGTTGATAATTTGCCCAAGCTTCATGAACAGGGATTGCTGCTCCTCGAGAGTAAGGTTCATTAGAATCTGCAAGATATCAACAAGCAGACATTCTCAATAGGAAACTGAGTTTCAACAGAATATGTTCGATAGAGTAATAAAAGATATATACATGTCGTCATACCTGCCCTAAGATCGTCTCGACTGACAAGTTCATAGCCACTACAAAGGACTGATGGTAGATATATGCAAACACAGCCATCACCATCTAAAGTAGAGAAGTTGACTTAGTAAAGCAGAAGAGGCACGCAGCACAAAACATATTTCTCAGACAATGCACACTAGCCAACTGAAATGGTGAAACTCAGAAACATAACAGAGAACAAGAAATCACTGAACCTATGCAACTACAAATGATACAAGAGAATGTTCTGAGTTAATTATTATGTCACCTGACAATCCATTCTATCTGTTATTCCACCATGTCCTGGAATACTGTCACCAAAATCCTGTGGCACAAAGGAACAAAATGGAGTGTCAAGACCTGAGTACAAAACGTGTCGGACCATTAGGATTGTTCTAAATTACAAACCTTGATCTTGAAGGCACGTTTAAACCCGCTTGCGAAGAAGCCTCCAAAAGGTGCTATAATGGACGCAAATAGACCAAGACAGAGAGCATGCCATTGGACTGGCATTATTGCCACCTCTTTCCATGGAAACTGATCATTAACAACAAACTAAGTCACTCAATCTAAACATTTCTTGAGTATAATGCCAACTCTCTTAGATCCGTTTCTCACAAGTTTCTTTTAGGCAAACCAATTGCTCAAACAGCTCAAACAAATAAGGAAAGGACTAATCAGGCCAGATTTTACAAGCTGCTGAGGACACTCATTAGTAAACTGAATTGACAATCGGAATTTAAGCAGGGAAAGACATCGCGCATCCCAAAAATCAAAATCACAAAGGACATCTCTAGTTCAAGCATCAACTTATTAAAAAAAGCAATAAAATTGAGAGCAATTGACTCACCAATTGAGCAAACCATCTGGGTAGAGTGTAATACTCTGGCCTGAAAAATGGATCAGGATCACACTGAAGCCAACCAGTAGATAAATCCTGCAATGATCCAGACAAGATAATGAAGAACTGAGGCGATTCTGAAGCAGAACCTGATTCAAATAAAAGTTTATAGTAGTGATTACCTTCCTCGGACATGTTAGCCACTGGAAACGGCCCATAATACTAGCTAGCTGCATATACATGAAAACATACCATGATTACCACCATAAAACTGAATCTGGTCATGGTTACCAGCAAAAAAAAGACTATACATAGGCCAATATGGGACCAGATACCCTCAAAGCATGAATATCTCGAAAGGAGAAGTTAGGACCTCTCCAGACAGGTTCAAATGCAAAAAAAATTTAAAATCAAAGTGAGGTGCCTCAATAAAGTCTGAAGGATATGGCAAACAGTTCCTTCGGGAACCAACAATATTATTTCAACAGACATTTAAGATTAAAGTTGCAAAAAGTGTCCCACCAAGGAGTTTAAAGGAAATTCCAGTCCATCCCTAGAAACTCATTGGAATGGAGTCAGCACGGGTCCACTACAACACATATAAAATCCAAAATAGACATCCTTTATTGGATTATTCATCTATATGAAACACAAATTACACATACGAATTTGGAAATGCACAAAGAGCAATGCCATAAATACCAATCTGACGAAAACCAAAATAGACCTCATATCCTACCATGACATAAACAGTATTGTGAAGAGCATGAATTGAGTTAAGGTCTTCTTCCATCACCCCAAACCAAAACACAGGGAAGCATTTGGGTACTATTACGTGCACAAATGCAAACCAAAACGACACAAGACATAGGTACAGTGAGACATCTTGACAACTCACCAGAAATGCAGAAATCATAGTAGTAAAAGATGCTCCTATAAATCCCTCCCAAGTTTTCTTTGGAGACAACTTGATCAATGGGGTTCTTCCAAAAAAGAAGCCAAAGACATATGCGGCGATGTCATTGATCACTATAAGCGTTGCTGGAAGAAGAAACCTGCAGGACCAATAACACTATTGCGTCAATGACGTATAATTTCATGCCATTAATTACCAAATAGGCAACTAGAAACTGAAAGTTTTATCACAAAAGAGTGACAGCTTCAAGTATACACTCAAATACTTCTCGTGACAGATTACACAGCAAGGATCCTTGACAGATAAATCAAAACCTTTAGACCACTCCACTGATGTTAAACCACATGAAAAATGTGAATAAGGCATCAAATGTCAGATGTTGGCAAAAAAATCTCTACAAGGATAGAATATGTCAAATATCCTTACATGGGAAACAAATCAAGGGTGAATCCCAGCTAGTGATTTTCAAAAATGAATATCGCATATTTCTTCAAGATACCTATCAAAGCCCTTCATGATACAGTCATAGGATATCTATCCACGCTTACTGAAGAGTTCCATCAAATTTATGTCCAGTCTCTCCAAATTAAAATGGAAGATGATCTTGAAAAATTATTCATTGCTGTGAATAAACAGAAGGGGTGTAAACAAGAGAAGGGACGCAAACATAGAGACATACAAGAAATCCTGAAGGCATCTTAAAGTATCATTTTCAATCTCATAAAACCATAACACCAAAAAATACTTGCTTTTGTTTTCATGGAACATCGATTGTGCAAAGCAAATATTTCAACGAATGGAGGAGCTACCAAGGAGGAATTATATCCAACATTTTTGTAATACTTCTTTTGACTATGCATAAGTTCCACAATGCAGTGATAATCCAAGATGGAGAAATGAGGACATAATCGCTTAACCATGCACCTTGCAGAACTCTAAGAGAAAAACCTGAGAGCAGACACTTCAATCTTTTCTTTTGATGTCAAGCCGACACTTCAATCATGAAGGAGAGATAATGACAAATAAATAAATAAATAAATAAAAAGAATACATGACAGTTCCAGGTCCACAAGAATACAATATCGAACCTAGGATAGGAAGTGGACATAACAAGCACAGATGAATAAGTCACATGAACTTAAATATAGGAGAAGTGCAGGGCTCAAGGACACGAATGACAACACGTTGGGCTCAGAGTACAAATTCGAGTTTGACATGCATCTTTACGTGCTTTCAAATAGACGAAAGGATCAGAAAAGATCTTTCCTTTTCTAGATGTAGTGACTCACCAGAATATTCCCTCAAAGATGTTGGCAACAGTAAAAGCAGACTGAGTAAACACCACAATGAGAATCATGTGTGTCCAAGCATACTGGCTAAATTGATACTTGTACATCTTCTTCTTCAAAGTAACAATGAACCACACGAAGCCTGAGTCAAGTTAAAAAGGATTACCTATATCAGCAATTTTTCATAGCCAAAAGCTGCAGACAAGAACACCAGTCATTTGTACATCAATCAATAATATCCATTTCCATGCTAGCATGTCCAATACATGTGCGCAATATGAGAAGCCATCCATGTGGCAACACAGGAAAAAACGATAATTCCATTACAGTTTTCAGCAACATCTCAATAATTGAAGTGAATTTAAGAGGATTCACTCGGATTAACAAACGGAGTTAGCCTACATTAGAATGCTTGTAATGTTTTCACGTGCGTAATGTTGTTGATCGGAGCGTGGCATTAATAGAATCAACATGGTTAAGGAAGTGTGTTTGAAACCACCCTTATACTAACATTTAGTACCTATGAATTACCTTCCATTCTTCCCTAGCAAAATACTTTTCTGTGGACAACTATGGAATTTGAAGAAAGAACTTAGTTCACAATGACCAATCTCAATTTCCTCAATTAACTGTAAACTACACACTGACATCATGCAGAACATGACAGTCAGACAGGCTACATCAGATCATCCACACAGGCATATATACAGTAAAGTACAGCCATCACATTTGTTCAAGTCATTTTGAACATTTAATACGCACCTGCAATGTACAACGCGTAACAGGCAATCATATGATACTTGACAAGTTTGCTGACAAGCTTATATAAAACCATATCCGTTGTTACAGTGTTGACTAGTTGTTGACTGAGAATGCGTCCATATACAAATAACATCGCGGTGAAGAAAAAGTGCCTGAACAAAGACATGTGAATAAGAACCGGTTCTCATAATAAGCCTCACCAATGCTGATTACTTGCATAGTAACCCTACAAATGAATCGGTATGTGTAGATTTTAATCTATGCAATACCAGTTCAACATCCTAAATCCTGGGAGTTGTCTGTCCTCATGGGATCTCCTTAGTAGATTGAAAAGTTCTTTGGCCATAAAAATTTGTATGACGACAATCATGGCAGTGATGTATAGGTGACCCATGTAAATAACTAACGCAAATCCCCCAATCATCCACATGGTTGAGTAAGTCCGGATCAACATCGATCGGTACTTATTTTGATCGTTAACAAGCAAATCGGATCCATTTGCTTTACTAGCTTCTTGAAAACCCTGGACAACATGAAAATAAATGATACCCTTATTAGACAACGGCAGCATTCAAACGCAGCAACAGCTGATAAAGAAAGCTTCTATTTACAAACCTCACTGGAACGCTTGCGATGCCGAACCCGAGGCGTTTGAGAACCACTGTTCTGCATAGCTCTACTTTGTGATTATCACTCAATGGCAAACGCATATACTCTCGAAGTGATTCTGGCTAATTTCACGTAATGAGCTGCTACCAAATAATACCAGTCAAATGAATGCAAATTACTTAATACAGTTCATTACAATAACACAATCAGATAAAGAATGATATGTCAACAAGAAAAAGAACAAATGCAAAAACTGGAGTATAAACCGATTCAAAACAATTCCGAGCCAGATTAACTTGTCTCCAACAACTGAAATGCAACTTACCTCACTCCTTTCGAAAGCAACTCAGCTAATCACTACTACCATCTTCAGTCACTAACAACAATTTATCTCCTCATGATTCCTCCCCATCTCGGGCAAGTACAGATTCTAAAAACAGAGCAACATTAGCTCAAGAACACACCGACCCAACACGACACGACCAAAATCCAACACGAATTCCATCGAAATCACGCCCCCACGCCAGAGAACACCAGGAGAGAAACCTCACGGCACGAAAACAAGCCAAACCCAACAAAGAAAACCACGAGAAAGAACGAAAAGGAGCTTGATTTGCATCCAAATCACGCGCTTTCGAACGTACCCAAGAACCGCCACCAAGAAAGCGCCACGAAAACACCCACGTACCCACGTAATGGAAAGTGGGGAGGAGTGAATTATAACCCGGTTCTTGCTTCCAGAACAAGAGATCCCGCGAGAGGAGCCGGGGCGAATAATGGAGGGACAAGAAGCGATGCCTCAGAGAGAGAGAGAGAGAGAGAGAGAGGGAACGGAAGTGGGAATTTTCTTTTTCTGCTCTCTCCTTTCGTTTCTAATTTTGTGGAGGAAAATCCAGAAAGAATCGAAAACGGTGCTCGGAAAAAAAAAAAAAAATCGCTCCTTTTTGGCCCTTTTTCTTTTTTTTTTTCAACTTTCGATTTTCTTATTCTGCTGCAGTAAGAAGTTCTGCAGAAGAGAGAGGGAGGGAGGAGAGAGAGGGAGCGGGACCTAACACGTGGAAGATGGAGAGGGCATGACACGTGGAGGTCTTGCAGTCTCAGGCTGGCTTTGTGAGTATTAAAATTGAAATTGAGAAAAGTTGTAGATGGGTAAAGAGCAAAGTAAAGTAAATTTTGGTATAACATTTATTTAGGGTGCATTCGATCCCCCAATAACAAGTGATTTGGAAAAAAATTCGTAAAAATGATTCAATTTATCATTTATAAAAGTGAAGCATTGTTCACAAAAATATTTAGATCTAAATTATTGTTGATGGTGAGAATATTTTTTATTAATTAATTATTTCAATCGATACAAGTAATTTATTTTAGAAAAATATTTATTGATTTTTTTTTTTTAGCAAAACAAATGGGGTTTTAAAGCTTCAATGAAGAGCTTTCCCTTTATGAGGAGAATCTCGACACGGAAGAATTTGCGTTCATCGCAAAGTTTAGTCTAATGGAATATGAGATAAAACAGTGTTTTAGGAATTAGGAGAAAAGGCCAGGAATCGGACAATGGAGAAAAGAACGGTGGCCAGTAATCCTAGGACATATCTAATATTAAAGAATATATTCAGTGAGTACCGAATAACAAAAGTGACTTAATGTAATAAAACGTTGTCGAGCTTTACCCTCATTGATCTTTATCAAAACTCATGCCAACGGTATCATTCATTTAAAAAAAAAAAAAAAAAAAAAGTGGGTCTTTAGGCTAGGACTTAGTTCTTCCTTTTTGATACAAATGACTATAAAGTGTATTCGTTTCCCAAAAAATGAGCGATCAAAAATAATTATTTATCTTATTTAGAAAAATTAGTCAATGAAAAATATTTTCATCATCAATAATGATTTATGTTTAACCATTTTCATGGGTGATGAAAATTTTTTCATTCATTTATTTTTGTAGGCAATTATTTTTCAAAAATATTTTCCAAATTATTCATTTTTCACAAAACGAGCACACCCATTATAAAATCTGGATTCTCGAAAATCCAAAGTTAATGTCATTTAGGCTTAATTACATCTCCACAAGGAGGGAGGCGAGTGCACTAGAATCGGACCAACCCGAGAACCATATTAGATTGGATTGAACTGACCGATTTTAGGCAATTGCTAGTTTCATGTTTTTGGAATTGAGAATAATCGGTTTGGTTTGAGATTTCAAGTGCTGAACTGAATCTAGATCCATGTGTTTTTTTTTATTGTAACTTTTTCTTTTCTTTTAAAAAGTAAAGAAAAATAAATTATCAAGATCCTAAATCGGACCGGTCCAACTCAGGAACCCGATCCAATTCTTAATTCAAGGGTGGAATCAGCTCGACTCAAAAACCGATTACTACTAATAATCTCCACTTCTATTATTCGTGGTCTACGAGTTCAAACCTAGCTTGGTGTGAATCGGTCCAGAAAACATTATACAACTAGCACAAAGAAACTATATTGCAAACGTGGACCCCCAAGTCCAATTTAGACACGTTTCTATGGTGTGACACATCTGGAAAACGCTGGTTTGGATGTTACCCGCCGCCTGACCTTTTAGGATAAGATGTTGGGGACTCTCTCTTCTCGTGTATCATGACAGCGAAGCCTAGGGAAAATTAAAAGTCAATGCCAGTTCGATGTTCATCCTAGGGTTCTAATGATTGGAGCTATTTAACTGGTCACTAACCTTGATAAAGAATTCAACCTTTCATGTGATCGTACGTGATTGTGAAGTAAATAATAATACCTCGATTGGTGGGGCCATTTGTCTTAGACCGGAGGAACAAGAAATTTGGAAGAAGCATAACACAGATATAACCTAAATTACAATTCGATGCGACGAGATAGGTATTAAATAGAGGTGTTAGTTTAATAAAATAAACTGTTTAAAAGCACGCGTGCTTATTTAATGAGGTAGACTAACGTCTAGATATGACAAAGAGGCTATAAATGTACTACACCATTTAAAAGAGGAGATGTATCATTATGCCTTGTTTTGATAATCATTATATTTCTTCACTTTTTTGTTCATTTGTTCTCCCGAACATAAAACAAATAACGTTTAGTAACGTTGGCTAATTTTTTATTCTCCAAATAAATCAGTAGTTAGGGAATATATTTAAAATAGAAACAAGAAGTAGAAAAAATTTTCTTCTTTATTCCCAAAAATAAAAAGAGAAATAAGACCATTTTATAAAAACAGGGAAAATTATCAAAATAGTTCAAAATGTATTATAGTTTTTTTCTAATTCAGTCATTTTTTTAATTTAGTTCTAAACCCTTTTATAATTATGTTAATTCAATTCATTGGACTAACATTAACGTAGATAATTTTTAATAATATTTTTTGAATTCTTTTTCTTTTCTTTTTTTCCTTTATTTCCTCCCTCCTTCTTCCTCCTTCCTTTGGCTAGCGACAACTAGCCAAAGGTGAGCACGGGCGAAGGTGACCCTCACTTAATGATAGTGAGATTGGGACCTATCCATGGCCAACGAGGCTCTCCCAAGCTAAAGGTCGTGTGAGGTCACGCCCTTTGACCTCGCAGCCTCCGGCAAGCACGATCTCGCTGGATTTGGCAAGGTTGAGTATCGCCCATGGCCAGCAAGGCTCAACCCCTCCAACCACTAGCAAACCTCACGTCCGGTGAGGGTCGAGCCTCACCAGCCTAATAGGCAGCCTTGGCGAGGTCACCCAGTGATAGCCAGCCTTTGTTAAGGTCGACGATCATTTGGAGGAAGGACAAGGAAGTGAAGAAAAAAATAAAGAGAAACAAAAGAAAAAAATTAATAATAAAATAGAATGAAATAAAAAAATTATTTAAAAATTATCCACGTCAACGTAGTCGAACAGTCATAATTGAACGAACTAATTGAATTGGCACAATCACAAAGGTTCAAGACTAAATTGGCAAAAAGAAATTGTTTAGAACTAAACTAGAAAAATTGCAACAGTTTTATCACCTTTTTTTTAGTAATTTTTCCTATAAAATCAAACTCAACATAACTTAATACTCGTCTTTACACAATCAACATAATATCCGGTCTCCTAACCTGATTTGAGTTCCCATCTTTTTGGAATAAAAAATAAAAATAACTTTTTTTAGAAATTTAGGAAAAAAATTAGAAATATTGAGTAGTTTTACCAGATTTTAGTGCTAATTCTAATTTGCAATTAGTTTAGCATTAAAAAAAATGTGAAAATATTTTGATGAAAACTGGATTCAAAATTGAATAAAATTTTAGGATTTTACTACATGGATTTTTGAATGCCGTTTTCTTTTAGAGACAATACTTGGGTTGAGAAAGCATGGTGACTCTGGTTTTCTTCCCTTAAGATTCTATTGGAAATATCCTTTATGATCATTTGCAATTCTGTTTTAATAAATTAGATGGCTTTGAATAAACTTGTTCTCCATGAATTTCCGATGTCATTTGCTTGAAGGTTTGATGAGTTTGTGCTTATAAGTGCACCAAGATCGCCTCCATCCTCAATCGTTCCATTATTGCCCATTCTACCGAGCAACGTTTGATTTCCTTCTTGCAACTAAAAGAACTCAAAATGTTTATGCACTTATTTATTATAATGCCCAAATATTTACTATCAACCTCCTCACAATATGAGTTATAAACCAATGGGATTATCCACTATCATTTCTAGCCATCCATCTTTGACTAACTATTACATTGAATTTTGTAAGGCCATATTAAAATATCTCAATCAATTAAATCCTTCCACAAGTCCAATTTTATTCAAACATGAATTGTTAAGTCTCTGTTAAAATTTTTCTAATTAAAATAACAAAATTGGGAATATAAATTTTTAAGGTCATACGGAACGCATTTATGCTCTTTTTCCATTTCAAGAAAAGAATTTTTGTGCAATCTGATCAAAAACTTGTCCAATGAATAAAAATAGAAAAAAAAAATCTTTGAATAGAAAATTTTCTCAATAACATAAGTGTTACCAAACGCACCATTTGTTAAAATATGTATTGAGTTTGAGCCCAAAATGAAAATCTGAATATTTCAAATTGGATATTTTGCAAACCTCCGAAATCTTGTAATGCATATTACAACAATTTTCTTTTATGAGCATGGAGTTAATTATCAATGTTCATTGAGCAAGGAATAAAAATAAAAAGGAAAGGGCTCACAAGTTTGCTTCCACAAAGTCAATGAAAGAAAATAGATAAAAAAAGGAAAGTTGACCAGAGGCTTTTCAAACTTTCCTTTGCGTGTTGAAGTTTGCTTTAGGAAGGGTTATCCTGATCTTGTTTGAAACAAAACATATATGTGGGCTATTCTTTAATTGCAAGAGAGCAAGTCGTTATTGTTGATACGAAGTCTTGGAGTGTCGAGAGATTGCTTGAGAAACGTGGGCTATCTTCGTGTCGTTCGTGCAGCAAATCTTATTCATGAATGACATCCAAGAAGTATTAGTGTTTAAGCCAATTAAATCTTGTGAGATCAAAATTTGTTTAATTCTTTCGTAAGATTGAGAGATTATTTCGTAAGGAATTGTGAGGCTAAACATTACGTGAGTTATTTGATGTAATTAGAGCTTGGGAAATACCGTAAGTGCTTGAGGGATTTAAGTGTTATCGTAATCTCCATGTATCACCTAATTTATAATGAAATTCATTGTTGCTCTCTCTATGGACATAAACCATGTAAATTTGGCGTCCGATTTCTTTTCTTGTTGTTTATTTTATTATTTGATCGTTCGTTTTCCACAACACCCTTGATGTGTTTTTGAAGAAAATATGCGTTCTATGTTAAAAGTAATTATACAATATATAGAAACAAAGAATTAGCTTTTATTTTATGAAAAATAGTAGTAGCTTTGACTTTATGCCAAAGCGGCATAATTTTCAACCTTGTAAGAGAACCATCGATCTTAGTATGTAAGGCGGCACTGATTTAAACTTGAAAATTAAACATCATAAGAAAATCAAAGAGTAATAATTATTATTGGTACAATTAAAAACAAAATTTAGTACGAAATATGCATGACAACCAAAAGCTGATATGTGCAAATTATGATCTCATCCCCCACAATGCTAATCAGACAATAGTTAAATATGATTATATACATAACGAGTTTGCATCACTTTGGAATCGATGAGAAAAATAAATATAAGTCAGTGAATAAATAAATCTAGATTGTAACATAATGACATGTATTGTTAATATCATATAAATGTAAACACGTGCGTGGGTGATATAGAGAAGAATGAAAAATTTATCTAGAAATGTTTTTTTTTCTTACATTTATATGGGTTTTAGAGGAAGTAGCTCTTCATTGCGTCCGGCAATACCACCTATACCCCGTCTCTCTCCTCTCACTTCTGGCTCATTCTCCCCCAGGACAGCTCCCAAAATGTCAGGTACAAAGGTATTTTGTGACATTTGCTGTTGTTTACTATGTTTGTTCCCCCCACAGTACAGCTAATTGCATCTATCGCCACAAGTCTAGAGGAAGGGAAGCAAAATGAACTGCCTTTGCCTGTTTCCTGACATGGAGCTACCTCGCTTGTCTCCAACATCTACTCTGGTTGATGAGCTATTTAACTTGAGTAATTAAGTGATGTTGATTACGATCCTAAAGTGAACTTAAACTATATTAAGAAAAAAAAAAGGCAAAAACTATTTTTAACTTAGAGGAGGGCTTTTGTTTTATTCCTTTCTCCCTTTTCAATACCATGCATGTTTTCAAAGAAAAAGCAAATAGAATAAAGGAAAAAAAAGAAATGCACATTTCCAAAGAAGCGAAATGAAAGCAAAACAGGGAAATAAAAAAGTCTCCATTCATTGGATCTGGCGATACCACCCATAACCCCGTCTCTTTCCTTTCTCTTCTAGCTCATTCCGCTTGAGGAGAGCTCCATAGATGTAAGGTACAAAGGCATTTTGTAACATTTACTATCATTTGTCGCGCTTGTTGCCCCCACAGTACAACTAATAGCATCTCGCATCTCAAGTCTAAAGGAAGGGAAGCAAAATGAATGACTTTTGCCAGTTTCCAAGCATAGAGCTATATCGCTCGCCTCTAGCTTCTACTCTGGCTTATGAGTTATCTCACATGATTGACTAACTGATGTTGATTATGATCCTAGAATGTACTTAAATTATATATAAAAAAAAACAAAAAACAAAAAGCGGAAACTCTTTTCAATTGAGACGAGAGCTTATGTTATGTTCCTCTCTCCCTTTTCAATACCATGCATGTTTTCAATAAAAAAAAGCAAATGGAAGAAAGGACAAACAAGAAATACACGTTTCTAAGGAAGCAAAATGAAAGCAAAATAGGGATCTAAAGAAATCTCCATTCATTGGGTCAAGTAATACCACCTACAATCTCGTCTCTCTCCTCTTACTTCGGGCTCATTCCCACTCAGGACAGCTCCAAAGATGTAAGGTACAAAGGTATTTTATAATGTTTACTGCTATTTGCTGCTCTCGTTCCTCCCACAGTACAGCTAGCTGCATCTCTCACCTCAGGTCTAGAGGAAGGGAAAGGAAATGAATGACCTTTGCCAATTTCTTGGCATGGAGCTACCTCGCTCACCTCCAGCTTCTCATCTAGCTGATGAGTTATCTAATTTGATTGACTAAGTGATGTTTATTACAATCCTAAAGTGTACTCAAGCTATATAAGAAAAGAAAAAAGTGGAAACTCTTTTCAACCCAAATGAGGGCTTCCGTTCTATTCCTCTCATTCATTGGGTCTGGTAATATCACCTTCTACTCCATCTCTCTTCTCTCTTTTGGCTCATTCACCCTCGGGACAGCTCCAAAGATTTAAGATATAAAGGCATTTTGTAATGTTTATGGTTGTTCCCTATGCCCATTCCCCCACAAGATAGTTGATAGCATCTCTCGCCACAGGTCTAAAAGAAGGGAAATGAAATGAAAGACCTTTACATATGTCCTGGCATAGAGCTACTTCACTTGTCTCTCGCTTCTATTTTGGCTTATGAGCTGTCTAACTTGATTAATTAAGTGATGTTGATTACGATCCTAGAGTGTACTTAAACTATATTTAAAAAAAAAATTACAAGCAAAAAGCGGTAACTCTTTTCAACTTAGACGAGGGTTTCTGTTCTGTTTTTCTCTCCCTTTTCAATACCCTACACGTTTTCAAAGAAAAAGGAAATGGAAGAATAGACAAAAAGGAAATGCACGTTTCTGAGGAAGCAAAATGAAAGCAAAACAAGGAAAAAAAATGCCCCATTCATTGGGTCTGGTATACCACCCACCATCTCGTCGTCTCTCCTTTCTCTTCTTGCTTATTCCCCCTGAAGACAGCTCCAAAGATGTACTATACAAAGGCATTTTGTAACGTTTGTTGTCATTTGTTGCGCTTGTTGCTCTCACAATACAGCTAATTACATCTCTCGCCCTACATCTAGAGAAAGAGAAGCGAAATGAACAACCCTCACTAGTTTCTTGGCACATAGGTACCTTACTTGCCTCCAGTTACTACTCTAGTTGATGAGCTATCTAACTTCATTGACTAAGTGATCTTGATTACGATCCTAGCATGTACATAAACTGTATAAAAAAAAAGAACAAAAAGTGGAAGCTCTTGTCAACTCAGAGGAGAGCTTCTATTCTATTCATCTCTTCCTTTTCAATACTCAACATGTTTTCAAAGAAAAAGCAAATTGAAGAAAGAACAAAAACAAATGCACGTTTCTAAGGAAGCGAAAGGAAAGCAAAACAGGGACATAAAAAAGCCCCCGTTCATTGGGCATGGCAATACCACACCACCCCAAATCTTCTCTCTTTTTTGGCTACTTCCTCCTCAGGACCGCTCTAAAGATGTAAGATACAAAGGTATTTTGTAACATTTGCTATCATTTGTTGCACTCGTTCCCCCCACAATATAGCTAATTGCATCTCCCATTTAGGTCTAAATGAAGGGAAGCAAAATCAACGACCTTTGCCGGTTTTTTGGCATGGACCTACCTTGCTCATCTCTAGCATCTACTTTAGTTGATGAGCTATCTAACCCGATTGACTAAGTGATGTTGATTATGATCCTAGAGTGTATTTAAATTATACAAAAAAAAAACAAAAAACAAAAAGCAGAAACTCTTTTCAGTTCAGACGAGGGCTTCTATTTTGTTCCTCTCTCCCTCTAAAAAACCCTACATGTTTTGAAAGAAAAGCAAATGGAAGAAATGACAAGAAAGAAATGCACATTTCCGAGAGAGTGAAATGAACGCAAAATAGGAAAATAAAGAAGCCCCCATTCATTGGGTCTGACAATACCACCCCACCACCCCATCTCTTTCCTCTCTCTTCTAGCTTATTCCCCATTAGGATAGTTTTAAATATGCAAGGTACGAAGGCATTTTGTAACGTTTGTTATCATTTGCTACACTAGCTCTTCCAGAGTACAACTAATTGCATCTCTCGCCTCTTGTATGGAGGAAAGGAAGCGAATCAACAACCTTTGTCAGTTTCTTGGCATGGAGCTTCCTCGCTCGCCTCGAGCTTCTACTCTGACTAATGAGCAATAGAACTTGATTGACTAAGTGATGTTGATTACGATCTTAGAGTGTACTTAAACCATAAATATTAAAAAAAAAACACACAAATTTTTTTTCAACTCAGATAAGGGCTTCTGTTTAGTTCCTCTCTCCTTTTTCAATACCCTACACGTTTTCAAAGAAAAAACAAATGGAAGAAAGAAGAAAAAAGAGATGCACATTTTCGAGGAAGCAAAATGAAAGCAAAATAAAGAAATAAAAAATCCCCCCATTCATTGAGTCTAGCAATATCGCACACCACCCCGTTTGTCTCCTTTCTCTTCTGGCTCATTCCCTTTTAGGACAACTCAAGAGATGTCAAGTACAAAGGCATTTTGTCACGTTTGTTGTGGCGCTACGCTTGTTCCGCCCGCATTACAGTTGACTGCATCTCTCACATCAAGTCCAGATGAAAGGAAGCGAAATAAACGACCTTTACTAGTTTCCTGGCATGGAGCTACCTCACTTGCCTCTAGCTTCTACTTTGACTGATGAGCAATCCAACTTGATTGATTATGTGATGTTAATTACGATCCTAGAGTGTACTTAAACTATATAAGAAAAAAATTAGACAAAAAGCAGAAACTCTTTTTAATGCATATGAGGACTTCTATTTTGTTCTCTCTCCCTTTTTAATACCATGCACGTTTTCAAAGAAAAAACAAATGAAAGAAATGACAAAAAAGAAATCCACGTTTCTGAGGAAGCGAAATGAAAGCAAAACAGGGAATTAAAGAAGCCCTAATTTATTGGGTCTCGCAATACCACCAACCACCCCGTCTTTCTCCTCTCTCTTCTGGTTCATTCCCTCTTAGGATAGCTCTAAAGATGTAAGGTACGTAGGCTTTTTGTAACATTTGTTATCATTCACCGCGATCGTTCCTGCCATAGTATAGTTAATTGCATCTCTCACCTCAAGTCTAGAGGGAGGGAAGCGAAATGAACGACGTTCACCAGTTTCATGGCATGGAACTACCTCGCTCGCCTCCCATGTCTACTTTGACTGATGAGCTATCTAGCTTGATTGACTTAGTGATATTGATTACGATCCTAGAGTGTACTTAAACTATATATATTTAAAAAAAAAAAATCGGAAACTCTTTTCAACTCAGACAAGAGTTTTTGTTCTGTTTCTCTCTCCTTTTTCAATACTCTACACGTTTTCAAAGAAAAGCAAATGGAAGAAAGAAGAAAAAAGAAATGCATGTTTCCGAGGAAGCGAAATGAAAGAAATACAGGGAAATAAAGATGCCCACATTCATTGGATCTGGCAATACCACCCACTACCCCATCTCTTTCCTCTCTCTTCTAGCTCATTCCCCCTGAGGACTGCTACAAACATGTAAGGTACACAAGCATTTTGTAACGTTCATTGTCATTTGTTGCACTCGTTCCCCCACAGTATAACTAATTGCATCTCTTGCCTTAGGTCTAGAGTAGGGGAAGCAAAATGAATGACCTTTGTTAGTTTCCTAGCATGGATCTACCTCGCTCGCCTCTAGCTTTTACTCTAGCTGATGAGCTATTTAACTTGATTGACTAAGTGATGTGAATTATGTTAAAAACAAAAAAATAAAAAGCGAAAACTCCTTTCAACTTAGACGAAGGCTTCTATTCTATTCCTCTCTACTTTTTCAATTCCATGCACATTTTCAAAGAAAAAGCAAATGGAGGAATGGACAAAAAAGAAATGCACATTTCCGAGGAAGCGAAATAAAAGCAAAATAGGAATTAAAGAAGCTCCTAGTCATTAGGTTTGACAATACTACACTATCCCCTTTCTCTCCTATCTCTTCTGGCTCATTCCTCCTTAAGACAACTCCAAATATGTAAGGTACAAAGGCAATTTGTAACATATGTTGTCATTTGCTATACTTATTCTCCCATCAATACAGCTTATTGCATCTCTCGCTAAAGGTCTAGAGGAGAGGAAGCGAAATAAACGACCATTGCCAATTTCCTGACATAGAGCTACCTCGCTCACCTCTAACTTCTACTCTAGTTGATGAGTTATTTGACTTAATTGACTATGTGATATTGATTATGATCCTAGAGTGTACTTGAATTATATTAAAAACAAAAAAAAAAAACAAAAAATTAAAAGCAGAAACTCTTTTCAACTCATATGGGGGCTCTTGCTCCGTTCTTCTCTCCCTTTAAAATACTATGCACGTTTTCAAAGAAATAGCATATGGAAAGAAGAACAAAAAATAAATCCACGTTTCTGAGAAAGCGAAATGAAAGCAAAATAGGGAAATGAAGAAACCTCCATTCATTAAGTCTGGAAATATCACCCACCATCCCATCTCTCTCCTCTCACTTCTGACTCGTCTCCCCCTAGGATCGCTCCAAAGATGTAAGGTACAAAGGCATTTTGTAACATTTGTTGTCATTTCTAGCGCTCATTCCCCCACAGTATAGTAAATTGCATCTTTCACCTCAAGTCTAGAGAAAAGGAAGCGAAATGAAAGACTTTTGCCAGTTTCCTAGCATAGAGCTGCCTTGCTCACCTTCAACTTCTACTCTAGTTGTTGAGCTACTAACTTAATTGACTAAGTGATGTTTATTTCGATCTTAGAGTACCTAAATGACCAAAAAGAAAAACAAACAAGAAGCGGAAACTCTTTTCAGCATAGACGATGGCTTTTGTTCTGGTCTTCTCTCCTTTTTAAATACTACCCATGTTTTCAAAAAAAAAGCTAATGGAAGAAATGACAAAAAAGAAATGAGCATTTTCGAGGAAGCGAAATCAAAGAAAAATAGGGATATAAATAAGCTCTCATTCAGTAAGTCTGATAATACCACCTGTCGCCTTATCTCTCTCCTCTCTCTTCTGGCTTATTCACCCTCAGGACAACTTCATAAATATAAGGTACAAGGGCATTTTGTAATGTTTGTTACTATTTGCTACACTCGTTTGCTCCACAGTACATCTAATTACATCTCTCACCTTAGGTCTAAAGGAGGGGAAGCAAAATGAATTACATTTATTAGTTTCATAGCATGGAGCTACCTCGCTCGCCTCTAGGTTCTACTTTTGCTAATGAGTTATCTAACTTGATTGATCAAGTGATATTAATTACGATGCTAGTATATACCTTAACTATATAAAAACAAAACTCGAAAACTCTTTTCAGCTCAGGTGAGGACTTCTGTTCTAGTCCTTTCTTTCTTTTCGTTAACATGCAAGTTTTTAAACAAAAAGCAAATGAAATAAAGGATAAAAAAAAATGCACTTTTCCGAGGAAGTGAAATGAAAGCAAAAAAAGGAAATAAAGAAGCCCCCATTCATTAGGTCTAGTAATACCACCTACCATCCTGTCTCTCATATCTCTTCTAGCTTATTCCTCTTAAGGATAGCTCTAAAGATGCAAGGTACAAAGGCATTTTGTAATGTTTGCTGTCATTTTCATTCTCCCCAAAGTACAGCTAATTGCATCTTCCGCCTCAAGTCTAAAGGAAGGGAAGAGAAAAGAACGACATTTGCCAGATTTCTAGTACAGAGCTACCTCGCTCTCCTTGAGTTTCTACTCTGGTTGATGAGTTATCTCACTTGATTGACTAAGTGATGTTGATTACGATCCTAGAGTGTATCTAAACTATATGAAGAAAAACACAAATAAAAAGTGGAAACTCTTTTCATCTCAGACAAGGGCGTTTGTTCTGTTCATCTCTCACTTTTCAATATCATGCTTGTTTTCAAAGAAAAAGCAAATGGAAGAAATGACAAAAAAGAAATGCACGTTTATGACGTGAAATGAAAGCAAAATAGGGAAATAAAGAAGCTCCCATTCATTGGGTCTGACAGTACCACACACCACCTCGTCTCTCTGCTCTCTCTACTCTCTCTTCTGGCTCATTCCGCCTTAAGACTACTCTAAAGATGTAAAGTATAAAGGCATTTTGTAATGTTTGCTATCATTCCCCCCCCCCCAGTACAACTAATTGCATTTCTCGCCTCAAGTCTTGAGGAAGGAAAGTGAAGTGTACTTAAACTATATATAAAATAGAAACTCTTTTCAACTCAAACAAGGGCCTCTGTTCAGTTCCTCTCTTCCAATTTTAATACCCTACACATTTTCAAAGAAAAAGCAAATGGAAGAGAGGACAAAAAAGAATACACATTTTCGTGGAAGCGAAATGAAAGCAAAATAGGGAAATAAAGAAGCCCCCCTTCGTTGGGTCTAGCAATTCCACTCACTATCCTCTCTCTCCTCTCTTTTCTAGTTCATTCCCCCTCAGTACAGCTCCAAATATGTAAGTTGCAAAGGCATTTTGTAACATTTGCTTCATTTACTGTGCTTGGTCCCCCTATATTACAACTAATTGCATCTCTCGCCTTAGGTTTAGAAGAAGGAAAGCGAAATAAATGATCTTTGCTAGTTTCTTGGCATGGAGCAACCTCGCTCGCCTCCAACTTCTACACTGGCTGATAAGTTATCTAACTTAATTGATTAAGTAATGTTGATTACAATTCTAGAGTGTACTTAAACTATATATATAAACATAAAATAAAATAATAATAAAAAAAACTCTTTTCAACTCGAACAAGAGCTTCCGTTCTATTCCTTTCTTCCTTTTACATACCATGCACGTTTTCAAAGTAAAAGCAAATGGAAGAAATGACAAAAAAGAAATACACGTTTCCGAGGAAGCGAATTGACAGCAAAACAGGAAAATAAAAAATGCTACATTCATTGGGTCTGGCAATACCACCCACCACCTCATCTCTCTCCTCTCTCATCTATCTCATTCCCCATCAAGACAGCTCCAAAAATATAAGGTATAAAGGCATTTTGTAACATTTGCTATCATTTGCTGCAATTCTTTCCCCCACAGTATTGCTAATTACATCTCTCTCCTAAGGTCTAGAGGAAGGGAAGTGAAATGAATGACCTTTGCCAGTTTCCTGGCATGAAGCTATGTCACTCGCCTCTAGCTTCTACTATAGCTAATGAGTTATCTTATTTGATTGACTAAGTGATGTTGAAAGCAAAAACTCTTTTCAACTCAAACGAGAGCTTCTGCTCTATTCCTCTCTCCCTTTTCAATACCATTCACATTTTCAAAAAAAAAATGCAAATGGAAGAAAAAACAAAAAAGAAATGCACGTTTTTGAGAAAGCAAAATGAAAGCAAAATAGGGAAATAAAGAAGCCTCAATTCATTAGGTCTGGCAATACCACCCACCACCCCATCTATCTCCTCTCTCTTCTAGCTCATTCCCCCTTAGGAAAACTCCAAAGATGAAAGGTATAATGGCTTTTTGTAACATTTGCTATCATTTGCTATACTTGTTCCCCCTATTATACTGTTAATTGCATCTCTTGCCTCAGGTCTAAAGGAAGGGAAGTGAAATGAATGACATTTACAATTTTCCTAATCAGCTATCTAACTTGATTGACTAAGTGATGTTGATTACGATCGTAGAGTGTACTTAAACTATATAAAAACAAACAAAAAACAAAAAGCGGAAATTCTTTTTAACTTAGACGAGAGCTTCTGTTCAGTTCCTCTTTCCTGTTTCAATACCCTGCATGTTTTCAAAGAAAAAGCAAATGAAAGAAAGTACAAAAAAGAAATGCACCTTTCCAAGGAAGCGAAATGAAAGCAAAATAGGGAAATAAAGAAGCCCCCATCCTTTAGGTCTCCCGATACCACCCACCACCCCGTCTCTCTTCTCCCCTTTCTAACTTATTCTCCCTCTAGACAGCTCCAAAGTTATAAAGTACAAAGGCATTTTGCAATGTTTGATTTTATTTGCTATGCTCGTTTCTCCCACAGTACAACCTAATTGCATTTCTTACCTCTAGTCTAGAGGAAGAGAAGCGAAATGAACGACCTTTACCAGTTTGCTAGCATGGAGCTACCTCACTCGCCTCCAGCTTCTACTCTGGCTGATGAGCTATCTAACTTGATTGACTAAGTAATGTTGATCACAATCTTAGAGTGTACTTAAACTACAAAAAAAAAAGGCGAAAACTCTTTTCAACTCAAACGAGAGCTTCTGTTCTATTGCTCTTTCCCTTTTCTATACCATGCACATTTTCAAAGTAAAAGCAAATGGAAGAAATGACAAAAAAGAAATGCAGGTTTTCGAGAAAGCAAAATGAAAGCAAAACAAGAAAATAAAGAAGCCTTCATTCATTGTGTCTAATAATAGCACCCACCATCCCGTCTCTCTCCTCTCTTTTCTAACTCATTCCCCCTTAGGACAGCTCCAAAGTTGTACGGTACAAAGGAATTTTGTAATTTTTGATGTCATTTGCTGTGCTCGTTCCCCCCACAATTTAGCTGATTAACTCTCTCGCCTTAGGTCTAGAGGAAGGGAAGCAAAATGAACGGCATTTGCTAGTTTCCTGTCATGGAGCTACCTCACTCACCTCAAGCTTCTATTCTGGCTAATGAGCTATCTAACTTGACTGACTAAGTGTCACAGGCAATGTTTTTATGTTGATTACTATCCTAGAGTATACTTAAACTATATCTAAACAAACAAAAAGGGAAAAGAGACGCCACAAATAAATCTTAGTTTTTTTAAAACGATTCGAGGGTCATATCCTATTTGACTATTTCGTAAACCACTTTTAATGAATTTAGCATTACTTTTTAGAAATTCTTTTGCTATATTAGTTAATTAGTTCATGGCATTAAATTGATAAATGAGTAAAGACAATGCTGGCCGCTTTATTTCAATCGCCCCCGCTAAGAAAAAAAAATTGTTATACGATTCATTTGGGGAGTCGATGTAAGTAGGATTGAATAAAAGTACTCAAGAATATTCTAGATACATTTAATTAGTTGTATTTTGGATCATAATATAAATAAATAAAAAAGTTCAAAATTGATTCGAGTAAACTATAGTCCCCGCAAAACTAAGTAACTTTAACCATTGTTTTAGCGGTCTTAAGTAAAGTTGTCTAACTAGATAGGCCAATGATAATGCCATCATTATCCTTGATAAACATTGCGAGAGGATGGAAAATTATATAATGCAAAACATTGAAAGAAGAAGAATATCCACTTATAGATAATTCCAAAAAGCTTCACTCCGATATCAAGGTAGAGTTGTCATCTCAAAATGTTTAAGTATCTGTTTGTTTGAATGGAAAAAATTAATGTGAATTAACATTATGGACTTTTATGCTTTTAGTTCACCGAAAATAATCAGTTAATGAAAAATCATATACAATCAAAGAAAATATACATATTTAAAGTTAGGAGAATGAATTCTTTGACCTAAAAAGGGGAAAACATATTTCTAGAAAGTGCTTAAAAATTACGTTTTTGTTTAATAGCTTGAAGGTTTAGCAGTTATCAACAATCCTACAAAAAATCTCACATTATATTGAAAGTAAGATATTGAGTAGATTAATTTTTTCCAGTCTTATATGTCTCCCTGTATATATTCCCACTCTTGATTGCACCATATTTTGCACTATCGAAATGCATTTGCCTTAAAAAAAACTGAGTTATTAGATTTAGACTTTATTCCAGAGCACGTGGCATTCAAACCTTTCCTTCGATTTATCCTCACGAATGGCTAAGATTTGTTACGCACACATCCATGTAGCTCAGTTAATGCTAGTCCCCAAGATGGCGAGCTTGAACTCCAAGGATATTCTACTTAAGAGACGTGATTTGAACAACGGATTTGCAATATGTGTACCAAACTTTCGACTCTTATGATTCATTCATATGTATAGACATGCAAACGTCACGACCATGCCGTACAAAATGATGTAAATGATACCAAATGATGAAGAAAAATATAATGAAAAGAGTGGAAGTGGATTGGTGTTTTGCGCTCAACTATTTGACTCAGATTTTTTTTTCGAGAGATTGCAACCCATTATATTTATAATTACACATTGCATTTATTAGCAATGGCCACAGGGCAAATAAACGGGATTTTCCTAGGCCATGCCTGACCCAGGCACGGTTGGCTAGGGTTTTTCTTAAGTATATTTAAAAACTAAAGAGATATGTTCAGTAGAAATTCTAAGACTTGTAACGAAAGTACATTCGAGTTCTAAAATTTGCAAAAAGTGCAATTCAATCCTATAATTTATCAAATTTGTACAATTGATTCCTTCCATTAACTCCGTGTAATTTGGCTGATAGAAAATGCCAACATAGGTTTTTTTTTCTAACATTTTCTCTCTCTCCTACGTGACGACAACTTCAACCAAAACAAGGGCGTTTTCTCCAGGTGAGTGCATTGAAGTCTCTGCTGACAGGGTAGTTCTTCGAGTTTTAACTTCAAAATGAGTGCCTTGAAGTCTCTCACCCAACCCTAATACCTTCTCCTTCTCCTTCCTTCGTCCGCTCCCTCAAGAAGCCCCACGCCTTCCCTTTTCCTCCTCTCCGCCTTCTTTCTCCTCACTTGAACCTTTCTCTGCGCCTTTGGAGCAGCTCCCCCTCGTCCTCCGCCACCTCCTGCTTCTCTTCTTGCAGCGACACTGAGCGGAGCAGATAGGAAGACCACCGCAAGGCCAATCTTGTCAGGTTTCCACGAAGTTCCTCCAGTGATACGAGCGGGTCGCTCCTTGATGCTGCCTCCGTCGCACTTGATTCCGGCATGCAAGGTTTCTCTCTTTGTCGCTCTAGATTATGGTTGCATGTGAACAGCAGAGCCTCGTTGAGTTAGCTTGTTGTTGATCTCGTGTCCTTTTGGTTGATGATTTTATACGTTTTGTTTTTCTACATAGTGCAGACTCTAGTGTATCTGCCGATGCAACTGTGAATTTTAGGTCTGGTCACCCTCGGTGTGATTGCCCCGTTGTGCTGGTGACTGTTGTTAATACAAATATTTTTTATTTTGTATTTTAACAATTGGTAATGTCCTCTTTCTGTGTATCAGCAGATATATTTAAGAAAAACAAATTCTGATGGAAAAACCATTAGAGAAAAAAAGTTGAATTGTTTACGACCTATAATAATATTTATATTATGAAAATATAATTCGATAAAAGCATATCTAAAATTTAATGATATAACATGTTAACCCTTATATTATATGAATCCTACATTTTTCTTTAAGTAAATAAAAGAAAATTTTTATTTTCAAATGACGGATAATAATTTCTGGTTCATTTCCAGATTTAGCCGAATTCCAATCCTTTGAAAATATTTTTCAGAATTGTCAAATTTTCCACAACACAAATAGAATATTAATGCTAAGATTTTCTCAGAAAATATTTCAACTTCCTTCAAAAAATGACTTCTTGAAATACATTTTGCAAAAATGTCAAAAATTCCGCTTAGAGCGGTGATCATAAGTGAGTTTTTAAAATACACAAAAAAATTTAGGGCAGATCAACGAGAAATACTGCGTAGGCCGGTCGCTCAATGTCACCATGTGGTTGGCCCATTCAATTGTGACAACTGGACTGAAAAAGTAAAAAAAAAAAAAAACAAGATCGTAAAGCAAGTCAACATTAGAAGTGGGTTCCACACTATTCCGCCTCTTTCACTTGCCGCTGCCGACAAACACTCAGTAGATGAGACAAAAATCTATGTTGGGTCAGTTCTTTAGACAACCTAATCGACTTTGATATGTCTTTAGGTAGCTAGCAGGTGTCATGAAGCTTGCCTGGATTCAGAAGAACCAATTTCACCAGCCCTACGATAAATTTTCCACTTGCCCCACATCACGTTCATCTTCTTCTCAGCTGCAAATTTTACATTGCTAGAGGTGCCTATTTGCCTCCCCATTCTCACAACTTTCGGATTTTTTTAGCCTTGGAGATCTCCGGATTAAGCAAATTGTGGCATGGAATGCTGGTGCTCCATTTCTTGTTCCCCTTCTTGAACTCTTCTTCCCAAGTGAGAAGCAAGTTCTCAGAAACAATGAACTTCGGGCGGGAATTGGGGAAAAGCTCGAGATACATGTGGGGAAAAAGTATGGTCAACCAAGTCTTTCCTGTGCCTGGAGCGTGAGATATGATGTACCCACCAACGTCCTTGGGCTCAGAGTTGGTCAATTCATTTAGATCAGTAGACCCTACTAGGTTCTTCCTCATAAAAACCGAAGCCCTCTAGCTGGTGCGGATACATCTTACTCCGGTCACAAGGGATGATGTCCAAAACAGAGCCGCTCTATTTCCAGAAGGCTGAAGACAAACCCGTTAAAACTGAGACAAATTCCCTTTGATGAGCAACATTTCGTGCCTGAAGTCTTGTGGAGAATTTTTCCTGCAGGATACAAGGAAGAAAGGAACAGAAGAACAAGAAAATGACGGTCTTCAAAGATTTTAGTGGATGGACATACAATGAAAAGAACTTCAAAACTGGGGAGCAAAACAGTTAATCTAGGGGAAAAATGGTCAATAACATAGCCAGTCTAACTGTGAAGTGTGGGTATTTCTAAAACGTTATAAAACAGTAATAGTCATGGAACTCAGTAAATCAACAGGACTTACAAAAAAGATGATAGAAAAGATGTAAAAACATGTTTTTATCTATCTCGAGGTGTATCTAATTACACGAGGCAAATCAAACCAATTTACACAAAAGGCTGCAATGAGGACATTGATTTGATTTGCATAATCAGATACAACTCAAGATAAATATGTTTTGCCATCTTTTCTACCCTCTTTTGTAAGTTCTGTTGCTTTAGTTGGTTTACCAAGTTGAGAGCTGGTATTTTACGGCTGTTAATAGTTAGTGCAAAAGAAATTGCGGTGTCAGTTTGTCAGGACTAGTGCTTACTGTTGTAACCAATGAGCTGAATCTGGAATCAATTATCTGTAAAATGTTCTTAAGCAATGGCCGGGTGAAGGTTGTCTACACCTACCATCTTATCAAGAAGGAATTGCAGAATGCGACAAGTGCTGGAAACGGATTGAAAGGATAGATTGTCTAAGCTGGTTTTCTCTCTGACGGACAAGGAAAATGGTGAGAGAAGAAAACTCGGTGTGGTTGCCAAAGACAAAATATTGGACAAGATGACTTCCCGCAAAAGCCTCGAGGATTTGTTTGATCCGATACTTCACCCGCCAAAGGATTCCGATGCGGTCGAGAAATTCAACTATGAGGCCTTCCCAATCCCATGACTGGTCGTGCAAGTGTGTCTGCCTGGACGACCTGAAGTTGAGAGCTGGTTTCTTATGGCTGTTAATAGTTAATGCATAAGAAGTTGCGGTGTCAATTTGTCAGGTCTTGTGCTTACTGTTGTAACCAATGAGCCGAATCTGTAATCAATCATCTGTAAAGTGTACTTAAGCAATGGTCTAAGTATGGATTCCTTCTTATCTCTCTCCTGTGCTGATTCTTCTCTTCTCTGATTCTCTCAAAACTCTGCTTCATTGGTTCTGATTGTCATAGTGCAATTTTAGCTAGTCTTTTTGGACGCTAGAAAATTTGCATTCTCAACGTCCAAAGAGCTGGGAAAGTATACGCAGAATTGATTACTCCCAGCGCTGAATTCATATCCAAATCTGGTCCGAGCAACAGAGAGACAAAAATGCAGTCTGCAGGTAAAGTTTGCTTTATGATTCTGCTTTTTTTCAATTCAATCTGCACCTACTAATCAAAATTATTCTGTCTAGTTTACGTGAATGGAATCCATAATCTAAGCAGTTTTCCTGATGATACTCGTTTGCGTGTAAATTTTGATTTGCTTTTCAGCAAGTTTGTACAGGGCAGCAGAGTCTGGACTCTAGGGTATGAGGTGTTCTTTAGTTTTCTTTAATGGCAAATATTTGGAAAAGAGAGAATGTATTGAACCAAAGAGACGAGACATAAGCTGTTCAATAGTTTCCTCGCGATTTCTCCTTCACTACAAGGACTTGGCACAGCTTTCTCTGGTGATATCCTTTTGGAAAGAAAAGCATGGCCCGAAGAGAGGCTGAGCTGAGAGGTATGTTCACCCACAGCAACTTGGTACTGTCTCAGTAGTTTCTTTTTATCGAACTTGGTTTCAATCTTATGATATGGTTGATGCGTTACTGTCTCGGTGCGCCCGCAAGCACATGAATGTACAAATCGAAAAAGCGGCTTAACTCAAAGTTTCATAGACAACGAAACCACCAAATGTCGAATCATTCTTGTGCAATTGGACATTCTGAAAGCATAGACTGAAAGGGCATTGTATTTGGCTAAGCGATGACAAATGTGAAAGAGATCCTACAACTCCTACTCCGGAGCCAGAAAAGAGAGATTGCTAATTTATTTTACTAAAACAAAGGAAAAAAGAAGGAAACAACGTAACAAAGACCATTGAAGAACTCGTTAGTGTCAGACACATGTTGAAGTGTCCGACACAACACGAAGGCTCCCGAAAAGTATCGGTGCTTCCCAGTTCTTCCCAACATCAAAAGAGTTGTCTCCATCAAGCTTGAGGCATACAATTATTTTCTTTGCTAATCTTCAGCAACCTGCTATGGGTTTGTAGATGGTCTTTTCCATGTTCGCTGAAACTTGTCAACGAGCACAATGGCACTATGGTGACCAATTCCTCCTATTTCATCTTGGTCCTTCTTCGGATTTTCATCAATTTGACCCTCACGGTCAAGATATTCCATGAAGTTCACGACTTTCGGACATCTTGGAATATTGGCTTGCTGTTGGATGATGCTTTACTAATTATTGCATGGCCAAAGAAATTGGATCAAAACTTGAATTTTAGAATGCCATCAAGAACCCCATCAATCTATTTTTGAGTATTCTTGGTATTCGAAGTCAATTGCGAAACATTCTTGGACACTCTCCGACACTCAATCAACACGTGTCAAAAAATTCAACACATGGTCAATTTTTTCCGACATGCGAGTTTCCAACACATGATTCCTACATGCGAGGTCAATTTTATAAATTTTTAATAAATGAATGGTCAAAATATATATGTGATAAAAATCAAAATCAATAATAAAAATAACAAATTAGGAAAGAAGAAAAACCTAATATTTTTTTCTCTTCTCTTTTGACTTCACTTTCCGTGATACATAATTTACCCTCAAGTTTTTTCTTTTTCTTTCGAAATGTCTCGATACGCAAGTCTAGAATGTGAATTACATTTTTTTCTTTCCAAGTTTTATGGATTTATTGAAATAGAATTGAATTTGTCAAATTGAAACAATGAAGGATATTAATAAATGGTGGATTAATGTTTTTAGTATAAATTTATTATAGGATTTTATTATTATTTATTTATTTGTGAATTTGAATCAGATTAATTTGATTGAAATAATTATAAAAATAATAATTTATTATTTACATATAAAATATACATATAATATACAACGTGTTCTAACGTGTTCGAATTCTCTATTTTTTTTTAAAAACGACGTGTCGACGTGTCGTGTCGTGTCGTATGTCGGTGTCGTGCTACTTAGGGGAAGAACAAAAGACAACAAGGTTGAGTTGATCGTAATTTGAGCAGCAAGGAAGAGGGAAGAAAACGTGAGAGTAATGTTAGGTAGAAATGATGGGAACTAGACTAAGGAAAATGGAAAATAACGGGTAAAGCGATGGTAGAGAAGATGGAAAATTACCAATTCAATTCTAAACGTATTGGACAAATACCAATTTAGTTTTAATTTTTTTTTAATTTTTTTCAATTTTGTCGATATAGTTCTAAATCTTTGTGCAAAATTCTAATATAGTCAATTCAATCAATTGACACTGGAAAATGCAGACAAGACAATCCACATAGGATGTTGGTTTGAGTTAAGTTGTCAATGTCAGCGTACCACATAGCTCGCAATTACTAGACACCCGTTAACATTTGTACAACAGGTTTATATGACCCATTTGATGATGATCCCATAGAGAAGAAGGAAAAATTGGATATGTATCAGCCATTGTTGAGATAAAATAGGAGCAAAATGAAGTGTTAATTTGGAGTAGAGATGATGAAGAATTTGTTATGTTTTTCTTCTCTGATACCATCTTAATCTTTTGAAGTAGAGACAGAAAGCAGTATAGTATTTTTGGTTGTTGGATTCTAATTAGGGTGGGAAGATATGTATTTATAAGAGTAACTAGAATTAGAGTACAGATGGAAACTTAATTCAAAAAGGAACTATCATAAATATCTATTACGTAAGGATAGGGTGGGGAGAGAGAGAGAGAGAGAACTTTTTAGTATTCAAGGGTAATTTTATAGCTATCGAGTCGATTAAGATAAGTGACTATTTAAAGATTTGACAAGAGATGGTTACACTACAGGAGAAATCTCCTCACTCTCCTTATCGGGGAGCGCTTAAATCCATTTATGGGTCATGCAGTTATACTATGCACAATTTAGCAATTGTAAATTTCAAAAGAATGTCGTTGGGAAACAAAAGAGTAGTGGCAGTATATAATAAATCCGATTTAATTCGTCTTTTTTCTTATATTCGGAAATTGGAATTTCCCTGGAAGCACCGTGCTGTAATATTCTCTCCTCTAGAAACACGAAATGTCCAACTTGGCTACAAGCACTTCGTTCGTCTGTTTCTTCGTTTGCTCCAAAGGACATGTCGAAAAGACGGCTCGATCCAAGGTGTTGTAGACAACCAAACCAAACAAATCTCCAATCATTCTTTTATAATTGGATATCCTAAAGGCAAAAGCATTGAATCTAGCCAAGCGACAACAAATATGGTTGACATCCTAAGTGACCTACTCAGAGAGCCAAAACAAGAAAGATGGCTGGCATTTGTTTTATCAAAGCAAAGGAAAGAAGCTACATAAAAAAGGCGGCCGTGGGAGAAACCTGTGGATTCTTGATGACTGATGTTGTTCTTGTCTTAACGAACACTCCGCATCAACCCTAACTTTGTTATTGTCACCGAATTTGTCCAAACAGCATCCACCTTGGAACACGTCGTGGCATAACACATGAAGCAAGGAATCCTCACGTAAATATGCCATATCCCAAGACGAGAACTTAACCGAGGTAGCTGTCATATGATAATACTCCCATGCAAAAAGATACGAAAGCACAAGAGCGAAACTCCTACAAAGATGATGATGACACCTCCTGATAAGAACGGACAGATAGAGATTATTACTAAGTCAACCAGTAGAGACCTCCGCCTCCGGAACCCTACATAATCCGCTCGAGAACACTTGATTCGATCTGTTTCTCATTCAACCACTCATCGATACATTACTATTCTTTATTCTTCCCTTAATTATTGGTGCCGTTCGTTTGGAGAGGCGAGGCAGAAGTCCGACCATGGGTTCGGTGCTGAGCACTAACAATCCGAGGAGAAGGCATCCGAATTTTGAGAAGGCCAGCCCTGATGATGACAACAGTTCGATTGCGGGACAGGAGTGCTTAAGCGTGAAGAAGTTCCAATGGAAAAAGAAGAGGACTTCCCGAGAGCCGCGATGTGAATCGCCGCCACCTGATCAGAAAATCACGACAATGGTCAAAAGTTTGACTTTGAGGGAATGGATTTTGCCTTCTCCTGGTAGAGAACCGGAATGCATCAGCGGACGTGAGCCCTTTGTATTCTCCCCAACCTTCAAGAGGGTGTTTCCATCTTCTCCGGAGGTCGATGAAACTTCAATATCAATGACAGCTATGCCGTGTAACGCCAGGGACAGTCATTCGTTGGAGAGGCCATTGAAGATTAGTGGAGAAGATGATAGAGAAGAAGTGCGAGAAGAAGGTGCGGCGTCTTCGGTTTCCATTTGCTGGACTGAAAGTGGGAGGACTAAGAAGAAAGTGAGCTTCAGGTTGCCTGAAGAAGCTGATATCATCATCTTTTACTCTCCAGGAGATGAGTACTGAATTTGATGATGCCAATGATGACCATGAAGAGATGAATCAAAGATTAATGACCAGAGAAAACGGCGAAATCATGTCTCAAGAAATTACTTACGATTCATTTCTTATTGATGAGATATGATAAACAGAATCAATCACTTTGCAGGAATTACCTGAATTCTTGTTGTTTTTCTTTTTGTGATTGGTTTTATTAAACTAGAGTGAGCATAGAAAACATCTTAGTATCCCGTGTCGTATGCCTCGTAATGGGACTGATCTAATGTGCAATACTGCAATGAGACGTCCTATATTTTCCATATATAATTTCTTTGTATTGTCCTCTTATGAAAGAAAAGTAGCCCTTTCACTTGAATTTGATTTTCGACGTTTTGTTTTAGTTTTTATGTAATAGTGCGATAGTTTTTTTTTTGTCAAAACACCCAATTTCTCTTACTATCTGGATATTATAATTTAAAATCGCCTTCAATTTATTTGTAGTTTTTCTAAATTTAAATAAACTATTTTTACTTTGAAAGGGCTTATCGGCCCCTACTTGTACACTCAGTTTGGACGGGGTGATTAGGAAGTAAAAGAAGGAATTTGAAAGATTATGAGGGAAAGGAAAAGAAAAAGGAAATGATTTGAAGAGATGGAGATACGATGTTGTTTGGATCCTAGTAAGGGTAAAGAAAAGGAAAGAGTTCATTTTGACATAAATTTCTTTTCATGTATTCATAGATAGATGTAAACCAAGGGTATAAATGAGGAAGAAGAATATATTAAATTGTTATTACACAAATCCATTCAAATCCTCCGTATTTGGACAGATTCAGAGGCTTTTAAAGTGTGCATCAAATTAGGGGTGAGCACAAAAGATAGTGACCTCGGAAGCTCGGGACTGATCCGACCAAAATTCTTGGACTTGAAAAGGCCCGACTCTCAGATTTTTTTCTTTTCGGCTTGAAAAGAAAAGAAATGAGTGCATTATCATCTTGAAAGCTTTCGTTATTTTTCTTTTTGGGCTGGTCCAAGCCTTCGGGCCTGAGATGCTTAGGCCCCAAATGGCTGAACTTATAATAGAAGTGATTTTTGAGGCCGACAATGTAGTTTCTAGAAAAAAAAATTAAAAGTTAGCGCAAGTCCGAATTAGTCCATCTAGTTTGTTTCGGGCTTATTTATTTAAATTTGGGCCGGGCCATGCCAAAAGAAGCATTGAGATCAACCTGCCCGGCCTAAGCTCATCCTTACATGAAATTCACCGGACCAATCCCTTACAATAAATAAATGAAAAATTAAAAAACCTTTCCCTCCAACCAAAAATGGTTGTATTTTTAGTTTTCGTGAGGAAAGGAGGGAGATCTAAAATTGTCGCTCCATAGTCCTCAACTCACCCAAACGAAGTACTAGGATTGAGAAAGGTTGTCTTTACTTTTCTATGAAGTCCAAGGATAGAAGAAAGAACTCGATCTTTCGACAAGTGGAACGTCAAGATGCCTTTCTGTAGATCTATGCCATGGACCTAACGCAACGCCACAAAGGCCCAAAAGACAAGTTTAAATTAGAATTATTTTTTCTAAAAAGTCATAAATCTATTACATTTTTGTCAATTCAATCATAAATTTTCTAATTTCACTAATCGAGTTATAAAAATTTTCACTTTTTGTTAATTGAGTCCACCCAGCCAATTTTATATATAAATTGCTTATGTAAACACCGGTGGTATAATGTAGAACTGTCAATATTGACATGGACGTCGGCGTCCACTTCCGTGAGTTCCAACCAAAATTAGCTGGATCGACTCAATTGATAAAAAGTGAAAATATTTAGAACTCAATTAAAAGGTTTATGACTAAATTGGTAAAAATGCAATAGATTTATGATTTTTGGACAATTATCCTTTTAGATGGGTATGAGTAAAGTGTAAGTTGAAATTCAGCCCGATTGAACTTGAGCCAAGCTCACAAAATCAGAAAATAGTAACTACCTTTTATTCATCGACAAGCCCAAACATGACTGATTAGGCATGACCTTAGGGCCTGGCTAGTCCGTCCTTACTTAGATTTCATTTATTTTATTCATTTGAAAAATATTGTCCTAAAAATGAAAGTTTGTAATGCTTAAAATAATTAGTCAATAAAATCTTTTTTCATTATCGATAAAAATTTGTGTCTAAATATTTCCGTAAACTATGAAAATATATTTTATTTATATATTTCTGTAAGCGATAGAGGCAATTAATTTTTAGAAAAATATTTTTTAAATTATTTAATTTTCACGAAACAAATGCACCCTCAATGATCACCTCTACAGTGGAGATGCCAAGGTTAGTTTAACTAACTACATGTCTTAAGTTCATTTTGGTTAGGTTCTCTTGAAGGACCATATCATCCTCTACCAAAGCAATTGATCTTGAAGGACCATATCATCCTCTACCAAAGCAATTGCAGTTACGATAATGACAGTCGGACTTGGAAATGATCAACGTATCGATATTGAACGAATGTCTAAAATGAGGACAAACTGTCAAATGTGAGGGACGAGACTTGCGTTTTAAAATCAAAATGGAGTATAATAATCCATTTGTCCTTTTCGCCATACATTCTTGCGAAAGAAACTTAGTGGCTAAGGCAACTAGCTAGCCAACTACACAACAACACCTCCAAAGCAATCGAGGAAGTAATTTCTATAAATAAACAAATGGACTGTCTATGTCGCAAAATTAGGTCCATTGTCTTATCTCATATATTAGTTCTTGCCACAGACTTTAATGAAACTTTCGGTTCGAATGGTGCACTGTTGATGGAAAACTTTGCGCCTAAGGTCTTAGGTGGACTCGAATGAAAAGTTGCTATTGCTAGATCCAATATGCTCCTTGAAGTCGCCGCCTGTGACCATGGATCGACATCTTCGAGAAAGAAGACATGGTGTGTTATTGAAGAGTCACTTTAACTTCAAACAAGCATATGTCTTTACGAGAACCTCCTTAGAGGCTAAGATCTATGACTAAAGCAGAAAAAGATCGACATGCAAGCGAAGCCATGCCGCTCAAGTCCCTGATTTCTTCTTTCTGACGAGCAAACCTTTGATTGGGCGTTGGTGGGCGGTTTCCACGCATAATGCATATAATCGACTCAATATGATCATAGGATGCGTGTATGTTGATAAACGATACAAAACCAACATTCAACTCGCATCCCCCGCTTGATTGTTGGTTGAACTCAGCATGATTTCGGTAAACATTAGGCCTATAGTTGCTCGTGTTTAATATTTGTACACTCTGTTTACTTCGTAGAAGACGAAGAACTAGAAAACATTTTTCCTGAAAATGACTATTTATATCTCTTACAAAATGAATGATTGAATTTTTTCTTATCGTTCATGAAAATGATTAGGCGTGAATTGTTGCCGATAATGAAGTAATTTTTATTAGTCAATTATTTTAAGTAATACAAACGATTATTTTTAGGAAAATGATTGATAATTTTTCATTTTTCTTAGTAAAATGGATTTTTAAAGTAGTAAAAAATGGGAAAAGTACCAAAAAGTCTTAAATCTATTACATCGGTATCGATTTAGTCATAAATCTTTCAATTGAATTAATTTAGTCTCAAACATTTTCACATTGGTATCAATTCAGTCATAAACCTTTCAATTGGACTAATTTAGTCTTAAACATTTTTATATTGGTACCAATTTAGTCTATCCGGTCCCAATTTTGGTTAGGCGGCATTGACGTGGCCTGGCCAATGGTTGGACGCTGACGTGACAATTTTTAAATAATTTTTTTATTTTTTTGAATTTCTTTTTTTTTTTTCTTTTTTTTTTTTTTCCTTTTCTTTTCCTTCTTCTTCTTCCTCCTTGCACTTTCTCATAAAATGGCTAGCGAACCTCCGACGAGGGTCGTCGCCAATGAGGGTTGCAGCCCTCGCTCGCCCTTGCCCAAGGTTACAGGCAAGGCTAGCCTTGCCCTGGCCTTACTACGAGCAAAGGCAGCCTCGCCCACGATTGGCAAGTCCATGGTGGCCATCGCTAGGCCTAGCCAGTGGTTGGCGAGGCCATGGTGGCCATCGCCAGGGCTTAGACGAAGGCCGCCATGGCCTCGCTAGCCACAGACAAGGCCGCCTTCACCCGCAACAAGGCTAGGGCGAAGCCACCTCACTCGCGGCCCTGGGTGAGCTAGGCGAGGGCGGCGAGCCTTGTCGAAGGCTCACCGGCCACTGCGAGAAAGTCCGAGGAAGAAGAAAGAAAAGAAAAGAAAAAAATTATTTAAAAATTATAACATCATCATCCAGCCACTGGCCGGCATCCACATCAACATCGGCTGGTATCCACGTCAGCACCAGCTGGCAAAATTAACCAGATGGACTAAATTAATACAAATGTGAAAAGGTTTAAGATTAAATTAATCTAACTGAAATATTTATGATTGAATTAAAATGTTTAGGATTAAATTGATTTAACTAAAATGTTTAAAATTAAATTGGTATAAATATAATAGATTTGTGACTTTTTTATTACTTTTTCCAGTAAAAAATGGACTCCAAATCTAAATCATGCATGTATCCGAGGAAACACCACCAACAACATATGATACTACCCGTTGTCCTCGAGTCCACGAAACGGACTAGGTTCAGCGATAGAAAGGGATGGACGATAAAGTCCAAAGAAAGGGGCGCCGGTGAATTTATTGCGTTTCAGTAAGTGGGCTCAACGCATATCTCGGTAGGCGGGTAGCTGGGTATGCGGGTAGGTTAGCATATACCACAGTAAGCGTTTCCTTTTTCTCTTAGCCTTTCATCCCGAGCGATTATAAAGATGAAAGAGAACATGTTGAAAGGTTTTTGAGAAGGGTTGTTCGAAGCCTCTTTCATTTGAAAAGTCTTGCAGATATCAAAGTTAATTTCTAATATTTATATGTGAAAGTGATTTGACAAGCTCTTATTGAAATACTTACGCCGCGCTTGTTTGAAATTTTGAATGGACACACATTTTTATCACGCCGTTTAACATGCCAAACATGTTTTTGCATCGAACAGGCTAAGAAGGAAGAACTAGGGATCAAAATCGTTCATGAGATTTTGTTTTCCCCCATTTTCAATCTTCTGTTTTTTTGTGGAATTTGTTCAATGCATTAGTTTCATTTACAGAAATTTAGTTTTGTTATAATTTTGGATCAAATGAATATAACAAGAAAAAAAAAAAAAAAAAGCTCTGAAAGCTACCTCCTCCCAACCCAAAAGAAACGCAAGAAGCATTTTTATCTTTTCCATAGTTAAATACAGAGTACTACAAGAGAAAGGGAAGGCCAGAATGTTTGACACATCCAATTCCTTCCATACTCATGATGGTTGAAAAGTGGAGTTTTACGGCATTAGGGGTAAGTGTGAGAGATGCATATGGGTTCATACAACTGGTTTAAGAGAGTAGCATTAGCGTGTTTGTTTTGAGAATTTGAGAATGGAATGATTATTATTTCAAAGTACCTCTAAAAGCAGAGTTGACCTCCCGTACACAAATTGAGAGTTGGTGCCAGTCTCTTAATGATGACTATGGCACAACAAAAATAGTTATAATGTTAAAGCGATTTTTGTGACTTACTTAAGGGACTAAATGTTTTAGCTAAATTGGATGTTGCGTGATCAATGATGAGGATGTGGTTTGCCATATTCTCCTTAGAATTGATGTATTGAGAAAAGGGTGGCCTACTATTTCGGCTCATCAGGTATTGCATAAGCTTCTCCTTGGCCAAGAAAGTTTCAATCCATAACAAATGACATCAAAGCAAATTTCCCAAATTGTATGAGCAAATGCTGAGAATAGATTCGTTACCACATTCTCAACAAGAAGAGAAAAAAAGTAGTTGGTTTGCTAAGATTAGGAGAAGCTTAATAGGCGAGAGAAAGTGCTGCTGAGGGAGTGCAATTAGCTTATGATGCCACACTTGGCAACTAAAGCACAAATGACTGGAGATTAGCAAACCACTTTTATTGCGGGGAAGCCACCGATGAAGTGGAGGGGCACGTTCTATTGGGCAAGTGTTTGCCATTCATATCCATGGGAGTGGCAGTGATGGCTCAACAATGAAAGGAAAGGATAAAATAGCCCACAATGATGGCATTTGGAATTTGGGTGGGGGAGAAGGTGAAAGTCCAATTTCTTCCATATCCATCTGGATGGAAAAGTGGTGATCTGTGGCATCATAGCAAAGTGTGAGAGATGTTGAAGGATTCATATTACTAAATCGTGGAAGTAACTTCAAGGTATATCTCTAAGAACTAGGGATGGGATGATTATCATTTTCAGAGGATATCTAAGGCAACACTAGCCTTTTGTATGCAAATTGATTGAGAACTCATGCTACTCTACTGATCATAGGCACAATAAGTTGAAATTAGTTGTTGTGTTAAAATGACCTATATGTTTTACTCTAGGAATTGGATGCCAGAGTTATTTGGGCATAGGACAGTCGATAATGAAGATAACATTGCCTAGAACAATCTATCGCGGAAAGATTGGCCTAATGTTCCGGCTTATGAAGCACAGGATAGGCTTGTTCTTGGAGGAAAGTTTTATCTCGTGACATGAGCACTTGTTTCCGCACCACAAATAGATGGGAGAAATTTTTATGCGATTTTGGATCGGTGGCGGGATCAATCCACATCGAACCCTTTGCTATTAGTCCAAACCCATGATACCCATGTCAAACTTGTCTGAATCTCGAGACAAGTTTTTCAAAAGAGGCAAAAAACTTGTCCTAATCACCACAAATGAAAATTCAGAGACCAACAAACTCTTTCGGTTAGGATCATTCAATTTTACAAATGAGACACGAATACTTTTGATAAGCCACGCATATCGGTACAAAATAAATGGCAACCCAGCCTAAATAACCTACTGTTTCCAAAATCAAATATGAGGACAACTTAATAAGACAGATTGCACAATTATTGAATTTCAGGGTTGGAAAATCCGTTGGAAATTTCCGCAAGATAAGAGGAGACGGGCCTCTCGGCCACAGGCGAGGCTGGCCAATGGCGGGAAGCGCTCTTCGCTTGAAGCGCGCCATAAACGCAGCTTCGTTGGCATTGGAGGCGACCGGGGGTGGGGCCCCGCTGTCCGCGCCAACTACCATTCAAGAGCGTCACGTACGCCTCACCACAGGGGAAAGTGCCACGAAGCTCACTTTAATTACGACCCCCATCGCCCGTTGCTTTTTAACTCCCGAGAAAGAGAGAGACAGAGAGAGAGGGCAGAGAGAGCGCGAGAGATTTTTTCTGTTCTTCTTGCTTCTGGGTTAAGCGACAGAGGCCAATCGGAACGGCGATGGCGGCGAGGGCGGCGGCGGTATCGGCGGCTGTTCTCGTCCTGGTCAGCCTCAACGCGGGGTGGGTGGGAGCGCAGGTGCACCACGTGGTCGGCGGCGACCGCGGCTGGGACGCCTCGAGCGGCGTCGGGTCCTGGTCCGCCGGTAGGGTCTTCAGGGTCGGAGACAAGCTCTGTACGTAACACCCTCAACCCTCTCTCCTCTCTCCCTCCCTCCTCCTTTTACTTTTTCCAGAATCCGGACGAGAAAAAGTTAAACAGAGAGCCGCAAATATTCCGAACGTTCCAAAGCAGTTACAATCACAAATCGCGCTTGTTCACGTGCTGGCATTTCGTCCGTTCCTCATTAGCAGCTTACTTTCTGGCTTATTGCGCCGAAAGTAGGATGTGGGTATTACGCGGGAGGTTTAGTTAGCAACAAAGATAGTGTCTTTTTCTGATTTAACGAGAAGAACGCTAGCAGGTTCAGATGCGTCGTCTGCGACTGCCGACTGCTTATCCATGAATGTTTTGCTCTGTGTTCTGGCTCTCCGGCCTTCAGGGTCGGAGACAAGCTCTGTACTTGACACCCTCAAGCCTCTCTTCTTCTCCCTCCTCCTCCCCCTTTTACTTTTTCCAGAATCCGGAAGAGAAAGAGAGATAAACAGAGAGCCCAAAATATTCCAAACGTTTCAAAAGCAGTCACGATCGTGGCGCGCTTGTTCACGTGCTGGCATTTCGTCCGTTCCTCTCTATCCTATTCTGCTTGACTTTCTGGCTCATTGTGCCGAAAGTAGGATGTGGGTATTCCGTGGGAGGTTTAATTAGCAACAAAGATCATGTCTTTTTCTGAGTTAACAAGAAGAACACCGGCAGCTTTAGACACATCATCGGCAACTGCAGACCGCTTATCCGTGGATGTTCTGCTCTGTTTTCTGACTCTCCTGGGAATGAACAGTAATTCATCTTCTATAAAAGAAAGATATATTATCACATTCCCTCGATTATTCAACTACTTTTTATCTCGTCAAGCTACTGAAACTGAGACGCTACGGGGTTCTTGGAGTTCGGGCTCCCTTTTCTTTATTGCGACTGACGATAAACAGGGGAAAGAAAAGAGATGACAGGGGGTGTTGTCTGCTTGGGCAGGGTTCGCCTACTCGGCAGCGCAGGAGAGCATCGTGGAGCTGACGACCAGGGCCGAGTACGAGTCGTGCGACGTGCGCAACCCGATCCGGATGTACACCGACGGCCTCGACAGCATCCCGCTGGAGGAGCGCGGCGCACGCTACTTCGCGAGCAGCCGGGAGGAGAGCTGCAAGCTCGGCCTGAAGCTCCACGTGGAGGTCCAGCCGCCGGGGCCCCTCGACGCCCCCAAGGTGGCCACCTTCGAGGCGGCCGTGCTGGCGGCCGACGCGCCCACGACGCCGTCCGCCGCACAGGCCGGTCGCGGCGGCTGGCTCACCGCGGTGGTGGCCGCCGGACTGGGGCTCTTTGTTGTAGGGCTATTTTAGTACGTTCGGAAGGATGTTTAGGCCTGGCCCAAAATATGTCATTGTCTGGGCCGAATCATGTAAGGCCAAGCTTATCGATTTGGACCTTTCTTTATTTTTATTTTTTCTAATTTTTTTGGGTTTTCTGGGCTTTTTCAGCTTGTGAAGGTCTTTAGGACAATTGCCGCTTCTCTTCTGTTCTCATTTCCGTTTTCCGTGGAATGGCGAAGTTTTTAGTAGTGGCAGAAGTACCTTAGCATTTTCGTAATAGCAATACGTGGTATCTAAAGACTCTTTTGCTCATTAGGAGAGGTGGACGTAGCACAACACTTCGGTTTCGAGAGATTTATCGAATTTAATTTACAACTTTGCCAGCAAATCTTGAACCGAGAGATATGAAACTTGTCTTGTTTTCAAGTATATCATATCAATGAATAACGTGTAAATCCATTTTGAACACGGGAGTTCCATTACTTATGGAAATCTCGTCCTGTCGATATATCATGTAGATCTTGTATGCAATCCAATCTCGTCTTGTCGGTATATCTAGACCCATCAAATGGGTCGGTTGGTCGGGTTTGGGTCGGGTAAAAAATGAGTCGATCCATATTTGATTTATTTAATCAGTTTTGATTCATATTTATGTAATGTAAATTAAGTGACCCATATCCGACTTGACACATATCCGACCCAACCCGTATTCTTTAAAACTTGTTAATATTCTTGAAACTCACACCTATTATGTGCTAATTGGATTAAAACTTCAAATTAAATTTAAAATAATAAATAAAAAAAAGGTTAAAAACCTATAAACTGAAATATTTATAAAGAATTAGACCATGCACATGCTCCTCTTATTTAAAGTGAACATATTATTGAGTAATCGAAAACCGTAACATGAAAAATCTTTAATTGAACCTAAGAAATCTCATTTTTATGATTTTTTTATTAAAAAAAGTATTACCAAAACACTTTTATGCAATACAAATTTAATGAAAATTTTTATAATTCTTTTGAAGATTTTTTTAAAAAAACGAATTTTTATTTTTTTATTTTATTTTTAAAATATAATTTTATTTTATTTTTTAAAATATAATTTTTCTTTTTTTCTTTTCTCTTTTCTATTTTCTATTTTCTTCTTCTTCGACAAGCCACGCGGCCACGACGACGGTCGGTGACCGGCCACAGTGAGATCGAGCTCACTAATGTCGGTGAGCTCAAGTTTCGCTAGATTCGGCGAGGCCGAGGCCCCATTGGCGTTGGGCGAGGTTGAGGCGAGCTTGAGTCTCACCGGATTCGAGGAGGCTTGAGCCTTGCCGGTCGTCGGCGACCACGAGCTTGCGTCGGCGAGCTCGAGTCTCGCCCGGCCTCGTGGCCCGTTGGCCACCTAGGAAGGAGGAAAAAGAAAGAAAAAGAAAAGAAAGAAAATTAAAATATGAAAAATAATTATAATTTCGATTTTTTACTAAAAAATATTTTTATAAAGTTAAAGAGGGATAAATTGTGTGGGGCTTGGGTTGGAAATTTAGAAATGGGTTTTAAGGTTCCAACCCACTTGATATTTTAAATGGAAGGAAAATGGGTCACAAGTTTTGATCCATTTTTGACTCATTTGAATCAAACTCACTTTTTTGACTCATTTTAGTTGGGTTTTTAAAAGCCCATGACTCATATACAACTCATATAAATAAAATATGATGACCCATTTTGACACCTCTAGATATATCATGTAGATCTTGTATGTAGTTAAATGTCATGTCCCAAGTTGTTGTTTTTTCTTCTTTTTTTTTGAAATAAAGAATATGGCAATATTACTTGTTATGTTTCTCGTCCTAGGCCTCCTAATTAAGCCATCCAACGAAACATCCTTATCAAGCAAATGCGGAATTGGGGACCAGTCTCCTTGTCTCCTCTGTAGAGTTGCTATGCTACCTTCTTAGCTACTCTTGCTAACGTGGCGAAGATATCGTCCTTGGACGGCTACTGCCTATTGAAGGCCGATTGCGCCGCTCGAATATTCTCCCTGTCAAGCGAGATTGAGTGAAAGTAAAAAGATTGGCTGTCTAACACTCCTTGAAGCTACTGCCAAACTCTACTTCCACACATGATAATCTTTTGCATTACCAATTACCTTTTTGACTTATCGTACTCTATTAGTATGTGTAATCGATTTCAGGGTAGGCGAGCAGTGGAAACTAACCTGTTAAATGTACAATTTTTTGATTCACTTTTTTATTTTTTTGCTTAATTATTCTGTCATATACATTCTCTTTGCAAAAGTTATCAATTTGGACACTAGGATGGCCTTGATTGTATAGGGAATGCTCAGCCTAGTTATTATTATTTTTTTCTTTTTTATTCGTAAAAGTTCTCAATAAATAGATTTGCAGGGTTTTGTTTTGAATTGGTTCAAAACCACTGCAAATCGTACCGGTCAGGCTAATTTCCAATTTCTTTTATTTGAAGACTGAATTGGTTCTCATGTGAATTGATGGTAAGGTCATTTCAATTAAGTTCCTAAATTAAACCGACTTGACTGTTCACCACACATGCCCGGATGGATACTAAGCCTAAGATCATTATTCTAAATCGTGTCGCAATCAAGAGAATGCCAAACAACCTTCGCACTAAAAATCATCGAAGTTGACCCGCCCGATCGGGCCGAGAGGAGGGCAGCATTTCGTCCCTATCCGCGGCGCTTGCGATCTTGTTCGTGGCTCGCAGAAGAGCCGTGATCCCTCAGCTCCGTCTAGGACGGCCCAAGGCGGACCGGTTTGACCAGCAACTGAGCTGACGGGGACAAGACCGGGGGGCTGCCGTGTCACACTTTAATCACCCTCTCGAACAATCATCCGCTAAATCCGCGGGACCCACCTAGTCACACCAATCCCACGTTGTCTTAGAAAAATCCCCACCATCCTAATCCTGTACATTAAATTAAAACAAATTAAAAAAAAAAAAGATTCAAAATTTACGTTGGCTTAGAGGATGGTCCGTTGAAGGAGAGATGGCCGGAGCGGTCAGATCACCACGTGTGTCACATTCCGGCCGTTGATCCCAACTACCTCACCGGTCCCCCTACTCCCTATTATTTTTTAACCTCCTCCCAATAGAAAACCTAATTACAATACGGCTATAGGACCTAATCCATGAAAAAGTTCATACCACGAAAAGAATCATTAATTAATATCTCCATGTCACATTTAATCCGAATTTATTTTCGTATCACGTTAAATCCTGCATTGATACATCCGTGATAGATTCATTCTAGAATATTTTTTGTATAATAAAAGATCTCAAATTAATACACCCACGAAAAATTTATCATAATAGAAGCACAATTAGAGATTTCAACATATTTTCCATTGGTGAAGAAATTTTAGGGCAAAATTAATAGATTTGCCAATCTCAGCTTATTTTCTTCAGATCACAATTCCCCAAAGCGACGTCGTTTAGAAGAGCCATTTATGTCAATTTTCCACATCGAATTCACATCACATCCCGATATATCATTTGAGTTATTTGCCACGTGTTTCCATCATAGCAATTCAACTAGAATATTGAAAAAAATTAATGGGTGCATCGATTTAGAAATTTTGGAAAGTGAACATTAATCTGGTATGTGTCGGTTTGTGATTCCTTGTGACACGAGAATTAATTTGGGACGATAAAATTTGTCATATTATTATTTTGAATAAGGAAAATTTCGTAGGGCGATATTATTGTACCGACTAAGATTGCTCTATAAACAATTTACCAGACATAAAGAAAGTGACTCCAATTCCGTTTGTTTATATCACTTCTCCTCCTTCCCTCACTCTCCCACCACTCCCAAAAATACTCTCCGCCATAACCACCGCCGCGGCCACCTTCCGTCGGAGCTCCGGCGACCGCGCGCTACTCTCGATGGCCCTCAAGTCCTTCATCGAGGTCGGCCCCGGCTCCCACTTCCCGATCCAGAACCTCCCGTTCGGCGTCTTCCGGCCGGACGGTGGCTCGCCGGCCCGGCCCGGGGTCGCGATCGGAGACCAAGTCCTGGACCTCTCCGCCGTCGCCTCCGCCGGCCTCTTCGCCGGCCCGGCCCTCGCCGGGTCCGACTGCTTCCACCAGGTTCGGGTTTTCCCGTGAGCCCATCTCGTGCTTCGTCTGCTTCCCGCGGGAATTGCTGCGAGTCTTCAAACAATTTTGCTTATTACTTCCGATTGTTTAGCAGGACTTTGATTACTCCTTGGCGTACTGTTTTTCTGTTTAAATTTTGAATTTTGTTGCTTTTTGACTTGCTGAAGAATCGGAAATGCTCTGTTTCCGATAGTTTTTCTGCTCATGAAGCCAATGTAAAGTGCATCCCTTCGTAATGATCGATAATTAGTTGGTCAATCGCGTGGAATTTTCCGAAGTCTTCGTTTTCTGAAGTTTTTAGGCGTATTCTGTCGGCTCGCTCGTCCTGTTACTAAATAAGAACTCTTGGGATCTCTTTATGTTGGGTGAACTGAATTTGTAAAAGGGTAGTAGAAGTTGAATGATTGATCTTGGCCTGGTTTTGTTGCCAGCCCAACCTTAACAAGTTCTTGGCATTGGGGCGGCCTGCATGGAAGGAAGCTCGCGCCACGCTGCAAAAGATACTGTCATGTATGTCATCTAGCTTTGGTGGAGTGCACTTTCTGATGGGTCATCCCCATAAAGGCGGAAAACCTCAGGAAGGAACTTGTTTAATTTCCAGTAGATTATTTATGTGCCTATGGTGCTTCAAGAAGGGAGCTCCTGGCACCCCTTGAGGCATGTTGTTTGTTTCATATGAAATGATGAAATTTTTAAATTTTACTCAGCGACTGAACCCGTGCTGCGTGACAACGCCGAGTTGAGGAAAAAATCACTTTTCCCCATGGTGAGACATGCTTTCAGCTAGAATTCATTTTTGAATTGATAGATTACAATGTCTCTGATGAAGTTTATATTTGAATTTTCAGGACAAGGTGGAGATGGTTCTTCCTATTGCCATTGGTGACTACACAGACTTCTTTTCATCGATGCATCATGCAAAGAATTGCGGTACCATATTTCGTGGGCCACAGAATCCAATTCCTCAAAATTGGTATGTTCATTTGATCGGAAAGGTTCTCTCTCTTTTCATTCCCAACTCAACCTCAGAAAAGTAGTAAAACAATGCTTGTATTTGCTGGTTTTCAGGTTCCATCTTCCCATCGCTTATCATGGACGGGCATCATCCATTGTTATATCTGGAACAAACATCTTTCGACCAAGGTACTTAAGTGATTAGTCATAGTTCTCTCTGCCCATTCACAGGAAAAAAGACACAGCAAAAGTATGGTGTATGTTGAATTCACACCTCTGGGCCGTAAAATGAACCATCTTTATTCGAGTGTAATTCCACATGCCAGGACTCTTTCCTAGATAATTGGGGCCTGCTAGTTCTGCACCTAGTGTCTTTTATAAAAGAATCTATTGGAATGTCAATTTGATACCTCAGTTGCATTGTTGGAGCTCCCATTGTTTATGATTAGATTGACCGCATCTTTATACATTTCCCTCTCCATCACAGAGGTCAAGGTTACCCGAGCGGTGACTCTCCGCCTTATTTTGGACCTTCCTTGAAGCTAGACTTCGAGCTAGAAATGGTAAGTTTCATTCTCTGAATATTAGAACTGTCTTTTCTTGCCAATGGTTATATAAATTGAAGAAACAAATGTAATAGCTTATGGCTTGCTTTTTATCCAATAAACTGATTTACCGTGTACCCAAGTATTTTAGCACATAATTGCACCTCTTATCCTCTGTCTCTGTCGTTTTTGATGGCAGGCTGCTGTAGTTGGTCCTGGAAATGAATTGGGGAAGCCTATTGATGTTAACAATGCTGCTGATCACATATTTGGACTTGTGTTAATGAATGATTGGAGTGGTATGTGCAACTTCTTCATGTTTTTATGTATTTCCATTTATTGTATTTGTGTTTTACTTAGAAGAAGTTTGGTTTTGCAGCTAGAGACATTCAAGCTTGGGAATATGTGCCTCTTGGACCTTTTCTTGGAAAAAGTTTCGGTAAATGATCTGTATTTTCAGATGCTAACATTTCATTATGTAATTAAAAGTGATGGCTAAGCTGCATACTACAGTGCCGAAATTGTACTTGTGCCAAAATTTGACAGTAATCAGTGAAGGTCATATTATATGTGTGGAGATGGCATGAAAGGGCGGATATTAAACCTAGTCTTTGGTTTTTGTTGTAAATGTTTCTAGGTACCACAATATCCCCTTGGATTGTGACCCTGGAAGCTCTAGAAGGTTTTGCATGCGAGGCACCCAAACAGGTAAAGCATTCCTTATTGCTTCAGTAAGTTCTCTATTCTGGCGTCAAACTTTGCTGGTCTTGGGGAGTATGCTGCATTATATCCTTTGTGATTTTCAGGAGCCAAAGCCATTGCCTTATCTGGCGGAAAAAGTATCCAAGAATTATGACATATCTTTGGAGGTGATACCCTAACACCATTCCTATCTGCCAGTAATAACTTGTATTAATTGTTCTACATCTTCCATACTGGGCGGTCTGATGCATTCCTGCGTTCAATGGAAACTTTTATTACTGCTAACAGGTTCAGATCAAACCTGCTGGACAAAAAGATTCCTGTACTGTCACGAAGAGTAATTTCAAGAACTTGTAAGTCATCTCAAGTTTCAGCTGGTGAAAAATAATGCTCTGAGAATTTTTAGACACTGTTTAATAGGATTATAACAGTTCTAGCAGCTACCCCTAAGCATTTTATTATCATTCCATGTTCATCAGCTGCGATGCCACTAGTTCCTTGAAAAGCGGTGCTATCATCTCAAAATAATAAATCTTCCACTTTAAAAAATTGTATGAGGGACTGACAAACTGGACGGTGTCAAAATATTTGATTAGCATGCCTTATTTCTTTCTATGCATGTTATCGGTAGAATCATATAGCCTGACCCTCTTTCCTTTATTTCCTTGCACTTCTCTTTAGACACCCTCTTTAGACTTTATTTTTCCTTTCCTTCTTCCTCAAGACAAATGGCTTTCCTTCTTATAGACTCTTGACTCTTGCATATGGAGCGCATGGACTTCATTGCTCAATTTTCAGCTGAATGAGTGTGTGGAATTTATTGCTCGAATTAATGACACCCTAATGAACCTAGTAAGCTAGGCATCACCCTAAAGAACCTAGTAAGCTAGGCATCCCTGATCCCAAACTTTGACTCTACTTGTGGGTGGGTTTCGAACCGAGACCCATTTCAGTTACTTCCCACCTACCTATAGTATGATTAAAATCATGTCGTAACATGGCGGAATTTCTACAAATTAGTACCCTATGAAGAAAGTATCCCAAGTTTTATGTGCAATTTTCGGTGCTGTATTTGTGTGAGCTCATCTATCTTGAATTATGTACCGGGTGTTTAGAAAATTGTTACAGTGAGCTTTTCATGTTTACGATGGCAAGTATAATGCTCTCTGTGAATTCATTATGTATATCCTTATCTGCCTTCATAATTCATGATTTCCTTATGTTGTACAGATATTGGACAGTGACGCAACAGCTTGCGCACCATACAATCAATGGCTGCAACTTAAGGCCAGGCGATATCCTTGGGACAGGAACAATTAGTGGACCGGTATTGTTTTATTTATCTATATCTTTCTAGAACTTCCGTTTAGTGTCACACCCATTGCTTCTGGTCTTATTCAGTCGAATTATAGCATACCCGGAATGTGTGTGAAACAATTCTCTGTTTTGGTCTACTAATTTGTGTAGGAACCAGAATCTCTGGGATGCTTGCTGGAGCTGACTTGGAATGGACAGAAACCCCTGTCACTGAGTGGGACACCGCGCAAATTTCTTGAAGATGGAGATGAAGTAACCATTACCGGCCTTTGCAAAGTAAGCTTCTCAGCTTCTTTTTTCCTTTGGTTTCCAATTTCAAAGATCGCATTGTGTTGTTAATTTTTGGCTTGAAACTGCTTCTGAAATTTTAAGATGACATATTGATGGTCTTGCTGCCGGGTTAGTCTGTGAACGTTCTAATATCTGATCCCCGTGCAGGGAGATGGATACACCGTCGGATTTGGGACATGCTCTGGAAAGGTTGTTCCGGCACCTCAGTGAGTCCATTAGCAGCGGCGGCAGGGGGCATTGTTGTTCTTGTTAGTACTAGAGCGAGAGTCCCTTATGGAGTCACTGTACTGTCCAGTTGCATCCTATTTGTGGAACTCCAATAATGTACACACTTTGGCTAATAAAAAGTGCTCTCTCTCTCTCTCTCTCTCTCTCTCTCTCTCTCTCTCGCATTGGATTGTCATACAGACTGAAGCTTGAATGTCAATCAATTGGCTTGGATGGAGGTTCTGGGACTTCGTTGCCTTTTCGAGCTAAATCCTTATACAGTGAATTCTCTAACAAAAGAATTTGGCATGTATTAGACAAATTTGTGGGTAGAGAAAAAGCAGATGGGCCCACGTGAGCTGAATAGCATGCATGGCCCACTAGCCCAGAAGAAGGACGAAAATGGTCCGTTGCCAACGGGACGGTCCGTTCTCAAATCTTCTTCCCATTATGCGCCAAAAAGTATTCAAGAAAGCAACTTACTCCCTCACTTTCCTCTCTCTGTCTCCCCATCTGTCTATCTCCCCGTTTCTGCCATGAAATCAGCTCGAAAGCTCAGCTTCTCCTCCTCCGCCTCCTCGCCCACCGCCACCGCCACCGTCACCGTCACCTCCCCAGATGAGCAATTCATCCCCCGCCGCCGCCCAACATCACCCTCCACCTCCAACCCAACCAAGCCCATTCCCGGGCCGCCACCAAGATCCAGTCCGCCTACCGCGCCCACCTGATCCGCACCCTCTACCAGACCATCTCCACCGTCGACTCCGCCGCCGACCGCCTCCAGCGCCGGATCCAGCGGCAGGACACCGTCGACGCCCTCCGGGGCAGCTCCCTCGAGAGGGCGAGGATAGAGGAGGAGCTGATGAGGCTGCTGCTGAGGCTGGACTCGGTGCCCGGCGGGATCGATCCGACGTTGAGGGAGGGGAGGAGGAAGGTGAGCCGCCGCATCGTGGGGCTGCAGGAGATCGTCGACGGGGTGTGCTGCGGCGGGGGACGGCGGAGGGCGGCGGCGGCGGCGGCGGAGACAATTGGTGGGGGTGGTGCGAGAGGGTGGAGGAGGAGGTGTGTAGGGAGAGAGGAGGGGAGGAGCTGGAGAGGTACTGCGCCAACTACTTGGGGTTTCGTTGCTTGGAGAGATTTCTTCACGAGCCTTGAAGCTTCACCGCTCTTCGTTCTTCCTCTTACAATGTCACTTTCCTGTTCGTTTCCCTTTTTGATGGTTGTGACTCGTGGCAATAGATCTATACACTCCTGTCCTCATCCGTTCTTGAATCTTGTAGGTTCTATTTTGTCTTCAAGTTTGTAAACTATTCAATCAACGTATATTCAGAAGTTAGAACTATGTTCAAGAAAAGAGCATAGCCGAAGTCTAATGACTGATTTAAGTCCATCGGATCTTGAGAATTATGTGCTAGCCATTATGTAGTTGCTACGTAGCTCAAGAGGTGTATTCAATTTGAGTCGAGTTGACATATCGTGCCATGTCCGAGCTTGGCTCGAGTCGAATCACATGCTCAGTGAGTGGCATCGAGTGTAGAAACCTTTGAACTAGATAAATGGAAGTCGTGCGACTAAATAAAAAGAAGGTACGTAGTGAGTCGCGAGCTATATCAAAGAGGGGGTTGATTTTTCTTGGGTAAAGAGTAGTGTCGTTTGTTGCTTTAAAGTACCTAATTAATTGTTGAATTTGATGAGCTATATTCGACCGTCGTCCAGAAACGTATGACCTTTTGTCAATTCTTAGCTACCCATGCACGAATATCTAATTTTACTTCAGTTTAGGCACCTAGTTTTTCCTTTAGGCACCTTGTTAGGGATTAAGAAAAGTACAAAAAAAAGTTCTAAACCTATTATATTTATGTCGATTTAATCTTAAAATTTTCAATTATGCTAATTTAGTCATAAATCTTTTCATAATTTCCCAATTGAGTCATTTCTATCAATTTTGACCAGAAATCACTGACGTGGATGTTGACCGTTCTATGTAGTACAGCTAGAGTTGATATGCACAAAATTGATAACTTTAAAAAAAAAACAATTGAATTTTTTATTAGTTAGCGACGGTCGTGGCTCTTGCCTTGAGCCATTGTGGCCCCACCAACTCCGGGAGGCTAGAATTGGCGAGGGCGACGCCTAGGCCAGGGCGACCACCCTCGCCCAGTGGTCAGAGGGTCGTTGGCCAAAATAAAGGGAAAAAAATAAAAAAAGAAAAGAAAAAAATATTTTTAAAAAATATCCATATTAGTGCCAACCATGTCATGTAGAATGGTTGGTATTAACTTCACTGATTTCTGGTTACAATTGATCGGATCGACTCAATTGGTAAATTAATAAATTAAATTGACAAAATGTGAAAAAAATTTAGCACTAAATTAACACACGCCATTGTAATAGGATGATTTTTTTTTTTAAATACTTTTCCGTTAGTTATTCATTGTATCCGACGGACCTAGCTTTCTACAAACAGCTGATAGCCAACCCAGTCTCACCACCAAACCGAAGTTATTATCAAGTGCCATCACATATGGACTGGATAATTGTAGGCTTGCTTGTTTGTCATAATTACAAGCAATTTTCTAAATTTCCCATCAAAATTTACAATATTATTTGGATTTAAAAAAAAATGTGATTGGAAGTACATGGATCCCTAAAATTAAGTATAAACTAGTGGCAAAATTGAATGATTAAAAGTGAGACTAGCAGTGAAAAAGCCATAATTGACAATATTGATTACTATGGAGAAATCTTCAGTTTAGTTGTAAAGGTTAAAATTTTAAGATTAGCATTAGCTATTGCAAATTGTTATGATTGGAAACTTCGTTAACTAGACGTCAAAAATGCATTTTTGCATGAAGACCTACAAAAATATAAGTGGGGGCAACCATTAGAATATTATGTATTAGATGATTCTAAATTGGTTTGAAAAAGGAGAAAAGGAAATCCATGGATAAGGACGCATCGCATCTTGTTTATCCAATGGTCGACATTTGTTCTTTCTTTTTTCTTGTAGTGTCCTTTTTCTTTCCATCCTTCTCTCTCTTCTTCCTGCCATCTTTTCTTCTCCGTCCTTTCTAGCAAACCACCATGGTTGAAGGTCCAAGCACGTTGTCGCCAAGCCGTTGTCTTCCATCACCGCTACGATCCCTCGCCATTGCGCCTCGAGCTGCCAGTGGCTCGATGCTAAGAATTTCCCCGAGAGCCTCCCCAATGCCCCTGAGTTGAGGTATTGTCCATTTTGACCCATCCATTTAAAGCCTTAACAGTTTTTCCTTTGGTGCCCAATGTTAAAAGACGCATTTTGAGTATTTAGACAAAAGGACACTAGAAAGTGTAAAAAGTTATATACGATGCTCGTTTTAGTGCAAAATTTTTTTACTAGCTCACTTAAGTGTCGAATCAGAGAAAAAAATCACTTAAGTACCAATGACAAGAAATATCAACCAAATTAATTTTGTGACATTTATAATTAAAATTATAGTATGATTTGATAAATTTTTTTAAAACTCCAATCCATTTGGTATGCTTGACACTAAAGCGACAACGTTTTAACAATGATTGGTACTGAAATGATAACTTCAAATAAAATTTGGCACTAAAATGATCACTATTTACAACTTTTAAATGCCATCGTTCAGGGATCTGGCGACTCAATTTGGAGTTGGCACTTAAATGATCATTTTTTTTTTTTTAAGTGGCACTTAGGAGATCTGAAAAAAAATTTCGCGCTAAAGTGAGCGCCGTATATAACATTTCGCACTTCTATCATCCTTCTCCCATTTATTCTAGTTTCACATATAAAATCCAAAAATGTTTCAGCTTTAGGCATGGTCCTTTCAATGTCCTAGGAAGTCTTTTAAAAGTTACTCCTTATTCAATTCCCCTCATTTGAAGGTTACTCCTTGCCCTTGTTGGACCAGATGTGACCATAGATCTGTGGTTGCCAGACCACCGTTGAGCCTATGCCGGAGATTGTGGCCTCCACCTCGCATGGCTTGTGAACAACTTGGAGACGGGACGAACGAGTGACGTGGTGGAGAGGACGGGCTGAAAGGCGCAGCTGTGGCCATTTCAGGGGCTGCTGGTCTTGTCTTTGGAGTTGGGATAACAATGAGTAATGAGGATGGTGGTGGAGCGCGGCGGAGTTGGCGGAGAGGGAGAGGAGACAGAAATCGGGGGTGAAGGTTTTACTTTGTGGCATGTATTTTCAGAGAATGTGGTGGGAGTTTTGATAATGGAGAGCATTTTTGGGAGATGTGGACTGATCTAAGCTCTCAATTGGGTTTCTGAGGTATAATGATGCATTTGGTTTAGCATTCTCAATGGACTTTCGGCCTTCAAAGCCCATTGGAAAAATGCTGGATTATTTGACAACTATTTTGAAGTAATTTTCAAGTAAAAGTCAGTACTGGGAAGGCCGAAAGCCCTATACTAGTAACTAGCATTGAGCTTTTAGTATTTGGCCAAATGTCGAGACTTTTTTTCTTATAAAACTACCCTCACCCATTCTTCAAATTTCTGATTTTGCTCTCGTTATTATTTTTAAATGATAAAAAAATCAAATATATATTTTTCTAAATAGACCAACCCTTCGCCAAATTGGCAAAGGGCTATGGTCGCCGGCAAGCCAGATTTGGCATCGGCAGTCGTCGATCGAGGTCACCTGAGCGAGGGTTGTGTGACCTTGGCGGGCGACCTTGGCGAGGGTCGCTAGAGATTGCACGACCTCGGGCAACCCAGGCAACTGCCGCTTGGGTCTTGGGGCCACAGGTAGCCCTTACCTAGGTCCCGCGAGGGTCGTGTGACGGCAACCGTTGGTCACCATGGCTTGCTTGATAAAATTGGACTATATAAAGACACAAATAATGTTAAAACTTTTAAAGCAAGCATTTAAGTATCATATATTTTAAAAATAAATCACTTAAGTTACATAGCGTTTTTTTTTTCTGAGAATTTTTATATGACATTGATTCGTGGCAAATCACATTGGTGATTTAATATTAAATTAATACCACAATGGATTTTTGAGTAAGAAATATTATCGATATAATTTTAGGAATTTGTTTTTTAGAAGTTATGCCACCAATTTTGGAGCAAACATGGTAATCTCTAAATTTCGCAGTTTTATTATTCGATTAGAATTTAAACAAGCATACCAGTTGAAAGAAAAGGATTTAAACCATGTATGGATGGATCTTGCACACATTCATCAAGAGGTCAAGATATTTTGGGGTTTCATGTGTGTTGCCTTTTGGACCAACACGTAATCAATGGTTCATTGGAAGTCATGGTCTTTATAACACTTTTACTCGTTGATGTTTGGCTCTAAATTCTAACCCATTGTAAGGAAAAGGTCATGGACCAATTTTTCAGCCTTTTCTTCTTTTGACTAACAAGCCTTCAACTTTTTTTTTTATTGGAAATGACAAGCCTTCAACTTGTAAAGAGAAAGATTCTTATGATTTCAATCACATCACGTGTAAAGGGCTGCGCATCCCAAACGATAGTGACCTTAGTGGCATCAATTCTCAAAACACAAATTGCACTCTCCCTTCAATCATGCACTCATAAGCTAAGAACATCCGACGCTTGTGTAAACAAAAATCATGGAGCTTAATTATTATTTTATATTGAACACCCGCTGCCGCCTTGGTTTTTTTTTTTTTTAAATTATATATATATATATATATATATATGATTCTTTTAGCATTATTGTCAAAACTTATATTTTAAAAGTTGCATATATTATTTTTTCAATTTTAAACAAATAAAAATTTAAAAAATTAATATTACTTACCTCAAGGGCTTTTCAAATGTGTTTTCTATCAAAAGACGTTTCTCTAAAAATTGTTTCTCAAAACATAATTTACCAAACATCCTTTGCATTTATCGAAAGTCCTTTGAGTTAAATTGTTTTATATTTTCCCAATGAACTTTCAAAATGCTGAATCAAATGCACTCTAAGAGGGTTGAACTTAAGATGTAACTTTACTTCTAACTTTGGATTATCCTAATTCAAAAGGTTAATTGGAAAAGGATGGCTTGAAAATTTGATAAAAGTATGAAAAAAGATCCTAAATATATTGCATAAATTCAAATTCAGTTCTAAATATTTCAATTGAGCAAATTTAGTCATAAATTTCATATTGGTACCAATTTAGTCCATCAGGCTAATTTAGGCCAGAAATTGATAATATGGATGCTGGCCGTCCTAATAGCACGGCCAATACTGATGTGGACATTTTTTTCCTACTTTTTTTTTTTATTAATTTTCTCTTTTCTATTTCATTTTCCTTTTTTCTTCTTCTTTGTTCCTTTTTCTTTTTTATTGTGGCCAACGACTAAAATGTTCACATCAGCACCGACCATTCTATACATGATACAGTAGATGTCCATGTCAATAATTTTTTACCTAAATTAGCCTAATGAATTGAATTTGTATTAATATGAAATTGTTTAGAATTAAATTAGTCTAATTGAAAGGTTTGTGATTGAATTGGTTTCAATGCTATATACTTAGGACTTTTGAAACACTTTTCCCAAAAATTCATTGCTTACATTGACAACAATTAGCTAAGCCAATTTTACCAAAAAAAAAAAAAAAAAAAAACAATTAGCTAAGCCAACCATTTATGTCGCTATTAATCAACATCAATTATATACCAAATGCACGTCAAGTCTACAATCAATACCATCACCTACTCGCTTTCATGATAAAGCTAAATCCCACGACGCTCCAAGAGTGGTACTGCGCCAACTACTTGGGGTTTCGTTGCTTGGAGAGATTTCTTCACGAGCCCTGAGTTTCGCCGCTCTTGTTCTTCCTCTTACAATATCACTTTTTCTGTTCGTTTCCTTTTTTTATGGTTTGTGACTCGTGGCAATAGATCTATACACTCGTGTTCTTCCGTTCTTGAATCTTGTAGGTTCTTCTATTTTGTGTTCAAGTTTGTAATTATTCAATCAATGCAAATTACGAAATTAGAACTATGGTCAAGAGCAGTGCATAGTGTAAACGGCATTCTTTTTTCTTTTTTTGTTGGAGAAACTTTGATTACCCCGAACTTTAATGACTAATTTAAGTCCATTAGATTTTGAGAATTATGTGCTAGCCACTATGTAGTTACTATGTAGCTTAAGGGGCGCATTCATTTGAGTCGAGTTGATAAATAGTGCCAAGTCTAGCTTGGCTCAACTCGCCATCGAGTATTGAAACCTTCGAACTAGATAAATCGAAGGCATGCAACTAATTAAAACAGAAGGTCAGTAGTAACTCGTGGACCACATCAAAGAGTGGGTTGAAATTTTCTTAGGTAAAGAATAGTATCATTTGATACTTTGTAATACCTAATTAGTTATTAAATTTGATGAGCTACTCGACCATTGCCCGGAAACGTATGAACTTTTGTCACTTCTTAGGTACCCATGCACGGATATTTACTTTTCCTCCGGTTTAGGCTCCTAGTTAGGTATTAGAAAATGTAAAAAAAAAAAAGTTTTAAATTTATTGTATTTGTGCCAATTCAATCATAAATAATTCAAATATGTCAATTTAGTCTTAAACAATTTCACAATTTCACAATTTCACAATTTCCCAATTGAGTTATTTTTGTCAATTTTGGCTAGCAATTGCTTACATGGATGCTTGCTATCTTACGTAATACGATCATGACTAATATCCACAATCTTTACAAATTTTTTACAAATATATTTGAATCTTTATTGGCCACAACCCTTCCCCAAGGCCATCATGGCCTCACATAGATCTAGGCAAGGGCTACCTTGCCCATGGCCGACGTAGCAATAATGGCCTCGCCTAGAGCCATTGTGGCCCCACCAACTTTGGGGGAGGCTAGATTTGGCGAGGACTCGGGCAAGGGTGGTGACCCTCACCTAGTGGCTAGAGGGTCGTTCGTCAAAATGAAAGGAAAAAAATTAAGAAAAAAATAATAAAAATAAAGAATATTAAATTATTTTTAAAAAATGTTCTCATCACATGTCATGTAGGATGGTTGATATTTATGTTAGTATTTTCCGAATAAAATTGATCGGATGGACTTAATTGACATAATAATGGACTCTATTGATAAAATGAGAACAACGTTTGTCACTAAATTAACCCATCTAATTGTAATGGGTTTTAATTTTTTAATTTTTTTATCTACTTTTCCCGTTGGCTATTCATTGTATGTGAAGTACCTAGCTTTCTACAAACGGCTGATAGCCCAAAACCAGCCTCACTACCTAACCGAAATTATTATCACGTGTTATCGCGTATGGACAATTGATTATTGTAGCCATGCTTGTTTGTCATTAATTCAAAACAACTTTCTAATTTTCCCATCAAAATTTACAATATTATTTTGATTTTAAAAAATATGTGATTGGGCGTAAGTGGGTTTCTTAAATTAAGTATAAACCGGAAGGCACAATTGAAAGATAGAAAACGAGATGAATAGTGAAAAATGTTATAATCAACAATTTGATTAGATTATGAGGAAACCTTCAGTTCAATTATAAAGGTTGAAACTGTAAGATTAGCATTAGCTATTGCAAGCTATTATGATCAGAAGCTTCATTAACTAGATGTCAAGAATGCATTTTTGCATAGAGATCTACAAAGATATAGGTGGGCCAACCATTAGAATTTTATGTCTTAGATGATTCTAAATTGGTTTGAAAAAGGAGAAAGGAAATCCACGGATAAGGACACATCGCATCTAGGTAATCCAATGGTTGACATTTGTGCTTTTTTTTTTTTTTTTTCGTGCCCTTTTTCTTTCTATCCTTCTTTCTCTTCTTCCTTTATCTTTTCTTCTCCGTCCTTTCGAGCAAACCACCATGGTTGAAGGTCCAAGCACGTTGTCGCCAAGCCGTTCTCTTCCGTCACCACTACGAGCCCTCGCCATTGCGCCTTGAGCCGCCGGTGGCTCGACACTAAGAATTTCCCTGAGAGCCTCCTAAGTTGAGATATTGTCTATTTTGATCGATCCATTTAAAGCCTCATAGTTTTTTCTTTAGCGTCCAATGTTTGAGTATTTAGATAGAAGAACACTAGAATGTGTAAAAAGTTATGTACAACGCTCACTTTAATATGAAAATTTTTTGTCAGCTCACTTAAGTATCGAATCGGAGGAAAACGATAATTTAAGTGCCAATGAAAAGAAATTCCGACCAAATTAATTACGTGGCACTTATAATTGACTTGACCATTTTTTTAAAAATTCCAGTCCACGTGGCATTTTCACGTGGTGTGCTTGGTATTAAAGTGATAGCGTTTTAACAATGATTGGCACCGAAGTGATAATTTTAAACAAAATTTGACACTTATATGATTATTATTTACAACTTTTAAATGACATAGTTTAGGGGTCCGGTGACCTAACTCGGAATTGATACTTAAATAATCATTTTTTTCTATAAAATGACACTTAAAAGATCCGAAATTTTTTTTAACATTAAAGTGAGCGTCTTACACTTTAGGTGTCCTTCTCCCGTTTAAAATTCAAAAATGTTTCAGCTTTAGGCATGGTCCTTTCACTGTCCTAGGAAGTCTTTTAAAAGTAAGTCCTCATTCAATTCGCCATCATTTGACGGTTACCTACTCCCTGCCCTTGTTTGGACCGGGTGTGACCACAGATCTGTGGCTGTGAGACCACCATTGAGCCTGTGCCGGAAATCATGGCCTCCAACTTGGAGATGAGACTAACGGGTGACGCGGTGGAGAGGACGGGCTGAGGGGCGCAGCTGTGGCCGTTTCAGGGGCTGCTAGGCTTGTCTTTCCAGTTGGGATGGAAACGAGTAATGAGGATGGTGGCGGAGCGCGGCGGAGTTGGCGGAGAGGGAGAGGAGACAGAAACTCGGGGTGAAGATCTTACTTTGTGGGCGTGTATTTTCAGAGAATGTGGTGGGAGTTTTGGTAATGGAGGGCATTTTTGGGAGATGTGGACTGATCTAAGCTCTCAATTGGGCTGCTGAGCTGTAAGAGGGTTGAATTTGAGATGTAAATTTACTTCTACATTCGGATTATCCTAATTCAAAAGGTTAATTGAGAAGTCACCGCTTGAAAATTCGAAAAAAGTACAAAAAAAAAAAATCATAAACTTGTTGCATTAGTAGCAATTCGGCTATAAACCTTTTTAGTCCTAGATACTTTTAAATCGGCATCAATTCAGTCCATCGAGCTAATTTAGGCTGAAAATTGGTGACGTAGATGCCGGTCGTCCTACGTGGCACGGCTAGTATTGATGTGAATATTTTTTTCTTCTTTCCTTTTTCCTTTATTTTTCCCCCTCTTTTCCTTCTTTCCTTTTTTTCCTCCATTGTGGCTAGTAACTAAAATGTCCACGTCAGCGTCGACTATCCTACGTAACACGGCTGACATCCATTGACGACAATTAGCTAAGCCAACCACTTATGTCGCTATTAATCAACATCAAGTATATATTGGATGCACGTCAAGTCTACAATCAATACCATCAGCTACTCGCTTTCATGATGGAGCTGTATCCCACGACGCTCCAAGTCCTCTTCACAAAGTCCACGACAGCCGTGGCCTCTCTACGCGCCTTGTCCTCTGCGTCGCACCACAATAGGGCCGGCAGGAACAGCCATAATGCTGTCGCGAGGATGAAACCGATCGCCATCGCTCCCGACACCGCCCTCGGCAGGCGGAATCTGCTGGCGAGCGCTTTCTTGGCTGCGATCTCGGCGGCCACACAGAGGCCGTGCAAGAGGAAGAAGGAGGTGACCACCCACCTTGGCTCCTTACGTCCGATGTAGTAGAAAATGAGCTCGTGCATGAGCGCCGAGACCAGGAAGCACGCAAATGATGCTGGCAGGGCGGCCCACTTCCCCCCGATCACCCAGCTGGAGACGGATCTGGTTTGAGACAAGGAAGAGAACGATGCATTCAATGAGTTCTACTACTTTGTGAGCCATTTTTTTTTTTTTTCCAGCAATTTTTTTTTTTTTTTTTTACTGTCTAGCATTTACTGACTTTTTTTTTACGGTCCATTAGATAGTACACATTTATATTATGCAGTCGACATTAATTTTCATGTACAAGTATGAAAATATAACATAGATATGACAAATGAATCTGTTTTAGTGTAGAGAAATTTTGACATTATGTGCTTTACCCTCACGTCTGTCTTATTATGTTTTCGTACATGCAATGAAGTCTTGTACATAAACAATGAAAGCATATTGATCCATATCGAAATGAAACAAAATTCAATTCGGTACAATGAGTAACGATGTATCTATTTTTTTTTTGGTAAGGAACGATGTATCTATTTGTATCCTCAAAAAAGACAAAGTAAATAGCATCTCACCTAACAGGTAAATATACGGCAGGGCGGAGTATATCCGTGACCATGAGGTTCCATCTCCTCCCCCAGAAGTCCTGCAGTGAGGTTGAGAGGTATGGCTCTTCGAATTGCGGCTCGAGCCTGATGCCGATAAGTGCTCGGACCATGGCTCCAACCACGGCCAGGGACACCTCTAGCCCGACGTACACGTGCACCAAATACATCAAGCTGATGATCACCGGATGAACTCGATCCTTCCTCTCATAGGCAGGCAAAAAGGCAACTATCACCAGGCACTTGACGACGTAATTCATCGGCGATTTGAGGCCTCTCTCGTTGATCCCCGAACATGGGCACTCTTCATTTTTGGTGCTCTCAACTGGGTTGTGAATCTTGATGGGAAGACAGGCGACGGGAATGAAGTATGCCAAAGAGCAAGACCGGCTAGGTGACAACGGTCCTTCGCCGAAGGCAAAGAGGATGAGCTTGAAGTTGCAGAGCCAAGCGATGAAGAACGAGGTGAGGCCTCCGAGGGAGATGGTGGTGAGGCTAAGAGGGAGGATGAAGAAGAGGATGATGACCGGCGAGATGGCCAAGAGCCTCTTGGTTCCGCTGGGGACGGTCTTAGAGATGGTGTGGCAGTAGGTGAGCGAGATCACCACCAAGGTCCAGACCGACATGAAGTTGCTGATCTCTCCCTCCATGTTTGGTTACCTGGCACAGACTAGAATAGCGAAGCTTGCATAAATAGTGAGCGTCGTATGAGTGAAGTAGGGTCATAGAACTATGCTGTAGCTCTCTCTCTCTCTCTCTCTCTCTCTCTAGCTTGAGACAAAGGCCTTAAATTCGCATTCATAGGAGTCGTTGGGAGGACAGGCGTGGCCCATGGGGCTTGTCCGAAGACTGTCGACTAAATTTAACGTACGAAATTCGCGTGGACAATGGCGGTCCAGCTACACCTGTTTCTTAGTCAATGTCGGTCCTACTGAGGAAGGAAAAAGGTTGTGGAACCGCAAGGTTGACCGTTTGTTTTTGCTAATGTGGTGCGTGGCGAAAGGGAGCCATCAGTTTTGAATAGAAATTGCATAGTACCGAGTATTATTAGACTTGGTAGTGAAAAATATGTTGCTTTGTTATCATATGTGCGTGCAATCAAATTTAATCGGCTTCAGAGAAAACTCCCATGTCGAGTATGAATATCAACCTCCTCACATCACAAGTGGAAATCATGGATTTTGTTAAGGGTATGGTCGATTGGCTCTGTTGATGATTAATTAAAATGAAGGAGTCTGGAATTCGTGGGGTCAATTTTGTTTAGATCTAACCACAAGAATCTAAGAACAGAAGCGGAATTTAGAGACTTCCAGTCAAATTTGGCGACAGATTAAGATTGTCTGCATATTTTCAAGTGATGTTGATAGAAAAGAAAAAAGTCATTGAGGCATATTCATGAGCTGACATATTAAGTAATTTACTCATATGTCCCAGAAGAATTGCTCACGATGCATTTTAACCGCTGAATCTTGGAGAAAACAAGCATGAAGATGATTTAGGCATTCCACGTAAGTGCCTTTGTCCACCATTCATAGTTTCAATGCATTGAAACAATGGGCTTGAAGTCGCAATTGTGGCGGGAAGAGTATAAAAAAAGTCATCAATCTATGTTATTGGTACTAATTCAGTCTTAAACATTTTAATTAGATCAATTTAGTCTTAAACTTTTTCATATTGATACAAATTCAGTTATTTTGACCAATTTTGGCTTGCGGACGTAAACAACTTAAAGGGTATGGATTATACATTCAAACATAGGTTGCACATATCTCAAGGGTGATTTGAATAACAGGTTAGTTTTGCTTTTTGTTGGGTAACTTATTTTTTTTGGTTTTAATCCTTGTTTTGGAACCACTCAGCAGTGACAAGGTTGAGTGAGTTGGCGGCCCATTAAGATCAAACAGGAGATCATTGTGAAGCCTAGAGTGCCAGCAACTGCGGCACCGACGAGTTCAAGACAAAGCTACAACCTAGCAGCAACAAAGCAGAGTCCGTGGAGTCAATTATCCCTCTTTCGAGTTTTATCAGTACTCTTGAAAAAGCGACCCGGACTTTCATACTCGCAATATCAAATGGCAACATGAACATTTGCAGTCGGTAACCTGATCTTCATAAGTTGACAAGCAAAGAGAAATATTTACTCAAGTCGTCCCACTATAAATAGTTTTTTAATTTTTGATTTTTTGCCTCTAAAGAATTAGAGAAAGTAGATGCCATGATTCAAAGACGAAGGAAAATCAAGCTGGATCAAAACAGGAGAGTCTCCTCTAAAAAAGAAAAAAAAATATAAAACTACAGAGATTAATTAAATGAGTAGTGTTGGGGAAAAGCCATTGGCCGTGCAGGGCAAGGCAATCAGCGTGATTTTGGGGGCCTTTTGTCAGCCAGCTTTACTTTTATTGTCGGCCATGTAGCGATTTGCTCGTGCTCATCGACATCCAGCACTTTGCTTTTCGGTCTTCTTAGGAGTCATGTAACAATTACAAGTTTTATAAAAGAAAGAGAGCCATTCTTCTTTTCACACATGGTGCTGGAAGAGATAGAACCATCGATTGACCAAGCAAAACGACTATGGCTAGCTCAGACGCAGGATGTTACCACGAAGATAGAGCAGTAGGTGGTCCTTAGCTTTAGAGGATCCTGTTCTCATCCATCAATAGCATTTGACTTTATGGTCTTCGTCGTGATATATTACGACTTTTTGCTTTGGCTATTTTCTCATAGATCCATGGCGTTTGATTAGGGTCCTCTCACTACTCTGTTAATGAATGACGGAAAAGAGGTCCAAGGAAAAGGTTACCGAGAGCAACTCCTCCAGTTATTACATTAGCAACTCCATTAAGTTCTTATTTTAATCTCAGCATCAAAAGCCAAATTAATGCATTTTTCTGGACAATAGGAGACATTCCAACTTTCTTTTGGACTAACTAATCCATACATATGTGTGTAAAAGCTTTGTTTGCACGTATCGAGGTAGTCTCCACCACACGATGAAGAACGTGGCCTTACAAATCTGTTTGAGCATAAGAAGAATACTCCAAAATTAACACATACTCAGTCGCATATAAATCAAAATATAAACGAAACAATGGATCACTTAACTAATCATTACTCGAGGATTTAAATTTGTGTTTATGTTGTTCTACATATTTGTTGAAAGAAATTCAACGGACATTTATCGTTGTAAAGTAATACAAGAACACGTATTGTAGGAAGAAAACGGAAGCAGGCGAGCTTCTAAAATAATATAATTGAATACATCTTGAGAAAATAAAACAAGAAAAAGGAAGGAAAGGACAAAATAGTTCATATTTTTGGTGAGTGGGAAAGGAATCCTCACCATTTCTGCCACGCGCACCCACGTGCGCACGCAAAAACACACAGATGGAAAATTACTAGAACTGTATTAAATTTATTGTAATCGTTGAAATTCAAATATAATTTTTTTGGGTTAATTCAGTCTAAAATTTTTGTATTTATATTAATTTAATCTATCTAGCCAATTTTAATTGGTTGGCACTAATGTGGACCCTAGTTAGCATCGACTATCTGGTCGATGCTAACGTGGTAATTTTGTAATTTTGTAATTTTTTGATTTTTGATTTATTTTTCTTTTTCTTTCTTTTTATTTTTTATTTCTTCCTTCTTCCCTTGGTTGGTCGCAGACTAGCTAGAGGTTAGGGCCGACAAGGTTGACCTTGTTGACCAATGCGGGTGAGGTCGAGTTTGCTAAGCTTGCCTAGCCATGGTGAGGCTAGCCCTCGCTAGTGTCGGCAAGGGCGAGCCTCCCTAGTGGCTGGCGAGGTCGACCTTATCGGTCCTAGCCTGGCCAGTCTAGTAATCGGCCAGAGGAAGAAGGAAAAAAGAATAAAAAGAAAGAGAAAGAAAAAATTGAAAAAAAGTAAAAAAAAATTAGAAATCCAAGTGACAGGTGCCGGCTGGTATTTACGTCAACACCAACTGGCCAAAATTAGTCGATAGACTAAATTGACACGTATACAAAAGGTTCGTGACTGAATTGGCCAACAAAAAAAATTGAGGATTGAATTTGTATAATTACAATAGATTTAAAACTATTTTGATAATTCGCCACACACATAGGCAGGCCAAGTTCGGGACCTTCGCTACTGCCATAGACAGAGAAATAATTCATGAAAGCTTGATATGAAGAAGGATCCGAGAAATGACGAGGTGGAATTGAAACAGTTCGTGGTCTATAAAGTGTGCCAGGATCAATGAAGAGAACTATCGTAAATTCCTCAAGGACCCACACCACATATTTATTATACATTCATTTCATCTTAATTAGTGGAATGCGCACGTGTTACGACAACAAAATGTTCTTAGCAGGTATCTAAATCAAATATAATTAAACATGATTTGTATATTCCTTGTTTGAGTGCTATTGAGTAAAGGATACTTATGTGTTTTTCAATAGAATAGTAAGAAAAGAAGGAAACCGACAATTTCTCTTGTTAATCATTTATCAAATCGTTTGTGAAATCGTCAAATCTTGAAAATGATGAAAAACACTCATAAGAGAAAGAGATACAAATAACAAACTAACCATAGATAAAATAGCAAAGAAAATCGAAAAGTAGTATGTATGGATGTGGAGAGAGAGAGAGAGAGAGAGAGATTTATTTGTGTAAAAGCCAATCAAAATAGAAAAGTAATGATACAAGAAATCAGGTAAATGTATGCATTATTAAAGCTTGATTCGATTTTGGTCCAATATGCAGTGTTGTTTTTAAGTTTTTAATTTGTTCAATGTGGTTTTTAAACTTTAGTCCAGTGTATAATGCTGCTATAAGCTTTTAATTTGTCAAATATAATTCTTGAACTATTCGCATATGTTCAATCTAGTCTTAACACTATATGGAAATTTTTAAAGTCAGAAGGACAATTGGAAATCTTGTATTTCACTAAGCGTTTGATTAATTGACTTTAGTAATGATTAATTATCGTTTATTGGCAGAAAGTTCAATAAAAAAATATAAGTTTATAGATAAATATAGATCGCATGAATAAAGAGTATATGTGACTCATTGACAAGCGATGTAAGAGAATATTTCAATGTTTATTTTTTAGGAAAGTGAATTTGTCTGAAATTTATGGGATCAATGTAATATTTCAAGATTGAACCCCAAAAAACTAGACCCAGGTTAATAAAATACCTTTCTCTCTCTCTCAACCTATTTTCATCTCTTCCACTTGTGGAAGGGAGGGATTTGATGTAGATCTCTCCCTCCCCTCCTAGTTCCTTTTCCTTTTATTTCCTTCCTAATTCTCCCGAACTAGTTTTTGATCTGGGAGTTTTGCTCTCTCGATATTATATCTAGGAGCTTTTCTCTCCGATTGAATTTTAGATTTTGGAGTTTTAATGAATATGTACTCCATCTCCAATTTCAATGTTGTTTATAGCAGTTTCGGTGTCAAATTTGTGCTTGTTCAACCATTTATGTCGCTATTAATCAACATGAATTATATACCAAATGCACGTCAAGTCTACAATCAATACCATCATCTACTCGCTTTCATGATAAAGCTAAATCCCTCGACGCTCCAAGAGAGGTACTGCGCCAACTACTTGGGGTTTCGTTGCTTGGAGAGATTTCTTCACGAGCCCTGAGTTTCGCCGCTCTTGTTCTTCCTCTTACAATATCACTTTTTCTGTTCGTTTTTTTTTTTTTTGATGACTATACACTCGTGTTCTTCCGTTCTTGAATCGTGTAGGTTCTTCTATTTTGTCTTCAAGTTTGTAATTATTCAATCAATGCAAATTACGAAATTAGAACTATGGTCAAGAGAAAGGCATAGTGTAACGGGCATTCTTTTTTTTGGAGAAACTTTGATTACCCCGAACTCTAATGACTAATTTAAGTCCATTAGATTTTGAGAATTATGTGCTAGCCACTATGTAGTTACTATGTAGCTTAAGGGGCGCATTCATTTGAGTCGAGTTGATATATAGTGCCAAGTCCAAGCTTGGCTCAACTCGCCATCGAGTATTGAAGCCTTCGAACTAGATAAATGGAAGGCATGCAACTAATTAAAAAAGAAGGTCAGTAGTAACTCGTGGACCACATCAAAGAGTGGGTTGAAGTTTTCTTAGGTAAAGAATAGTATCATTTGATACTTTGTAATACCTAATTAGTTATTGAATTTGATGAGCTACTCGACCATTGCCCGGAAACGTATGAGCTTTTGTCACTTCGTAGCTACCCATGCATGAATATTTACTTTTCCTCCGGTTTAGGCTCCTAGTTAGGTATTAGAAAATGTAAAAAAAAAAGTTTTAAATTTATTGTATTTGTGCCAATTCAATCATAAATAATTCAAATATGCCAATTTAGTCTTAAACATTTTCATAATTTCTAGTTATTTTCTCAATTTTGACTAACAATTGCTTACATGATGCTTGCTATCTTACGTAATATGATCATGACTAATATCCACAATCTTTACAAATTTTTTACAAATATATTTGAATCTTTATTGGCCGGCAAGGGTTGTTGCCCTTGGCAAGGGCTACCTTGCCCATGGCCGATGTAGCAATAATGACCTCGCCTAGAGCCATTGTGGCCCCACCAACTTTGGGGAGGCTAGATTTGGCGAGGACTTGGGCAAGGGTGGTGACCCTCACCTAGTGGCTAGAGGGTCGTTCGTCAAAATGAAATGAAAAAAAATAAGAAAAAATAAGAAAAAAAGAATATTAAAATATTATTAAAAAATGTTTATATTACATGCCATGTAGGATGGTTGATATTTACATAAGCAATTTCCGAGTAAAATTGATCGGATGGACTTAATTAACAGAATAATGGACTTTATTGATAAAATGCGAACATCGTTTGGCACTAAATTAACCCATCTAATTGTAATGGGTTTTAATTTTTTAAATTTTTTAAACTACTTTTCCCGTTGGCTATTCATTGTGTGTGAAATACCTAGCTTTCTACAAACGGCTGATAGCCCAAAACCAGCCCCACCACTTAACCGAGATAATTATCACGTGTTATGGCGTATGGACTATGGATTTTTGTAGCCATGCTTGTTTGTCATTAATTAAAAACAACTTTCTAATTTTCCCATCAAAATTTACCATATTATTTTGATTATAAAAAATATGTGATTGGGAGTAAGTGGGTTTCTCAAATTAAGTATAAAACATAAGGCATAATTGAAAGATAGAAAACGAAACGAATAGTGAAAAATGTTATAATCAACAATTTGATTAGATTATGAAGAAACCTTTAGGTCAATTATAAAGGTTGAAACTGTAAGATTAGTATTAGCTATTGCAAGCTACTATAATTGGAAGCTTCATTAACTAGATGTCAAGAATGCATTTTTGCATAGAGATCTACAAAGATATAGGTGGGCCAACCATTAGAATTTTATGTCTTAGATGATTCTAAATTGGTTTGAAAAAGGAGAAAGGAAATCCACGGATAAGGACACATCGCATCTAGGTAATCCAATGGTTGACATTTGTCCTTTTTTTTCGCGCCCTTTTTCTTTCTATCCTTCTTTCTCTTCTTCCTTTATCTTTTCTTCTCCGTCCTTTCGAGCAAACCACCATGGTTGAAGGTCCAAGCACGTTGTCGCCAAGCCGTTGTCTTCCGTCACCACTACGAGCCCTCGCCATTGCACCTCGAGCAGCCGGTGGCTCGACACTAAGAATTTCCCCGAGAGCCTCCTAAATTGAGATATTGTCTATTTTGATCGATCCATTTAAAGCCTCATAGTTTTTTCTTTAGCGTCCAATGTTTGAGTATTTAGATAGAAGAACACTAGAAAGTGTAAAAAGTTATGTACAATGCTTACTTTAATATGAAAATTTTTTGTCGGCTCACTTAAGTATCGAATCGGAGGAAAAATGATAATTTAAGTGCCAATAAAAAGAAATTCCGACCAAATTGATTACGTGGCACTCATAATTGACTTGACCATTTTTTTAAAAATTCCAGTCCACGTGGCATTTTCACGTGGTGTGCTTGGTATTAAAGTGATAGCGTTTTAACAATGATTGGCACCGAAGTGATAATTTTAAACAAAATTTGACACTTAAATGATTATTATTTACAACTTTTAAGTGACATAGTTTAGGGGTCCGGTGACCTAACTCGGAATTGGCACTTAAATAATTATTTTTTTTATTATAAAATGACACTTAAAAGATCCGAAATTTTTTTTAACACTAAAGTGAGCGGCGTACACTTCAAGTGTCCTTCTCTCGTTTAAAATCCAAAAATGTTTCAGCTTTAGGCATGGTCCTTTCACTGTCCTAGGAAGTCTTTTAAAAGTAAGTCCTCATTCAATTCGCCATCATTTGACGGTTACCAACTCCCTGCCCTTGTTTGGACCGGGTGTGACCACAGATCTGTGGCTGTGAGACCACCATTGAGCCTGTGCCGGAAATCATGGCCTCCAACTTGGAGATGAGACTAACGCGTGACGCGGTGGAGAGGACGGGCTGAGGGGCGCAGCTGTGGCCGTTTCAGGGGCTGCTAGGCTTGTCTTTCCAGTTGGGATGGCAATGAGTAATGAGGATGGTGGCGGAGCGCGGCGGAGTTGGCGGAGAGGGAGAGGAAACAGAAACTGGGGGTGAAGGCCTTACTTTGTGGGCATGTATTTTCAGAGAATGTGGTGGGAGTTTTGGTAATGGGGGCATTTTTGGGAGATGTGGACTGATCTAAGCTCTCAATTGGGTTGCTGAGCTGTAAGAGGGTTGAATTTGAGATGTAAATTTACTTCTACATTCGGATTATCCTAATTCAAAAGGTTAATTGAGAAGTCACCGCTTGAAAATTCGAAAAAAGTACTAAAAAAAAAAATCATAAACTTGTTGCATAAGTAGCAATTCGGTTTTAAACCTTTTTAGTCCTAGATACTTTTAAATCGGCACCAATTCAGTCCACTGAGCTAATTTAGGCTGAAAATTGATGACGTAGACGCCGGTCGTCTTACGTGGCGTATTTAGTATTGATGTGAATATTTTTTTCTTCATTTTTATTTATTTCTTCTTTCCTTTTTCCTTTTTTTCCCCCTCTTCCTTCTTTCCTTTTTTTCCTCCATTGTGGCTAGTAACTAAAATGTCCACGTCAGCGTCGACTATCCTACGTAACACGGCTGACATCCATTGACGACAATTAGCTAAGCCAACCACTTATGTCGCTATTAATCAACATCAAGTATATATTGGATGCACGTCAAGTCTACAATCAATACCATCAGCTACTCGCTTTCATGATGGAGCTGTATCCCACGACGCTCCAAGTCCTCTTCACAAAGTCCACGACAGCCGTGGCCTCTCTACGCGCCTTGTCCTCTGCGTCGCACCACAATAGGGCCGGCAGGAACAGCCATAATGCTGTCGCGAGGATGAAACCGATCGCCATCGCTCGCGACACCGCCCTCGGCAGGCGGAATCTGCTGGCGAGCGCTTTCTTGGCTGCGATCTCGGCGGCCACACAGAGGCCGTGCAAGAGGAAGAAGGAGGTGACCACCCACCTTGGCTCCTTACGTCCGATGTAGTAGAAAATGAGCTCGTGCATGAGCGCCGAGACCAGGAAGCACGCAAATGATGCTGGCAGGGCGGCCCACTTCCCCCCGATCACCCAGCTGGAGACGGATCTGGTTTGAGACAAGGAAGAGAACGATGCATTCAATGAGTTCTACTACTTTGTGAGCCATTTTTTTTTGTCTTATCGTGTCCAGCAATTTTTTTTTTTACTGTCTAGCATTTACTGACTTTTTTTTTACGGTCCATTAGATAGTACACATTTATATTATGCAGTCGACATTAATTTTCATGTACAAGTATGAAAATATAACATAGATATGACAAATGAATCTGTTTTAGTGTAGAGAAATTTTGACATTATGTGCTTTACCCTCACGTCTGTCTTATTATGTTTTCGTACATGCAATGAAGTCTTGTACATAAACAATGAAAGCATATTGATCCATATCGAAATGATACAAAATTCAATTCGGTACAATGAGTAACGATGTATCTATTTTTTTGGTAAGGAACGATGTATCTATTTGTATCCTCAAAAAAGACAAAGTAAATAGCATCTCACCTAACAGGTAAATATACGGCAGGGCGGAGTATATCCGTGACCATGAGGTTCCATCTTCTCCCCCAGAAGTCCTGCAGTGAGGTTGAGAGGTATGGCTCTTCGAATTGCGGCTCGAGCCTGATGCCGATAAGTGCTCGGACCATGGCTCCAACCACGGCCAGGGACACCTCTAGCCCGACGTACACGTGCACCAAATACATCAAGCTGATGATCACCGGATGAACTCGATCCTTCCTCTCATAGGCAGGCAAAAGGCAACTATCACCAGGCACTTGACGACGTAATTCATCGGCGATTTGAGGCCTCTCTCGTTGATCCCCGAACATGGGCACTCTTCATTTTTGGTGCTCTCAACTGGGTTGTGAATCTTGATGGGAAGACAGGCGACGGGAATGAAGTATGCCAAAGAGCAAGACCGGCTAGGTGACAACGGTCCTTTGCCGAAGGCAAAGAGGATGAGCTTGAAGTTGCAGAGCCAAGCGATGAAGAACGAGGTGAGGCCTCCGAGGGAGATGGTGGTGAGGCTAAGAGGGAGGATGAAGAAGAGGATGATGACCGGCGAGATGGCCAAGAGCCTCTTGGTTCCGCTGGGGACGGTCTTAGAGATGGTGTGGCAGTAGGTGAGCGAGATCACCACCAAGGTCCAGACCGACATGAAGTTGCTGATCTCTCCCTCCATGTTTGGTTACCTGGCACAGACTAGAATAGCGAAGCTTGCATAAATAGTGAGCGTCGTATGAGTGAAGTAGGGTCATAGAACTATGCTGTAGCTCTCTCTCTCTCTCTCTCTCTCTCTCTCTCTCTAGCTTGAGACAAAGGCCTTAAATTCGCATTCATAGGACTCGTTGGGAGGACAGGCGTGGCCCATGGGGCTTGTCCGAAGACTCTGTCGACTAAATTTAACGTACGAAATTCGCGTGGACAATGGCGGTCCAGCTACACCTGTTTCTTAGTCAATGTCGGTCCTACTGAGGAAGGAAAAAGGTTGTGGAACCGCAAGGTTGACCGTTTGTTTTTGCTAATGTGGTGCGTGGCGAAAGGGAGCCATCAGTTTTGAATAGAAATTGCATAGTACCGAGTATTATTAGACTTGGTAGTGAAAAATATGTTGCTTTGTTATCATATGTGCGTGCAATCAAATTTAATCGGCTTCAGAAAACTCCCATGTCGAGTATGAATATCAACCTCCTCACATCACAAGTGGAAATAATGGATTTTGTTAAGGGTATGGTCGATTGGCTCTGTTGATGATTAATTAAAATGAAGGAGTCTAGAATTCGTGGGGTCAATTTTTTTTAGATCGAACCACAAGAATCTAAGAACAGAAGCGGAATTTAGAGACTTCCAGTCAAATTTGGCGACAGATTAAGATTGTCTGCATATTTTCAAGTGATGTTGATAGAAAAAAAAAAAGTCATTGAGGCATATTCATGAGCTGACATATTAAGTAATTTACTCATATGTCCCAGAAGAATTGCTCACGATGCATTTTAACCGTTGAATCTTGGAGAAAACAAGCATGAAGATGATTTAGGCATTCCACGTAAGTGCCTTTGTCCACCATTCATAGTTTCAATGCATTGAAACAATGGGCTTGAAGTCGCAGTTGTGGCGGGAAGAGTATAAAAAAAGTCATCAATCTATGTTATTGGTACTAATTCAGTCTTAAACATTTTAATTAGATCAATTTAGTCTTAAACTTTTTCATATTGATACAAATTCAGTTATTTTGACCAATTTTGGCCTGCGGACGTAAACAACTTAAAGGGTATGGATTATACATTCAAAGAGTCCCTTTGTTGAGCCATTGACCAAGCCTAAATTACGGGCCCTATTAAAGACCTCTCAGATTGGTAATGTCGTATCGCTTGTGAGAATTTTCGGACCCTTGTCGATATGGTGAGATTGAGTGATTATAATAAAATAGCCCTTCTGAATGAGAGAGTGAAAGTCCTTTCTAATTGAAAGTCTCTCATTTAGTATTCTTAAGAAATCCATGACATTGTCTTGAACAATAATTCTCTCCAGTGGAAATTTGGGTGATGCAAATATGGTAAAGTCATTATACATAAACCTTGATTGAATTGATGAAAACTTCACTAAAATTTCGAAATGTGCATTTTAAAGTAGCTCATATTGTCTACCTATTTGATGAATGTATACTAGTTTTTAGTATAATCGTGTCTAACATATAATATTTCCTTGAAGACCGAGTAATACTTGATGTTCAAATTGCTCCTTGAAGCCTTGAGATTTGGCATGCTTTCGTAGCCCAAAGCCCTTTTCATTGACCCGGCGTGCTTCCGTAGCCCGGTGTCCTTTATATTGACCTGGCATGCTTCCGTAGCCCAGAGCCCTTTTCATTGACTCGGCATGCTTCCGTAGTCCGATGTCCCTTTTAATAGGGGTGATCAGTTCTCGGTTCGGTCCAGTTCCAAGGTGGAACCCGAAACTAGATCAGGAGTACCGGTTCCCAATTTTGGGAACCGTGGATTGGACCACTTGGTCCTAGGACCGAGAACTGTACTGGACCATCGGTTCCGGTCCGGTCCGGTCCGGTCCAATAGAATTGGCTCTTTCTTTTTTCACTCAAGAACGACCATTCACTAAAGAACAACCATGCTCCGAACCGATCAATCCAATTCGGTTCCCGAGCGATCTAAAAAAACTACTCACACATGTTTCCACATGCAAAATATTCAAACTTCACTCGCGTGAATATTAATCATAGTTTATGTGTTTCACACTTAATTTTAAGCATAAAAGCCATTAACAATTTGATTAAAGGTTGTGCTTGGCTTAGATTTTATAGACAATATCTCTTTTATACTTTGAATGTTTAGTCGATGTGGGACTCTTTAAGGCTTGAAGTGCCTTGTCGTTTGCAAGTGAGGGGAGCAAGAGAGAGAGTGTGAGCATGAGGAACTCCTAGAGCCTTGTCCCACATTGAGTAGAAGATGAAACTAACAAGTAAGTTTTCTCTATAAATAAAGAGTAACAACAAGAGTTTTGGTGGTCTCTTGGCTACACAAGAGGTTGTTACCTCAAGTGCAAATCCCATTGCAATAAGATTTTCATATATAATATTCATATATTATATGTGTTTACATATTATATGTATATAAATTATATATAAAAAAATTTGGTCCAGTCCGGTCGGTCCGATTCCCACCTTGGAACCGGGAACCAGACCGCCGGCCGTGGGAACCGCCCAAAACACGCCAGTTCGGTCCGGTCCCGGTTCGGGTGGTTTCCGTTGCACACCCCTACCTTTTAATAGACCCGTCGTGCTTCCGTAGCCCAGAGTTCTTGACCTAGCGTACTTTCGTAGCCCAGAGTCCCTTTTATCGAACCGGCGTGCTTCCGTAGTCTGGATTTCCTTTATATTAACCTGGCGTGCTTCCGTAGCCCAGAGTCCTTTTCATTGACTCGGTGTGCTTCCGTAGCCCGATGTCCCTTTTAATAGACCCGGTGTGCTTTCGTAGCCTGGAGTTCTTAACCTGGCATGCTTTCGTAGCCTAGAGTCCTTTTCATTGACTCGGTGTGCTTCCGTAGGCTGATGTCCCTTTAATAGACTTGGCGTGCTTTCGTAGCCCAGAGTCCCTTTTATCGAACCGGCGTGCTTTGTAGCCCGAAGTTCTTGACCTGGCGTGCTTTTGTAGCCCAAAGTCACTATTTATCAACCAGGCGTGCTTCCGTAGCCCGGTGTCCATTTATATTGACATGGCGTGCTTTTGTAGCTTAGAGTCCCTTTTATCGAACCGACGTGTTTTGGTAGCCCAGATTTCTTTTATCGACCTAGCGTGCTTTCGTAGTCCAAAGTCCTTTTCATCGACATGGCATGAGTTCCCCTATCAAATCGGCATGCTTCCCCAAAGTTCCTCTTAATCGACACTCGATTGAGCTATCCCCTAAAGGTTTTTCTCCAGGTTCAGTCTAATTAAGGTGATCGAAGAAAGGTTCTGGTCCTGGTTAGTTGATCCATACCGCAATGCTAGGCAACCGTAGAAAGATATAGGTCCTAGACAATATTTGTTGCTTCAACAAGTGATTGTAGAAAGATATGGGTCTTGGAAAAGCTGTTCCCCATTCAGGCGACTGAAGAAAGGTATGGGTCCTTGAAAATGATTTCTTATTTAGGCAACCGTAGAAAGGTACGGGTCCTGGAAAGTGAATCCCCGTTTGGCGACCGTAGAATGGTACGAGTCCTAGACAATATTCAATGCTCTAAGATGCGACACGTAGAAAGGTACAGGTTCTGGAAAAGCAATATTTCTCGTTTAAGCGACTATAGAATAGTACGGATCCTAGACAATAGTCATTGCTCTAACAAGCGATCGTCAAAAGGTACGGGTCCTGGAAAAGCAATTTTTTCTGTTAAGGTGACCAAAGAAAGGTTCGGGTCATAGACAACAAAATACTACCATACTAGGCGACCGTAGAAAGGTACAGGTCCTAGGAAAGTAGTTTTCTTACAAAGTCTTGTTGCTATTCTGGGCGACCGTAAAAAGGTACGGGTCCTGGACATGTAACACCACCATCTTGAATTATTCTACCCTCCTTGAAGGTAAGATATTCCAGGTAAGTTCCTTTACTGTTTGCATTAGTATTTCCGTACAAATTGCATTCCAAAATCTTGACATCTTAGTCTGGATCTGGATGTCTTAATTATTTTCATCTAAACATTTCACTCCAGATATGAATATTGTTCGATCTTTCTCGTTATACCTTAGTCTGGATCTAGGTATTTCGAGTTCCAAAATCTTGACATCTCAGTCTGCATCTAGATGTCTTAATTCTTTTCATTTAAACATTTCACTTTAGATGGAAATGTTTTTCGATCTTTCTTATTATACATTAATCTAGGAATTTCAAGTTCAAAAATCTTGACATCTCAGTTTCGATCTGGATGTCTTAATTCTTCTCCTTGAACATTTCATTTTGGATATGAATGTTTTTCAATCTTCTCATTATACCTTAGTTTGGATCTAGGTATTTCGAGTTCCCAAAATCTTGACATTTCAGTCTGGATATGAATGTTTTTCGATCTTTTTCGTCATACCTAAGTTTGAATCTTGGTATTTGGATAAATACTAGGCTCTTCAAGAAACCTCAATGAAGGCCGGGTACTTGTAGAGTAAATGAAGATTTATCCTGTACCTCAAGATGCTCTACCGCACTGATCGGCAAGTAACTACAGGTATGCTCTCTCCTTTTGCATCATACATTTGCACTAGCATTTCCATGCATCATATAAATTGCATTTTAAAATTGGATTCATTTTCTAACAAAAAAAATCATTTTGCGCATGTGCATAATCAAAATTTAGGTCTCAATTTGTCTATGAAGGCATCCTCTACAAGCTCACCTTCAAATAGGGGCAGCTGTTGACATCTAAATTTTGGCAACCCATTTAGTTATTCATCACATTAAAAAATTAGCGATTAATTTTTAACCCCTAAAAAATTATTTAATTAATTGCATAGCATATAATTTTAGGTGCATTTATTTTTAATTTGCATTTGCATTAGACCGGTGACGGATGAGTTCAACTTGATGGTTCAAAACTTTAATTTGATGAGTTGGGCTAAGCCCACAAAGAAAGCACATCGGCCCAAGCTCGTATCCTCGAGGAGATTTTAGAGATTCATCTTTGCGAGATTTCAAATTTGAGAAAAATCCTCTTGCAATCCTGAATTGTATCAAAAATAAATATTGCGTTCAGAAAAGAAATCTTCGTGGATATTGATTTGGAAAAATTAAAACCCTAATCCGTGGCCTTTAAGAAGGTTGTTCGCATAGGGTTTTAGGGGCTTTTTCTTGATTTTCTAGGTCAAAGGTTTAAGCATGAAAGAAAAAAGTTTTTCTTTTCCTTTGGTTCTTTTGTTTCTTTGTTGGGGGTGGGGCTCCAAAAGTCAGAAATACAGTAGAGAGATGGACAGGAAGTAGACATGAGATAGATAGGAGGAGAGAGAAAGATAATATCTTAGTTTAAATTAAGATTTGGCCTAACCCAATTCTTAATGTAAGTTGGATAGATTCTTAATCTAGCTTGATAATTTTTGCATTTTTCTTCATTTCGAATTTCATGAAAAATACAAAAAAAAATTGTGTTAGAGTAAATTCATTTCATTCTCTAGGATAGATTGCATGCTTTTTAAGAGAATAGAAATATCATGTGCACATCATATAGAATTAGATTCATGAAATACATGTCATTTAGCTATTGTTGCTAGGTCCATTTAGTTAAAAATTGTCCGTCATTAGAATTAGGTCATTTGGTTATATTGCATTGCATACAGATTAGATTTCATTAAACAAGAGAAAATTCTTTAAAAAAAAGGATTGAGTGATTGCGTGTTAATTAGAAATCATATCTAGGATTGTTGATATGAATTTTGATATAACATTGTAGATGCTTTTGTTGCTATAAAGTAAGTCCTGCAATTTATTCACTGCTTTATCTGGGTCTTAAATTGGTGGTTTGCACACCCGCATGATAACTTCACATATTAGGGAAATAAATTAAAATCAATTCAAACTACTTGCCAAACATCTTTTTTCAAAATAAAAGAGAAAGGTACCAAAAGGACGTTAGAGAAATTTAACGTAATCAAGTCCCCGAACTCACCATCTCTGGTTCGGAGGAGTAAAGTAATTCTCCCGTTACTTTACTTGGGTTTCTAATCGACCCACCAAAAATAGATTAGTGGCGACTTCTAATTAGAAAATTCAATGGCATGTTAAGAACTTGAACCTAAGTCGCGAATTGGTATGGGCTTGGGAGAGCCCGAGTTAAGTTTAAGCTTAGTAGTCCATTAGCCAAATCCTATGTGGATTACCCGAAAAATTGTTCACGACAGCTTTGCGACTCCACTGGGAACTTGAGTTAAAACTCTTAGTGGACTCAGGCCAATTTTCTCTTCATTTGAAAAATGTTTTTGTTTGGGAGCAAGGATCCCAAGTACGTCCCTAACGTTTAAGGTGTTAAATGTTCTTGCAAGATGGGAGTTATAAGGGAAAGTGTTTGCTAACCTTGGGTGGTGTAGGGATGTATGGTTTACTTTCATTTATGAAGTGTTGCTTGATATAAACTATCGTGCATGCCCTGCATTTAGCACTACACTATTGCACACACAACCTACCGCTGGACCTAGGCCGCATAGGATCATCTAGGATGGTATTGAGATGGATACCACTTCGACCGCATGCCCGTGGTATGAGTCGCCCCATCTCAATCCCGAAGTTTTTTTTTGGTGTCAAGAGTACCCACCTTGGTCCGCGTGCCCGCGATCCAGGTTAGCTCTTTGACCAAGCCGGAGTCATGAGGACCCAACTTAGTCCGCACGCCCGCGGCTAGTCTGATCATCCTTGTGGCTTCACTTTGCTAAGCCTATCTAGAGTATAAATCGAGCCTCACATCTCATGTGCATGTCTACGTGATTGCCATCGACTTTTCTTGGTGAAGTAAGTCTTCTGCTCCTATACCATGCAATTTATTATGTCGTGCTTTTGGTCGGTCATTGACAATTTAGGTCAATCATTAATTTAATTCCTTTGTCAATTAGAGATGAAATGAGAAAATTGTCATGCAATGAATCATTTGGAAAAAAGCTTTGGAGAATTTGTTTTCAATTCATGTCTAGGAAATTTGGTCTTGCCATGGTGTCTATTTTTCTAGCTCTTTTTTAGGAAATTCCCTTTAGTGTGGACTTTTCGTGACTAAAAAAGAAAAAGAAAAAATAGATCATTGTCATGGATTAGCTCTTTATTTATACCTCGTGCTTACATATTTTCATTCATTCAAATTAGGTGATAACAGATCCTCACGTTCACCCATTATTACGCGATCAAGAGCAAAAATGGCTGACCAAACTGAAATGCGTGATCGTATCTCCTGTGACATCCTGATTTTCCAATTCTGGTTTCAATTGAATAAGTTGGGCATTTCATCTTTGTGTCTATAGCTCTCTTCTCTGAGTTGGCCACTCACGAGATAGCTAGTCTATAAGGTGAAGCTGTTAAGGAATCTAAACGCAATAGACTTGAGAATTCGACTAGAACTGATTGCTCAACCGTGCTAATCTGCAAGGGTCATTACGGCACAGATCGATTAGAGACCGGAGATAGGTCGACTCGACAAAGGCATGTGATTAAGTGTGGGTGATTCCACCTAATTACAAAATTCTTGTCGATCGGCACTAGACCGATTTCTCTATCGTTTTGGTATCCTGTGCCCGTATTTGAAACCTTGAGATTCCTACGACAACCGAGAGTCGCCAATGTGTCGAAGATGTACTTTGTGGCTTGAAATTAATCAACCACAGGTCAATTGCACTGAAAATTCCTAAAAGCTACCCGGTAGATTAGGATGCGCTAAAGTCACGCCAGATTGAAATTAACCGACAAATTGAACCCGATTTCAGAATTTGAAAGTTTTGTCATGTCACAATTCATTTTAGGAACGTTGACTCATCCTTAGAAGATTTTTCTACAAATCGAGATTTTTGGCGGAAAAGCAAAGTAAGGCCGTTTTTGTTCGAGAAAGTCAGAGGGCCGGTTTTGATCGCATCTTTGGAATGCAAGTTGGATCATATGATGGGAAAAATCATAAGAGGGACAAGGACACCATGACTGATTTATTTGGACTTCAATTTGGTTCAATTGGAAGGAATTGAAAGGAATTGAAGGAAATTGATGTACAAATCCTCAAAATTTGTATGCCAAGGGCCTAAGGACATTTGCACCTATTGCCAAGCTTGTAGAGGAAGATTTGGGGAGAGAGAAAGGGCTGAGGTCATGTGATGTCATGTGGGGGCAAAGCCAATGAAGTTTGGACAAGTGTTGGCTCTTGAAGGCTCACCAAGGGAGCCCCCCTCCAACCAGCCTTCTTCTTCCTTGTTTGTAGGCTTTCTCCATTGTTGGAGAAGTGGAAAAGCTCAGAAAAACCAAAGGAAAACTGCAGCTCATCCCCCTCTTCGGTCACATGCCCGTCGGACCCGTTTTCCTCCCCTATTTTCCCTCGTTCCAGTTTCTGCTTGAGCCGACCTTTCCCCAAAGATCCGAGTAAAAAGTTAACTTCTCGGATGAATCAGCGAATGAGCCACCCATCGCCGCAAATAAGACATCCAGACCATTCCAACAAGCCCAACCTCGCCTCGAAAGGAGCCCTGTAGCCTCCTGAAATCTGGCACGAAGGAACGGCTCGTCGGACCGCCTAGACTCGCCCGGTTCCGCCTGTTTTGCGTTTTCTTGCTATTTCGCCCCATTTCAGCCCTTCCTTTGCCCATTCCATCCACCCACAAGATCCTCAAGACCCTTGGGAGCCACCGATTGCCAACCACCCGCTCGTCGGAGCTTCGATCGACCCGTTTCCTTGCTATTTCAGTCACCAGTTCAGCCTCTGCGGTCAAGAACGAAGCGAGAAAACCAGCAAGGGTCTTCGATCGTCGTGGCCCATTTTCAAGCCCTTCCGGTCTCGCTTGGTGTCGCCGCTTCGGGGTTTATCGACCGCCTTGGCATCGTGGTCGCCGTGAACTCACCGGTGAGTTTATCCTCTAATCCTTGCTTAGTAAGTTAATGATGCTTAATGGGTGTTTAGATTAGTTTAATTAGGTTTAGGGGGTTAGATTAGATTATTTTAATGTAAATTAGATTAGTTGTATGATTAGTTTAGTGGTTGATTAATTAGGGCTAATTGTATGTTTAAATTAGTGTAATCTAGTTTAAGCCTTAATTAATTATTTTTAATTAAATAATTATTTCGAATTTTATAAATATTATTTTATTAAATTATATTATTATAATTTAATATTTAATTATTTATTTTCGGAATTAAATTTAATTATTTAATCATTTTGAAAATTTTGCCAGGATGGCCGGTCGTTAGAATTTCGCGCTGATCGTAGCAGTGCGATTAGTTTGTGCTAATTGTTTGTTTAATTGAGAAATTGAATGGAAATGATGATTATGGTTAATTATTCCAAAAGTGTGGAATTGAGTGATATTGATGAAGTTGTGGTATTTAACTTGAAAATACCCGGTGTTGGCTTTTAGCACCATAATTGGTTTGTATGACTAGTTTGAATCGTTGGTTGTTATTGGATTGTATATCCAGGTCTATGGTTTATTATTGAATGATCAGCTTGGGCGAGCAATTATGATATCTATATTGCAGCTTTTGGTGAGCTATTATATGATCTATCAGCTACAACTTTTGAGAGCTATTATATCAGCTACAGCTTTTGCGAGCTATTATATATGCTACAGCTTTTGGCGAGCTATTATATTATCTATCAAGCTGCAACTTTTGGCGAGCTATTATATTATCTATCAGCTATAGCTTTTGGTGAGCTACCGTCTATATATTGCAGCTTTGGAGAGCATATGTCGTATTAACGACTGGTTTGATAGACAGTATGGGATGATAGATAGTATTAGTTGATAGCTAGTATGGATTGGAATGGAAGATAGATAGTATGATTAAATTGAATCGTTGGATCAATTGTGTGATTGAGAATTGAATTGTACTAACGTGCAGGAAGGGACTGAGGCAAGGTAAGTCCTTTGTCCTATTTGTGTGGCTAGAACGCTCTGAGGCATATTTTTTTCCTAATCAAGTCTTAGTGGGTAGGACTCGCTAAGACATTGTCTCACCCTGTCATGGGCTCAACATTTTCAGGTCCTTAGATGGCGCTCATGGAGGACTCGAAGCCATGGACATTTGTGGAGGTAGAGAGCGAAGAATCGGCGAACGTGTCTGACTAGTTGGTCATAGGACAGTTCCCTTTTTGTTGAGCCGGTGTATTTTATAGACAATCCGAGTGTTGTATATAAACCTATGTGTTTATAAGAAAGCTTGTTTGGTTGTGATTGATTGCCTGCTTTTCTATCCCAAGTTAAATGTTGTCAGTGGATTTGTTTCGCTTCCCATGCGTAATAAAAAGAATGGGTCGGCAAAGTGTCCTAGGAAGTTGCATATTTCTATCGACCGTAGAGGGATGTGCGCGCGCTCGGAGGATTGAGGCGTGACATCTCCACTATGGAAGACCAACTTCAATAGTTAGTCACCTTTATGCAGCTTAAGACAGCTCAAATCCAATCCCTCCGAGCGAATCCGACTGCTGCACTTGCTCTCCCCGAGATAGTAGTTCCGAAGCAATCAAGCAAGGCCTAAATGGGTGATGACGATATGCCTGAACTGGAAGATGACCCATTGTTGGTCACTCTCGAAAAAGCTAAGCCTGGCAATGTCCCTAAGACGGATCAAGATGAATGCTTCGCAAAACTTGAAGAGAAGGTGAAGCAATTGTAAGAGTTGCAGAGTTCACTTCCGTTTGACTTGTCAATGTATGAGAAGGTTAAGGAGCCAAAAAAGTTTAAAATGTCGGAGTTTGAGAATTACGATGGTACTTTCTGCCGAAAGCTCATTCACACCTCTTCCTAAACCTTTATCCAAAGTCTTACTTGTTCTTCAAAAGAAGGGATTACTTTCTACTGAGGCGAAGCGACCAAATCCCCAGCATTATCCTGCATATAATCCCTCCAAAAAGTGTGATTATCATATGGGAGAGGTTGGTCACTCCACTGATGATTGCTATGTTTTGAAGCATAGGGACCAAGACCTCTTGGATACAAAAGCGTTCTCTTTCAACAGTAATCAAGAAAACCCTCTGCCTAACCATGACGTAGGCGCAGATACTGTAACTAAGTGAAGAAGTTCTTATCTTTACATTTCTCTACAAAGAAGTTTTTTTTTTTTTATGCTTTCTAGGATTTCAATTTTTTTAGGATTTTCTGTTTTCTGAAGTTTCAATTACTGCTTTCGTTTCTAGGGTTTGCTTGTTTGCATTTTCTATTCCAATAATGTAATTTATTTGATTCTATTCAATGAAATTACAATTTTATTTCCAATTTTGAGGGCATGAAGGGTACGCCAAACCAGCCCAATGGCGATATCCAACCATGAAACGAAAATATCATCCATGGAGAAATCCTGAGGACTAGGCTTCTTCATGCTTCCTCATAAAAAAAAAAAAACTCATCCAAAAAAAAAATCATTTTTCAGGCCATTTTCAAAAGCACGCATTAGGTTAGCCCTATTTAATTTTCTGACTCATTTACCTCATGTTTTAGAGTATTACTTTCTTGGCTTGATGAGAAAGCATCTGAAAAGGCACATCAGATGACGAATTTGGGACACTCAGATTCTAGTAGTGAGATGACTAAGATAAAATCTCGATCCGAGCCAAAATGGATTTGCAATTTGAACTTACTTTGATAGTATCCTATTCATTTCTTTAAACCCAGTTGATGATCATCCCCCATACTGGGGCAAGGCAAAAAGCAATTGTTCAAACAATATGGTCTGGAGTGCTGAGTATGAGTAAAGTTAATATATGATACCATTGTGCCATAATATGATGATATGTGGGTTATGTGCCATGTCATTTGGTAGTTAACCATGATATTTGGGTTATGTGCTATGTGGTTTAGTGGTTAATGATGATATTCGAGTTATGTGCCATCGGATTTAGTGGTTAACAATGACATTTAGGTTATGTGCCGTGTGATTTAGTGGTTAACAATGATATTCGGGTTATGTGTCGTGTGAATTAGTGGTTAAATATGATAGTTAGGTTATGTGCCATAAGGATAAGTGGTTAAATGGGATATTTGGATGATGTGCCATGTGTATAAATGGTTGAATATTATATTTGAGCTATGAGCCATGTGGATTAGTGGTTAAACATAATATTTGGGTTATGTACCATGTGGATTAATGGTTAAAAATGATATTTAGATTATGTGCCATGTGAATAAGTGTTTAAATACGATATTTGAATTATGTGCCATGAGTTTGAGAAGTGAATGGTGCATATGTGTGTGATATAAAGTAATGCACGTGCATGAAAAGATGGCATATGATAAGTGAAGTTGCATATCACATGAGTATCACATGGGCTAAATGAGAAATATAAGAAATGGAACGTGTGATAGTATGCTCATGTGATCACCTAAGGCCTTGATGTCTTTTACGCAGGGTGTGAACCCGTCTTGAGGCCCTGATTAAGTTCGGATGCCCCCAAGTCAATGGGATGTCGTTCGTAGATGGATTTCGGAACAAAGCTCCTTACAGAAATGCCCTTAAGTCAACGGGATGCCGTGCTCGATAGGGCGAGACGATCTCTGGTTACACCGGATGATTACGAACCTTTGGGTTGGCCTTAGGTCCTAAGTGGCTGTAATAATCTGGACAAATGTGTATGGAAAGTGCATGAGATTCGTATGTGATTGGGTTTGGATAATTGCATGGCATGAGCGCGTGACTTAGATCATAATGCGCATTCGTATGTTTGGCTTGAGAGCATGAAATATACATTATGGAATTGCATGTGCATCTATATTGATGGCTTTGATTAATAGATTTGTTGTTATGATAATAGTGAGAGAAAAGTAAGAAGAGCATTGCCACACTTTGCCATCGATATACAATTGCACGTTTAGGGCACTTCCGAGGTAAACGACTTCCCTATGCAAAGTTTAGGAAGTTCACTCATTAAGTCTATCTCATATTTGTTTGTTGAAATATTTATAAGCCCTAAGAATGGTTGAGCTATTCCATCAAATTCGTTTTTGACCTCCCTGTCAAACACAGTTAGAAGGTGACGGAGTGCTCGATCTCAAGAGGGGCCACACGCACTACACGCGTTACGTCATGACCATTTGGGTCAATTAGGGCTTGCCAAATCTTGCGCCACACTGATTCGTGGAATGGTATTTTTGGGTGGGGATGAGAGCCATGGTCCCATTCGCGACTTCGACGGTCCACCAAGGGTCGGAGGCTCTAGAGGAGGCATCAGCTAGGAGCCAAGGAGGGAGACATTCCCAATGGAGAGGTGTCCGACCCTAAGCTCGACCTCAATCTAATCGTTGAGCCAGAGCCATGGATCCCAAAGGCCATAAAGGCTTAGGTAGTGGCGGGGTTGATAGCACTTTTTGGACCACCCTCGTAGTATTAGAGGCGTAGGTTTACCCCGAGCCCTTTTGTAGGAGGTCGTGGCGAAGCGGTTAAGCATGTTGAACAAGATGAAGCTGATTATTTAATTTTGAACTCGCTATGTATGAGATGATGACTCATGAAGCTTATATATATATATATATATATATATATATATATATATATATGATTATATTTTAACTATCCCTTTTGATTGATGGTTAGAGATTTGTTTATGTTTTCGCTTGTGCATTTTAAATGTTATTGAGAATTGGGTCGGCGACGCCTATTGGGACATCGCAACCAAATGACCAAAAGATAAGTAAAGGTTCGATGGGTACGGGTTGTTGTGTGGCCGTAGAGGTTCAGGGCGTGACACTCTTATGCCGCTTTGATAGGAAAACCGTAGTCGGATTAACGCAGTGGAATAGAATAATCTCCCCTCTTGTGTAAACCTAATAAGAACCGTTATAGTAGAGAAAAATAAATATCAAACATGCAAACACAATGCAATTTTTTATATGGAAAACCTCCTCGGTGTGAGGAGTTAAAAAATCACAAGACCGGAGTCCACCCAAAAATCTTCATTATCAACAAATCGAGTAAAAAAAGTTCTTTTCTAGTAAATACTAGAGGTACATACCAACAAAGACCTCAAGAACATCATTTTTGGCAATATGCATAAATTTCATAAGAGATCAAGGATAGATTTCACCAAAAACGCAAGTTTTGATCAACTCATAAAAAACGTGCTGTAGGAAGCTTGAAACAAAAATCAAATTGTCCATATTCAAGAAGAGTGCATGTGACATCCTGAAATTTGGCCCCTGATTCGGATATATGAAATGGTTGTTTCGTCGACACACTTATGGTTAATTTACTCGGAATTGATCACTCATGAGTTAACTAATTTATTAGGCGAGGCCGTTAAGGGACATAAATGCGACATACTAGAGAATTCGATCGAAAATCGACCGCTTGACCATAATAATCGGCAAGGGTCAATACGACACTGTCATAAATCGATTAGTGAATGGATATAGGTTGATTCGATGGAATCACGTAGTCGAATTGTGGGTGGTTCCGCATGATTGCGATATTCGCGTCGAACGGCAATAACTCGATCTTCTATCGATATTATATTCGAAACACATAATTGAAACCTTGCGATTATGTAACAACCGAGGGTCGTCTACGATTCAGAGATGCACAAATGTGGATAGAAAATTATCGACCACGGGTCAATGCGCTAAATGCCCTAAAAGCTACCCGATATGTTAGGTCGTACTAAAGTCGCGTTTGATCGATTTTAACCACGAAATTGAATTCGATTTCAAGAATCAGATGTTCGAGCGTGTCACGATTCATTTATTGGATGTCGTCTCATCTTTCGGCGAATTTTCCTCGAGTCCAAAAATTTTGCGGAAAATCGATTTTCAGACAAACAAGAAAATTAAAGGAAATTTGGATCAAAAGGAAAAAGGGGAAATTTGCTGCCCAAAAATGGCTTGTTTATGAGAAATTAGAAGAAATTTGGGATGGATGACCATTTACTTTGAGGGCATGAAGACTTTAGAGGCATGTGATGAATGGTTAGATATTTCTCAAGGCTTCTCATTGGTTGTTCATTTAACCTTTTTTTTTTCTCTCTCCCATTTCCCTCCTCTCCATATGCACGTTCAGCCCTTCAGCCGCCCATCTTCCTCTTATGCTTCTTCTTCCAACTACCTACCCTCATTCCTCCACTTTCCCCTACCAGCAACCGCACGCCTCCACCCTCATTTTCATCGCCACATCACCCCACCACCAGGATTTCCACCACCACCAACTTACCCCTACCCACCGTCCAACTCCATTCTCCACCGCCAGTCCTCCATCTCCAACGTCAACCCACTGCAACTCCATTTCCACCTCACGCCCAACATAAAAATCGCCACCTTCAGCATCATCTTTTTGTTGCACCCTCATCATCCCTCACCACTCAATCACTCCAGCTTCTCAATTTTCCTTCGCTAGCCGCCACACGCCCAGCAACCCCAGTTCGCACCATCCGCCCAACACTAGCGTCCAGCCGAGCCTCGTCTGTCACCGACCAGCAGCAACTCTCGTGCCCAGCACCACCCCATCTCGGCTAGCAACCACCGCGTCAACTCCAGCAGTCCTCGTGCCCAGCAGCTCAACCCCACCTAACAACCCTCCATCAAGCACTTGTAGGGCAGCCACAGTCGCTGATTGAGCCTCATCCGATGTGGCACCACCTCGAAGCGCCAAGGTCACCACGAGACTTACCAAAGAAGAACCTTAGTTCCTAGGCATATATATATATATATATATATATATATATATATATATATATATTTCCTTTATCGGTCCCAGCGCATCTTATTTGCGGAAGCACAATCAAGTTCTACTAACTCTCCCTCCCTAAAACAATCATGATACAATTGCACACCACTAAACACCATTAGAAAAGATAAAGCCATGACACTTTTATTTACATATTTTCAAGATGGATTTTCTCGGGTCGGTACAACAAAAGAAAGGCCAAGACTTTTAGCTACACTCGACCATAACCCCCAAAAAGAGACAACTCGACCCTCTATGTCGATCATGCAAAATCCTCCATCTACTAGTGTCGGCTATTGTCCAAAAAGTTGCAGCTCCTACTCTTCACGCACGGGTCATCACACCCATCCCAGTGCGTCGGGCGGTGGCGGCGGCAACATCCCCGCATCACTCCGTCTCGACGAACGTGAACAGATATGAACTCTGTATGACCGGGCCTCGGCCCAGGCCCACATCATACATCACTAATGTACGAACCCGAATAAACGTCAGACCAGGGATGGTGGGACAGTCGATCTCCACACACTCGACCTCCACGTCCGAAGGAAGGCCGTAAAAGTCGCCCCGCATGACAGGGAGCGGCATCTTCCTAATCTGAAATGATGGTCCCCGAAGGGGTGAATACAGCCACTCAGTAGGTAAAGGACCCAATAAACCACTCAATGCATCACACAATACAATCATAACGATCATAGCATAAGACATATCATTCAAGCATCCATGCATAACTTACCTTGGAGCCATGCATATGCCATCATACCACATGTACACACATGTCATAGGTGCACATACATCCATGCACTTACCATCATCATGTCACATATACCATCATGCCATAGGTGCACATACGTCCATGCACTTACCATCATCATGTCACATATACCATCATGCCATAGGTGCACATACATCCATGCACTCATCATCATGCATCCATGCATACATATGGTCATACCATGCATGATTCAATTTCAATTTCCAAATTTTATCTTTTCATTTTGAACCGCCACATTTCTCTTTTTCCGGGACCAATATTTGCATCCCACATTTATCGCTCGCACCCCTTTGGCATTGCGAGGAACCTCCGCACAAACCTCCGGGCATCCGGCACAATACACCCGGGCATCTCGTACCCCAAGCGGCATCACGAGGTATCCCCGGCACAAACCTCCGGGCTTCCGGCTCCCCATGCTCCGGGCATCTCGAAACTCCCGAGGACCCTCCGGCATTCAGCCATTTAAGGCCACCGGGCATCTGGCCTTTACCCTTCTAGCCAAGCATCCCGACACTCCCGGGGCATCGTCGGCTCACACCTCCGACGGCCTTCTCACTTATCTTAGTTCACATTTTCAATTATAGCTCAATTTCAACATGGCATATGATGTGATGGCAAACAAGATCATTTTCATCATTTGATTCTTATATGCATTTCCAATCATCATCATACATGCAGCAAGATACAACCACTTATGACAATACAATCCATGGGGTCCATACAACTTAGAATAGTCCATACATCATGTCCTTTTTGAAATTTATCAAATTCCAGCTTACACAATTTCGGAAAACATATAAATTAAATATCCATATGGTCTTCAAAAATCATAAAATCAGAGTATGTAATAGACAAGACATAAAGGTAGCAATTTCATGGAGAACACGTGCCCAAAAGAGCTTCACACAATAAGATATGACTCACACAATACCGCATGCAAAATTCGGGTAAAGTCAGATTGCGCAGTTCTTGAAATATTTCGATTAAAATACCCGAATGACCTCCAAAAATTATGAAATTTCACCAGGTTATAGTCAAGACCCTAAGGTAGATTTTTATTGAAGACATCTAGGCCAGATTCGCTCTAGGTAATTAACTATAAACGGTCGAAGCTCCTGTTCCTAGTACCGAACAGTCCAGTTTAGCTGTCTCCGAAAAATTGAGGTTTCGCCTACTTATCTTTCTTCATTTCCTCTGAAATTTTGATATGTTTTGCCTCAAGAGGTCCACTACAACTTTCATCAAGGGTTCTAGGTGAGATTCTCAAAGGATAGTCACCATTTAGTCCACGAAGTCTCGGGAGTCCAGTACCATACTTCCAGATCTACAGTTTTCAAAAGAAAATCGTTTCACTAGGCTACACTTGCTCGTTTTACCTCAAATTTGAGTATGTTAATCATTAGGATGTTCTATACAACTTTCGTGAAGAAGTCGAAGTGAAATTCTTAGTAAAAAGCGACATGCAATACACAAAACCACCAAGAGGTCGACGAAACAGTTCCAGATCTAGCCTTTTCGTAGAGGATGGGTTTCACCCCTTGAAACTTAACCATTTTGTCTCAAATTTTATTATGTTATACTTTGAGATGTTTTCTACAACTTTCATGAAGAAATCGAAGCCAAAATCCAACTCAAAACACGCATGCAAGCCTCTACAACGTTCGGGGTCAGGCAGCACACACGAAAACAGAATACATTTTCAAGAACAACACACTCTAGCTTCGGTTTTGCATACCCTAAACATCCGAGATCTACCACCAAACAATCACACATGCAAGACACACATGCAAGAGCAGAATACGGATCCCAAACTTGCCTCTAAGATCAAGCGAACGACGGCACACGGACGGGCGAACGGACGGCTACGGGCGAGCGAGCGGCTCCTTTCCTCCTCTCTCGGTTCTCTCTCTCTCTCTCTCGCAACCCTCTCTCTCTCTCACTTGGCTTGGGCGACAGCCCCTCAACCGGCCATCCTCTCTCTCTTTATTTCCCCTAAACTTAATCATTAGCAATGATTAAGAGTCACCCACAATGGCCAATGCATGGAGTCTCCTCTTTGCCACTTGGCAAGACATGCAAGATGGGCTTGGGAGTGGGCTTGGAAGGATTTGGGCCGGCCTCTCCCTTATGGCCGACGACAGCTCCTCCTTGGGCTTCAATGGGCCGGCCATTTGGCCCATCAAAAGTCCATACTCTTGGGCCTAAGGCCCAAGCCTAATTAAACCCCAATTTTACTTTTAACAATTCATCTTTAATTCTTTCTTTTATAGATTTCAATTTTTTAAATTTCACATGGCTAAAATCTTGTAATATTTAATCTATAGGGATTGAATCTATGAGGTGCATAGCCAAGAATAAATTCTTCTTATTAATTTATCCTATAATACTAATTTTAATAATTCATGAACACAAATATATAACACTTGGTCTTAAAAGAAAACCAATGGCTAAAGCATAAACCATAGGAAATTTCATTACCTAATCATGGGCTTTAATACATCTAGAGGTTGTCTTGAATTTTGGGATGCCACATCCGAGCCGCGGTTGTCTCGAGTTCTCGTCGCCATCGCGTTGCCGTTGCTGTGAGCCCGCCGCCATCCTAATCTAGTGAGTTAACTCCCTAATCCTTTATTATGCCGTTAATTGCGCTTAGGGGTGTTTAGTTTAATGCTAATCATGGTTATATTAGTACTAAGATGGATTAGTGTTGATCAAGCATGGTTAGGTTAGTTTACCTTAGTTAGGTTAGTTTACTTTGGTTAGGTTAGTTAACCATGGTTAGGTTAGTTAATCATGGTTAGGTTAATTAAGTTGGATGAGCTAAATTAATGGAAATTTACTTAATTAACCATGATTTGCTTAATTAATCATAATTAGCGTAATTAGTGATGGATTAGTTGTTTCGTAAAATTTTACACTCGTTTTCTTGGATGGAATTTTGCATGATTTTGATGGCTTATACGTGCTATGAGGTGCAATTGATTGCTTGATGGTAGTTATTGAATTTTAGTATAAAACCGAGGTTTTATGGGCTTTTAAATGGGAAAATGCTAGGTGGCGGTTTTTTACACCAATCTTTATGTACTGTAAAAAACCATGGAGTTTTAAAATAAGAGCGTACCAAGTTTGATAGTTCACTTTTGAATACGTGACCACGCATGGTTATTTTATCGGGATTTTTAATAAGAAGAAAAATGGGCCAAGTTCATTATTTGAAAACGACGCATTTGAACGCAAAACATGGTGTTCTTGGTTAAATATGTGCTTGTGTGGTCACTAAGTGAACCTGTCTTGATGCATTTACGAGGGACGATGCCCGATTTTATCGGATGCCCAGTGGGGGTCCGGAAGCCGAGTCGCGGTTGAGGCCGGACCGATGCCCCTTTATGGAATGCCGTCTAGGCGGGGGTTCTAGATGTTGCTGTGCCCGATGGGGCGGGACAATGGCCAATTTTGCTGGATGACCGCCGACTTTTGAGTTGACCTTGGCCGATGGGTCGTAATAATCAAAACACGCCTGAATGGTTGTAATACTTTGCGCTTGATTATGGGGCAAAATTGCTCGGCATGGTATGTGATGTGTCATAACGGTTTTACCTTATAATCGGGACTCGTGTGAATGTTTGAAGGGTGAAAATTATGTGTTCCGGTTATTAATTATGCATGTTGTATTTATAATGGCATATGTGATGCGCTAATATACAAGGACGCGCCAAGGCGAGGTGAGTTTTGTATGGTGCGTGGTTAGGACCGCCTTCGAGACGAATTTGCGTCCTAATCGAGATCTAGGCTATTGACTCGCTGAGATTTATCTCACCCCGTCATGGTTAAACATTTTCAGGGTTCTAGCGTGGAGATCTGCTTAGTGCGAATGTGGTGGGCTCGAGATGCGACACCTTTTGGCTGGCCCTACCATTAGTGAAGTTTAGGTTAACCCTAGTCCCTAAAGGTTTTTGAGATGGTCAATAGGAAGTGGCCGTGGAAAAGCTTGCAAGTATTAAACTTCCTAGGGTCAACAGTTAATAAATGGATATGTTGTTTTCAGTAATGTTTGCCATGTTTTACTATCCCTATGTTTGTTTATTGGCCGGGGGTTTATTTAATTCACTTCCACATGTGCTTAATTGAAAGATAAAAAGAATGGGTTGGCGACGCATCCTAGGACGTCGCATTTTTAATCGACCGCCGAGGGATGTGCGCATGCCCGAGGTTCAGGACATGACAATGCACCATGGACACATTGACAAAATTTCAGATTAATCAGACCACGAATCTACATTTGATGCCCATTTGCCGTAATACAAACTAAACCCTAAACCCCAAATTTTCTGCTTTCTTTTTTTCTCTTGTTACTGCGTCTCTGCTAACTTCTTTGCGGTTACCACTTAAAAAATAGCAAAAAATCATATTTGTCCATATGACTTATCATATGGGCTTAAGTCCTTTTGGGCTTACTATTCACTGAGTTTCCTCCAAATGGGAGTGAACCTAACTAACAAAAAGAACTTAGAGATCTAATGGAGCTATAAAGTTGATTAGATGCAATTCATTTCCAAGTTTTGACTTGAAACTGATGATTTTATGTAGGATGGTACACCCCGTGCTCGAGCCCAATATGACATCATACGACCATGTGCTCAAGATTAGATCGATTCAGCTCAATTTTTAAAAACTAAACTTTAATGTAAAACTTAAGCTTCATCTCAAGTCCTCATATATATAAAAAAAAAAAATCAAAAGTAATGTAATATCCATTTTCCTTATATTTTGAATACGTTAATATGTTTGATATAAACATCATTGATATTTTTAATTAGGCTAGCAAGCCACTTGACTGAGTCCTTGAAAGTTCGAGCTTGCACTTAATTAACAAACTTGCACCACACAAATCGACTCAGCCACTCGAATTCGGTTTACAAGCCTTTGAGTCATTAATGGTTTGTCTTCATAAAAAGGACAATAAATCTGGAAGATTTAAAAATCGAGTTTCGACAGCTAACAAAGTTGACTGCTAAAAATTGAACTAGAAATATTATTCGATAATAGTTAAATATCTATTGCGGAGTATCAAAAGTTTCTTACTAAACACTGGATTGTGGATAATCAACATATTATTTCATGTCAGAAATTGCCAAACCTTTGTTACCGGTGATTAAAACAAACTTGTGGAGAAAATGACATCACAAGTGCTATAACTTTCGTACAACATTCACTTGAATACCATAATATTTTATTTTTTTTCAATCACTTCATTGAGATCTAAGCTCATCTCCATCTGTCTATCTTTGTTCTTTCCCTCGTCTCAGTCTTTATCATCTCCCTCCGACGCCAACCAAAGATCCTGACCATTCCCAATTTCAACCCGTGTCTGCGCCACCTCGATCGGAGACCGGCCAAGGTGTTTGACCAAGGACTAAGCTTGATTCATGGTCAATGAAGCCCCAAAAAGGTTCGAGGTGCTTCGGCAGCCTCAAATTGAGGTTGATCTTGGCATGTGACCAAGCAAAATTTCCCAGTTGCGACTCCATATTCTTCTAGCTTTGCTTCTTAATCACAGGGTATAAGGCCAGTTCACACGTAGAATTGAGAACCGAATCGGTTTAAATAGGTGTGAAAGAAGGGACATAGAAGGTATTTGATTGTTTGTTGGAGATCTGTTAGTGTACTTTTGGGCATTTGCATAATAGAAACAAAGCATCATTTTTCTTCAAATGAGAGTAATTAATTTATTTAGGGCGCGCATGACAAAATTTCTATTTCTCTATTTCTCTGTTTTTCTATTCCCCAGAATAGGTTTGGAACAAAAATCCGTTTGGTAACGCAATTTCATTTTTCTATTTCTGGAACAGATTTCTATTCTAGAAATAGATTTTGAGTAGAAATCAAAAGTTAAAATTTTTAGCTTTTCTATTTCTGGAACAGAAATGAGAAATCAAAAATTTTCTTATCATTCACTCTCGTCATTGCCCATCGCCCACTTGCCGCCCTTGGGATGCCGAATGCCCGATGCCGGTTGCCGGCTGCTCGCCACTGGCCCCAGCCACTAGTCGCCCACTAGCCAGTGAACGTCAGCTATCGGCCACCACACTCCGGCTGCTGGTCGCCAACCGCCAGTAGTCGGATGCTGGACATCCACCGGTCATTGGCTGCTCATCGACAATCATTGGATGCCGAAGGCTCATCACCAACCACCGGATGTTCGCGGCGACTGCTCGCTACTCGCCACCGGCTGCCGGATGTCGATCACCCGCCACTCGCCACCGAACTTTAGCCACTTGGCCACTCGCCGCCAACCTCCTGTCGCCGAACTCCGGATGTCGGACGTTAGACGTCGAACTCCGGATATTGGACGCCGTTGCTAGTCACCGGACTTTGATGTCGGACTTCGAACTTTGGCTGCCTGCCGTCAATCACCGGACTTGGCACTGGACACCGAACGTCGAACTTCGGACTTTGGCCACCCGTTGTCGGTCATTAGACGCTGAACGCCTGTTGCCGAACGTCGGACTCCGACCACTAGACGATCGTCGTTGCTGCTCCTAGAAATAGAAGTTTTATTCTGTTACCAAACGAATTTTTATTTCAGAAATAGAAATTTTGAATTTTTATCAAACAAATTTCTTTATTTAGAAACTCATCCATGGAATAGAAATTGAGAAATCAATTTCTGGCTAGAAATTGATTTCTATTCTAGAAATTTTGTCATGCGCGCCCTTAGTTATCTTTAAGTACATTTGTGACATCCTCGTTTCGACCCGGTTTTTCATAACGCAATTATTCTAGCAAGTGATCTTTGGACGAGAGTGTCTTGAGGATTGATAGGCCAAGAGGACATCGGGAAAGGCCATTTAGGGGCGAAAAACTCAATTTTTCATTAGCAAGGGCATATGAGTGCGGAAAAATGGAAACGGGCCATGAATGAGGATCCATTTGGCCCGAGCCTAAGTGGGCATCCCAAGGTCCACACGCCCAAGGGGTGGGCAGCCAAGGGAGGCCCATGGCCCCCTCAAACCCCATCAAACCCTTTTGAGACAATCTTAGCTCTAAATGCATAAAAGGACGTGAATAGCACATGAATAGTGTGAGATCTTTGTGAAATGACTGAAATGCCCTTCTATTGGACTAAAGACAAAAGGGCAAAAATGGAAGACAAGTAAGGAAGGGGCGGCCATACATGTGGGCGGGAAAGGAGGTTTTGAAATCCAATCTACCTAGACTAATCTAGTCCTATCAAGCCACTTGAGTGCGGATGCTTCCTTTAACTGCTAAGATTTTGCTTATTTCACAAGTCACCTTGATGGACATGAGCCCAAAGGATTTGACGAGCATTTATGAAGACTAAACCTCACTCTCTCTCCTCCCTTCCTCTCCCTCATGTCGGCCACTCCCTTTCCCTCACTCTCACTTTCATTTCCTCACTTGTTTGCTCTCAAATTCCCTCTCTCTCTCTCTCTCTCTCTCTCCCTCTCCCCCCCTCTCTCTCTCTCTCCCCTTGACACCACTGAAGCCACCCCCTCCCTTCTCATCTTCATTTCAAGCTCATTTCTTCATTTTTCACTTGTTTTCTTCGCCGACGACCACCCATTGAACTCTCGGCACCAGATCACCCTCTTGCTCTGTCGTACGACTGCTGGATCACCACCATGCGACCACCAGACCACCATCCAGTTGCCATCCAACCTTGTAGTCCTCTCCCCCAACATGTTCTGAAGCTTGAGTCGTCCATGAATGGCCTTCTAGCCTTTGATTAAGGTTTTCATTGCATTTAGGAAGTAGTTTAGGGCGGATTAGTGTTGAACATGTTGTTTGGATAATGTGCTACGTGGTTTAGTGATTACCTATGTTATTTAGGTTATGTGTCACGTAGTTTAGTGGTTAAACATTTATTTGGATTATGTGCCATGTGAATTAGTGATTATTTATGTCGTTTGAATGATGTGCCATGTGGTTTAGTGGCTATCCATGTTATTTAGGTTATGTGACATGTCGTTTAGGAGTTAAAAATGTTGTTAAATTATTTGACATGTGATTTAGTGATTAAACATGTTATTTGGATTATGTGTCATGAGTTTGAAAAGTGAATGGTGCATATGTGTGTGATATAAGTAATGTACATATATGGAATGAAGGCATATGACAAGTGAACTGGCATGTTGTATGAGCATCACATGAGTTAAATGAGAAAGATAAGAAATAGATTGTGTGATGGTATGACCGTGTGATCACCTAAGGCCCTGATGCATTTTACACGGGGTGTACGATCATGACCAGTAGAAACTTGTTGGGAGGAACCCATCCTGAGGCGTTTTACACGAGACGATGCCCAATTAAGTTTGGATGCCCCCAAGTCAACGGGATGCCATCGCCGATGGATTTCAGAACGAAGCTTCTTACAACAATGCCCCCAAATCAATGGGATGTCATGTTCGATGGGGTGACACGATGCCGGTTATGCCAGATCATTTGCAAACCTTCGGGTTGGCTTTGGATCTTGAGCGGCTGTAATAATCTGGACAAATGTGTATGGGAAATGCATGAGATTCATATGTGATGATGTCCGGATTATTGCATGGCATGAACGCATGACTTAAATCATAATGTGTATTCCTATGTTTGGCTCAAGAACATGAAGTTTATGTTATGAAATTGCCTATGCATCTACTTTGATGGCCTTGTATGGTAGACAAGTTGTTATGAGATCAATGAGAGTAAAGCGAGAAATGTGTTGCCATGTTTCACCAAAGATAGACAATTGCACATTTATGGCACTTCCGAGGTGAACGACTTCCCTACACAAAGTCTAGGAAGTTCACTCATTGAGTTTATCTCATATTTGTTTGTTGAAATGTTTTCAGGCCCTAAGAATGGCTAAGTCATACAGTAAAATTCGTTTTGGCCTCTCCGTCAAGCACAATCAAAGGGTGACGAAGTACCCGATCGTGGGAGGGGCCGATACGCACTATACGCAATATGTTACGATCATTTGGGTCAATGAGGGCCTGCCCAACCTTGTGCCACACTGATTCGTGGCATGGTATGTTTGGGTGGGCAACGAGAGCCATGGTCCTATCCATGACTTCGACAGTCCATCCAGTGTCGGAGGCTCCAAGGGAGGCATTAGCTAGGATGCCAAGGATTAGGACATTCCCAATGGAGAAGTGCTCGACCCCGAGCTCGACACCGAGTTGAACTTCAAGGAGCTGGAGGCCAAAGGAGCTTAGGTAGTGGCAGGGTTGTTAGGACTTATTGGACCACCCTCATAGTATTAGAGGTGTAGGTTTACCACCGGGCCCCCTTTTCCAGGATGAGGTCATGGCAAAGCGGTTAGGTGTGTTGGATATGTGAAGCTGGTTGTTTAATTTTGAACTCACTACGTATGAGATGATGACTCATGAAGCTTATATATATATATATATATATCTGACTATGTCTTAACTATCCCTATTGATTGATGGTTAGAGATTTATTTACGTTTCTGCTTGTGCGTTTTAAATGTTATAACTAATTGGGTCGGCAACGCCTCCTGGGACGTCGCAATCGAATGACCAAAAGATAGGTAAAAGTTCGATAGGCGTTGGTTGTCACACGGCCGTAGAAGTCCGAGGCATGACAACATCGTTCATTTAATATCGGTTAAACAATTAGAATCCATCTCAGGTTTTCATCAAAATTCCCATGCAAAGAATGAAACATGGATAGAGTGATGACCAAAATAATGAGATAAGCACAAGTATCAAAACTTTTATACGATGCTCATTTGAGTGTAATAACTTTTTTTTTACCACTTGAGTGTCATGGTTTTTAAAAAATTTCACTTAAGTGCCATTATTTTCATTTGATCACTAGAGTACTTCAAAAATGTTCACCCAAGTGCAGAAATCCAACATGGCATGGCATTTGTGGAGAACTTTTTTAAAAAAATTATGGGACTTAAGTAATCAATTGAAAAGTTTTATGGAACTTAAGTGATTAAAAAAAAGTTATAGTACTCAAGTGAGCATCGTATAAAAATTATGCTGACATGGGTTTTATCCTAGATGCAATAATGAGGCCATATAATATCATTTACCAGGCATCCTATTGGGCAATATTACCGCACTTTACCTTTTATCCACCTTTTACTTTTATGTCGTGATTCATTTTCATGGTTGAGTGTGTAAGTTTCATTTTAGGGCCATATTAAACACAAAAACATTGCATGGATACTTAACGGATGGGAACTTTAGAACTCGTAATTTGGTAAAAAAAATTGTCTAGATATTTTAGTTGATAAGTAATCAAGTTTAGGTACTAGAAAGACACTGATTAGATAACTAGTATAATCAAGTTCCCATTCTTAGATTCTCTATTTGTGTAGGAAGTGAGACATCCTTCCGTATCTCTCTTAGCTCCAAACCGACCCCAATAGGCTAATGGTAACTTCTCATGACAGAGTTTTCATAGGATAATCAAACATAACATGAATTTTTTCAATGCCGCGCAAAATAATAGTTTGGGAGAATCCATGTCAATTAAGGACCGTTGGTCCAACTTGACGTTAACTCTAAACCCGTTCTTTCCTCAACATGCCTGTTAGCAGTTCACGACACTTAGGATAGTCTGGCAAGAAATTGAGGTGGTCTTGTGTGGGGAATACGCGTTTCCCAAATATTCATTCCGCCCTGCCGTCTCCCTCAACTAACATCATTTATGATCCCATCTACTAATTCAGCAGTAACACTCCTCCAATAATGATACACTCTCCCTCAACTAACATCATTTATGATCCCATCTACTATTTCAACCGCAACGCGCTCCTCCTATAATGATACTCAGATTCATCTTTTATACTAATCTCAGTAATCTCATTCGTTGTAGATTGGCCGACCTAGATTTACTGCTCTCATGCTATCATCAATCGCACGGATACATAAAATTGGATCTACTACTTTCAGAATCTTTGAAAAATTTTAATATTATGTTCGCCGGGCAATTTTGGTCTTTTGTTTACTTCCATTGTCTTCGATAAATAGCATTTGATTTTATTGTTTTCGTCCTAGAATACTATGACTTTCTGCTTCAACCATGTTCTCGCAGACCCATAGCATTTGGTTGGTTTTCTTATAACTATTTTCCTCATCGTTTGTCGTTGCCGCCTCTTTCTCTGTTAAGAACATTAGGTCACCGAGAGAGAGAGAGATCTGCTAAGCCGAACAAACTACTACAATGGCGAGCTCAAATGCAGGAACGTCATTGGGAAGTGAGTATCAAGTGTTTCTGAGCTTCAGAGGGCCTGACACTCGTACTGGATTCACGGACATCCTCTACCAAAGTTTAATTGATGCTGGAATTTGTGTCTTTCGAGACGATGAAGAGCTCCATGTTGGTGAAAGGATCGATGGATCACTCCAGCAAGCGATTGATAACTCTAGGATCTATATACCAATCTTCTCTCGGACCTATGCTTCAAGTCAATGGTGCCTCCGTGAGCTCACGCAGATCATGGCGAACACTTCCAAACCAGAAGGTAATAAAGAGATCTTACCTATTTTCTACAATGTGGAACCTGACGATGTTAAACTGAAAACTCCACTATATCGCGATGCAATACTGAAACTGGAGTGCGAGAAGAAGTTGACTACTGAGCTTGTTGATGCATGGAGAGAGGCTCTCGTAAAGATAGATACAATAAAAGGGTGGGAAGTGAAGAAGTACAAAGGGTAAGCTAACTGCTTTTAAGATTCTTGTTTTCCCAATTTCCTTTTACATTTAGTCACAGATGTCCAAATTCCAGTGTGATTGAGGTGGGAGATGAACCTTTACTACGTCTGTCATAAAATGTGAAACTGTTTAAAAAGGTCATCTTATATAACGGGCGAAATTATTATTTGATTGTGGGTACTGGGAAGAAAAAGAATGGGATAATGAAATGCTATGCACATTCTTATCTAATCACTTAATCCCTCAATACTCTTACGTACACCATGTTCAACTTCTATAGTGGTCGCTCTAATATGTCGGTTTCAAATGATTAAATCTTTATTGCGGGATCATTATTAACATATTCCCAAGATTGTGAATCTCTTGGTGGAATTAAGTCAAATTCATGACATGGTGCAAGCGTTGCCAAGTGCACGGAAAGTATGTTTTCGGAGTGATGTTAAAATCAAATATGGACTCTTAAAAGATCACTTCTTAGATTGCTACTGTCCCATTAGCTATCTGATTATTATGTAATTTATCCGATGCTTGAATAACATCACTTCTAGCAAGGTAGTAATGATTTCGCATTTTCCCCCCACTAAAATGGTTTTCCACTGTGGCAGCGACAGTGAACTGGTCAAATTGGTAGTTGAGGAGCTAGTGCAAAAGTTGAAAACAAAAGAAAGATTGGTGACTGAAAATTTGGTCGGAATTGATGATCGAGTTATAGCTGTAAGTGAATTGTTAAACGTCGACTCTGGTGGTGTACGACTCATCAAAATTCATGGCATGGGGGGTATCGGTAAAACAACTCTCGCCAAGGTTGTCTTCAATCGACTATCTTCTCATTTTGGAAAGTTTTCTTGTTTCCTTGAAGATGTTCGAGCGAAGTCATCAATAAAAAATGGCTTAGTTGAGTTGCAAAAAAAGTTATTGTCTGAAATCAGCCATCCAGCAGTAGCAAGGAGAATTGACGAAATTGACGACGGAATGAAAAGGACTAGAGAAGCACTTTGCAATAAGAAAGTCTTCATTGTACTTGATGATGTTGATAGCAGCGAACAAGTGGAGAAATTACTTGGAAAGAATACTTTATATCCAGGATCAAGGATATTGATTACAACAAGAAACATAGATGTTTTGCGAACCTATAGACCAAAGTATCAAATTTTGGAGTATGAAATGGAGGTGATGAGTTTTGATTATGCTCTTCAACTATTTAGCAAGCATGCATTTGATAGAGATTCTCCTTTAGATGATTACAGTGATCTTTCAAGGGAAGTTGTATCTAATACTGGGAGACTTCCATTGGCTCTTGAAGTAATTGGTTCGTTCCTCTACCACAAAGCACAAGAACAATGGAAAAAGGCATTGACAGAGTTAAGAAAAGCACCTTGTGAGGATGTTTTTGGAAAGTTAAAGATCAGCTACGATGCCTTAAGTTTCGAGCAACAGCAAATTTTCCTTGACATTGCATGCTTTTTCATTGGTGAGGATAAGACGAATGCATTTTACATGTGGGAAGATTGCGACTTTTTCCCAGATAATGGAGTTGATGTCCTCATTAATATGTCTTTGGCAAAGATTATGGAGAATAATAAGTTTTGGATGCACAATCAACTTAGAGATCTTGGAAGGAATATTGTTCATCGAGAAAATCCAATGAATCCTGGAAAGCGAAGTAGGATATGGAATAACAAGGAGGTCATTGATGCAATTAGAACAAATGAGGTAAAGCACTTCTAGAAAATCCTCAGGAGGAAATTAAAAGTTTTTCTACTAGAAAATCTTCCATCTGCACTAGGATGCTCTTTTTTCTTTCTTTTTCCCATTTCAATCCATTTCCTTTCAAATAAGATACCGAATGCCACTAATTTCCTACTCTCATTTGTAGTTGAAGAAAAACGTACAAGCCCTGGATCTTGATCTATTCAAAATTGATAATAAGGACATCATTACAAGTGAAGAAATTGGAAGGTTTGAACATCTAAGGTATCTCAAATTACAGGGGGGAACATTAGTTGGAAACTTAGCAAATTGTCTGACCAAACTAAGATGGTTGTTGTGGAGTCATGCTCCTCAAATGTCTAAGCCAACCAATATGCACTTACAGAATGTTGTCGCTCTTCAATTTGCAAGCAATAACTCAATTGATGATCCAAAACTACAAAGCTTTGTCAAGGTGTGTAATATGCTTACTTGTACTCTATTTTCTCTCAAAGGTAATAATTGATTGTTCATCCATTGAATATTGCGTTCATTTGATAGATTGCAGGAAAATTGAGAGTGCTTTCTCTTAAAAAATGCGAGAGCATAACCAGAACACCAAACTTCCTTGGATGCCCAAATCTAGAGAGGCTCACTTTTGAAGAGTGTTCCAATTTGAGCAAAATTGACAGCTCTATTGGGAAGTTGAAGCGTCTGACTCACCTAAAGATTGATACTTGCTGCAGTCTTGAAGATTTGCCTAAAGAAATGGGGGACCTAATGAATCTAAAGCACTTCTTTTTACGGTGCCATGAAGTGAAGAGACTCCCAGATTCCATATGGAAGTTAAAATCATTTCATGAGGTGCACCTTTTAGGCCACGTCAATTCGGCAAATTCATGGGAGTTACCCAGTGCTATTGGAAGTTTGCCCTTTCTACGAATCCTAGATCTATCAAAAATTGGTGTCAATGTAGTTCCAAAGTCTGTCAACATGCTTCCTTGCTTACAAAGATTGGAGTTGAGGGATTGTGATGAGATTCAAGAGTTGCCAGCACTCCCAACAAGTTTAACCCATCTAATAGTGTCATCTAAATCATTGCGGGTAGTCCCAAATCTCTCGAACTTGACTAATTTGGTTGAGTTGGAGCTAAATGATTGGCAAGGAGGAAGAGATAAACCTTGTACTGGTGAATTATGGTGGATTGGGAGGTTATCCAAACTAACTAAATTGAGCTTTGGACTTCACAATGTCCCTACTCCTGTTGAGCTGGCTTCCCTTTCTTTGCTAAACCAACTTGATTTGTTTGGATTGGACTTGCAGACCAATCCTCAACTTCCCCTGTCTCTACAAAAACTAGGCCTTCATTATCTCAGTTCGATTGCATCACTTTCTCTGAATCTGAGTAATTTGTCCTGTTTAGAGCTCTCTAGGTCTTCAATGCAAGAATTTCAACTCGATGGGCTTCAATTTTCAAATCTAAAGGAGTTGCATATTAAAATCTGCGTACCTCTCGAGAGACTCAGCCTATCCAACATGAGGAAGCTTGAAGATGTCCAGGTGAGAGATTGTCCAAAGTTAGTTGAGATCCAATTTTCTGGGGTGTTCGAATCATTGAAGGCATTATCTATTGAAAAGTGCAAGACCTTGGGAAGGCTAGTTTACGTGCGGGAAGCTGGGCACGATAGTAATGAGTCTGCTAAAGAGTTGATTAGTTGTCAAGGGACACTAATCCTTCTATCGGGAGTATTCAATAAGCTGCAGTATCTCAAGCTGGTGCGTTGCCCTAAGATATTAACAATTCAAGTTGTCGGTACGTCAAAATCATGTGAGGCACTCAATATTCAAGGTTGTACTTCGCTACAAAGTCTTCATGATTTGTCAAATTTAAGCAACCTCAAGAATTTACACATCAATGACAACGATGGGCTAGAGGTTGTTGAGGGCCTTGACGAGCTAGAGTTTTTAATAAACTTAGAAGTTCATGACTGTGGATTGTTGGAAAGGTTGATTGATGTATCAAGCACCAAATTGTCCGATGATTGCCACATGCGTATCTCCGGTTGTGGGAAATTACTCGGGGTTAACGAAGGATTCAATGGCTCCTTTAAGGCTTTCAAGAATTATGAGGTGAGTCAGAGCCATTCTCTCTCGTTCTCTTTTCAGTTTTCTTGAGACGACCATCCACAAACATGAAGTCAGCTTGTAAGCAGATTTGTAATAATTGTGGGAAATCAAAAAACAATTAAACATGAATTGACTTTGGTCTCACTTGTTTTAAAACCCACTCAATACAAGTTTGTTTTGTTTTTTACTCGCGGTTTTCATTTGCTTTCATTTTTTTTCCGTTTTTCTTTCCATTTTTATTTATGAGAAAGTTCCATATTTGTATCAAAGTCCATGGGACAAGGTCATTTTTTATCACAAATAATTGGAAAACGTCAATGTCTAGAAGAAATATATAGAATAGCTCAAAGTTTCTTATTAAAATGCTCTTTTCGTTATATATGGAGTGGACTATTTAGTTTAGCATATTTTTAACATAATAATATACTCCCCTTTATTGTCCATTTCTTATTTAATATCGTTCATTATGGAGATGAGTTTGATGTTTGCAATTTCTACCATGAAAATAGAACATTAAAAGAACAAATACTTATTGCACAACTCAAAACAATCTTGCTAACGGAGGTGTTTCACGAACACAATCTATATGGTCGGCCTATCCACTTATCAAGTGACTTATGTCCTTAATGGAATTGAGTGTTACTTGAATTTGCATGTGGCTGGGGTTGGCCAAGTAGGAGGTGTATCCCAAAAGCACGTCAAATACTTGTTTAAAATTTTACAGTTTGATTAAAAGCCACTTCAAACAGGAACAGAAAAGCGATTGCAAACAGGAACAGGAAAGTGACTTGGAGCGCAACTGCGAACAGAAACAAGAAGGTGACTTTGAACAGGAACAGGAAGGCTACTTCGAACCGGAAATCGACTTGGAACGCGACTTTGAACATAAACGGGAAAGCGACTTCAAATTGGAACGGGAGAGAGACTTCGAACATGAGTTCCAAGAGGAACAGGAAAGCGACTTCGAACTGGAACAGGAGAGAGACTTCGAACACGAGTTCCAAGAGGAACAGGAAAGCGATTCTGGATGGAACTTCGAACCGGAACAGGAACAGGAAAGCGACTCTGGATGGAGCTTCGAACCGGAACAGGAACAGGAAACCTGCGTTGACCTTGAAGGGGAGTTGCAACCAAATATATGGCTATCAGATTTGGAAGACGATTATGAACTCGAAGGGGAGTTTCAACCAAATAGAGGGCTATCAGATTCGGAAGATTAGAGGCTTATCTTTAGAAGTTAGAAGATTTAGAATCATATCTTTAGAAGATTGAAAGTTTTCAATTTTATGTATTTCTTTTCTTGCAAGTAAATCTTCTAAAATGTACTCTTGGGTATATAAATGCCCACCCATGTTTAATGGAAACACACAACAATTTCTGTTTCAACATGGTATCAGAGCCATCTAAGACTAACGTCCCTTTTCAACCCTAGCTTTCTTCTTCTTCTTTTTCCTTCCAAGGGTGGTTGATATGACTCTAGATCCTACCATTGCCACCATCATAACTCCCATTACAAACCCTTCTTTTACACTTCCTCCATTTAGATTTGCTCACCACTTCCTTTCTATACTTCTCACAGCATCCAATTACTTGCTATGGAAAGCACAAGTTATGCATTTCTCAAGGGACAAAGCCTCTATGGCTATGTCAATGGAACCACAACTTATCCCTCTGATGTAGCCCAACTAGCTCTTTGGCAACAACAAGAAGCTTCCATCATGAGTATTCTAATTGCGTCGCTCTTAGAATCTGTTTTACCTATGATTATTGGTAAACCACCTAGTAAAGCCATATGGGATGCTCTCAATGCCTCTTTTGGCTTAGCTTCCATTACATGTAAGCTCTCTCTTCATCTCAATCTTCAATGTTTGCAACAAAAACAAGACAAATCAGTTATTGATTTCCTCCTGCATGTTAAATCCATTGCTGATGAGATGAATGCTGCAGGAAAGCTGCTTGAATTGGAGGATTTTAATGTCCACATCTTCCATAGTCACGCCCCGATCCTCAGGCATGCACCCATCCCTCATCTTGGTTGATTAATAGCGACGTCCCAGGACGCATCGCCAACCCTTTCTTTTTAATACGCAAGCGGAAGCATATAATAAAATCCCCAGACAACAAAACAATGGGATAGGGATGTAGGACTCCAAATTTTCACACTTTAAAAAGCAACCACACTTATACATATTGCAAATCATAGTGCAGATATATACAAGGAGAATTGTTAACTCTGCTTTTAAATCACTGTTTCATAAAACAACGTCTACATAAAGGAATCGACTTCCATCAAAAGAGAATTGTCCTATGACTAACTAGTCGGACAGGACTGTCAATTCTTCATGCTTCACCTTCTATTCTTCGGGTCTCTGGTCCTTCACCAACGCCATCTAAGGACCTGAAAATGGTTATACAATAACCAGTGAGACAACGTCTCAATGAGTTATACTCCCTAAGACCCGATTAGTAAGCCAATACACCTTAGGCTGCCTAAGCACGACATGAGTCAGAGTGCTTACCTTGGCCTCAGTTCCCTCCTGCAAGTCAGTATATAAATCAGATATACACAATTACATCACATCACCCAATCGGATCGAATCATCGATCAATCGACCTAGTCGATTACATGTCATCCAGACCATTTATTGGTCGGCCCCTTCCATACTATCTGTAAGTCTGATCCACACCCAAGACTACTCACCCTAGGTGATATATGGATAGTATATTATCCTATCTCCAGATGACATATAGAGTCATCGAGCTATCAAATCATACCGTCTTGTCTCGAGATGACAAAGAGAATCATCGAGCCGACATATCAATATCATACCATACTGTCTCAAGATGACCTATAGAATTATCGAGCCAGTGTATCATACCGTACTGTCTCAAGATAATCTGTAGGGTCACCGAGCCGGTAGATCGTACCGTCCTGTCTCAAGATGCTCCATAGAGTCATCGAGCCGGTATACACACAATTTATCATACCGTACTGTCTCAAGATGATCAATAGAATTATCGAGCCGGTGTATTAGGGGTGTGCATGGTCCGGGCGGGCGGTTCCGGACCTAGAACCGGGAACCGCCCGCTAAGGACCGGTTCGAAAATTGGAACCGAGATCCACCCGTTTGTTGCATGGATCCACCCGGGGACCGATCCGGCCCGGTCCGGTTCTCGGGTGGATCCATGGAACCGATCTTGACGCGAAACAATTTTGGTTTTCAACATAGAACAATCGGGTCTATGAGTTGGGAAGGAGGGGAGGAGGTCTATGGTCGGGTTTTCAACATAGAACGGTCGCGAAACAATTTTCCGCAGCTGTGGCGGGTGGCGGCCTACGTGAGGGAGCAAATAGTAGAGGCGGAGGAGCAACGGCGACGGCGTCGATGCTCGGGGAGGAATCGAAATGGCGATAGGATTAGGAGGAACCGAGGAAGAGACAAAGAGAGAGAGACGAAGTCAAAGGGAGTGAGGAGATGAGATCTAATCTAGGGTTTCTTTTAGTAATTTTTTTTTTAATATTAAAAGGGTTCCGGTCCGGTCCGGTGGGCGGATCCGCCCATGGAACCGGGAACAGACCGGTACCCACCGGTTTGAAAATTGGAACCGGGAACCGGACGGTTCCTTCAAGAACCGCCGGTTCCGGGCGGTTCCGGTCCGGTTCCGGGCGGTCCGGGCGGTTCCGGTATTTTGCACACCCCTACGGTGTATCATACCGTACTGTCTCAAGATAATTTGTAGGGTCACCGAGCCGGTAGATCATACCGTCCTGTCTCAAGATGCTTTGTAGAGTCATCGAGCCGGTATACATGCCATTCCAAGCAAACAATCAAATAATCATTTTTATCCCTTCCGATAAAACGTCGTGTGTGGGTACACGGCCGGCTTTAGAACTGGCCAAAATATGATAATTTCCTTTTTCTATAATTCCCACCATTTTCTATAGTCCACAAAACCTTTTTGGCATTATCAATCGATGATCGGTTATTTTTCAATTGATTTTCCAAAATTATTCAATTTAGGAATAAATCCTAAAATCACTCATAATTCAATTTAGCACAAAATAGAGCTCAAATAAATAAATGGACTGTACCACGATAATCAGTATAAAATTCCGGTCACCGGCCATCCCAGTTGAATTTTTGGAAAATTAAATAATTAAATAATTAATTTCAAAAATTAAATAAATAAATATTAAAAATCTAATTTAGGCCCGTAATGCCGATTGGAGGCCAAGATGAATCGGAAAAATCCCGAGATGCATTCAATAAATATTAGAAGCTCTCTACTTGCTAATGACTAAGCCTAACCACCTAACATGCATCATTAAGTCACTAATTTAATTGTTCTAAATAATCTAACCACCTAAGTGCACTTAATTAAATCTAATCAACCCCTAAGCATCATTAGCAAACTAAGAAATCATTAGTGAGTAAAACTTACTTGATTAAAAGCGGAGACTGGATCACTGTGACGACGACGCGACGGCGGTTGAAATCTAAATTTTCGGCGGCGTCGGCGAACACTCGGCCGGGCTCAAAAGTCCCACAAGCCCACAACAAGTGCTAGGCTTGATCTTGGACTTGGGCCTGCTGAATTGGACTTGACTTCACGGGCTTGGGCCTCAAAATCGCGGGCTTGGACTGCTGACTTCTTGGGCCAATGTTGGGCTGGACCGAGAATGGGCTTCAATTGCGAGCTGATGGTGTGGGCTGCTTGCTGAAGACTTGGGCCAACCGAATAAGCAACAAAGGCCGCTGTTGGGCCACAAAAATTGTGTGGACTGCATTAGAAGACCCAAGGATGGATTGCTGAAGTTGAAGCCCACGGCTTCAAATGGGATGGACCGAACTTCAAACGGACTGGAGCTCGCCGGGCCATTGCTGCTGAAGTTGCTGCTCTGTGGATTTCAATTGGGCCGAACGTGTGAAGCAGCAAAGTCCACGAGCTGGCTGGCGAGCTTGTGGAGGCGTGTGGTGAAGTGGACGAAGAAGCAACTGGCGTTGCTTCGTGGCCGCAAGCTGAGGTCAACACAGCGGCAGTTTCGGACGTGTGGGTGATTCGGTGAGTGGAGAGGTGGAGCGGATGATGGATGATGAAGATGAGGGATGATGATGGATGATACATTGGGGATGGGCTGCTCCACTTCGGTGGGTTCAACATGGATGGAGAGATGATGATGTGGGCATGAGCTTGGGGAATTTTGGTAATGGAGTCAACAAAAGAGCTTCGTTCTTGTGGGTGTTGACCGGCGTGAGGGCAAGTGGTAGTTGAAGAAAATCTTGATGGCAGGGGGTTGTTTCGGTGGAGTCTTCAATGGGTGATGAAGCGGCAAATGCGGTGGGGAATTGAGCATGCGGTTCGTCCAAGAGAAAAGATGAAGCAGCTCCTCCTTTGCTGAAGTAGAAGCCGCGAAGGAGATGGGGGTCGGTTGAGCTTGTCCAACAAGCGAGAAGAGAGAGAAAGACCAAAAGTCCACAAATCTTAGCCAATGTCTTAAATGCTTGGTCCCCTTAGAGTCTTCATACTTATCCCACTTGTCCAATAATACATTACAAGCTTTATCTTCACAATTAATCTCATTTGATGCCCAAAATACACTCATTTTCCTAATTCCGAATTTACTCACATAGCTTCAATTTCCATCCAAATTCTTCAATTTGATGTCCAAATTTGATGTAGAAAAAGCCCACATAATTTCTACAAGTGCTCCTCATCAAATAGCTCGGCTTGCAAGTCCAAATTTCCTTTAATTTGGTCCGTCTGAATTTCCGCTAATTTTCCGCGACGTCCGAATCAATTTTCCGCAAAAATCTCGGAATCTCTGAAAAATCTTCTGAGACTGAGTCGACGTTCCTAAAATAGATTGTGACGTAACAGGACTTTCAATTTCTGAAATCGGACTCGAATTCACGGTTAATTTCCATTCGACGTTTTTTTATCGTGACCTAGGCTATCGGGTAACTTTTAGAAATTTTTAGTGCAAATGACTCGTGGCCGATTTTCATCGAGCCACAATGAACCCACTCGACTCATTGGCGACTCTCGATTGTCGTGAAAATCTCGATGATTCAAATATGGACACAGGGTACCAAAACGATAGAGAAATCTATCTAATACCGGTCGACGAGAATTTTTCAATTTAGTGGTGTCACCCACGATTAGCCACACTTCTCAGTCGAACCGACCTATCTCTGATCTCAAATCGATTTATATATATGCCGTAATGACCTCTAAAGATGGACATGGTCGAGAAGCCGATTCCGGTCGAATTCTCAAGTCTATTTGCCTTAAAATCCTTAATGGTTTCCCCAGATAGTCTAGTTATCTCGAGAGTGATCGGTTTGAGAACAGCCCTATAGGCGCGTTAATGAAATGCCCGATTTATTCAGTAGAAGACGGGGTTGAAAGTCTGGGCTGTGACATCCATGGTCTTCGATTTGATCTCCAAGACATTGTTCCTACATTACTTGGTTGTTCTAAACTAATCTTGTTTTTGGATCTACATCACGAGAGCATTAAGGCCTTCCAAAAGTTGCAGATTTTTTAGCCTTCCTCTTAGGCTAATTTTGCTACAGCCGACTCTTGTCACACGTTGAACCCTAGGTACGCGCATTGTCACACCCCGATCCTCGAACGCGTGCTCATCCCTCACCTAGTCGATTAATAGCGACATCCCAGGATGCATCGTCGACCCTTTCATTTAATATGCGCATGTGGAAGCATATAATAAAATCCCCAGACAATAAAACAATGGGATAAGAATGTAGGACTAAAAACTTGAAACCGAAAACAACCACACACTTATATACATTGCAAACCATTATGCAAATATATACAAGATCAACTATCAAGTCCGGTTCTACTCAAGCTAGTTCAACAACGAAGTCTAAAAATAGGGGTGGGGTTTCAGTTGTTCGCTGAGTCCTCATCTGGATTCTCCTCCTGCTAATTGACTAACTCTCCTCCTTCCACGTTCCCGCTGGAGCCTACCATAGAATACTTAGGTGATCCTGGGCCTTCAAGATCGAGAGTCACCAGGTCAATCACCTCTCCACCTCTGGGTTCTGCAATGCCCTCTCCATACACTACTTCCAAAGCGTATCTAGGCACCTCAAATTCCAGTATGAAGCCCACCCTTCGCCCATCACTATAGTAGAGATACCATGCCCGGTATTGATGGGGCACCTTCTAGGATTTACCCACATCAACCCAGATAATGGATTTCACCATTACATACTCCAATCCTTCGGCGTGCCCCGGCATCGGCACGTGGAACTTCTCTTCAGTGATTTCTTCCGGTAAACCAAAACACATGGGAGGAGGTAAAGGCACTGCCATTTACGGGTCTGAAATGGTTATATAATAACCAGTGAGACAACGTCTCAACAAGTTCTACCCCCTAAGACCCGATTAGTAAACCAATATACTATGGGCTGCCTATGCACGCATGGGTTGGAGGACTTACCTTGGCCTCAAATTCCACCTGCATATTAGCACAATTCAAATAGGCACCCAATCACATTATTACGGATCAATATTTGATCAATCAACCTAGTCGATTACATGTCAAACAGACCATTTCTTGGTCATTTCAATCAATACTATCCATTCTCCAAAATAACCGATTGGGTTATCGAGCCAGTATTTTATACAATTCATTCTCTGAAATGACTTGCTAATTCATCGAGTATATTCATCATAACGTCTATTCTCCAAAGTGACATGTTGAGTCACCGAGCCACTATGGCATGTCATCCTTTCTCCAAAATGACCTATAGGGTCATCGAGCCGACATTGCATACTATCCTTTCTCCAAGATGACATATAGAGTCACCGAGTATAATCATCATAACCTCCATTCTCCAAAGTGACATGTTGAGTCACCGAGCCGTTATGGCATGTCATCCATTCTCCAAGATGATCTATAGAATCACCGAGTCGAAATTTCATATTGTCCATTCTCCAAGATGACCTATAGGGTCACCAGAGCCAGTATACAAGCAATTCTTTCTCAAGATGATAGGAGAGTCATCGAGCTATAGTAGTATAACGTACATTCTCCATATGACATACGAATCATCAAGCCGTTATAGTATTTTTGTTCCGAAAACACAATCAATTTTACCCATTTTTTATCATACTTGATAAAGGTACACGTGTTTGGGCACACGGTCGGCCTTTAGCCAAAATACCATATTTTCCTTTTTATAAATCTCACCATTTTTTGTAGTCCACCAAAATGTTTTTGGCACTGTCAACCAATGCCCGGTTATTTTTCAATTAATTTCTAAAATTATTTAATTTAGGAATAAATCCTAAAATCACCAATAAATCGATTCCTCACAATTTAGCACTCAATAAATTAAACAAACTACACCACGATAATCAGCATAATTTTCCCATCACTGGCCATCCCGGTTGAATTTCCAGAAAATAATTAATTAATTAATTAATTACAAAAAATAATAAATAAATAGCAATACATCCAATTTAGGCCGTAATGCCTAATTGGAAGTCGAGACGAGCCCGAAAAATTACCAAGACCCGTTCAATAATTACTCGAGCCTATCTACTCGCTAATTACACTAACCGTTCTCCTAACATGCATAGGTAAATTCCTAATTTAATTATTCAAATCTAATCTAACCACCTAATTGCACTTAATTAAATCTAATCAACCCATAAGCATCATTAGCATAATAATAAGGGATTAGTGAGCAAAACTCACTCATTTGACAATCCGCTCGGATTGAAACGTCAGGAACGTCGCGGGGGACTTTTTCTCCAAAATGGGCCTAAGGTTTGAGGCCCCGAAACACCTCAAGACGGACCTCTAAGTCGCTGTGATACCCACCTTTCTTCTTGTTGGTTGCTGCTGCAAAACAGGGGAGATGGAGTTGGTTTGGTGCGGTGAGGCTCGGGAAGAGTACCGGTGATGGTCTCGGGTCCAAACCGGGGAAAACTGGGAGCAAAGCAAGCTCCGGCAGCTTCCACAAGCTGCTAGATCGCAAGCCAGACGACGTGAGGCGCGGCTGGGTGGCGGAGCAGTAGGGCAACGACGCAGGGGTGGACAGCGCGCGGGTGGTGGCGCGCACGAACGATGACGGCGTGGCGTGCGACGGCTGCTTCTTCGGTGATCTCCTTGGCTTGCTGGTCAAGAATGGAGGGAGAGAGAGAGAGTGAGGGTTGGCCGGCCAAAAGGGGAGAAAAGAGGATAAGAGAGGAGGGGATTGGATGAGGTTGGGGGAGGGGAGCCCACATGCTTTGAATTTCCACAAAATTTTCCCCCTCCAAGCTTGTCCACCAAGCCAAGGTTCCATGGCTGAAATTGAGCCACACCTACACTCCTCACAACCCATGAAATGGTCCATTTGGCTAGGCAGAAGGGGGAGCTACGAATTTGTGAGTATTTGGCTTCATTTGGACTCCTCAACTTACTTGATTTAATCTCAATTGGCCATAACAAATTCAATTGAGACTTCAGTGCTTCAATTGATAACTTTCCTCATCCAAGAATCCATCTTACATCTCAAATTTGCAACCAAAAATAATCCTCGACCTTAATTGATCAAAAACGGTCCTAAACCGACTTTTTTCCAAAAAGTCTCGGTTGGCAGAAAAATCTTCTGAGACTAGGTCGATACTCCTAGAATTTATTGTGACATGATAGGATCTTCAATTTCTGAAATCGGACTTGAATTGGCGATTAATTTCCATTCGACGCGTTTTTAGCGTGACCTGGGCTATCGGGTAGTTTTCAGATATTTTTAGTGCAAATGACCCTGGTCGATCTTCTTCGAACCACTATGAACCGAGTCGACAAATTGGCAACTATTGATTGTTGTGAAAATCTCGAGAATTCAAATACGGACATAGGGTACCAAAACGATAGAGAAATCAGTCTAGTGCCGGTCGACGAGAATTTTCCAATTTAGTGGTGTCACCCACGATTAGCCACACATCTCTGTCGAGCCGACCTATCTCTGATCTCTAATCAATTTACGTCTATGCCGTAATGATCTTAGCAGATGAACACGGTCGAACAGCCGATTCCTGGTCGAATTCTCAATTCTATTTGCCTTATAATTCTTAATGACTTCCTTGGATAGTCTAGTTATCTCGAGAGTGATCAGCTCTGAGAATAGCCCTATAGGCGCGTTAATGAAATGTCTGATTTATTCAGTAGAAAACAGGGTTGAAAATCTAGGATGTCACATGCACATCCCTTGGTGGTCGATTAAAAATGTGACGTCCCAGGATGCATCGCCGACTCATTCTTTTTATCTTTTAACTAAGCACATGCGGAAACGAATTAAATAAACACCCGACCAACAAACAAACTTAGAGATAGTGAAAACATGCTAATGATTTTTCACAACTACGCTTTATATACATACGAAGTTAACCCTACGGGTTCATATACACAAGTTTATCTAAAAAAGAAACCCCTAGGCAACTTACACCCCAGATCCCTTCGACTCGGGCTCACAATCCTCCACAACACCGTCCGATATATCGATGTCCATGGGGTGACCTACCTCCCCATCCTCGGTTCCGACGGGCGGCTCATCAAAACCCTGCAAGGGACCCTCCCGAGCACCATTACGCTCGTTAATGAACCACGCTTTGAAGCGATGAGGCACCAAATGAAGGAGGCTCTCATCGACCCAAATCGTGGTCACAACTAACTCGCGAGTCTAGGTAGTCCCGGGAATAGGGAAGAAGGTAGACTCGTAGTCCATTTCCCACGGAACCCCAAAACAAACTGGACATATTTCCATACTAAGGACCTGAAAACCGTTAACCACGATGGGGTGAGATAAATCTCAGTGAGTCAAAACCCTAAACCCCGATTAGGATGCAAATTCACCTCAAAAGCGGTTCTAAACATGCACCATACAAACCTCACCTCACCTTGACACGTCCCTACATATTAGCACATCACATATGCCATTATAAACATCGCAAGCGTAATTAATAACTGGAACACATCATTTTCATCCTTCAAACATTCACATGGGTCTCGATTATAAGACAAAACCTGTGACATCCTAAAATTTTAGTCTTGTTTTCAATTAAATAAATCGAGTCTTTCATCGACGCGCCTATAGTGCTATTCTCTGAGCTGATCACTCATGAGATAACTAGACTATATGGGGAAGCCATTAACGAATTTTAATGCAATAGACTTGAGAATTCAACCAGGAATCGACTGCTCGATCGTGCTCATCTGTAGAGATCATTACGAAACAGTTAAAAATCGATCAGAGATCAGAGATCAGAGATAGGTCGTTTCGACTGAGATAGGTGAATCTTTGTTGGCAACTTTGAGAATCATCTTACTAAATTAAGATGGTTGTCTTGGAATTTTCCTCTGGGAAAAAATGAATGGACTAATTTGTACCTAAAGAACATGGTCGTTCTTGAACATTCAAACAATCTTTATTTAGATGACTCGAGATTACAGGACTTAATCCAAGTATGTATTCTAGTCTATTTATTTGAAAGTAATAGATGATTGTTCATACATTGAATGTTGCATTAATTTTGATGGATGGCAAGAAAATGGAAAGTTCTTTCTCTTGTAAATTGTGCTAAAATAAACGGAACACGGGACTTCTCTAGATGCCCTGACTTAGAGAGGCTTGTTTTCAGCAGTTGTTCCAATTTGCAGAAAATTGATGGCTCTATTGGAAAGTTGAAGTGTCTGATTGACCTAAGGATTGTGCTTTGCGAAAGTATTGAATATTTGCCCAAAGAAATTGGTGACCTAGTGAATTTGAAGCATTTTGCTATAGAGTATTGCGCAATGTGTAATTTACCACATTCCATATGGAAGTTGGGATCATTATGTGAGGTGTATTTTATAAAACTCAAGGAGGCATCAGGTGCACCATAGGAGTTACCTAGAGATATTGGAATACTTAAGAATCTAGAAGTACTTGAAGTGGATGATCCTTATTTAAAAGGTCAAATTCCTTCTGGAATCAGAAGATTGTCCACTCTAAGAATCCTAAATCTATCGGGTACTAATGTTAGTGAAGTTCCAAAGACCGTTAGCATGCTTCCTTGCCTACAAAGATTGGAGTTGAGGTATTGTGATAAGATTCAAGAGTTGCATGTGCTCCCAATAAGTTTAACCCATCTAGAAGTGTCATCTAAATCATTGTGGGTAGTCCCCAATGTCTCGAACTCGACTAATCTGATTGAGTTGGAACTAGATGGAGCAAGAGGAGAAGGTGAACTTTGTACCGGTGAGTTGTGGTGGATTGGGAAGTTATCCAAACTGAAAAGACTAAGGTTAAGACTTCACAACATTGGGAAGTTATCCAAACTTAATGAACTTTATTTGTCTAGATTGGACTTGCAAACCTGTTCGCAACTTCCCTTGTCTCTGGAAAAGCTATTCCTTAATGCTTCCAATTCAACTCTATCAAACTTGAGAAATTTGTCTTTTTTCTACCTTTGCGAGTCACCAATGCAAGGAATTCAAATTGATGGGTTTCAACTTCCATATCTAAGGGAGTTGCATGTGGCGCAGTGTGAAGCCCTGAGTGCATCGGGCTATCAAGCATGAGAAAGCTAAAAGATGTCAAGGTAGATTTTTGCGAAAAGCTAATTGAGATCCAATTTTCTTGGGCGTCGAAATCTGTCACACCCCGAACCTCGAGCGCGTGCCCATCCCTCGGTGGTGGTCGATAAAATTTGCGATGTCCTAGGATGCGTCACTGACCCATTCATTTTAATGCACATGCGGAAGCGAAACAATACCCTTAACAACAAACAACACGAGATAGCAAAGCAGGAAACATATTCATAACTAAAACACTTTTATAAACACCCCGGTTTATATACAACACTAGCCTCTAGTCAAAAGCCTACTCAAACAGAAAAGCCTACAAGCCCACTAGGCCGATGATTCCCCAACTGAAAACTTCGAGGTCTCCCGAGGATTTGGGTCCACCACTACACCACCAGGAGGGTTAGTTGTACCCTCATCATGAGCAACGTCTATCACCGAAGCTGGGACCTCACGATCCTACAGGGGACCCACTCTATATCCATTGAGCCCGCGACGATATCACGCTCTGAATCGATGGGATACCCTTTAAGGTAGGCTCTCATCGACCCAGACGGTGGTCGTTACGAGTTCATAAACCCAAACCCCGTGGCTCTCGGAATAGGGATGTCAGTAACCTGCTCGGTAACCCTCCTGAGCTGACCAAAACGTTCTGGAGGAACCGCCATCTAAGGACCTGAAAAGATTGAGCTCACGACAGGGTGAGACAATGTCTCAACAAGTTCACCCCCTAAACCCCGACTATGAAGGAAATATGCCTAAAGGTAGTCTATGCACACAAGACAGAGGACTTACCTCGTCTCAGTTCCCTCCTGCACGGCAGCACAATTCATATACTCAATCAATCAATCCATTCAGTCAATTCAATTGATTCCAATTTGATTATTGTTCGCACAAGCATGAACTACCAACACACATCAGTCCTCTGGCATAGCTAGGGATTATTGCTCACACAAGCTGATATGAACAGTAGCTCGCACAAGCTGATAGATTATTGCTCACACAAGCTGACAAACCATTACTCACATCGGGGATGGGTTTACTTAACCATCACACGATCAATTTGAACCAGAAAAATTAATATTCATATTTTTAAAATCTCATCATTCAATAAAGTCCTTAAAACCATTTTTGGTATCAAAACCCGACACCTGGGATTTTTCTAATTAAATATCAAAATTTCACAATTTTGGAATAAATAACCAAAATCACAATTATCACTCAATTTGCACAATTTAACATTCAATTGCATAAACTAAGCACACCATTGCAATCAGCACGAAATTCTGGTCACCAAGGCTGCGCATGACAAAATTTCTCAATTTCTATTCCCCGGATAAATTTCTGAGCAAAGAAACCTGTTTGACAACGACTCAAAATTACTATTTCTGAAACATAAATCCGTTTAATAACAGAATAAAATTTCTATTTCTAGGAATAGAAATTGATTAGATAATAACATATGAAATCCTCAAATACAAAATAATAGTCGAAATAATACTAAAACAACATAGGAAATCCTCAAATACAAAATAATAGTCAAAATAATACTAATACATTACAAAAGTTGACAATTTCATTTCATGGAATTTCCGGCATATTATTATCCCTTGCCATTTTATTAGCAATGGTTTTCCTAAGCGTATTTATTTGGTTTCCCTCCTTAGTCAATGTACCGTTTGCAAGCTCATCCTGTGTAGGTTCAGGCAAGTACTGCGGAAGCATGAATATGGGTGCCATCAATGGTGCCTATACAGCCTTGTCATTTTATCAAAGACTAGTATTATACAAGATTATTAACAAAATAAAATTGATGGTGTAAAGGAATATATGAGAATTCTATCTTGAAGTAACGTTTATGGTTATGAACCAATCGGGGGAAGGTCGGTTTATTTTTATTCTCGAATTGAATCGGTCCAGTTGCTCATCCCTAATTTCTTTATTGTTGCTCAATGAACCTTTAATGGCCCTTGCATAGCAAAGAGAGAGATTCTCTTGAATCTCTTGCCTTCAAATTAAAATTCAAGATTGTGTAACAATCTAATTATTTTGATTTTGCAAGAATTTTGAATCCGTAAAAAAACAAGGTTAAATTTCTAGGCACATTTTTTATTCATCTATTACGTAAGAACTTTTTCTTTAACTAGCCATACGCGTGCCCTTTCTAGGAGGAAAGAGCCCCATTGATTTTAAGTAAGCATTTAAGAACTTTGGTCGTTTTTTAAAATTAGGGACCCATTTGATTGCCTTTCATCCTAAAGAGGAAGTTATCAAAAAAATTGAAAAAAAAATGAAAAAAAAAACACGAGCAAAATAAGAAAAAGAAAATTAGCAATTATTTGTGAAGTTGTGGTTATGAGTGAATTAAGTTAGCAAGAAAGCGCAAGTTTCTTTTATATGGTTTGATTTCAGCTTCTGATTTCTATTTCAAAAACTGAGAAGTTCAAAATTTCAGCTTCTGATTTCTTCAATTTCTCTATTTCTAGAATGGAAATCGGTTTCAGAAAATAGAGAAATCAAATTGTGTTACCAAACGGATTTCTGTTCCAAACCTGTTCCGAGGAATAGAGAGAGAAATCGAGAAATAAAAATTTTGTCATCCGCGCCCCAACTATCCAGGTATAATTTTCGAAAAATAATAAATAATTAAATAAATACCAAAAATAATTAATTAAATGCAATTAAATACCAAAAATACCAACTTAGGCCAGAAATGATAAATTAACCACCTAAACAGGCGTAGAAAATTTCCGAACCTATCTAGATAAATAGCACAACTTGTCTAGTCCTTAATTAATCTAACCTAGCCACCAAACATACACAATTGAATATTTAAATCACTAATCCATGCTAACTAACCACCTAAACCTTAATTAGCTTAAACTAATCAACTCATAAGCATCATTAACTCCCTAAACAGAGTTTAGCAAATAAACTCACCGATTTAGCGATCCGGTGAGTCCACGACGACGACGACATGGAGACGGGCAACAAACAACCTTGCGGCGACACCAAACAGAGACTAAACGGGCTTGGAAAAGCCTCCTGAAGGCTCAGCCCGAAGCTAAAGCTTCAGTTCTGCTCGCTACTGGAGGAGGCTACTCGAACGGCCGGTTGGGGTTGAAATAGCAAGGGACAGGCGACGATGGTTGCAGCAGTCGACGGCGGAGGCGGACGGTGGCTGGACAACGGCTAGGGGCTGCTGCGGTAAGGCGAGGAGGCGCGGAAACGAGCGGATTGGCGATTGGCGGCCAGCAGGCTCGGGCATGCGAGCGAGCAGCACCGGCGGGCGAGCGACGATCGGACAGCGAGTAGGGGGGTTGACGGCTGGCTGGGGGCTTTCCTCTAGTTTCTCTCTAGTTCTTTAAGCTTTCTCAAGCTTCAAGAATGGTTAAAGCAACTCAATTGAAGAAGATGAAGCCAGCTGCACTTTGGAAGGCCCCTAATGGCCTAAAGTCCACCAAAAGATCTCCTTCTACTCATTGCAAAGGCCCACCAGCCTTGGTTGTCATCCAAGGTCAAATTGTAGCCCTCAATCTTCCTTCACACACTTCCCAAATGGTCCAAAATGTTGTGGTACCCTTGGCCTACGAATTTTGGGCCAATCTCCCCCAAATTGAATTCAATTCCCTCTAATTGAGCCTAAATTGATGCCCATAAAATCAACCAAGGTGCCCACACTTGAATTCACATTTTTCCTCGTCAATTGAACCAACTTGAATCTCAAAAACATGACCAAAAATGGTCCTCTGAATTTCCCAGTCCAAAACGACCCTACTTTGAATTTTCGCCGAAAATCTCGGTTTGCAGAAAAATATCAAGAGGATTAGTCGACGTTTCTAAAATGAATCATGACATGATAGAACTTTCAATTTCTGAAATCGGGTTTAAATTCGCTTTTAATTTCAATCCGGCACGATTTTAATGTGACCTAACCTACCGGGTAACTTTTAGGAATTTTTAGTGCAATTGACCAGTGGTCGATTATTTTCGAGCCACATTGTACATCTTCGACACATTGGCGACTCTCGGTTGTCATGAAAATCTCAAGGTTTCAAATACGGACACAGGGTACCAAAACGATAGAAAAATCGGTCTAGTGCCGATCGACGAGAATTTTGCAATTAGGTGGAATCACCCACACTAAATCACATGGCTCAGTCGAATCGACCTATTTCCGGTCTCTAATCGATTTTTAACTGTGCCGTAATGACCCTTATAGACTAGCACGGTCGAGTAGTCGATTTCTAGTCGAATTCTCAAATCTATTGCATTAAAATCCCTTAACGGCTTTACCAGATAGACTAGTTATCTCGTGAGTGATCAGCTTAAAGAATAGAACTATAGGTGCGTCGATGAAAAGCCCGACTCATTTAATTGAAAACAGAATTGGAAAATCAAGATGTCACAGAATCACTTGAGCATTTGTCTATTAATCATTGTAGGTCTTTCAAAAGGCTAGTTTGCATGGGGAAGCGGGGCATGATAACAATGAGACCGCTAATGAGATGATTAGTTGCGAAGGGAGACTAAGCCTTTCAACGAGAGCTTTAAAGAAGTTGCGAAGTTTCCACCTGTTAGATAACAGAGCGATATGCGAGATTTACGTTGTTGGTAGCTCGGCATCGTGGGAAGTCTTCCATGCTTTCAGTTGTTCTTCGCTGCAAAGTCTTCATGGTTTACCAAACTTAAAGAGCCTTCGGTCTTTATTTTTATTCAACTGCGGTGGTCTACAGGTTGTCAAGGGCCTCGACCAGCTAAAGTGTTTAAACAGTTCAAGGGTTCGCTCTGTCCAGACCATTCTCTCTCTTTTCTCTTTGGTCTTGACGCGACCATCCCTAAACATGAATTTAACCTTTTAAGGGTGCTTTGGTTCAGTATTTTGAAAGCCCATTGGAAAAATACAAAGTAGTTTAGCCTAAAGGTAGGCAAATGCAAAGGTCGTTTGGTAAACTATGCTTTGAGAAGTAACTTTGAGAGAAATGTTGTTTGGTAGAAAACACATTTAAAAAGCTATTTGGGTGATTAATATTAATTTTTTAAATTTTATTTGTTTAAAATTGAAAAAAATAATGTGTGCAACTTTTTTAAATATAAATTTTGACAATAATACTAAAAAAATGAATACATATATAATTTTCTTTTTTAAAAAGACCAAACCCTTCATCGGAATTTTAAATTTTTATTTGTTTCAAATTGAAAAAAAAATAATGTATGCAACTTTTTAAATATAAATTTTGACAATAATACTAAAAAAATTGAAAAAATATATAATTTTTTTTTTTTAAAAGACCAAACCCGGAATTTTAAATTTTTATTTGCTTAAAATTGAAAAAAATGATGTATGCAACTTTTTAAATATAAATTTTCACAATAATGCTAAAAAAATCAAATACATATATATAATTTAAAAAAAAAAAAAAAAAGACCAAATCCTTCATGGAAATTTATTAATTTTTATTTGTTTAAAATTGAAAATATAATGTATACAACTTTTTAAATATAAATTTGAAAATAATGCTAAAAATCAAATACATATATATAATTTTAAAAAAAAAAAGACCAAATCCTTCGTGGAAATTTATTAATTTTTATTTTTTTAAAATTAAAAATATAATGTATACAACTTTTTAAATATAAATTTGAAAATAATGCTAAAAAATCAAATACATATATATAATTTTTTTAAAAAAAAAAAGACCACACCCTTCATTAGAATTTTTAATTTTAATTGTTTAAAATTGAAAAAAATAATGTATGCAAATTTTTAAATATAAATTTGAAAATAATGCTAAAAATCAAAATATATTTATATATTAAAAAAAAACCAAATCCTTCTTCGATTTTTTTAAAAATTTTGAAAAAAATGTATGCAATTTTTTAAATATAAATTTGAAAATAATGCTGAGAAATCAAATACATATATATAATTTTTTTTAAAAGACCAAACCCTTCGTTCGGAATTTTTTATTTTTTATTTGTTTAAAATTGAAAAAAAATTTATGCAACTTTTTAAATATAAATTTTGACAATAATGCTAAAAAAATCAAATATATAAATAATTTTTTTAAAAGACCAAAATATTTAATTTTTTTACCATTTATATATATTTGATTTTTTTAGTATTATTTTGGCATTTAAAAAAATAATAATGAGGGCAAAATCAAAAATTTGAAGAATGAGTGAGGATAATTTTGGAAGAAAAACTAAGTTACAACATTTGGCCAAATCTTTGAAAGCTCAAAACTAGTCCCTATTAACATTGGGCTTTCAACCTTCCCAATGCTAACTTTCACTTAAAAGCTATTTCAAAATTGTTCCAAACAGTCCCAAAGATTTCAGGGACGCGGACCCCTGGAGTGCCATAACTTGGTAGAAAGGGACACTTAAATGCCATAACTTACAAAAGGTACACTTAAGTGCCAAAATCATAGCAAAATTGATCACTTGAATGCTAATCCGGCCAAAATTCGGCCAAATTGCATACATGGCATTTTTCCAAATAAGCGAGTGCGAAACGACGTTGTTTTGCACGCGACGATGTAGCCAAATAATGCCAAAACGACATCATTTTGGGCTGACATGGTAAAAAAATAATATAAAAATTAATTTAATTTAATTTAATTAAAATATTTAAAAATAAAAATTTAAAAAATTTAAAAATTTAAAAATTAAAAAAAAAAAAAAAAAAAAATGGGGAGGCCTCACGCCGCCGCCGCCTCCCCACCGTTGCCGGAAGGGCCGGCGACGGAGGGGGAGGGCCGGGGTCGCCGAGCCCCGGCCGAGGACCGGCGACCCGGCCGGCCGAAGGTGGCGAGGGCTCGCAACCCCTCGCGAGCCCTCGCCACTCATTGGGCCCTCGCAGGGCCCGGCGACCCTAGCCAACCCTCCCCCCTCCATCGCCGGCCCTTTCCGATAACGGCAAGGAGGCGGCGGCGGCGGCGGCTAAGGGCTAAACCCTCGCCTACCTCCCCCTTTTTCTTTTTCTTTTTCTTTTTAATTTTTTAATTTTAATTTATTATTTTTAAATATTTTAACTAAATTTAATTTAAAATTTAATTTAATTAATTTTTTATATTACTTTTTTACCACGTCAGCCCAAAAAGACGCCGTTTTTGCGTTATTTGGCCACGTCAACGTGCAAAACAACGTCGTTTTGCACTCGCTTCACCGGAAAATTGACATGTCAGCGTTTTGGCTAGACTTTGGCCGGAGTGGCACTTAAGTGATCTAATTTTCTTCGAATGTGGCACTTAAGTGTACCTTTCGTAAGTTATGGTACTTAAGTGTCCCTTTGTGCCAAATTATGACACTTGAAACATTCTTTTGCCGCATTTCCCCAAGAGGCTTTGAAGGCTGAAGGCCCATTGGGCATGCTAAATCAAACGCACCCTAAGCAGATTTATAATAATTCTACGAAATCCAAAAAAGAAATTAATTAAATCTAATCTCATTTATTTTAAAACCCATTCAACACTGGTTTGTTTTGTTCTGCGCTCGTGTTTTTTCTTCTTCTTTTTTCTTTTCTGTTTTCAGTTTTCCATTTTCTTTCCTATTTTGTATATTAGAAATTTCTATATTTGCACAAATCTATGGGACAAGGTCAGCTTTTATCACAAATGATTGGAAAAACTTCAATGTCTAGGGAAAAGAAAATAGAATAGCTCGGAGTTTCTTACTAAAATGCTCTTTTCATTATATATAGAGTGGATTACTTAGTTTAGCACAAGTTTTACATTATATACTCCATTTTATTGTCCATTTCTTACTTAATACCATTCATTATGGAGATAAGTTTGGCGATTTGCGATTTCCCCGGACAGATAGGACATTTAAAGAATCGGATACTCATTGCACAACTCAAAACAACTCAGCTAACAGAGGCATCACAAGAACATAATTTATGTGGTCCACCTATCCACTAATCAAGTGACTTATGTCCTTGATTGAAAAGAGTGTTTCTTGAATTTGCACGTGGTTAGGGTTGGCCAAGGAGGTGGTGTGTTCCAAAAGCACCTCAAATACTTATTTAAGATTTTACAATTTGATTAAAAGCCACTTCAAACATGAGCAGGAACGGAAACAGGAACAGGAAAGCTGCTTCAGCAATTTGCTGCATTGCGTCTTGCCCTGTTTTTTACCCTCTGATTAAAAGCCACTCCAAACAGTAATTAAAGTAGAGAAGTAGGCTAGGGAGAGTGTCTTTCCAATGCCAGAGCTTCAGCGGATTGTGATGTTGATTGCAGGTAGAGACGGGAAACTGGCCGATTATTTGACAGCTGAACAGGAGAGGCTCCTCTCTCAAAGAAGTCACAGGACGCTCGCCATCAAGTCAGAACTAAGTTGGCCGAAAGCAGAGCTAGAGTATACAGAAACACTCGAAAATGCAATGGAGGGCGTACATGTCTATTTGAGTGATCAATGCTAGTGGCATTGAGCAAAGCAAACCTAGAAGATGTCACTATTGGCCGGGAATAGAGGCCCTCTTGTCCGTACTGTATGTGTGGCCTTTCTTTTTTGCCTAGAAGGCATTCGTTTCTTTTAATTCGTATTTCCTTCTAAGCTCGGGCTTTGGCCTTCAACCGATATGCACATTTGGTCTTTCTTCAATTTTCAGACGATAGCTTCATGGATGATTCGAAAATACAGAGCTTAATCAAGGGGTGTCATACTTTTCTCTATTCTATTTAACTAATATGTGATCATTCATCCGATGAATGGTGGCGTTCATTTTTTACAAATGGCAATGAAAGTAAAAGTTCTCTTTGTTTTATGTTGTTCTCACATCATCACAACTTGCGGCTCCTTTGGATGCTCAACTTTAGAGAGGATTACTTTCCAACATTGTCCCAATTTGAATAAAATTGACAGCTTGTTGAGAATTAAAGTATCTGATCAATTTGAATATCAATGGTTGCTATCATCTTGAAGATTTGCCCAAAGAAATCGGAGGCCTCGTGAATCTTCAATGCTTGACTTTAGGATGTGTTTTTGAGTAAAGAAACTACAAGATTCCATATGGAAGTTGAAATCGTTATGTAAGTTGTAGTTTTCATCTGAGTATTTCGAATCAAATTCATCTCCAAACAATGCATGACAGTTGCCTAGTGCAATGGAAATGCTCGAAGTCATGATTGGAAATTTGAAGGGTCAACTTCTCCAGAATGGAAAGTTTGCCCCTTTTTTAAGAATCCTATGCTTGCCGTGCCCTTGCATCAATGAAGTTCCAGCGACAGACAGTATGCTTCCTTACCTGCAGAAACTTGAGTTAAAAGAATGCGATAAGATTCAAGAACTGCCAACGCTTCCTCCAAGTTTAAACAATCCACAAGTGTTATCTATGTCGTTGCAAGTAGTACGAGTTCTCTCGAATTTGACTAACTTGGTTCAGTTGGACATATCTAATGGCTTTGGTTGAAGAGAAGGAAGCAATATTCACCAGTTAGTATGCTGGATTGAGAGGTTATTCAAACCGAATAAGCTGAGCTTGAATCTTCTCAATATCCCTACTCCTACTGAGTAGGTTCCTTTTCTCAGTTAAAGAAACTTCATTTGTCAAGGTTGGACCTGCGAAAACTTGCACCACTTCCTCCATCTCTGTTAAAATTGGGCCGTGATAACTTCTATCAACTGTGTCACTCAAACAAATTAGAAAATTTGTGAAGTATAGAGCTCTCACGATCTCGAGTGCAAGAAATTCAACTCAACAGCGTTCAACTTCAAAATTTAACAGACTTGGTTTTGAAAAGCTGTCAACCCCTTGAGATATTTATGCTATCAAAAATGAGGAAGCTCAAAACTGGTCCGAGTATGATATTGCTCAAAGCTAGTTGAGATCCAACTTGCAAGGCTGTGCGAATCATTGGAAGCATTTTCTATCAATCTGTTGTGAATCCTTGGGAAAGGATAGCTTATACAGGTGTAGAGTCTGCCAATGAGTCGATTATTTGTGGAGGGAGACTAATTTCTCTATTACGAGTATTAAATAAGCTTAAAAGGTTTCTGCTTAGGGGTTGCCCGAAGATACTCCAAATTCAATTCCTAGGTACATCAGAATCAGGGAAGCGTCTGACACCTTGGATTATTGTTCTCTGGGAAGTGTCCATGGCTTATCAAACTTAAAAAAGCGCGAGTATTTGTACATCCCTAACTGCGATGGGCCCCAGGTTGTCGAGGACCTTGACAAGTTAGAGTTTTTGAATCAATTAACCATTCGTCGATGCGGATCAATAGAAACTAGAAAGGTAGATGATATATCATTAACAGAATTCCCAAAGGATTGCAACGTAGATATCTTCGACCATAGGAAATTAGCTGAGGCTAAGAAACAATCTGATGGCTCCATCCAGTCTTGCAAGCACTATAAGGTCAGTTTGAACCTTCTCCTTTCTTTCTTTTTCTTTTCTCACCTTTTTTCATGATTGATAGCAACAATTGCTTAATTGTACCCCTGTTTGCTTACTCCCATGTCTATATCACTTACACATAGTAAACATTTGATCTGTTAATATAATCTGATATTGCTTGTCTATGATACATGTAGTGTCTCTCCATCTAATAACTTATTCTAATATAATGAACTGGAAAGAGAGATTTGGCATCTTATGGAATCTAAATGAAATGATTCAGAAGGCCATCGAACAAAAGTGAACTCAACTTTTGAATACGGATGGATAAGTAGTTCGGAACCCCAGTCTAGTGTGAGGTGGGGGCATCTTGCGTGATCTCCTCGGCTGTTGGGTTTCGGCCTTTTACTGGTTTTGGGGAACTATGGCGACCCCGATTGCGGAATTGTAGGCTCTTAAAGAGGGTCTGAGACTTGCTCTGCAATGTCATATGGTCACAATGAACTTGATGCAGAAATCCTTCATGATAGGTTTCTTAATAAAACGACTTGTAAAATGAGAAACCGAAACTGCTCTTTTTGGAATGAAGGACCATCCTCAGGAGCTTTACCCAATACCAGACGGAGCACAGATTTCGAGAGGCAAATCGCTGGGCTGATTTCATGGCAAAGAAGGGCTGCTTGCAATAGGATAATCTCAAGATCTTAGAGGAACCTCCATTAGACATTTTGAAGCTACTGGAGTTTGACTGTAGGTGCTGTTGTGTCCAAAGAGCAGTTAGAATTTGCATAGTAGCTTAGTTTCTGCATTTTACGGCCACTGGGTCCTCAACCGCTGGTGGAGATTGAAGAAAAGAAGAAGAGAATGATAAAGATCATTTTGTTTTGCCTGAAACAGAGATGGAAATGACAGAACAGAAAAGAAAATTGATGCCGAAATTCGCATTAAGGAACGAGAGGCCTCATTTCAAATTTTATCTACCCTTTTCTTCCATCAAATTTAGGCACAGAATGTCTACTTGGTAACATACCCGACTCCCTGATTAATCAGAATCATGAAATGTCACATCAAGACATTCTACAAAATCCAAGACATCACAACTCGACCGACATCCTTAAGAAACTCGCCTGCAGCTGCATACTCTTCCAACGCGTTCTTGACGACACCATCCCTCAGAAGCTGTGGAAAAAACAGCCAAGATGCGGTCACCATCACGAATGTGACCGTCATCAGACCCGTGAAAACCCTCGGCAACCGCCACTTCGCGCCACAATTCCTTTTCACCACCACCTCGATCACCAAACATGCTCCATGGAGCACGAAAAACCACATGACCTCCCAAGTAGGCTTCACGCGCCCCATGTAGAAAAACATCAGCTCGTGCATGAGCCCAGAAACCAGGAAGGAGGCCATCACTGCTGGCAGCGCCGCCCACTCGCGCCCGATTGCCGCCGACGCAGCACTGTGGACTGGTTCATATATGGTCAATCGCAGGATGTTGGTGACCATGAGGTTCCACCGCTTCCCCCAGAAGTCTTGAAGTGAAGACGAGAGGTACGGCTCACAGAACTGCGGCTCCAGCTCCATCCCAAAGGCTGCTCGAGCTGTGGCTTGGATGGATGATAAGATCAGATCAAGGGCAAGGTATAGGTGGCAGCAGTAGATTAACAAGATCAGGTTTGGATGGAAATGGTCGCCGTAGTCGTATACACGTAATAGCATCACAAAAAGCAAAGCTTTTGTGGGATAGTTCGGCAGCAAGATAGTTTTGGGTCTAATGTTTTCAGGATTTTGAGGAAGTGGGTTTTCTTTAAGATGGCCATTTTGAGGTGAGCGTGTGTGATTTTTGGTGTTCTGTGTCCTCTGTGGTGATTTCTTAAGGGGCGTCTGTTGGATCTTGATGGGTAAGCAAGCAATGGCCAAGAAGCGTGGAAGAGAGATTGGAGGATCTGATGATAAAGGCCCTTTGCCAAAGGCAAAGAGGAGGAGCTTGGAGTTGCCAAGCCATGAAATGATGAAGCTAGTTTGGCCTATAAGATTCACAGCAGAGAGACTGAGAGGAAGATAAAGAAAGAGAGCCACGACGGGAAGAATCGGCAAGAGCCTTCTAGGGCCTTTTGGGATGATCCTGCCCACTATGTAGCAATAGCACAGAGACATCAAAGCTGTGATGCATACCTTGAAGAAGTTGTAAATCTCTCCTTCCATGCTCTCTCTCTTTCTCTCTCTCCTCCCTGTTCCTTAATTTTCAGCTACACTGTCTTTGGATCTCTTCGCTGGACAGCTGAACATGATAGAGTTTTGCGCGAGTTTGATAGTCAGAATATTGACAAGACAGTCGTCTCTTCAATAAGCAAAGACCTAGTAAGCGGCTTGCCTGCTTCTTTTATTTATTGTTTCTCATCTTAGCAATGCTTAACTGGAGCTCTCTCTTTTTTTGTGCAGAATAAAAAAAATGGTCGGTACTTTATTCATACTATTGCCGCGTGAGATGAGCCGGCAATTTTTTATGTCGAGTCAACGACCTCAAAGCATGTTATGTGCGGCTGCTTTTGTAATATAGCCAAGGATGCACAGAAGAATGGTCAGACGAACAATCTTCTTTCCCTTGATAGTCTTCAGAAAAAAAAATGGTGTTGCTATTACCGAAATCTTAGGCCAGACATGAAAGACTAAGTGTGTAAAGTTTGTAAGGTTTTCTATGCAGTTTGAGATCAGGCATGAAAGACTAAGGGTGTCTAAAAGTTGTATCGTTTTCTGCGCAAACAAAAGAGTAATCCACTCTGATACTGAACTGAGCGGTTGCAGAACTTGGGCTGTTGTCATAGACAGACAAGATTCAAGAAGACTCAACCGACACGGCCCTTGAACATTGCAGTTGTATAAATATGAGGACAAGATTTGAGTTATACCTATAAAACTTGCCGAGGCCTATGTATTAGCAGAACAAAAGAATGGAATTGCCATAAGGCAGGCATGGCCATTGGCCATTCCCTCTTTTTGTTTCTTCTAGAAAGTTTATTATTTTTCAGAGTGTACCTTCTCGTCGCTCTCCCATACTTCACCTCAGAAACATATTTGACATTTAACATTCATTTCTTGGATTCTCATATTCTCTCTCTGTCACAAACACACACAGATATTAAGATACTCATTCCCGTCCATCCTGGATCGTTTCATCATACAAGTCATACTGGTCTTCTCTCCTCATCACAAACTATCTCCTTTCCAAGAGTTAAAATCTATCCCGGAATCCCAGAATGCAGCAAACAGGATAGAAACTAACAAACCCCGACCAACACAAATGATTAAACGGCAACTAAAATAAAGGATAAAGGGGGCGAAAGAAAGGGAGACAAACACAAAAGCAGCATCACCAACAAATTTGAGCAACTCCATTAATGCGAAAGAAGCAAATACAAGTAGCGAGTAGGCCTTTACTTCACCACTTCCTTGCGCACAGAATCAGATAAAAGATCCACAAGATATAGATGACAAAAACATACATTGCTCTTGACAACTAGTTCTTATGATCACAGTGCTCATTAAGAGCGAGAGACAGACAGAGAAAATGCTCAGATGCACCACTTCCAAATTACTCATAAGGAACAGCAGCTTCTTTCTTCAATCCTATTTTCTTCATGCCAATAACATTTCGAACAAATATTTTGTCTCAATTGTCTAGATGACCATCCAGGACGAAACTGAAGATAAGTTACACAGCTATGGTAATACATCAGATACATCAACCTGTGAAACAAGCAAGACCAGGGCCATGTTTGATAGAGTTGGAGAGCGCTTCATGAAGTTGAACTCCAGTCTTTTCGGATGTCAAAAGTGTAGTTGATCTCAAGGTAACACTTGTTGTCATCATCAAGAAACTAGAGGTCAAAAACAAAAGCAGAAAGGAAATTGGTAAAAATAATAACACACGGAAATCATTTGTGAGAAGATAATCACAGCGAACTTTTCTATCTAGCGATCACGTTTTTGAAAGATATAACCTCGCACAAATCATCAATGTTGGAGCTAATAACCAACTAATTTTTCTTTCCTACAGATCGATCTTGGTGACAAATATGAATGCAAGGCTGTTGTCAACCAGTGATTCAGAAAAAGCAGCTTTTTAATGTTGAAGGCCAATTTCATGCCTCCTTTTGATGACTGGATATCTAAACAAACCAAGTCAACTACTTGTTGCACAATTCTTCGAGCTACATTACCTATATACATTTAAATTCCCTTTTAGTAGACATGAAGTTTGAATTAGAAGAAATGCCTCACAATTATCTATCAATCATGATCTATGAAAATGCATGCAAGGCAACTTAGCAATCAAGATACAGGAAAGCAATGCACAAGTTGACTATTGAAATTTGGAATTGCACATAGTAAACTGACAAGCTGTTGTCCACACAAGTGAATTATAGTCTCGGAAATTTCAGCTTGTCTAAGAGTGTATACCAAGATGCCATCACTTAAGAGTTTAGCACCGACGATCTGAGACTTTCCATCATTTTTTTAACATAACTCATTTACCATTGCTGGTGCATTATATCGAGGGAAAAGTAGAAGTAACTGAGCTAACCTTACTTCTGGCTGAATACGATCCTCTAGCAAATATGCCAGACGGTGTCGTCTCTTCGGGCATTTCATGCGTGTAGGGCTCCAGCTGTGGACTGAAAGTTCCGATCATCTCCTTTGTGCTGTCCACTGCAAAATTAGACAATGCAAGGTGAGAAGAAAACAGAGCTTAATTTACAAACCATGAAATTGCAAGGTTGAGAAAAGAGGGGCGTGGTGCTACCTTTAACACCGGTTTTCCATACTGTGTTGCTGTATTTGAGACCCGACACGATGTTGTTGCTGACCTGGAAGGTGAACTTGAGCCTATAACGGCTGCCTTCTTTCAAAGTAAACCACAAGCCTTTGGGCTTTCCGTTCTCAGGAATTGGCAGTAGTATATCAGGTCTACCAGGAGAAATTATTGCAAGGCTCACAATCTTGACATCTGGTTCCAGTGTTTCTACATTGCAAAGGAATGATGAAAAGAAAATGATCAGTGAAAAGGGAATTAGGATCATCATTAGAAAAAAGGAGTTTTCAATCAATTACTCAATCCAGTCATCATTCAAGCTCTGGATCAACCAGGAATATGCAGTTCCAAAGCCAGCATTCAATTTGCTAAGGACATCAAGAGAATGTTAACAGGGCATTCATCTCAAACTTGATTTCATTTTCTGAAACAAAACTTGGAAAAATATAACAATCTCAGTGATGACATCGATAGCAAATTGGAACTCGAGGGAAATTTACGCGTTCACTTAAAATTACGAAAAACAGAAAGCCAAAACACAAGGCTCTGCACTCCAACAACCAAGTTGGCTTTGAAAGCTACTTTAAAAGAGATTTTCTTTTTCGTTCTTTTTCGTCAGCTCTCATGCGCATACTTAGTCTGCTTTCTCAATCAAAGACAGATCTCTCACATAGAGACTAAAAGATTCATAAGATAAACTTCCTTATAGACTGATCACCTTACCTCATACAGGAACCAGATTTTAGATCTAGCCCTTTCTCAAGACAGTAATCTCAACCATCTTATGAACTTGGCAAGCTTAATTTTAGAGGGATTTTAGCTAGTATATTTGCACCTTTTGAAGCATTCACACATACCTAGGGCGATCCTAAAAAGGAGACACCTACAAAATTATCCAACCAAAATAACCTTAAAAAAGAAAAACAACTAAGCCTCATCCCACTAAGTTTGGTCAGCTGTATGAATCATTTTATGTTGTTGCACTTTTTTTTTATATAAAGTCTCCCTTACGATCAGAGTACAAACATTTGTAAGTTGCAACCTGTAATTCCAATCATAAACAAGTTTGAAATAAAACCTTATTGTCTACTATGGCAAATGAAACTAGCTTACAGATCTGCTTACTTTCAACCACATCAACCAAAATTGCACCCATCTATGCGCTCCATTGATCAGCAATCTTGGACAAACAATGTTTGGGAACTTTTTTCCCTTTTATCTTTAAGAAAATTGCAAACTTCATAAGCCAACTGTTCAGTTCTGCCAAACTTTTGTTGATTGTAGATGACCCTATCCAAGTTCATTTTCACATCCCTTGTGCCAGTCAAATCAGGAAATAGTTTCTACACTTTTTTTTTCTTTGGGTGATGAAAAAATTACCTCCCACAGAATCGAAGTCCACGCTTCCAAGAAGCTGTTCCTTCCACCTTCTCAAGCTTTCATCATCCTGCATTCCATTCTCAAAAACATCAACATCAAAAACCCACAAAACTGACACCCCAGCAACTTTCGACACAGGCCTAAAAAGTAATCTCTCTTTTTTTTTTCTTTCTGCAAACCTTATCCTTTTCAAACTGTTCCTTGAGAGTGACCTGAGGACCCAAGTCAATCTTCTTCACGTCCTCCTCCTCATCATCCTCGGTGGCGCATATGGAGCTCTCGCTCATGGTCCTGTGAATCTTCTCCCCATGCAATTCGTCCACCTCTTCATTCGGAGGCGTCTTCACCTCTGTACTTTCCTTGGACCTGCTGCTCTTCTCATCAAATCCCATGTTCTTGGAACTTGAAGCCACTCCAACGGCCAAAGACATCAACAGCGCATCCAAAACACAAGAACAAAAGCAACGTCCAAACGACGCGCGCAGGATAAAACCAACCCCGCTCACTTACCAAATCGAAAAACACAAGGAAAAGGGTTCGAAGTAATTGAGGGAAAAACACAGCGAGAACCCAGCAAGATCCTTGCTTTTGCGAACGAAAAGAAGAGAAAGAGAGACAGACCAAGAAGAAGAACAAGAAGGACGCCCCCGATGAAATCAAAAGGAGAGAGAGGCGGAGAAAAAAAAAGGGAAAAGATGAAAAAGAGGGACTTGGGTCAAAGAATCCAAGAAAGGCAAATGCAGACCAGTTAAAGAGAACCCAAGAACGCAAACGCAGAGGAGAGAGAAAGGGAGCAGAGGAAAGGAAGAATGGAGGGACGAGAGGGAGAGAGAGAAAGAGGAGGGCTGCTGTTTAGGGATGTTCCAAGGAGGAAACGGTCATGTGGTGATGCGAAATTGTGTATGAATGAGCTCGCACAGAGAGAAAAACAGAAAAAAACAGAGCCAAGGACAGAGAGAGACAGAAGAAGAGAGAGAGGGGGGGAGGAGATCGTGAGGGTCACTCAGTCAGGCCAAGAATGGAGGGGAGGCACGCGCACATCAGCGCACGAACCAAAGCCACCGGGGTTTCGCCTTGGATTTCGCTCATCATTTTGTCTTTCCTTCCCCTGCTTTGACCTCTTCCTGCCCCCGCCTCTCCTCCTTCTTTATTTCATGCTTTTTGGTATTTTCTCTTTTGGTTTTCCCACCTCAGGCTGTTTTGTCATTCCTCTTTTCCTTTTCTTTTCTACGTGCCCGTCGTTGCTGAAATGACTTTTTCTTTACCTCTTTGCAGATCTCACGATTTGAGTATGTATGGATCTGTTCAAAAGGCATTAACCATGTGATTTGATTGAATAGGCAGCTTATCTGTGTCATTAGGAAACTTGTAATTTAGAAAGATAATTATGAATAAATAAGTGTGCTGAGTATGCCAAATAAATTTTATTTTTCAATTTTAGCAATTCCATTGTGACATAATAAGCATCTTTTGAGTAATATTTATTTTTGTTAATTTTATACTAGAAAGGAATTATACGTATCTATAATACACAAGGATTTGGTAATTATAACATACTGGTAAAAAAATTTCATGTTATTGACCAATTTTCATGAGAAGTGTCTTCAATTAACAAGTAATGTTTCCAATCAAAGCCCAAAAGTTATTTTTCACAAAGAAACATACATAATAACCCAGTAATTGGCTATAATAAGTAGCTATATTTGTCATTTAGAACCTTAGACTCAGAAAAATAAGTATGAAAATATAGTTTGTCACATTTCGCCTGCGTTTTAGTACTTGTAGTTATGAGAAAGTTAATTTGACTTATGAAGTATAGTAATTTCACAATTAAAAAAAAAATAAGCTTCTTAATAAATAAAAAATTCATTTTTCTCCATGTACTTCATAATATTCATATAGAATAATTAGGGTTATTACATCAAGCAACTATAATCAATAATTTTCACTGTGGTTAATGACTTTTCATGGGAAAAAATAACTTTTGTACTATCATTATAATTAGTAAATTCCCCATGTGATTTAGCCAATAGTCACAGGAGAAGTTGACAAATAATTATTTTACCAAAAATTTTCACTTGTGATCGATCATTTTTCCATTTTCGAAAATAAATACGTAAATACGAACAACTCATAATATTTCCATGTGATTTGCGATTTTCCATTAGGAAAAGAACCTTTTCTTTTTATCAATAATTAATTTTCCGAGGTGTACTAGTGACTCGTGTCATTCGTTCACGAGACAAACAATTATCCTGTCATATTCCTTGGGATTATCATGTCACATGCAACGACATTTTTGTCACATCGTGGTTTTTGGTGGTGCTCTATTCAATGCACAAGACAGCTCCTACGCATGTTTCTCGAGGAATCATCAGCACGTGAGTGCTTTGTAATTATCAAGATTCAATCCAATGGGCCACCATGAACAATTGGGAATGAAACTCCTAGCAAGCTCAAAATAGCCATTTTGTCAAATAAAGTACGAAGCTTTAATTTTCGGATTCATGTTAATTAGCACTTTGAATATAAGAAACAAGTTTTTAATGGGATGATTGAGGTTGATCAAAATAAAATCATGAGATAAGTGTATTTGAAGTCTTAAAACTTATCAATAAAGTGCAATTAAATCCTAAAACTTTTAAAAAATGTAATTAAGTCTGAAAATTTATCACGAAAGTGCAATCGAATCCTAAAATTTTCAAAAAGTGCTATTAACAAAATGACTTGATTTAATCAATTTGACAAGTTTTAGGAAACAAAGACTTGATTTAATTAATTTGATAAGTTTTAAGACTTGGTTACACTTTTTTAACAAGTTTTGAGACCTCTAGTTTTCTTATCCCTAAAGTCATCTTAGCATGCTACTTGCAATTTTCCATTTCTTTGGTTGATAATTTGAGGGCATGATCCTAATTAATTGACTATATGGAGGGAAGCTAGCACAATAGCCCACCAACATGGGTCCCATTAAAACATAAGTTCTGCATGGCATGAATTGAAGTTGTAAGCATCGATTCTAAAGTGAATGTATGAAAAACATTCTTACAATTGGGTCAATGTTACGGAGGTCAAATTACATTGGCACATCGATTGGTTCATATCATTTGTCTAAGAATAAGAATCTTCTAGTTTTTTGGCCATAGATAAGAGAGTTTAGTCTCTGCCAATTTTGTGAGCCACATCCCCTTTAGTAACAACCATCATCAAGTGCCTTCATCTAATAATGAGTTCGGCCATCTAATCAACTAAAATCAAGAGAGGATGGATGCATCCACTCAATCTCCAACCTTTTAATTTATGGCGAAAATAAAAATCTTTATCTGAAGCCATCAAAATTTAGGTTATTGGTTAGCCTGTCAATTAAGCCATCAATAGCCCTTTGTAAAGTCTCATGGCAATTATGTAAACCGAAAGCTGTTAATTTTGATGGGAAGAGAGAAAGACAGAGCTATCAAAACGTTGGTGCAGGCAGTTGCTTGACATGTTGAGTTGCATTGCTATTATCTCAATAGGAGAGAGAGAGAAAAAAATCAAAATGGTCGTGTCCATTGCTAGTGCTCATAAATTTTATGGCTTAATTGCACAATGAGAAAATTCCAAAGTTGAATGGTACTTATATATGTTTTTGTATTTCCAATACACTTATTTCAAATTATAGCTTTGATATTGAAAGAAATTTCTCTTTCCATTCTCCATTTGAAAGATTGGAGGACTCCATGGTAAGATCCTAGAATAGCAGATAATATTCCTCAACTAGATTTTAATACAAGGGCAAGAGATGCCTGCTGTATACATAGAGGTGCTTTGCCCATGATTGTTGACCCAACTCAAAGCCTCCAAGGGAGTTGGGAGGGTCCAATAATCAAAGGGAAGATCATCATTAAACATCACTGATAATCCCTTAATGGGAGAAAAATGATTCTAACATTCTTTTTCACTGAGTAAAAAGAAAATGAGCTATCTCAACATCAACTCTCACACCAAAAGCGCCTTAATATATGAATGGTGCAGTGATTGTAGTGATTTTCTATCAATTATGACATAAATGATCTCTAAACTTTTATTTATTATTCATTGTCGACATCGCTAGAGTTTCTTGGGTTCTTGAAATTTCCAATTACATTACAATGGGGTCCTTCTATTATGTGCATGGACAAAATTTGCTAATGAGTGTTTCTTTCAATTTGTCATTTGTCCCAACTTTTTGCCTATTAAGAAGCTTACTATAGCAATCTTTAAACTTTAATAAGGTTGTAGAAAAAGAGAGAACTATGCATAAAGTAGTTAGGATTTCATTATTGTCCCTTGTGCCCCGGAAATTTGACGCAACAGTTCCTCCTTATACAATGGAAAAGTAAAATGAAAAAGAAAGAAAGAAAATTTGAGTTTCTCTCTTATTTTTGCCTCGTCTACTGAAACTAGATCTTCAGAAGCAATACAAAAAAAGCTGCCAAAGAAAGCAGAGCAAGCAAAATAAGGAACCTAGTCCTCTTTGATTCCCTCTCTATAGGTATGTAGGAACTCATCTTCTCTGACATGCTCATCAGAAATCCCAGCATCCTCTGCAAGAAAACAAGGGAAAGAAGCAATCAGAAAAGCAAAACCAAGATTAAGATATTACATATGCATTTGCAAAGACATAACTTGTAGAACTCATACCAATCTGAAGATATCCATGTGAGGAAACGATTCCATGATCATCTCTACATTCCTAAAAAAAGTTGCCAAAAATAATAAACGTTATAAGAAAAGTATAAATTAAAAAAGAAAAACGTGACACTGAAATTAGTCATGACTTTCTTCCAGCTTCTCACCTTATTAGCACTTTTCCTTGGTATATCTGGCATATATGGAAGCTGAAACCTTTCCCTAAAGGCATAGTTTTCTTGTTCCATTCTGCTTATATGTTCATGAAGCAAGATATGAGATCATAATTCTTATTTGAAGGCAAGAATCTCAACTGGAAAGACTCAATTGAGGGTACCTAACTTCCACGAGACGCTAACGGTCATTCCATCATGCATTGTTGGTCGCACCACGAACTCGATGTTGTTCCCCAAGGTGTTGATAAGATAAGAGAAAAATGCCAGAACTTGCTGCAACAAAATATGAATAACGCGAACATCTCATACTGAGAACCCAATATAGAACAAGTGCCATTTCTAACACACAGATTTGTCATTTCAATGCAACGGAAACTAGAAATGGGCATTAGTTCTTGTTATGAACTGAAGGAGATGATTAAATACAGCCATGAACTTTGAAGTATATGTTTATGTGCATTTCAATGCCAAGCTTTGAATTTACCTTTTTCCCCTGGAATGCCCAGAAAAAGGGGATGAAGTTGCAGACACAACGGCATTCGTCTCCAAGAATATCCGATAACTCTTGGATATTTTTGTTCTTTATTGCCTCATAAAGCTTGAGGACAGCTTCAAGAGCCTGGTGATCCTCTCCTGACGACGGTGAATTGGTAGCGGTTAATGGCTTTAAGCGTGAGTCCTTCTTCCTCCTCAAAATCCATGGTTTATGCAAAGATCTGGGTAGATGATAACTAGGAATAAAGCTATTAGATGTTGTGGGAGGATCACTATGAATGTGAATGCCATGGAAATGACTTGGTTGAGGGATGCATGGATGGGTGCTTGAAATAATTTCTCTGCAGCATAGCATGGCAGATAGAGGGAATACCAGTAAACCCATTTTCAACTGGAGAAAGATGATGCGAATGCATTAATAGCTAAAAAAAAGATTAAGGAATCTGAAGAATGATTGAATATGGAGCTGAGGGTGATTCTATGAGAAAAGAATAAAGCAACTTCACCATGCATCAGTGACAAGCTAGGGATCTACCCTAGTGCTAAAGCTGCAGAGCACTCCTTTGCCCTCGAACATTCTATTCTCATGAAATTTTTCCTTTAAATTGCATGAAACTACAAGCTACAGATCTGCATCTCCTTTCAACTATAGAACCTTGAAAAATCATCAATTGAAATAGCGAATTTGTTACAGGTGCATTGATGATAAGTTTATCAACTGGCATGATGGTCCAAGACCTTATTACAAAACCTTGCCCATCATGGAGTTAGATCTAATCACGATGCTCAACATGTCAATGGGGGTGAGAAAAGAAATTAAATGAGAGAACCAACCATCTCACCGAAGCAAACAACCTATGCCAAATAATTCAGTTTTCGTGTGAAAACCAATTCTCGAATAATCAAGATGCCATCAAAAAAAGGCACTTAGGGCATTCAACAAAGTAAGTATTTATTGTAACTCAAAAATCATTGTCTTGTAGCGACACACTAAAAGAAGAATAAGCTCCAAAAATTCAACATGCTTTGACGTGCCTTAAATAATTATAACGTGTTATTGTTGACAAGTCCCTTGTTATTCTAACAAGAACAAAAAGGAGAGAGACCCTTGTTATTAAAAGGGTTAATATCACAAAAAATCTCAAACCATTAACACAAATATCCCGATTTTTTTTTGTATCATTAAAAATCTTAGACTCGTCTATTGTTACACAAATACCCAAAAAAAAAATTATTTCATAAAATACCCTCGAAGTTATACCGGTGTGAAATATATACCATCTATTTCAGTTTCATACTAGGTATATTTGTCACAGTACGGACTTTTTCGTGACACAAAAAAAAATTAAAGGTACTTATGTCACAATATACAAGTTTAGGGATTCTAGCAATATAAAAAAAAAAAGTTTAAGATATTTGCATCACCTGGATTGTTTAAGGTATTCCCCTCATTTAAAACAAGTGCTTTTTCCTGGCCCAAAACAATCATCCTTTGGATCGATGAGGATAGGGCTTGGACCAAAGAAATTTCGGAGCTTTGGCCAATCGTGGGCCGGCCCGACCCGAATCCGAGCCCAGATCTGTTGCCTCTCCTCTTCTTCTTCTTCTTTCCTTCGTTCTTTGCATAGCTCAGTAAGTCGCAACGCAAACCGAGGAGAGAGAAAGTCTAGAGAGAGAGAGAAAGAGGAGCGATGGCGGAGGATCTGGTGCTGGACACGGCGATCAGGGACTGGGTGCTGATCCCTCTCTCGGTGGTGATGGTGCTCATCGGCGTCCTCCGCTACTTCGTCTCCAAGCTCATGCGCTCCTCCCAAATCCCCGACGCCAAGCTCGTCAAGGAAGGGTCCGTCCCCTCCCTCTCGTTTCCCATCAGTATTTCCCTGAATTTGTAGCCTTTAGGACCTGAATTCAACTGGGTCGTTCTGATTTTCGGGTGGGTTTTACCCCGCACGGTTGCGATCTCTTGTAGGCAGGTGATCGTTAGGGCTCGGAACCTGCGCGCCGCCGCTAATTTCATCCCGCCCAAGTCGTTCCGCGCCCGGAGGTTCTACTACAGCAACGAGGTTAGGCTTGTTTGGCCGAACTCTGTCTTGTGGGTGCAATTTCTTGTGCCTAGATCGCGCCCGAGAATGTTCAATTCGAGCAAATTTAGCTCCTCCGAGAGTGGCTTGTGCTCGAGTGTTGGGGGGTCATAAATTCTTTCTCTGCATTACGCATTTAATCCCCTTGCACTGAACGGGCTGGCTTTCGTGTTTGATAGGTAAAAAAAATGATTTTGAAGGTCCTAATTCGAAGTTGGTAAAGTGATTGGCTCATGGGTTTGTCTCTACGAATGCTGCGCTATCTAATTTGAGTAGATTTGTATGGTTGATGATGATATTTGATAGCCATAACAGCGACGGCTAGATTTTTTTGTACATTCGAAAATCGCCCGTTATTGACACGAGGTTGAGCGATGTTTTTGGTTTGCTGCATTTAGCTAATTTGGCTTGTGGCTATTGCATTTGTTTCTTTGGTGGGGCAGGAGAATGGACTGCTATATGTGCCAAAGGGCCAGGCTCCGAATGCTCAAGCTCAAATGTTTTCCGATCCGAATATGGCTATGGATATGATGAAGAAGAACCTGTCCATGATCATACCCCAGGTATTGCAAGTTACTGCTCTGGATTTTGGGTTTGGTTCCTGTAACCAGATGAGTTGTCTAATGGGTGCGCCTGTTTTATCCAGACTCTGACTTTTGCCTGGGTCAACTTTTTCTTCTCCGGTTTTGTAGCAGGTCCTTTCTTTTCCCTTAGCTTTGAATATAGCAATTACCTAGATGGGATCTACTATCTGTGCTAATTGTTCTTCATACTGTTCTATGCATATGGATATGCATTCTGTACAGACTGATATTACTATGCAATAAATGACTGAATCGTTCTTCTTTTCCCCAGCCAAAATTCCCTTTCCACTCACTCAAAGGTTTAGGGCAATGTTGCAAAATGGGATTGATTTAAGTACCGTTGATGTTAGCTACGTGAGCAGTCGCTCGTGGTATGTTTATTGTTTTTATCAATTTAAATAATTTGTCTCATTTGTCGTGTATTCGAATAATTCTGTTTCTTTCTATCAGGTACTTTCTCAACCTTTTTGGGCTAAGAGGTCTATTTAGTATCATTTTGGGAGAAGAAAATGGTTAGCATTAGTTTAATGACATTCTTCTTGGACAAAGTTTTGGGTTCTAATAATCACACTCTCAAATATGCCGATGTGATGCTTTTGTTGCAGCTACTGATGACACACAGCGGATGATGCAGATGACTGGCTTTGGCTTCGACCCAACCAGGGTAATTACCCAACTGCGCTTTCTTGCTTCTTTGTTGAACATTATTTCTTGGATGTGTGCCACTGCTATTCTCTGCCTTTTTCCTTTCTAATTGTTGTCTACTTTGTCAGTGTCCCTGACAGTGAATGTGATCCCCTTATGCTTTACATCTTTTGTGGTGAAATTGTTTTCTTAGTCATAAAATTTATTTTCATTTCACATGGTTCTCTGACTTGGACAGCTTATCCATCAGCCTCTATGGTGGTTCGGCTAGATTTCTGTTTTCATCCATTCGAACTGAGAAGCTGCAAGTTTTGTGTTGACTGGCATCTGCTTTAACAATAGCTATTCATTGTTTGATGTGCTGATATAATTGTTGCTATCACTTGTCAATGGTATTACTTTTGACTCCTTATTCATGGAGTATTTAGTGGGGTATTTGGCCACAACTCCCTCATTCATTTCCTCTGTGATAACTGATGCTTTATTTGGGACAGAGGGGAGGGGAAGGGAAGTAGAGGGTGGGTGTGGAAAATTGGATAACTTTAAAATTTTTTGTAACGGTTGGGAAGGAAATTCAAAATTTTCAATTATTGTCTTTCCCCGTTGGCTTCCAATCATAGCCTAACTCTCACATCTCATGATGTTGTCGTGTCTTTTCTGAATTTCTGTAAATTTGTTTTCCCTTTTACGCCTGGTCTTTTCTCTTTTGCGGCCGAGTCACATCCTTTTTTTTTTTTTTTTTTGGGTGGAGAAGAATATTGAATTTGCATACTTTCTTTTTGGCAGATATAGATATTAGTAGTGTCCACTTCAAGATTTAAAGTGAAATTTCCAAAAGTTGTGCAAAACTTTAATGATGGTTATAGTGTAGCAAGTGTAATTTTACCTACTTGGAAATGAGACTTTTGCCCATCCATTAACATCCGTGATGAACTTGCTTATATCTGGCCCTTTTCATTGCTTTGTTTCAGAGCCTGGGTGCTGAGAAAGACGGCCTTGACATAGTGCAGCATGACTGGACGATGCCCAAGTTCGAGCGTCGTGCTGAAGCTGTATTGAGGAAGCTTGTACGCTGAGTGATGCCTGCATCTGCAATGTTTTTCTACTTCATCGGCCGTCATCCATGTTTGATTTTAGTGAAAATGTTCTGGCCAGCTGCAAAGTCTGGAGGCTTCATCGACAATAGGAGATAGTGGCGACAATCTTTGTAGTCGTCTCTTCTAGGATTATGTGCTCTTCAATATAGGGAATATTTACACTGTGGTCCTAATCTTTTTTAAAACCCCTGTTCCGATTGATGTATGATTTAAGTTCTCATCAGTTCCTCGACGGATTAGAAAATAATTGTCATCTTTGTTTTGCAATTTCAGGTATAGAAACCAGAAATCTTATGCAGCGCCTATTAGTGATCTCTTTCAAAAGAAGTCCTATATTAAGTACCATATGACTCTCTCTCTCTCTCTCTCTCTCTCTCTCTCTCTCTCTCTCTCTCTCTCTGCATCATCAAGTAAGGATCTGCTCGCTTTGGATTGAAACTCTAGGAGCATCTGGGGGCACTGATTGATAAAGCACGAAGAACAACAAAGCAGGTCTTTTTCTGATAGCCGAATCTTCGGATGAGTACCTTTGGTGTACAATTTGGTCATCAGAAGGCCCACAATTTCTATGACCGGCTCTCAACAGGCACTGGTACAGGGGAAGTTGGCTCAATCAGAGCGCAAAAGGGGAAAAAGATATATGCACGGTGCGCGCTTTCCTCGCACTAGTTAGGTAAAGCAAAGTGGCCGCAGACAAAGCAGGTTGCCCGGGCCAGCCTCGGCGTGGCCGGTTTAGAAGTTAGCAATTGATTGATTAGCTTTTACAGTTACTCAGGTTGTCCGTTCTTTGCACTCCCCTTTGGAGTTTGAAATCAATGGCTCAATAGCGCTTGTCGTGAAATGTCCAGGCCACGCAGCGTCGTTAGTCAAAAAGCCGAAAACCTCGGTACAAGGATCTCTTTAACCCACTCGGGGAACCAAACTCGTTTTCACACTTCTTGAGTCGCTCGAAGACAGCACAAAAGGAATCCATCGCTAGGGAAAACGTACTACGGTTAACATGCCCAGCTCGTCCGGTTCTAACTCCCGAGAAACCCGTCGATACGTCCCACCAAGGTCCATACAATTCTTTTTCCGAGGTCCAATCGTTCTTTTGGGTGATGATTTCTCAATGTCTAGAGATGTTGCTTTCTTTCCTTTAGCATTTGAGGGGCCATGTAGAGAAGTTCCTTATTGGGGTCTAGTCTAATTTGATCGGCTAGTGAATGCAAAGCAAACTAGAAGATAGAAATTGGGCAAACTGGACAAGCATTTGTATTCAAAGGGAGTATCTAAAGCATGTTATCTAACTTTTAGATTCCTGGGACCCATTAGGGCTTATCTGTCAAATCAGCTTCCAAATTATTCAATCTTTTGTGGGTCCCTTCCCAAAAGCTTAAAGCTTTCCTACCAGCCTAGCAGACCAAGTTTAACCATGTTCATTTTCAAGAATGCGCGTTAAAAAAAACCAGACATACATAACAAGCCATCTAGACCAGGTTGTCTGATATTAGGCACTGGACAAGGACATCTATGAATCAATTGAAAATCAAGGTTAATGGGTCAAATCATGGCCGTTGGGCCCCACTAGGTGGGCCATCCTCCACCGTCCAAAAAACCTCAGGGTGCAACTTTCTTCTCCCACCCTTTACAGAGTGACATGTATGATTGTAGGTTTTGGGTTTTTTTTCCCCCCTTTACTGGCCTAGATTCAAAAGGGTATGGCTCATACTACAGAAGATGGGACCTTTTTTTCACCAAAAAAGTTGTATGATATGTGCTTTAAACTACTAGCGTTGGAGATGGAAGAATACAATACAAATTTAGCAACTCCAATTGAAAACACTGCACAAACCCACTTTATTCGCATTAGCAATTTTAATATGCTCCTTCTGAGCCAACTGTGGCTACCACAACCTATGCATGTAGTGTATCCACATATGGATCGGAATTGATTGCATTCTTTTCAACATTAGGAGTCATAATTTGATATAGTAACCTAACTCCCAACATAAAAGAAAGGAAAAAAAAAAATTAACGCCGATTCCTCCATCCATTTTCTTAATAACTTGGTCCATCCTTTTTCATGGACGTAGATCAAACATAGCGAATCGATGCTAGCTCCACCCACGACTTCCATCTGTCTCTTCGCGACGCGTCAAGACTCAAAACTTTTTCTCGACTCAGCCTATGCTGATCTAAGCCGACTCCAAGTCCAGATCTACTTTTCATCTTAACCCCATCATTCAGGGCGTCGGCAAGCCCGCATCAAATCACTCCCTGCGAACAGCCCCTCGCACCACCACTCATGCCAGGACATTCTCATAAGGTCTGCTGGGGAATCATGGAGATCCACGAAAGCAATTAGGCAAAACACTAAAATTTCAAAGGACATCATGGTACTCCGATCTGTAGCCGACACCAAGCAAAAGCAAAGAACGCTTATCTTAACCATCATTCATTCCCACCTTGAATCTCTTATACTGATATCAATGCATTCCAGATGGTATTACTGCTTGTAGTTTGATCTTTTTCAGAGAGGAACAAAAGTTGCTTTCAACGAGGCCCTGCTGTCCTTTTCATCGAGGTGGAAGCTAGGCGACGGCATGATCAGATGGGGGCGCCGAGCTGACTGCGGTCTTGCGTGGCAGATCAGACGGCTCAGAGGGTAGGGCCCGTGCCTCACGAGATGTCCTACCTGGGAAAGCATCTGGCCGGTGGGGCCCTGCTCGGCTTCATCCTAGGGAAGGGCGGTTCCCCCCGGTCCTTTTTTTCCTTAAGCAATTCGAGAGTGAATCAGCGTAGGGGGGAAAAGGACGGCTAATGAGGTGGGAGAATAGCAAAAAGCATTTAACTTTTGGTTAAACCTAATTTGATTTTAATTTCCATATATAAATATATAGATGCGCAAAACTTTTAATGACAGCAGATATGTATAATAGAGGTGAGCAGGATTTTAGGATATAATCTAACACTGAAGAATTGGACTGATGAAAACATGTCTAGTTCTAAGTTTCAAACTATGTAGGATAAATTCTAAATTCTAAAAATGAAGGAACCTATTTCAACGAATATTGAATAGGTTCCAGGTTCTAGATAGGTGGAATCTGGAACTTAAAACCTAAAATAATTCTTTGTATCTTTCTTGGTATATATTTTCACGTAATCCTGCAATATTCTATAGTGTCCGATAATGAGTATATAATTTGAAACTACAATTTAAGCTTTCATTTTATGACTGAGATACTTTGTTAATATATAAATTGAGGCCAATGGATTATAGTAGAAAGTGATAGTTGTTAAAGATGATTCATTACAATCGTTCAATTAATAATACAAGTGAAACCTCTGTAGAACCAGCCCTAGAACCTATGACAAAATAGATTCCAAGTTTCAAATGGAATCTGTATAGAACTCGGAACTACTCAACCCTAATTTATAGGTGATTTGTTGATCTTATGAACAATTTCTTGAGAGATTGTACATATACCCATCTAACTCATACAATATTACATAATAATATTTGCCTTTTAAAATGAGAATGCTCCATTAAATAGCTATACCTTGATATATCCGCCCTTCGATCCAAGATTCGGACTTGTCATTGCCCCGTTCCCCTACCACCGATCTTTATGTGGGGTACTAGCAATTAGAGCCATCGAAATAAATGGTATTCAGATTTGTTATGCTAATTTGGAATACACAAAAAATCATAAATTGAATCTATTATGCCTGTATATATTTTCTCCGTTTTGAATATGATCTTTGCAATTTTGAACTATTTGTGGATCTTATTTATTCAAGTAAGTCTTCCAATATCATCCTTTTAACTTATCCAAAAAGATCATGCTCCGAACTCATCTCAATTAGGGGTGAGCATGTTTCCATGGTAGAATCAAGAACCTGAAAATAGGAACGACGGGAACTAGTTTGGATCCAGGTTTTAGTTTGGATCTAAGTTTTAGGAAATGCAGAGTAGGTTTCATGTTCCAAAAATTGGGGAACCTATTCCTATGAGCAAGTTCCAAGTGGAACTTGGAATAAGCATTTTGTGTTTTTCTTATTTTATATCTTGTGCGATCTTACAACATTCCATAATATCCAATGATGAATGTATAATATGAAATCACTAATTTATACTTCCTTTTCCGGCAATGCCCATGATTAAGACTCTTATTTTGTTAATATTTCACAATCTTCACATGTATTATTATGAGTTTGGATTAGTGAATTATAGCAAATAGCAATCAATAGAGACGATGATTCACTATGAGCATTCAATTAAGAGTGCATGTGCAACCCAGGTAGAAAACCTGCTCCAACGGTTAGGTTTCAGGTTTCACTTAAAACCTGAAACTATTCACTGGTAATTCCAACCATTTTTTAATAGCAAATCACAATCGATGATGCGTACTAGGTGTCATGGGCCCTTCTTTGGTACTTCTCCAATGGTGATCACGATCGAATTATACAAATTTAATTCACATGCACCGTAAGATAAGATGGGAAGGACTCGTTCGAATCGAGCTCACATCGATCAGGGTCCTCGTAGTCTATGCTTGCTTGTGATCTAAGATGACGATCACGGTGGCTAATGCACTGGTGGGTCCCCGACGAATGGGCACACCGACCGACCTCGTCGTTGCCTCTTGTTTGGCGCCCCGCCTTTTGTTTGGCGCCACCCCCATGCGTCAATCAAATGCATCTGCACCAGTTCAAGCAAAAGCGGCCCCCTTTCAAAAGACGATTTAATTAAATTTTGACCTCAACAGTCTTATCTCAGTGATGTCTCAATCCATTCTAATCTTAATCATGATTTATAAATCGATTACTGCCCTTGCGTAGGTAGCATCGTGCCCAAGTAGAACGCTTGATTTCGGTATTTCAATTGACAGCATAATTTTCGAGTTTAATTCATGTTGCTTCCATACATGATTAGACGCAACTCCGCATGCATTCGAAATAGGAAAGGAAAATTTATATATATATCAAAGTATTGAAAAACGCTGCATCTTAGTTTAATTGTACCATTCCTTGATTCATTCACATGAACAAGCTTGCGTTCTTGTACGATCTGATTTTGAAAATCACAATTTGAAGTGGTTTTTTTATAAAAATATTTGCCCCAGAATCTACGGCTTTGCCTGGTTGCAAAACTCAATCAGGGATTTTTATTTGTTTTCTGACTAATAGTACAAATCATGTGATTCAAGAAGTCTAGGGAATTTCAGGATTTTAATTTACATATTTTATAAGGGTGTTCCAAATTAATCAATATGATGAGTTGCAAATTTACATATTAGTTCCTAGCAGGTGGGGTTTCACTTTCACCTTGATAGGTCTAGGGAAAAAGATTAGCAACAGATTGATTTTGCTAAGCTAATGGAAATCCTTGAACATGAGAGCATGATTGTCCAGTGTCCTACAAGACCAATGCACAGCAAACAGATAGAAACCCACTAAAGAAAAAAAGGATGTGTGATGCTGATATGAAATTTTGGCCACTACCATTTGTAATTTTTTCCTTTTTTTTTCTGTAAAGCTTATTATTATAAACTATTGTCAAAGCAATAATAATAAAAAAAACCCTTGTCAGAAGAAAAATAATACTTTAGGTGAAAAGGGAAAACATTTACAACTAGACATGCTGTGATGTCCATTGATTGATGTCAGTAACATGATGCATCAATAGGGCAAGATTCTTCAGCCAAGCCAGCTCAAACTTTCTCTCACCCCAATTTTATTTATATGAAATTAGTCGTTTGAGGCACTATATATACCCCCTCAAGCTGATCATCTCTTCACTAAGCAGCACTAAACCAGCCCTCATTTGCCCCCCATATATTCATTTCTCTGATTCCCATCAACTTTCCCCCCTGCTCATTCCCCTAGCTTTGCTTTTTCATTTCCAGATGGCCAGCGTTGAGGTATATACACCTATTTGCTTTTAGCTTCTTGAGTTTGGCTCATCTTCAATGGATGAAACCCCAAGTGAAATAAGGGTTGATCTGCTCTTTTATTGATTCGTTGCCGATGATGGTCGATCGGATCCTTAATTCCATCGACCCTTTTTAGCATTTTCAGCAACTTTTTCGGCCCTTGAGTGATTGTTATTTAGTTTCCAGTATCATATTCTTTGCGTTTGAGTAGCTTGATCGCGTCCATTTGTCCATAGAGTAAGTTGTAAAGTAAAGATATATGGCCTTTGATGATCATTCATGATATATATATATATGCTCTTAGCTGAGTGTTCAACCAGATCGATCAAAAAGTGTTTTGGGTGATCGGTCGTGTGAGGCGTATACTCAGCGCACATGATATTGACTTGAGCTTTAGATCTCATAAATCAGAACCGATCAAACCGCAGGGATGTTCATGCCATGAGATTTTCAACTGATTTGTCGTCAGTCTAGATAGAAAAACAAAATAAAGGAAAATAAAGTGGCTTGCTTATCTTGAATCCTTTTTCTAACATGATTTGTGGGACACTAGAACTAAATATCATGCATAAAGAGGACCACAAGATCAAAACATCCTAGTGTCCTTTAACTGAGATGATATTTGATCTGTTCTTCATTTTCTTTATCACTGTTTGGAATAAGTAGATCAAGAGCCTTGGCAATCAGTAAGTTTTCAGCTGAGTGTACTCAGCGTATACAATATCGACTTGATCTTTGGATCTCTTGATTCAGAGTCCATCAAACCATAGGGATGCTCATGCCATGAAATTTTTTATTAATTTGTCATCGGTCTACAGAGAAAAACAAAGGAAAATAAAGAATAGCACAAGATCAAAACATCCTAGTGCACTTTGACTAAGATGACAATTGATCTGTTCTTCATTTTCTTTATCACTGTTTGTAATAAGTAGATCAAGAGACTGGGCAATCAAAACAACTGAAAACGTAGTACATCCAATAGTTAAATTGCAGTGCATATTTGACAGTAAGAAAATGGAAGAGTTACACCATTTAATTACGGTCATCTACTGCAAAATAGTAAATGTTAACTTTTCAGAGCAAATTTAATAAGGTTTAACAAGTGCCTAAGAGCACTCTTTTTCATCTTCCATTATTTGTTATATCTGTAGAAGTTTAGATTTGGCAATCTGATTGATGATCATTTGATTGCAGGTTGCACAAGCTACAACATTGCCTGAGGAGAAGGCACCCGAGGTGACAAAGACCGAGGAAGCGCCCGCGGAAGAAGTGGCCCCCCCGGCCGTGACCGAGGAACCCGAAGTCGTTGCGCCGGCTGCCGAGGAGTCGGTTCCTGCAGTAGAATCCGACACGCCGGCAGAAGTCGAAACCAAGGAAGTCGTGGAGGAAACCAAGGCCGAAGAGCCAGCAGAGCCAGCCGTTGCCGAGGAGACCACCAGGGAACTGGATATCACCGAGGCCCCAGCCGCTACTGCCGAGGTGGAAGCCGCCGCCGCTCCAGCCGAGGAGGAGGCACCGGCCGCTCCTGCCGAGGAGACACCGGCAGCTCCTGCTGAAGAGGACGTGCCCGCTGCCCCTGCCAAGGAGGAAGCTCCCACCGACGACACCACACCCGCCGCCCCTGCCGAGGAGGTTGCACCGGCCGCTCCTGCTGAGGAGACTCCAGCCAAGGTGGAAGCACCGGCGGCGGAGTAAGGACGATCCGGTACTCGAGCTGCATTCGAGGAAGCTTGAGTAGATATCATCACACTGGTATTCAAGAAGAGAGTGCGCAAGTAAACGCGGTGGTGGTGTGTTTACTCTTTTTTAGTAATGATGGGGTCCATGGGTTGCTAGGTTTGCATGTCGAAGTTGGTCAGGTTTTGCTCATTTATGTCCTTTTTTTATTCCTTGGTTTAGTTTCTTCCTATATTAAATATGGACTAGACCATGTTGTGGTACTGCTACTATGGTTTGATCGAGTCTAGAAGATGCCCGCTCGGAGCCGCGTCAGGGTCGTCCGCCGCCGCAAGAATGGCTGATAATTGTTTTATTTGAGGCGAGGCTGTGTTTGCTTTTTTGGGGGGCGATGGTCGGAGGATTGCGGCGGAGGGAGGCTGCGATGTTTGGCGCCGAGAGGGAGGTTTCATATGATTACTAGCAATGTGTGATGAGATATGAATAATGAAATCTGCTATTTCTTTTCTTCTATTTCTCCTAGTTCCATGATGTTATGCTCCCTAGAATATCTTCTTGGGCGTCTGTTTTGGAAGCGATGTCGAGGTTTCAAGAAGCTGCCGCCGACCCAAGATGAAACTTGGTCTATGAGGATAAGGGGTAACCTCTAAAGTTTATTATGAGCAGGAGATACTGTGATTCGAATATGAATTTTGTCAAACTTCATTCAAAAATAAGGTGAAGGGACATAACTTTTAGCCGGTCTAATCTAACCATTAACATAATCATTTCTTGTCCACTCTTCTAGTTCTCTTCTTCCACATTGAGAATAGAACAATTAAGCGATTGTGTGTCTCGGTTGCTTGGCTGATTAAGGCGGCTTTAAGCTTTAAGCCAATCTAAATTAACCATGTAGATAATCGTTTCTTGTCCACTCTTCTCGTTCTCTTCTTCTACTTTGAAAATAGAATGATTACCCCGCCGCACTTCTCGGTGGCTTGACTGATTAAGGCGGCATTTAAGCTTTAAGCCGATGCGAGGCCCCTTGATTTAGCTCTAAGAAAGGACCGGATTTTGCGCAAGCAATTGGCGCGACATCTAAATCGAGGGCATGTCCCTCATCCCCTTTGTTTAAGGAGGAAAAAAGGTGGACTGGATCTCCACGGAGAGAGAAAGATTCTATTGATTAATACTAAAGTAGAATCCCACTCCCACTTGACTTCTCTGATCTCTCTTGTTTTCTCTGTTCCGTGTCACGCTTGAATAAAAGTCGCGCGATTGATTGGCGCCCGTTCTATCTTTCAATCGAAGCGTCATTTCGTGTGACTCCTTTATGCGTATCCTTTTTGACGTTGAGCGGGAGAGCAGACGTCGTAATTTGGCAAAAGCCCCCTTCAAATGCGCCAAGGGATAAGCTTCGAGGACTTGATAACAAGGTTTACAAGTCGTTTTCCGATGTAATTGATGTGAAGTTGGCGAAATCAATTAAAAATCATCACTCTTTTCGAGATGAAAATTATTTGTGGAAATTTCACTCTCCCTGTCTCTCTGTCTCTCCACTCAAGTGGAACCTTTCTTTTGAAGCTAATTGGAGCGCCTTTCCTATATGAAAACGAATGTTCTGCTCATCAAGTTGCTAAAGTTGTTGACGAAGACTTTAGCCTAATGAATTCAGTCGAATGCAATGAGATGTACAATTGCAGTTGCACGTTGCTTCTTTTTTCGTTCGGCCTAAGCAGATCTACATTTATAAGCAAGACAACCATTCTCAGCGATTCCTTACAATTATAAGCAAGACAACCATTCTCAAGTCCTAACATTCACCGACATTCACCGACCGCTACAACATGGAAGCCGAAGCCAAAAGCCGGAATAGCTCCCTCCCCTAACCTTTGTTTGCAATGCCTTAGAACCGTGCAACATGAAAGAAAATGTGAACAACATCAAATTGTAGTCAAAACTCAACAGGTAATGCACCAGCCAAAACCCGAGACTGCTCGTGTTTACAGATCCCTGCCTATTATGAATATTTATTTACCCTGAAGCTCTTCCCCCCTCGCAAGAGATAACAAGGCAGGCCTTCCTCAAAAGCGAGCTCTCGGAGCCTAGTCGTCTAAACCCTCTATAGCCCTATGCATCCATGTGGTGCATGACAGCATACATTCAAAGATAGCCCATACCATACCCATTTGATCAATGATGAAATAGAGCGTGTTTGCACGCGTATTGAATTCATTTCCACAACACATCCAGACAAACCATAATAGAGCGTGTTTGCACGCGTGCGCAGGTGCGTGGGTGGGTTGGGGGGGGGGGGGAGGGGAGAGAGAGAGAGAGAGAGAGAGAGAGAGATGTATTGCAGTCAATCTTTCTGTATATCTACATGTCAAAGCAAAGTGACCATCTCTACCAGAAAAATGAAGTCCCGCAAAGGGGATGAGCTTCCCTTTCATCCTGCACCCAAACTTTATTTATACCCTGCATCTATAAATATATGTATGAACAGTTAAAAGAGGGGAACAACAAAGACCTCAACGACAGAAGACAGAACAAGACAAAATATCTACAACACCCCCTTTAAGCGTCCAATGATAGATCAGATGGTTATGATGCCCTATACGCTGTACAAGTTGAGAGATCTGAATCTTCTATGTGCAATTAAGGACTTTTTCCTACCCAAAATGATGATGAAATCGAATTGTCACCAAGTACCAAAGCTGCAGCCTACATGTTCTTGAGCGATGATGGAAAGGCGCTGTTGCATGATGGTCATGCTGGGATAAGGTGGAAAGCACAGACGATAAAAGCATGTATGGGATGATGGTAGGCGGCTCACATGCTCCGTAGACTTGTATATGTAAAGGCGAGACGCCAAACCCCGAAATCCCTCCACGGGCAGATACTTCACTGATGTCCAGAAGAAAAGGATATTCTTTTTCTGCTGTGGTGACATTTCGCTGACAATCTGCATTGGATTTACCAAGAGTATGAATTTGAAGAGAAAAGTAATGCAGAATTTCCATTACAACATATAAAATTAGTGAAGATAATTTTATGCCAATTAGGGAATTAACTAGGTCTCTCGAGCCATATCTAGAGGATCATTCACCAACAGTAATGAGGTATCTTAAGGACCTATATTTTGATCCTGTGATGAAAAATTGCATCTCATCACTACTCTTCTACTATAGTTCAGCACTAAATTACCATCACTAGAGTGTTATCGGAGGAAACTTTCCACAAGTCCAACCCAAAGAAAACTGCAATCTAAAAACCATACGAGAGTACAAACACATTATGCATCCAACAATCCCAGTCTGTCCATAATGTATTGCCATGGCAACTAGCCTCCACCATGCATCTTGCATGGTTGAGTCACAGAGCCTAGACATCAGGAATTTTCATCTTTCGTACTTTATATTAAAAATCCAATGCCTTTTAAAGAAAGGGCAATCTTTCCTCCCTGCAGAGTCCAGACTAAGAAACGCAGAGAACCATTTTTATGCTTGAGATAGTCAAGAGAGCATCTGTACAGATTATCTTTCAGGAGCACACACCTGCAAACCTAGCCATGTAAATAGAGCCCATGCTAACATAAGAATGCTTCTTACTTATTTAATAAGTTTTGGTTGATAAAGGTAACCATGAAATTGCACCTTGCACATGCGTGAGGAATTGGATGACTTACCATTCATAAGCAAACATACTAAGGACACGCGCAAGTGATAACCTTCTCACCTAGCAGGACAACATGTACTTCTGGTATGGAGAACTTGATCACACGAGTTAAAATGTTCCTCCAAGATTATGTTGGACAGAAGAAGAGAGGTTTGCATCCATGTGGAATGTCTAACCAAATTTTAGTAGATTGATTCTGTGATACATTCTAAGTTCAAGGGTTTTTAAACAAAAGTCTAATTCAGCAAATTTTCCCAGAGCATGCTCAGACTGACCAACTATTGGTTCCAGCTGCAAATTTAATGACAATAAAAATAAATTGAAAGAAGCTAATAATTGACCACTTCCATAACTCAAGGCCAAGTTATCTCCAGTGGGAAGAAATGATGCACCAACAGATTAGACAAGCTAATTATGTCTGGTAAACATATCTACTCAAGTCCCCAAGAAGATGAAGCATTCTGACTGTGCATGGCTGATTGCCCGCTTTAGCTAGCTAATTTTAGATAAGTAACCTTATGAAAATTAGAGGTATGCTAGGATTTTAGTAAATTTGCCATATCTACTTTAACTCAAATTCAAGGTTTCTTGTTTCTACTTAGAGTTGGATTTCAGCGGTTTCTTGTTTCTACTTAGAGTTGGATTTCAGCAGAATTCATGAATATCATTTAATGCGGTTTACTGAATTCAACCCATTCTTTGTTTCTGAATTCTATCATAGAATAATGTTATTACTCATGATGCTTAAATGAACCAAACAGTGCTGCCTATAAGCATTACGCGTAATGTCCAAAGGAATTTACTCATGGCAATATCCTCCCTAATTAGGATCCAAGTCCAGCTTCATCTTTCAGATCCAAAATTTTACATAGTACAGAAAACAGAATATGAGGTGCCACAGGCCTAAGCGATGAAAAGATTATGAGAAAAAAGATAATAAAAGGACAAACCAGATAACATTCAAACAAACCACCATATGCAGAGAGAGATTATTGACTCAAAAGGTAACAAATTAAATAATAAAATCCACAAACACAGGCACATACCTTCCAAAACCAGACTATCTGAGGATCATTAGATTTGTAACCATTGTACTCTGTATGTGCCTTCCAATCTTCAACAGAAATATCATTCTCACTCCCGTGTAGCATTTGATCAATATCTTCAAGCTCTAAACTTTGAAAAAAGAACTTCTGCAACCTCAAGTCGCTAAGAATATCACCAAAACCTTGTGCAAAATGTGATACCTGTTGAGAGATTGAGGTAACAAACCGATGTTTTATAAGAAGATCAACATAATCATTCCTATTCTTGCTATTCACCACCATGCCCTTCCCACCATCACAGAGTTCCACAACTCTCCTCAATCCCAACTCCTCAACTTCTCTCACAAATGTTAGTCCTAAAGCATCAGAATCAATAAATTCAGCATCCATTTCCAGAATCTGCTTGCAGCTATTATACATGTAAGGATCTGCATCTCTTATGTCTTCCAGAGAAATAGAATATCCACCCAATTGCAAGAAAAATACCCGATCCAAAACAATCCCTACTTGTACTTTATGCATCAGAGCTAAGCCTATCATTCGACCAGAGAAGTTGAAATACTTGAGGTGCAGGGGTTCCACCGTAGAGGCTGCATACCAGTAAAACAACAGAACTCAGGTAATCATCATGACCAATGTCAAATAGAGGACTTATATGTAGAGACAGAGGACAAGATGAAATAAATCATCTTAAATGTTCAAATTTTAAAACACTCAAGTGTTGATTGTCAATACTGATAAGACATTTAAAACAAAGGTAACGGAACTGTAATAACAGAAGGGCAAGGTGACCACACAAGGAGATCTCAAAAAGTTTTTTTTTTTTTCCTTTTTAAATAACTATCAACAGCCCAACAATCCCCCAAGAAACTTTTTGTGTACCCACTGCTCCATGTAGGCATGAATTATTAAAAAAAAAAAAAAATCCCCAAAGAGATGAAGAATAACAAACTACAAGAACCAAGGGTAAAAGAGAGATTTATGTAAGAAAAAATGAGATGAAAATACACTTTCACTCCTAAAAAGTCGTATGCATTGCGCATGTTAACTGAAATCATAATGGAGGATTAACGGCTGTCACAAAATGAAATTTAGGAGAGTAATATGTTGCTGTTGAAAGTTAAGGGGCAAACATGTACAACCTAAAGTTGAAGGGGTTTTGCATTTTCCTCTTACTTGTATGAGATTTAAATACTCTACATCTAGCATGCAATTTCATTAAGACTTCAAGGTCACTGAACCGAATGAATTCCAAGTAAACAACCCTGAATTCCTAAAAGGCAAAACTAATAGCAAAACTCAACTCTATCCCCTGGACCAATCTTGCGTTTGTAAGGTTGACTTTCCAGCTGACACAACCCCCCAATTACTTCAATCAATCTTTATCTTTGTACAGCAATAAAACCAACTATTAAGCCTTAACTGACAACATGCAGCCATACAATCCATATAATGACGTTTCACTCCACTGTGTATCTAGTTCTCTGAGACTATCTTTGTCACAAAGAATAATTGTGTGGTCTGCAAAGAGAAGGGGTTCAACATGCCAAATAACCAGGTTGCCTAAAAACTCATACTTCCAAAATCAAATAAAAAATTTTAGTTAAACCATCGCCTTGTTCAGACCAAATTCATTTGATCCAGTTCCAACAGCTTGGTTTCAGGTCACAAAGTGTTAAATAAACGAAGATCAAAACTTGACTGATTGACCCATTTGGTTTGACTTTTTTGAACTATCTTTACCATTTGTCCTTCAGCAAGGTAGTCTCTAAAATTTTACTCATTATCTACTTGGCAGGATTGACTCCCACTTCCCATTCCTCAAAAGCCCCAATATGGGGATCTACCATCACTAGCATTCCTCTTCTTTCTACAAGAAAAAACTTTCAAACCCATCTATCATCGTCTTCAAAATATTAGCCACCATAGCACATTCATAGTTAGTACTCATCCAAGGACACAACCTCTCTCTCTCCCCACACAAGAGCACTCTGGCGGTTGCAGAAGAAGCAAGAAAAACAAGAGACAGAAATATCAAATGAGCAATAGTAGGAAGGCAAAGAAAATGGGTTAAACCTAGGTCTTGAACCTAACTGACTGGGTATTTGCGCAGTTCATCTATCCTTTGTGCTGCTTGATCAACTTTTCTATCTGAAACTCTTGGTTCTGATTCTGTTTTGGTGGAAACCAAACAGGAATGTCAAAGCTGCCAACCCACTCATATTCACTCAACATCCTAGGGCTTTAAGGCCCGTTTGGTTCAACATTCCCAAGGGGCTTTGAGCCCCCAAGCCCCTTGGGAAAAATTTTAGGTGTTTGGTTCAACATTTGGAAGTCTTCTTGGCCAAATGCTTGCCTTTGAAATGCTGAAAGCCCAAAACAGGTGGGGACTTGCTTTGGGATTTCAGCATTTTCGAAATGCTAAATAGGGGTTTAATGATTTTTTTTCTTCCAATATTGCCCTCACCGATAATTGCGTTTTCCTCTTTTACCCTAAAAAATATTGTTCATCGTCTTCTTCCTTGGACTTGTTGCTCCGCCGGTGAAGCTCAGCTGGCGGAGCTCAGCCAGCCAAATCTGGTCGCCAAGAAGGGTCGCCGAGGTCAGGTGACCTCGGGCATCGACCCCACGCACCGCCGTCACTGGGTTGCGCGGCCTCGGGCGACGTTGCACGAGGCCGCGCGACCCAAGCAGCGTTGCCAAAGGCCACGACCCGGAGCAACAATGGTGCGTGGGTCGCGCGACCCGGGCGATGGCGGTGCGTGGGTCGCACGACCCGCCGCCTCCCCACCACTACTGCCACCAGCCGCCTCCCCCACCACAACCACCAGCTCCAGCTGCCTCCCGATCATTCCCCTCTGCTTCAACATCTCCTCCTCTTTCCTTTTCTTTTTTTCTTTGTTCTTTTCACCTCAAAGCTACTTTGCAAAATACACCAAAATGAGATTATCCAAACACTTTGGCCTTCATCAAATGCCCATTCCTCTAAAGATACTTGGGGAAATGTAAAGCCATTTCCCCAAAGTTGTACCAAACGGGCCCTAAGTGCTAATTATATGTCAAACTCCATTCGATATGCCAAAATGATAAGCAGTCCATCATCCACTTTTTTTGGTTTCACAAAATCTAAGGACAACGACCAGCATTTTAAACAAAATCACACACATTGCCATGCAATATTACCTGGATTTGGGTAGAACCTTCTGCGATCATTGGGACATGCTACAAAAAGAGGATTTTGTTGATTGAAAATAGCTTGGCAAACCAGAACAAACCACTCGCGCAAGACACCAGGACCAGTTGCTTCCTCATTCTTAAATTCCATAAATATACCCCCATGCAAAGATTCAGCTTCTGCATTAGCTATATACTCGAATGATTCTGACAATAACTGAGACCTGTCAATCAGCATCTCATGTTGTTCCTCAAAGTCTTCTTTCACTTCAGGGAACATCATCATCACTAAGTGCCTCCTAGACTCAAAATCCATAATATCTTTGTGTTCAAGAAGCCATTTGTGATCATCATTTCGCTTCGCATAACGGACGACAAGCATACACAATGCACGCTTCCTCATGCTCAAAATTGTCCAAAATTCTTCCTCAGAACCCAAATAAAGTTTAGAAATGGCATTCAGTTCTTTCAAAATAGTAAGATATCGAGACCACGCTGGATGTGCAATATCAATTTCCCCACTTACCTTTGCAGATAAGCGCTGCTCCATTCCGGAAAGGCAGTCATTCATCTTCTTTAGCATGTCCTCAAAGATATGATAAAGCGATTCGACCTCTTCCTTACACAACAGAACATCGTGGTGTTCATTTTCCATAGGCAAAGAGATTGGATGCTCGAAACCCTTGTATCCAGACATTACAGTTCGCAGAGGGCGCAAGAACATCGTGAAATCATTGACATCGCTCCAACTCCCCACACTCGCTGCTGATATGAGGGACACTTCCATATCTTTGGACAACTTACCTGCCAGCTCTTTAACGAAAGGGAATATCTCTTTTATAGATATCGCTCTCTTTACACTTTCAGTATGTTCCGATACCCATTGAACCTTAATAACCTCCATCATCGACCCCAGACTACTCCGGCAAGACAAGTACAAGGGGTCATTAGAAGCTATTCTCCTGAGCAACTTACAAAACTCCAGCACTATTGGTGCACAGCGCGATCGCAAAGACTTTGGCAACTCAGTTATACATGATTCTAGGAAATGCCTAATTGACTCCTCAGCGTGCTCCTTGTTACCCCTAATTGACGACATGTAGAGCATAACAAGCGCCGCAGGTGCAGAGGATGACATAAATATCTGAAGATGCCCAGTAGCTGGATCACCATCATCCTTAGGAGTCATTGACAAGTATTCTGATATCCTAGTTCTAATAGTTTTAAGAGCATATGGCACAGTTTCACCTTTACAAAGACGGCAAACAAGAGAAATCATGTCATCGATGATTTGCCAAGCTTGCGGGTGCCCCGTGCTCCGCATTCGGCCAACCAAATGCAGCCCGGCATCGTTTTGGATAGCGCACTCGGCCAAAGATTTCTCGCACTGCAGCTGCTTCCCTCTATAAATCAGCCTCTGTTCAATGACGGGGATTCCAGTGATCAGTTGAATCCGCTCGTGCACCGACTGCACGGTATCGCTGGAATTGGCCTGGAAGACCAAGGTCTTGCCCTCCGAGATCATCCGCACGAAGAACTGGAGCCGCGAGGCGAAGGCCAGGCGGGCGGACGGCAAGGGGGAGTGCGGCAGGGGCCAGGGCACCCGGCCGGAGCTCGAGCTGCTGGCGTGGGCGAACGCGGGGTGCGGGTGCTGCACGGAGTACAGCTCGTCCTTTCGCATCCGAATGCTGAGTAAATCGGCCGCGAACTCGTCGTCGTCGAAGGCCGTAGGGGCATAATCGTCCAACTTTCGCTTCGCGGCGGCGGAGGCGAGCCGGCGGCTGTCGTTCGCGGGGTTGGGATCGGCGAGCGAAGACATCAACGGCCCACGCGCCGCCGTGGACGTCGGTCGCCGCGGCGGGGGAGAAGGAGCTCAACGAGCCGGGGACGGCGGAGATCGCCGGGGGGGCCTCTAAAACCCTAGAATTCCGCTGATCGGGCGACGCCGCGGGGCAGCGGCTAGACAACAGAAACCCAGGAAACGCACCGGGCGGCCGAGCGAGCGGGGGCGGAAGGAGAGAGGAAGGCGGCGATCGGCGACGGCGACGGCGAGGCGGCGGGGGCGGCGGTGGTAGAGAGAGAAGCGATTTGGTGAGTGTGAAAGAGGAGAGAGAAAGAGAGAGAAAGCCGGCTCTGTGGAAGCAGCAGAGTCATCAATGGAGGTAGAGAGAGAGAGAGAGAGAGAGAGAGAGAGTTTTAGACTGTCTTCTTACGCTAAGAGGAAATCAAAGACAAAAAGGAAAAAAAAATATATTAATAAGAAGAGGAAGGAAGGAAGGAAGGAAAGGAGGCGGGGAGGGTTCAGGTGGAGGAGGCCGCACCAACTTTTCATGAGCCTCGTTTCCCCTTTTTTTTTTTTTTTTTTTTTTTCATTTTTTGGCCATTTTTCGTAAATGTAATGAATATATTGCTCGATTTATACGCCCAAAATTCACTTTTGATTTCCTGCTCGTTTATTGAAAAAATGGGTGATTTTCTACCATGTGTGGTAGTTGCGCTTATCCTAATCGAGGATCTAGTTTTTTTTTTTTTTTTTTTTCCGTCGATTTTTCGTTGTGATCGGGAGCCAGAGTTTTTTAAGATTAAGGTTTCCGAATAATTTGGCTTCCAAAATTGCATTCAATATCGCCAATCATGAAGATCTGCCTTGCTCAAAATTTAAATTAAGTAATTTCCTAATTATATCAATTTGCGTCATCATAAATGAGGGTAATTATTATATTACGTCTTTTGAACGGCTTGAAAATATTAAGAAGTTCAATAAGTATGATCAATACCACTAGATAAACTTCTTTTCAAATTGTAGGATCTATTTTTTAGTTTTTTCGTTATGATCAAAGGTGAATTTCAAATGAATTTTGCGCTTGCCTAATTAGGCGACCTTTATGACTAGCTAGAAGGTAAAGCGGCTTCACTTATAGTACACGATTGGAGAAGATAAACGAGTTGTATTCCACCTCGATGATCTTAAAGATTTGTCGTTCTCAAAATTAAGGTAAGTAATTTCTTGGCATATGCACTTGCATCACCATGAACAAGGTTAATTATCATGGTACAATTTTCAGGTTGCATTTGTCTAGATGACACTTTTTTTAAAATGGTGGTGCTCCATTAATCTTTCTATTTTTAACCATCATAATCTTGTCAAGAAATTCAATATAATTAAAAGGGTATCATATATAATGGGTAAAGTTTGTTCTTTTCGATTTCGTTATTTTTAGGCGGGGAAAAGACTTGGGTTGTTTTCGGATAATTACTTACGTGCATGGAATTAGGAAAAAAAATAGTGATATCTCAATAAAATTAAAAGTCAAAGGTTGTTTTTTTTTTAAAAATTTATGAAAAATAAAAAAGAAAAAGCCAAAGGTTGATGCGGCAAGAAGGTACAAAAGTTAGGGAATACGCACGGTCCCCGGGGTGAGGTCATCTACATGAAATCGTCGCTCTATAGAATATTTCTTGTGGTTTGAATATCACAAAGCATATCCATTTCAGCCGGTCCATATGAACATATCGTCCCGTCTCCTTCTCATCATAAAAAAAAAAAAATTAGGTTTAAATAAAATTATTGATATGTGAATATCACACCATATCAGAACTTAGAAGTTTGCCATTGTGGAGTGCTAATCTCATAATTGATTTTAATTTGGAATTTGGCAACAATCGATCTCCTCATCGATTATATTAGATCATCATTATTATCTATTAGTGTGTTGCAAAATTGCAATTTACAAGGCATGGGTAGGTTTGTTGTATTTACATTCGTAATTCGACTACATTACCATCTCCAATTAGTTGACTTAGTTGGGAGAAATCCTCATGAGATGACATAATCGTAGTTGTTTTGCACTTTCTTATCCTTGTCTCTTCGTGATACGAAAGTTACACATAATTTCAAGTTGACATGAGTTAAGATTTTTTTTATGGTAGACCTTAGAGTCTAGACAAAACCCGCCCATTTGCCTTTTGGGCATCTTGGGGTTGGGTGATCGAGGGCATCATTCGGCTCATGATCATCTCAAATTTTGCTATTTTACTTTCAAAATTATTTCAATTTATTTTTTTGGTTGAAAATTTCGTATATTTTAGACAATGAATCCATGCCCCCATTCCTAAATTCCGATGTTTATAAAAATGAATAAATGAAAAACTTTTTTATCGTCCATGAAAAATGTTTAGATATAAATTGTTTTCGCTAATAAAAAAAAATTCATCAACTCATGATTTCAAGCAATTCATCAACTCGTGATTTCAAGCAATAAAAAAATCATTTATAGGAAATTTTTCTCCAAATTATTTATTTTCCGCGAAACAAATATATTAAGTTTTAAGATTATATAAAAGAATTAGAGATTCTTCATGATTTAGATCTACCACACATGCGCATGCGCCCCTCCCCCCCAACAGACACACACACACACACACACACACACACATATATATATGTGTGTGTGTGCGCGCACGTTTAAAGTCAGAACTCGAAGAATATTAGTTTCTATGCTCGCCATGTAAAAGTTAACATTATTTACGTCATTACCGCGTGGCATGAGTTTGCCACATTGTCTATATTTGACTAATTAACTTTTGTCTATTGATTTGCCATTCTCAAATATCTACTAGTTATTAACAATTAATGGTTAAAATTAAGATGGATAAAAATAAAGTATCTTTAAAGATAGTCCGAAGCTTATTGGACCGACCAATAAATAGAGAAAATTTAAGAAAAAAATCTTGATATTAAGGTCTCAACATTTATTTCTTTCGACTTACCTCATTGTTTATGAATTTGAAAAATTATAAAAAGTATCGTTAAATATACCATTTATCCATTTGATGTGAGATTCAGTCAAAACACGAAATATATTTTGTCACATTATTGATACTCGTAATTTCATTAACTAAGTGAATAACGTATTAAATTAAATTAGAACAATTTAAAGAACAAATCATTTTATACACTTGGATAAATTCCACTGATTTTCACTCAGTTTTAACATTACAATAAAGACTGAGAATTTTAATAGAATTCAGGTTAATTATATATAGTAAAGCCGGGATCAGTGAGAACATTTACTCATGTACTCGCCGCATGGAAGATTACCTTGTCTCTATGCTTCCCACATAGTAAGCGACATGCCGTAATTATGCCACATGGCCTATATCCTACCCATTAGCATATGTTTATTGACTCATCATTCCCAAATTTCTTGCACCAATTAATTTAAAATTTAATTTAAATATTGAATAAAATATCTTAAAAGGTACTCTTGAATATATACAAGCAATAGCATAGTTAACATAAATAAAAAATATATTCAAATCGATTCACAAAGATTAATCTCCTTCGATTTTTTATTTTTAGGTTTTTTTGGTCAAAAGCAAATATTTTCATTCGTATCTCAGTATCTCAAAATTATACATAAAAGGTTCAAAACAAAGTATCTTTGGTCAAAAGCCCTATGCATCCATGTGGTGCATGACTGCATACATTCAACGATGGCCTATACCTATTTGATCAGAAAATGAAGTCCCGCAAAGGGGATGAGCTTCCCTTCATCCTGCACCCAAACTTTATTTATACCCTGCATCTATAAATATATGTATGAACAGTTAAAAGAGGGGAGCAACAAAGACCTCAACGACAGAAGATAGAACGAGACAAAATATCTACAACACCCCCGTTAATCGTCCAATGATAGATCAGATGGTTATGATGCCCTATACGCTGTACAAGTTGAGAGATCTGAATCTTCTATGTGCAATTAAGGACTTTTTCCTCCCCAAAATGATGATGAAATCAAATTGTCACCCGGTACCGAAGCTGCAGCCTACAAGTTCTTGAGCGATGATGGAAAGGCGCTGTTGCATGATGGTCATGCTGGGATAAGGTGGAAAGCGCAGACGATAAAAGCATGTATGGGATGATGGTAGGCGGCTCACGTGCTCCTCCGTAGACTTGTATATGTAAAGGCGAGACGCCAAACCCCGAAATCCCTCCACAGGCAGATACTTCACCGACGTCCAGAAGAAAAGGATATTCTTTTTCTGCTGTGGTGACATTTCGCTGACAATCTGCATTGGATTTACCAAGAGTACGAAATTGAAGAGAAAAGTAATGCAGAATTTCCATTACAACATATAAAATCAGTGAAGATAATTTTATGCCAATTAGGGAATTAACTAGATCTCTCGAGCCATATCTAGAGGATCGTTCACCAACAGTAATGACGTATCTTCAGGACCTACATTTTGATCCTGTGATGCAAAATTGCATCTCATCACTACTCTTCTGCAATAGTTCAGCACTAAATTACCATGACTAGAGTGTTATTGGAGGAAACTTTCCACAAGTCCAACCCAAAGAAAGCTGCAATCTAAAAACCATACAAGAGAACAAACACATTATGCATCCAACAATCCCAGTCTGTCCATAATGCATTGCCATGGCAACTAGCCTCCACCATGCATCTTGCATGGTTGAGTCACAGAGCCCAGACATCAGGAATTTTCATCTTTCGTACTTTATATTAAAAATCTGATGCCTTTTAAAGCAACGACAATCTTTCCTCCCCACAGAGTCCAGACTAAGAAACGCAGAGAACCATTTTTATGCTTGAGATAGTCAAGAAAGCATCTGTACAGATTATCTTTCAGGAGCACACACCTGCAAACCTAGCCATGTAAATAGAGCCCATGCTAACATAACAATGCTTCTTACTTCTTTAGTAAGTTTTGGTTGATAAAGACAGGTACAATGAAATTGCACCTTGCACTTGCGTGAGGAATTGGATGACTTACCAAGTTACCATTAATAAGCAAGCATACTAAGGACATAAGCAAGTGATAACCTTCTCACCTAGCAGGACAACATGTACTTCTGGTATGGAGAACTTGATCACACAGTTTAAAATGTTCCTCCAAGATTATGTTGGACAGAAGAAGAGAGGTTTGCATCCATGTGGAATGTCTAAGCAAATTTTAATAGATTGATTCTGTGATACATTCTAAGTTCAAGGGTTTCTAAACAAAAGTCTAATTCAGCAAATTTTCCCAGAGCATGCTCAGACTGACCAACTATTGGTTCCAGCTGCAAATTTAATGACTATAAGAATAAATTGAAAGAAGCTAATAATTGACCACTTCCATAACTCAAGGCCACGTTATCTCCAGTGGGAAGAAATGATGCACCCACAGATTAGACAAGCTAATTATGTCTAATAAACATATCTACTCAAGTCCCCAATTAGATGAAGCATTCTGACTGTGCATGGCTGATTGCCCGCTTTGGCTAAGCTAATTTTAGATAAGTAACCTTATGAAAATTAGAGGTATGCTAGGATTTTAGTAAATTTGCTATATCTACTATATAACTCAAATTCAAAGTTTCTTGTTTCTACTTAGAGTTAGATTTCAGCAGAATTCATGAATATGATTTAATGCAGTTTACTGAATTCAACCCATTCTTTGCTTCTGAATTCTGTCATAGAATAATGTTATCACTCATGATGCTTAAATGAACCCAACAGTGCTGCCTATAAGCTTTAGGCGTAATGTCCAAAGGAATTTACTCATGGCAATATCCTCCCTAATTAGGATTCAAGTCCAGCTTCGTCTTTGAGATCCAAAATTTTACATAATATGGAAAACAGAATATGAAACGCCACAGGCCTACAGTGATGAAAAGATCATGAGAAAAAAGATAATAAAAGGACAAACCAGATAACATTCAAACAAACCACCATATGCACAGAGAGATTATTGACTCAAAAGGTAACAAATTAAATAATAAAATCCACAAACACAGGCACATACCTTCCAAAACCAGACTATCTGAGGATCATTAGATTTGTAACCATTGTACTCTGTGTGTGCCTTCCAATCTTCAACAGAAATATCATTCTCACTCCCGTGTAGCATTTGATCAATATCTTCAAGCTTTAAACTTTGAAAAAAGAACTTCTGCAACCTCAAGTCGCTAAGAATATCACCAAAACCTTGTGCAAAATGCGATACCTGTTGAGAGATTGAGGTAACAAACCGATGTTTTATAAGGAGATCAACATAATCATTCCTATTCTTGCTATTCACCACCATGCCCTTCCCACCATCAAAGAGTTCCACGACTCTCCTCAATCCCAACTCCTCAACTTCTCTCACGAATGTTAGTCCTAAAGCATCAGAATCAATAGATTCAGCATCCATTTCCAGAATCTGCTTGCAGCTCTTATACATGTAAGGATCCGCATCTCTTATGTCTTCCAGAGAAATAGAATATCCACCCAATTGCAAGAAAAATACCCGATCCAAAACAATCCCTACTTGTACTTTATGCATCAGAGCTAAGCCTATCATTCGACCAGAGAAGTTGAAATACTTGAGGTGCAGGGGTTCCACCGTAGAGGCTGCATACCAGTAAAACAACAGAACTCAGGTAATCATCATGACCAATGTCAAATAGAGGACTTATATGTAGAGACAGAGGACAAGATAAAATAAATCATCTTAAATGTTCAAATTGCAAAACAATCAAGTGTTGATTGTCAATACTGATAAGACATTTAAAACAAAGGTAATGGAACTGTAATAACAGAAGGGCAAGGTGACCACACGAGTAGATCTCAAAAGTTTTTTTTTTTTTTTTAAAATAACTATCAACAGCCCAGCAATCCCCCAAGAAACTTTTTATGTACCCACAGCTCCATGTAGGCACCAATTATAAAAAAAAAATTTCCCCAAAGAGATGAAGAATAACAAACTACAAGAACCAAGGGTAAAAGAGAGATTCACATAAGAAAACATGAAATGAAAATACATTTTCACTCCTAAAAAGTCATGTGCATTGCGCATGTTAACTGAAATTGTAATGGAGGATTAATGGCTGTCACAAAATGAAATTTAGGAGAGTAATATGTTGCCGTTGAAAGTTAAGGGGCAAACACGTACAACCTAAAGTTTAAGGGGTTTTGCATTTTCCTCTTGTATGAGATTTAAATACTCTACATCTAGCATGCAATTTCATTAAGACTTCAAGGTCATTGAACTGAATGAATTCCAAGAAACAACCCCGAATTCCTAATAGGCAAAAATAATAGCAAAAACTCAACTCTATCCCCTGGACCAATCTTGCGTTTGTAAGGTCAACTTTCCAGCTGACACAACCCCCCAATTACTTTGATCAAATCTTTATCTTTGTACAGCAATAAAACCAACTATTAAGCCTTAACTGACAACATAAAGCCATATGATCCATAATATGACGTTTCACTCCACTGTGTATCTAGTTCTCCGAGACTATCTTTGTCACAAAGAATAATTGTGTGGTCTGCAAAGAGAAGGGGTTCAACATGCCAAATAACCAGGTTGCCTAAAAAACCCATACTTCCAAAACCATATCGAAAATTTTTAGTTAAACCATGGCCTTGTTCAGACCAAATTCATTTGATCCAGTCCAACAGATTGGTTTCAGGTCAAAAAGTGTTAAATAAACGAAGATCAAAACTTGACTGATTGACCCATTTGGTTTGACTTTTTTTAACTATCTTTACCATTTGTCCTTTAGCAAAGTAGTCTCTAAAAATTTACTCATTATCTACTTGGCAGGATTGACCCCCACTTTCCATTCCTCAAAAGCCCCAATATCATGATCTACCATCACCTTCGGATTAAAGGTTTAGCCTTTCTCTTCTTCCTACAAGAAAAGACTTTCAAACCCATCTATCATCATCTTTGAACTATTAGCCACCATAGCTCATTTATAGTTAGTACTCATCCAGTGACACAACCTCTCTCTCTCTTTGCACGAGAGCACGCTGGCAGTTGCAGAAGAAGCAAGAAAAACAAGAGACAGAAATATCAAACGAGCAATAGTAGGAAGGCAAAGAAAATGGATTAAAACTACGTATTGAACCTAACTGACTGGGTATTTGGGCAGTTCATCAATACTTCGTGCTGTTTGTTCAACTTTTCTATCCAAAACTCTTGGTTCTGATTCTGTTTTGGTGGAAACCAAACAGGAATGTTATAGCTACCAACTCGCTCATATTCACTCTACATACTAGAGCTATAAGTGCTAATTATATGTCAAACTCCATTCAATATACTGAAATGATAAGCACTCCATCATCCACTTTTTTTGGTTTCACAAAACCTAAGGACAACAACCAGCATTCTTAAACAAAATCACACACATAGCCATGCAATATTACCTGGATTTGGGTAGAACCTTCTGCGATCATTGGGACATGCTACAAAAAGAGGATTTTGTTGATTGAAAATAGCTTGGCAAACCAGAACAAACCACTCGCGCAAGACACCAGTACCAGTTGCTTCCTCATTTTCAAATTCCATAGATATACTCCGATGCAAAGATTCAGCTTTTGCATTAGCTATATACTCGAATGATTCTGACAATAACTGAGACCTGTCAATCAGCATCTCATGTTGTTCCTCAAAGTCCTCTTTCACTTCAGGGAACATCATCATCACTAAGTGCCTCCTAGACTCAAAATCCATAATATCTTTGTGCTCAAGAAGCCATTTGTAATCAGCTCTTCGCTTCGCATAACGGACAACAAGCATACACAATGCACGCTTCCTCATGCTCAAAATTGTCCAAAATTCTTTCTCGGAACCCAAATAAAGTTTAGAAATGGCATTCAGTTCTTTCAAAATAGTAAGATATCGAGACCACGCTGGAGATGCAATATCAATTTCCCCACTTACGTTTGCACTTAAGTGCTGCTCCATTCTGAAAAGACAGTTATCCATCTTCTTTAGCATGTCCTCAAAGATATGATAAAGCGATTCCACCTCTTCCTTACACAACAGAACATTGCGATGTTCACTTTCCATAGGCAAAGAGAATTGATGCTCGATACCCTTGTATCCAGACATTACAGTTCGTAAAGGGCGCAAGAACATCGTGAAATCACGGATATCACTCCAAGTCCCCGCACTCGCTATTGTATGAAGGGACAATTCCAAATCTTTGGACAACTTGTCTGCCAGCTCTTTAACAAAAGGGAATATCTCTTTTATAGATATTGCCCTCTTTACACTTTCGGTATGTTCCGATACCCATTGAACCTTAATAACCTTCATCATCGACCCCAGACTACTCCGGCAAGACAAGTACAATGGGTCATGAGGAGCTCTACTATTGAGCCGCCTACAAAAATCCAGCATTATTGGTGCACAGTGCGATTGCAAAGACTTTTTCAACTTAGTTATACATTCTAGGAAATGCTTAATTGACTCCTCGGCGTGCTCCTTGTTACCCCTAATTGGCGAGAAGTAGAGCCTAACAAGCGCCTTAGGCGCAGAGCAAGACATAAATATCTGAAGATGCTCAGTAGCTGGATCACCATCTTTCTTAGGAGTCATCGACAAGTACTTCGATATCTTAGTTTTAATAGTTTTAAGAGCATAGGGCTCGGTTTTACCTTTACGAAGGTCGTGAGCAAGCGAAATCATGTCGCCAATGATTCGCCAAGCCTGCGGGTGCCCCTTGCTCCTCATTCGGCCGACCAATTGCAGGCTGGCATCATTTTGGATGGCACACTCGGCCAAAGATTTCTCGCACTGCAGCTGCTTCCCTTCATGAATCAGCCTCTGTTCAGTGACGGGAATTCCAGTGATCAGTTGAATCCACTCGTGCACCGACTGCACGGTATCGCTGGAATTCGCCCGGAAGACCAAGCTCTTGCCATCGGTCCTCACGAAGAACTGGAGCCGCGAGGCGAAGGCCATCCCGACGGTATCGCTCGAATTCGCGGCGGCTGTCGTTCGGGGGGAGGAGCTCAAGGAGGCGGGGCGCGAGCCGGGGAAGCGGAGATCGCCGGGGGCCTCTAAAACCCTGAAATTTCACTGATCGGGCGACGCCGCAGGGCAGCAGCTAGGCAAGAAATCCCAAGAAACGCACCGGGCGGCCCAGCGAGCGCGGCCGGGAAGGAGAGAGAAAGACGGCGATCGGCTATCGGTGATCGGCGGCGGCGGCGGCGGCGGCGATAGAGAGAGAAGCGATTTGGTGAGTGTCAAAGAGAGAGAGAGAGAGAGAATGAGAGAGAATGTTAAGAAGTTCAATAAGTATGAATCATTATCGTATGCGCCTACCAAAATTCACTTTTAACCGCTGGATAAACTTGTGTGGTAGTTTTTCTAATTGAGGATCTAGTTTCTTTTTTTTTTTTTTTTTAGATTTTTGTTATGATCAAAGGTGAATTTCAAATGAATTTTGCGCTTGCCTAATTAGGCGACCTTTATGGCTAGCTAAATGGTAAAGCGGCTTCACTTATAGTACACGATTGGAGAAGATAATCATGTTGTATTCCATCTCGATGATCTTAACCATTTGTGGCTTCTCAAAATTAAGGTAAGTAATTTCTCGGCATATACACTTACAATGCCATAAATGAGGATACTTATCATGTTACAATTTTCGGATTACATATGTCTAGATGAAACTTTTTTTAAAATCATGGTGCTCCATTAATCTTTCTGTATCCAACCATCAAAATCTTGTCAAGAAATTCAATATAATTAAAAGGGTATCACATATAATGGATAAAGTTTTTTTTTTTTATTTTGTTATTTTTAAGCGTTGAAAAGACTTGGGTTGTTTTCGGCTAATTACTTACGTGCGTGGAATTAGAAAAAAAAAAATAGTGATATCTCAATAAGATTAAAAGTCAAAGGTTTTTTTTTTTTAATTTTCTCAAAAAAAAAAAGAAAAAGCCAAATGTTGATGCGGCAAGAAGGTACAAAAGGGGAGTACGCACGGTCCCCGCAGTGAGGTCATCTACCTGAAATCGTCGCTCTATAGAATATTTCTTCCGGTTTGAATATCACAAAGCATATCCATTTCAGCCGGTCCATATGAACATATCGTCCCGTCTCCTTCTCATCATAAAAAAATATATAGATAGATTTAAATAAAATAATTGACATGTGAATATCACACCAAATCAGAACTTGAAAGTTTACCATTTTGGAGTGCTAATCTCATAATCGATTTTAATTTGGAATTTGGTAACAATCGATCTCCTCATCGATTAAATTACATTTCATTATTATCTATTAGTGTGTTTAGTTGTTTTATCTAGGCAAAATCGCAATTTACAAGGCATGGGTAGGTTTGTTGTATTTAAATTCGTGATTCCACTGCATTACCATCTCCCATTAGTTGACTTAGTTAGGAGAAATCCTCGTGAGATGACATAATCGTAATTCTTTTGCACTTCCTTATTCTTGTCTCATCGTGATATGAAAGTTACACGGAATTTCAAGTTGACATGAGTTAAAAAATAAATTTATGGTAGACCTTAGAGTCTAGACCAAATCCGCCCATTTGCCTTTTGGGCATCTTGGGGTTGAGTGATCAATCCCGTCATTCGGCTCAAGATCATCTAAAATTTTGTTATTATACTTTCAAAATTATTTTGATTTATTTTTTCGGTTGCAAATTTTGTATATTTTAGACAATGAATCCATGCCCAATTCCTAAATTCTGATGTTTGTAAAAATGAATAAATGAAAAAAAATTATCGTCCATGGAAAATATTTAGATATTAATTGTTATTGAATAATAAAAAAATTTCATCAACTCATGATTTCAAGAGATAAAAAAATCATTTATAGGAAAAAAATTCCAAATTATTTATTTTCCGCGAAACAAACGTATTAAATTTTAAAATTACATAAAAGAATTAGAGATTCTTCATGATTTAGGTCTAGATCTGCGTGCACACAAATATATATGCGCACGTTTAAAGTCGGAACCCGAAGAATATTTATTTCTATGCTCGCCATGTAAAATAAACAAATTTACACGTCACCAAGTGGCATAAACATATATTTGACTAATTAACATTCGTTTATTGATTTGCTATTCTCAAATATGTACCAGTTATTAACAATTAACGCTTAAAATTAAGATGGATAAAAATAAAGTATCTTTAAAGATAGTCTGAAACTTATTGGACCGACCAATAAATATAGAAAATTTAAGAAAAAAATCTTGATATTAAGAGCTCAACATTTATTTCTTTCGACTTACCTCATTGTTTATGAATTTGAAAAATTATAAAAAGTATCTTTAAATATACCATTTATCCATTTGATGTGAGATTAAGTCAAAACATGAAATATATTTTGTCACATAATTGATACTCGTAATTTTATTAACTAGTGAATAACGTATAAAAATTAAATTAGAATAATTTAAAGAACAAATCATTTTATACAATTGTATAAATTCCACTGATTTTCACTCAGTTTTAACATTACAATAAAGACTGAGAATTTTAATAGAATTCACGTTAATTATATATAGTAAAGCCGGGAGCAGTGAGAACATTTACTCATGTACTCGCCGCATGGAAGATTACCTTGTCTCTATGCTTCCCACATAGAAAGCGACATGCCATAATTATGCCACATGGCCTATATCCTACCCATTAGCATTTGTTTATTGACTCATCATTCTCAAATTTCTTGCACCTATTAATTTAAAATTTAAATTTAAATATTGAATAAAATATCTCAAAAGGTACTCTTGAATATGTACAAGCAATAGCATAGTTAATATAAATAAAAAATATCTTCAAATCAATTCACAAAGATTAATCTCCTTCGATTTTTTTTTTTATTTTTTTTTTTTGGTCAAAAGCAAATATTTCATTCGTATCTCAGTATCTCAAAATGATACATAAAAGGTTCAAAACAAAGTATCTTTGGTCAAAAGCCCTATGTATCCATGTGGTGCATGACTGCATACATTCAACGATGGCCTATACCTATTTGATCAGAAAAATGAAGTCCCGCAAAGGGGATGAGCTTCCCTTTCATCCTGCACCCAAACTTTATTTATACCCTGCATCTATAAATATATGTATGAACAGTCAAAAAGAGGGGAACAACAAAGACCTCAACGAAAGAAGACAGACGAGACAAAATATCTACAACACCCCATTTAAGCGTCCAATGATAGATCAGATGGTTATGATGCCCTATACGCTGTACAAGTTGAGAGATCTGAATCTTCTATGTGCAATTAAGGACTTTTTCCTCCCCAAAATGATGATGAAATCGAATTGTCACCAAGTACCGAAGCTGCAGCCTACATGTTCTTGAGCGATGATGGAAAGGCGCTGTTGCATGATGGTCATGCTGGGATAAGGTGGAAAGCTCAGACGATAAAAGCATGTATGGGATGATGGTAGGTGGCTGATGTCCTCCATAGACTTGTATATGTAAAGGCGAGACGCCAAACCCTGAAATCCCTCCACGGGCAGATACTTCACCGACGTCCAGAAGAAAAGGATATTCTTTTTCTGCTGTGGTGACATTTCGCTGACAATCTGCATTGGATTTACCAAGAGTATGAATTTGAAGAGAAAAGTAATGCAGAATTTCCATTACAACATATAAAATTAGTGAAGATAATTTTATGCCAATTAGGGAATTAACTAGGTCTCTCGAGCCATATCTAGAGGATCGTTCACCAACAGTAATGAGGTATCTTCAGAACCTACATTTTGATCCTGTGATGCAACATTCCATCTCATCACTACTCTTCTAAAATAGTTCAGCACTAAATTACCATGAGTAGAGTGTTATTGGATGAAACTTTCCACAAGTCCAACCCAAAGAAAACTGCAATCTAAAAACCATACCAGAGTACAAACACATTATGCATCCAACAATCCCAATCTGTCCATAATGTATTGCCATGGAAACTAGCCTCCACCATGCATCTTGCGTGGTTGAGTCACAGAGCCTAGACATCAGGAATTTTCATCTTTCTTATGTCTAGGAATTTTCATCTTTCTTACTTTTTATTAAAAATCCAATGCCTTTTAAAGCAAGGACAATCTTTCCTCCCCGCACAGTCCAGACTAAGAAATGCAGAGAACCATTTTTATGCTTGAGATAGTCAAGAGAGCATCTGTACAGATTATCTTTCAGGAGCACACACCTACAAACCTAGCCATGTAAACAGGGCCCATGCTAACATAAGAATGCTTCTTACTTATTTAATAAGTTTTGGTTGATAAAGACAGGTACCATGAAATTGCACCTTGCACTTCTGCGAGGAATTGAATGACTTACCATTCATAAGCAAGCATACTAAGGACATGAGTAAGTGATAACCTTCTCACCTAGCAGGACAACATGTACTTCTGGTATGGAGAACTTGATCACACAGGTTAAAATGTTCCTCCAAGATTATGTTAGACAGAAGAAGAGAGGTTTGCATCCATGTAAAATGTCTAAGCAAATTTTAGTAGATTGATTCTGTGATACATTCTAAGTTCAAGGGTTTTTAAACAAAAGTCTAATTCAGCAAATTTTCCCAGAGCATGCTCAGACTGACCAACTATTGGTTCCAGCTGCAAATTTAATGACAATAAGAATAAATTGAAAGAAGCTAATAATTGACCACTTCCATAACTCAAGGCCACGTTATCTCCAGTGGGAAGAAATGATGCACCCACAGATTAGACAAGCTAATTATGTCTAATAAACATATCTACTCAAGTCCCCAAGAAGATGAAGCATTCTGACTGTGCATGGCTGATTGCCCGCTTTGGCTAGCTAATTTTAGATAAGTAACCTACTGAAAATTAGAGGTATGCTAAGATTTTAGAAAATTTGCTATATCTACTTTAACTCAAATTCAAAGTTTCTTGTTTCAACTTACAGTTGGATTTCAGCAGAATTCATGAATATGATTTAATGCAGTTTACTGAATTCAACCCATTCTTTGCTTCTGAATTCTGTCATAGAATAATGTTATTACTCAGGAAGCTTAAATGAACCCAACAGTGCTGCCTATAAGCTTTAGGCGTAATGTCCAAAGGAATTTACTCATGGCAATATCCTCCCTAATTAGGATCCAAGTCCAGCTTCATCTTTCAGATCCAAAATTTTACATGATACAGAAAACAGAATATGAGGCGCCACAGGCCTACAGCGATGAAAAGATTATGAGAAAAAAGATAGTAAAAGGACAAACCAGATAACATTCAAACTACCATATGCAGAGAGAGATTATTGACTCAAAAGGTAGCATATTAAATAATAAAATCCACAAACACAGGCACATACCTTCCAAAACCAGACTATCTGAGGATCATTAGATTTGTAACCATTGTACTCTGTATGTGCCTTCCAATCTTCAACAGAAATATCATTCTCACTCCCGTGTAGCATTTGATCAATATCTTCAAGCTTTAAACTTTGAAAAAAGAACTTCTGCAACCTCAAGTCACTAAGAATATCACCAAAACCTTGTGCAAAATGCGATACCTGTTGAGAGATTGAGGTAACAAACCGATGCTTTATAAGAAGATCAACATAGTCATTCCTATTCTTGCTATTCACCACCATGCCCTTCCCACCATCGCAGAGTTCCACAACTCTCCTCAATCCCAACCCCTCAACTTCTCTCACGAATGTTAGTCCTAAAGCATCAGAATCAATAAATTCAGCACCCATTTCCAGAATCTGCTTGCAGCTATTATACATGTAAGGATCCGCATCTCTTATGTCTTCCAGAGAAATAGAATATCCACCCAATTGCAAAAAAAATACCCGATCCAAAACAATCCCTACTTGTACTTTATGCATCAGAGCTAAGCTTATCATTCGACCAGAGAAGTTGAAATACTTGAGGTGCAGGGGTTCCACCGTAGAGGCTGCATACCAGTAAAACAACAGAACTCAGGTAATCATCATGACTAATGTCAAATAGAGGACTTACAATCAGAGACAGAGGACAAGATGAAATAAATCATCTTAAATGTTCAAATTGCAAAACACTCAAGTGTTGATTGTCAATACTGATAAGACATTTAAAACAAAGGTAACGGAACTGTAATAACAGAAGGGCAAGGTGACCACACAAGTAGATCTCAAAAGTTTCTTAAAAAAAAAAAAAAAAAAAAAATAATCTATCAACAGCCCAGCAATCCCCCAAGAAACTTTTATGTACCCACAGCTCCATGTAGGCACCAATTATAAAAAAAAAAAAAAAAATCCCCAAAGAGATGAAGAATAACAAACTACAAGAACCAAGGGTAAAAGAGAGATTCACATAAGAAAAAATGAAATGAAAATACACTTTCACTCCTAAAAAGTCGTGCGCATTGCGCATGTTAACTGAAATCGTAATGGAGGATTAACGGCTGTCACAAAATGAAATTTAGGAGAATAATACGTTGCAGTTGAAAGTTAAGGGGCAAACACGTACAACCCAAAGTTGAAGGGGTTTTGTATTTTCCTCTTACTTGTATGAGATTTAAATACTCTACATCTAGCATGGAATTTCATTAAGACTTCAAGGTCATTGAACCGAATGAATTTCAAGTAAACAACCCTGAATTCCTAATAGGCAAAAATAATAGCAAAACTCAACTCTATCCCCTGGACCAATCTTGCGTTTGTAAGGTCAACTTTCCAGCTGACACAACCCCCAATTACTCCGATCAATCTTTATCTTTGTACAGCAATAAAACCAACAATTAAGCCTTAACTGACAACATGCAGCCATATGATCCATACTATGACGTTTCACTCCACTGTGTATCTAGTTCTCTGAGACTATCTTTGTCACAAAGAATAATTGTGTGGTCTGCAAAGAGAAGGGGTTCAACATGCCAAATAACCAGTTTGCCTAAAAACCCATACTTCCAAAACCACATCGAAAATTTTTAGTTAAACCATGGCCTTGTTCAGACCAAATTCATTTGATCCAGTATGACAGATTGGTTTCAGGTCAAAAAGTGTTAAATAAACGAAGATCAAAACTTGACTGATTGACCCATTTGGTTTGACTTTTTTTAACTATCTTTACCATTTGTCCTTTAGCAAAGTAGTCTCTAAAATTTTACTCATTATCTACTTGGCAGGATTGACCCCCACTTCTCATTCCTCAAAAGTCCCAATATTGTGATCTACAATCACCTTCGGATTAAAGGTTTAGCCTTTCTCTTCTTCCTACAAGAAAAGACTTTCAAACCCATCTATCATCATCTTTGAAATATTAGCCACCATAGCTCATTTATAGTTAGTACTCATCCGGCGACACGACCTCTCTCTCTCTCTCTCTCCTCTCTCTCTCTCTCTCTCTCTTCGCATGAGAGCACGCTGGCAGTTGCAGAAGAAGCAAGAAAAACAAGAGACAGAAATATCAAACGAGCAATAGTAGGAAGGCAAAGAAAATGAGTTAAACCTATGTATTGAACCTAACTGACTGGGTATTTGGGCAGTTCATCTATACTTCGTGCTGTTTGTTCAACTTTTCTATCCAAAACTCTTGGTTCTGATTCTGTTTTGGTGGAAACCAAACAGGAATGTTAAAGCTACCAATCCACTCATATTCACTCTACATACTAGAGCTATAAGTGCTAATTATATGTCAAACTCCATTCGATATGCCGAAATGATAAGCAGTCCATCATCCACTTTTTTTGGTTTCACAAAACCTAAGGACAACAACCAGCATTTTAAACAAAATCACACAAATCGCCATGCAATATTACCTGGATTTGGGTAGAACCTTCTGCGATCATTGGGACATGCTACAAAAAGAGGATTTTGTTGATTGAAAATAGCTTGGCAAACCAGAACAAACCACTCGCGCAAGACACCAGGACCAGTTGCTTCCTCATTCTTAAATTCCATAAATATACCCCCATGCAAAGATTCAGCTTCTGCATTAGCTATATACTCGAATGATTCTGACAATAACTGAGACCTGTCAATCAGCATCTCATGTTGTTCCTCAAAGTCCTTTTTCACTTCAGGGAACATCATCATCACTAAGTGCCTCCTAGACTCAAAATCCATACACAATGCACGCTTCCTCTTGCTCAAAATTGTCCAAAATTCTTTCTCAGAACCCAAATAAAGTTTAGAAATGGCATTCAGTTCTTTCAAAATAGTAAGATATGGAGACCAATCAATTTCCCCACTTACGTTTGCAGATAAGCGCTGCTCCATTCTGAAAAGGCACTCATCCATCTTCTTTAGCATGTCCACAAAGATATGATAAAGCGATTCGACCTCCTCCTTACACAACAGAACATCGTGGTGTTCATTTTCCATAGGCAAAGAGATTGGATGCTTGAAACCCTTGTATCCAGACATTACAGTTCGCAAAGGGCGCAAGAACATCGTGAAATCATTGACATCGCTCACACTAGCTATAGTATGAGGGAACAATTCCAAAACTTCGGACAACTTATCTGCCAGCTCTTTAACGAAAGGGAATATCTCTTTTATAGATATCGCTCTCTTTACACTTTCGGTATGTTCCGATACCCATTGAACCTTAATAACCTCCATCATTGACCCCAGACTACTCCGGCAAGACAAGTACAATGGGTCATCAGAAGCTATTCTCCTGAGCAGATTACAAAACTCCAGCACTACTGGTGCACAGCACGATCGCAAAGACTTTGGCAACTCAGTTATACATGATTCTAGGAAATGCTTGATTGACTCCTCGGCATGCTCCTTGTTACCCCTAATTGGCGACATGTAGAGCAAAACAAGCGCCTCAGGCGCAGAGCATGACATAAATATCTGAAAATGCCCAGTAGCTGGATCACCATCTTTCTTAGGAGTCATTGACAAGTACTCCGATATCTTAGTTCTAATAGTTTCATAGGGCACGGTTTCACCTTCACAAAGGCGGCGAACAATCGAAATCATGTCGTCGATGACTTGCCAAGCCTTCGGGTGCCCCGTGCTCTGCATTCGGCTGACCAATTGCAGGCCGGCATCATTTTGGATAGCACACTCGGCCAAAGATTTCTCGCACTGCAGTTGCTTCCCTCCATAAATCAGCCTCTGTTCAATGACAGGAATTTTAGTGATTAGGTGAATCCGCTCGTGCACCGACTGCACGGTATCGCTGGAATTCGCCTGGAAGACCAAGCTCTTGCCACCGGTCCTCACGAAGAACTGGAGCCGCGAGGGGAAGGCCATCCTGACGGTATCGCTGGAACGGCGGAGGCGAGGCGAGGCGGCGGCTGTCGTTCGGGGGGGAGGAGCTCACGCGCCGCCGTGGACGTCGGTCGCCGGGGCGGGGGAGGGGCTCAAGGAGGCGGGGCGCGGGAGGCGGAGATCGCCGGGTGCCTCTAAAACCCTGGAATTCCACTGATCGGGCGACGCCGCCGGGCAGCAGCTAGACAACAAAAACCCAAGAAACGCACCGGACGGCCCAGCGAGCGCGGCTGGGAGCAGAGAGAAAGACGGCGATCGGCGATCGGCGACTGCGGCGGCGGCGGCGGCGGAGGCGAGAGAAGCGATTTGGTAAGTGTGGAAGAGAGAGAAAGAGAGAGAGTCGGCTGTGTGCAAGCAGCAGAGCAATAAATGGAAGCAGAGAGAGAGAGCTTTTTTAGACTGTCTTGTTACGCTAAGATAAAACCAAAGACAAGAAGAAAAAAAAATATTAATAAAAATATTTTTTTTCTTTTCCTTTTTCCGCTTTTCGTAAATGTAACAAATATATTCCTCGATTTATCGTATGCACCCAAAATTCACTTTTAATTTCCTGCTTGTTTATTGAAAAAATGGATGATATTTTACGACGTATGGTAGTTGTGCTTGTCGTAAATGAGGATCTAGTTTCTTTTTTGTCAGTTTTTCGTTGAGATCAGGAGCCGGAGTTTTTTAAGATTAAGGTTTCTGAATGCATAATCGGGCATAGTTATATAGGGTTCGAAGGGCCGGTGGTGACGCTTAGGGTGCACGGTTGTAGAGTGATTCGGCTTCCAAGATTGGAGTCGGAGTTTTCGGATAAAGTTTCTATACACCTAATTGGGCAGAGTAATGTGGGGTTCAGTAGTCAAGCGGCTATGCTTATGATGCGCGATTGGAGAGAAAATTGACTTAGCTCCGAAATTACATTCAATATTGCTAATAATGAAGATCTGCCGTGCTCGAAATTTAAATTAAGTAATTTCCTGATCATATAGACCCGTGTCGCCATAAATGAGGGTAATTATTTTGTTACGTTTTTTGAACCGCTTGAAAATATTAAGAATTTCAGTAAGTATGAATCGATACTATTAGATGCAAATTGTGCAATCCTAAGATCTCCATAACCAGAACAAGAACATGCATAATTGAGTAGAAAGATTAAGGCACCTGATTTGGAATCTATCGTTCTTGAAGCGGAAGCGGAAAACCGATGTTTCACGCGCAAGTACTTCTCCTCTATTACCCTCCGTATCACTGGCTCAATGAGACGGCCCCTCACCCTTTAGCGCTAGGTTAACGCTTCTTATGTGCGGATACATGTGAGAATTCGGATTAGATGAGAGATTTGAACACTATTTATAGAGTTTTCAACCAGGCCCCCTCGTTACGGGTCAAGCTCAACTCAGCACACACTAACCAGCCCCATATTAGACTAATTAAGAAACATTCTATCTCGCCTTAGACCAATCTCGTTTTACGGTAATCATAAAACAGTAAATTACAATATCAATTAATATAGTTCACATTAGGAAAACTCTTACATTCTCCCACTTGGACTATATTAATTGAAATTGTACTATATGTGCGCACATTGGTCTAAAGATAATTCTTAATAGTCAATCATATCCCATAAAGTCTCAAACACCGAATCATCGCGGTAACTGCATGTATACACACAGAGCCTTCCATAATCACGAGTACTTTCAACTTTATTAATATGGATTCAATATGGTAGTGTGGCAAATGGATAACATTTCTCATAGAGAGCCCCATTTGTCAGTCACCATTTTCTTACCTTAAGCGTCACAAAAAACTTGTGCCACTAGAGAATGTCTTTATGGTTCCAATGAACCCATATATGCCTTGTCCTTGCGGTTAACTTTTCTTTATGTATAACAAGACATATGCATAAGTCTAATAACTGGATGCCCCTAACCTTCATTCAAGGTTTATACAATAGCTTGAGACTTTATCAATATGTATTCAACATAATAACAACACATTCAAAAATATTTTATTGAATGCAAAAGTTGATACATATCAAACTGTTACTAAGTGTAACGAACATAGATATGAACTTTATCAAAGTAAAGCCAAAATAACTCCCACTAAACAAGAGCATCTCATGATGCTCTTAAGCTCATATCAATGACATGTCATTCAAGAACAAAATAACGAAGTTCTTTAGTTAGTGGATCTGCAACCATATTATCTGTGAAAATATGCTATATTATAACATCACATTTATGTACTGTTTCTTTATGGTAAAAAATTTGACTATCAAATATATAGACCCCTTGAGACTTCTGTAGTTAATAAAAATACTACAAATTTAGGGGGTGTTAGTGTTCTTTTTTTCTGTTTATAAACAAAAATTCTGTTTTTTTGTTCAGGGGACAAAAAAGAACATAAACGCGTTTGTTTGCGTTTTTGTTCCAAATCGTTTTTTTTCTCGGGAACAAGAAAAGAACAGAAACAAGAAACAAGAAAAACTTGTTTCTTGTTTACGGAACAATTTTGAGAAATAGATTTTCTCTCTCTTCCTTAATTTCTTCTCTTTCTTTTCTTTTTCTTTTCTTATTCTTTTTTTTGGCCGGTCGCCGGCCTCGGCCATGACTGGCAACCGGCCGTCGTGGGCTGGCGACCTCGCCGGAGTGTTGCGGGCCCCGGCGAGGCCACGCATCGCGCCGCGCCGGCGCGCCGGCTCGATGCGGATTTCGACCAAGGCGAGGCCGAGCCCAACCACGGCGAGGCTCAACCTCACCGGCCATGGCCGGCGGCCGGCAACCGGCCACAAGGAAGAAAAAAAGAAAAAAGAAATAAAAAAGAAATAAAATAAAAATATTAAAAAATTAAAAGAAACAAAAAAAGAACACAAATTTACCAAATGTATTTTCGTTCTTTTTTATTCTCGGAACAAGTTTACCAAACGCGTTTTTGGTCAAAAATTGTTCCCAGGAACAGAAATAGTTTTTCTATTTCTGTTCCCTGGAACAATTTTTGAACTGAAACACAAACAAACGCACCCTTATTGTCTCAATACAGCCGTATGGGTCGATTTATAAAGTTAAAAACTTTCAACTCCTTAATGAGGTTCCAGAGCCTAATAGCCCAAGTAACAGCCTAAAAGAATATTACTAACTTTGCTTACATAATAGAAGATGACATAAAAATTTATTTACTGCACTTCCTGCTAACATAAATATATATTCCGTTATTAATATCATGTCATCCTGACGGCCAGCAAAATTTTTCATCTAAATACCCTATTAACTGCAAGAATTGAACATGTCTGCAAATTAGAATATAATCTTTTGTCCTCTTTAAGTACCTTAAAATTTTCTTGGCAGCAACCCAGAGATCGCGTCCTAGATTTGACTGATTTCTGCCTAGAAAGCCCGTCTCAAAGACGATATTTAGTCTAATGCAAATTCAAGCATACATTATACTTTTAAGTGCACTTACACAAGGTACACCATTTAACTAGATTTTCTCAATATCTAAATAAGGACAATGTAATAGATTCGGTCCATCACCCTTAATGATAGGAGCAATTCCTAGCTTGCAATGATGTATATTGAATATTTCCAAAATACGATCAACAAATGTCCTCTGAGATAAGTCTAATAAAATATGACGAGAACAATTCTTACGGACATTAGTGCAAAGAACAATAGATGCCTCAAGGTCACTACTTGTAAGCAAAATATCATGTACATAGAGTATGAGAAAAATAAATTTCCTCCCACTGACCTTGCAGTATATATATATATATATATATATATATATATATATATATATATATATATATATATATATATATATATATATATATATATATATATATTGAATTACTTTTTTCCCAATTGAACAAAATAATAACACTATGAAACTTTAATAATATTGTCTAGAAACTTGCTTAAAACTATGAATAAGACTTTTCAGTCTACACATAAGTTTACTTGAATCATCTGCTGCAAAATCTTTCAATTACACTATATAGATTTTGTATTTATTTGGCGTAACTTCATATCAAAAATAAACTATTAATGTCACGTTCACTCTGAAAGAATCTTTAAAAGATACTAGAAAGAAATAATTATTTTTCACTATAAACTATCCACCCTTCTTTCAGCGTGAAGACTTTAGCTATCAGTCTAGCTTTAAACTCCACAATCTTTCTTTAAAATCCTTTTAGGTTTGTACGTCAATTTGCAACTAATAAACTTGTGATCTTTAGGCAAGTCAGAAAGTTTCCAAACACTATGACGTTTCATAGATTGCGTATCGCCTTTTATGGCATCTAATCACATACTTGATTGAAGATAAGAAACAACATTTATATATAAGTCACTAAATCAACCATGTAGTGGATATTGTAGTCATGCTCTCACAGATAGACTATATAGTCCGATGATACAACTGATCCTCTTGACCTAACAAATCTCTAGAATAAAGTTACAACCACTTCATTCTGCACTTGAGAGGTTTGAAAAATTTCATCATAACTATATTAAGAATAGTACCTTGAACCTCAACAAGTTTAGTCTATGGTATAGGAGATTCCACAATTGTCTATATAGGTAAAGACAAAGACACAGTGATCTTCCATCGCATTAATAGTCTGAGAGCAGTTATTCTCTACAACTACGTCGAACTCTAGAAACTTTACTATATGTGATTCCATAATTCTTATACCTTCATTATGGTCATAAAATCAATACCCCTTTGAACAATCTGGGATAAGATATAAAATAATTTTAAGTGAATCTAAATTCTAACGCACTTAATATTAGATTAGATAACCTCACTTTTGCATGACACCTCTAAATTTAATATGATTCAAGTAATTTATGTTCAGTCCATAACTCAAAAGAAGTTTATGAAACAACTTTGGTAATAAACACATTTTGTATGTGAAAACGTTGCTTTCAAAATACCAGCCCACAGAAGACCAGATAAATTAGTCTTACTAATCATACTCATCACCATGTTCATTATGGTGCAATTATGCCTTTTGGCCAAATCTTCTTGTCAGGATTTTCAAGTATAGTAATTAAATTACCACCCCAAAATTTATCAAGTATTTGACAAATGACCCTTTAAGTTATTCCGCATTGTCATACTTGTCAAAATACTCACTGCCATTATTAAACCCGACAACCTTTAAGACTAATTCTAACCAATTTATTCTTTATCTCGGTTATTTTATTTCCACAATAATCTATAGAAGTCTTTAGATAACCGTTAAGAGTAGATAGAATATCAACATTGTCAACTTTTCTACTCTTTCTTTAGACATGTGTGAGATTATTCTTTAGACAGAAAACTTTTAGAAATAACTTTTTCAACCTTATATGAGACGTATATATCATTAAGACTTAAACACAATCTTTGCATATGTGTTCTAATTTCGGTATTAAATAAGATATAATTTCAAGCCACTAAGGCTTCCATCATCTTTTAACAGTGCAGTCAGTAGACAAACCACTTTTCAAGTGTTCATGAATGGAACACTTCATGGATAGTAAACAAAATTTATTGCTCTTTTCTCAAGCAGCAAATCATATGTTCACTACTTAAAATTTGAACTAGTAAAAACCTCAATAATATTTGAGTTATTAATTACAAAAATGTGACTGAAAAACAAGCAATGTACATAATTAGCATCTTGTGAGCATTGTGTAACTTGACATACTAGTACATATCCAAAGAGCTACACACATAATCATATAATCACATTTGGGTAGAATACGTGACATGCAGTTGTACACTCCCCACATGATAGCAATTATGAGAATATATTCCAATCTTAGTGAATTCATCACCTTTGGGCATATGAACCACTAGGATCGGTCACTCCTCAACCACACCATCATGTATTCCTCCATGAACTAATACACAATCACCTCCTTTGGGAATATGACTACGCATTAGACCACAAGACATCCCAATCAATAAACAAGACCGATATTTCTCAAACACAATCAAGCGTCACAACTCAATTAAATCCTTGAAACTCTCTCATATTAGGGATATAAAATTTACTTCTCACATTCACCATATACATGTGATTTTAACTTTAGTGATATGGGCAGTAAATCACTAAAATCACATATCATGCTAATTACATTACTTTATTCATTAATAATATCGTTATTCATTAATAAAAATTAAAAATATTATATATATTATCAATGAATCAAGCTTTTATAACATTTATGTGATAACATACCTGTAACACAACACCTGTATTTCCAAAATCACAGAAAAATACAAGAAAAATACGCAAAAATATACTAAAAATACACGTATTTAGGGTTCTGTATGTATTTTCAAATCCATAAAATCATCAAACATGTAAAATAAATACACCACAACATATAGTATGATCATACGGACCTAATGCCACCAACCACGCACCGATCGAAGGTTCCACACGCGTACGTAACTGACCGGTTAAAACCGGTCCGACCGGTAGTAGTCCAACCGTCCCGGCTCGACCGCCCAGTCCGACCGGCTGACCGGTCCAATCCACCGTTGACTGGGTCGGGTCGGGTCGGGCCAAGGGGTCGGGTCGGGCCGTATAGTTGACGTCATCGTGATGTCAGCCTCCACGCGTGGGGGCACATGCTCGACGCCCTAGCGGCGCGTGGCTGCGCGTGGGGGCGCGTGTGGCCTCCCCTAGCGATGCACCGCCCACGGATTCGCTCGCCTCATCAAGCTCAATTTGAATTTGTGATTTAATTTTATTTTTATTGAACAAAAAATCTTGAAAATCACAAATTATGACAAAAATTTTATGCGATCAAGTTCTAGGGTTATGGTTGCTCCCACATGTTGGATGCAAATTGCGCAATTCCAAGATCTCTATAACCAGAACAAGAACATGCATAATTGAGTAGAAAGATTAACGCACCTGATTTGGAATCCATCATTCTTGAAGCGGAAGCGGAAAACCGATGTTCCACGCACAAGTTCTTTTCCTCTATGGCCCTCCGTATCACTAGCTCAATGAAACGGCCCCCTCACCCTTTAACGCTAGGTTAACGCTCCTTATGTGAGGTTACATGTGAGAATTCGGGTTAGAGGAGAGACTTGAACAATATTTATAGGGTTTCTAACTAGGCCCCCTCATTATGGGCCAGGCTCAACTCGGCTTATACTAGCCAACATCATATTAGACTAATTACAATATCAATTAATATAGTTCACATTAGGAAAACTCTTACAGGTACCGCTAGGTAAACTTCTTTTCAAATTGTGGGATCCATTTTTTTGATTTTTTCGTCCCGTCTCCTTCTCATCATAAAAAAATATATAGATAGATTTAAATAAAAAAATTGACATGTGAATATCACACCAAATCAAAACTTGGAAGTTTGCTATTTTGGAGTACTAATCTCATAATCGATTTTAATTTGGAATTTGATAACAATCGATCTCCTCATTGATTAAATTAGATTGTCGTTATTATATATTAGTGTGTTTAGTTGTTTTATCTAGGCGAAATCGCAATTTACAAGGCATGGGTAGGTTTGTTGTGTTTAATTTGTGATTCGACTACATTACCATCTCCCATTAGCTAACTTAGTTGGGAGAAATCCTCGTGAGATGACATAATCGTAGTTGTTTTGCACTTCCTTATCCTTGTCTCATCGTGATATGAAAGTTACACAGAATTTCAAGTTGACATGAGTTAAAAAAAAAATTTTATGGTAGACGTAAGAGTCTAGACCAAATCCGCCCATTTGCCTTTTGGGCATCTTGGGGTTGAGTGATCAATCGCGTCATTCGACTCAAGATCATCTCAAATTTTGTTATTATACTTTCAAAATTATTTCGATTTAATTTTTTTGGTTGCAAATTTTGTATATTTTAGACAATGAATCCATGCCCAATTCCTAAATTATGATGTTTGTAAAAATGAATAAATGAAAAAAAAAATTATCGTCCATGAAAAATATTTAGATATAAATTGTTATTGATAATAAAAAGATTTCATCAACTCATGATTTCAAGCGAAAAAAAAAATCATTTATAGGAAAAAAATTCCAAATTATTTATTTTCCGCGAAACAAACGTATTAAATTTTAAAATTACATAAAAGAATTAGAGATTCTTCATGATTTAGGTCTACCATATGTGCATGCGTGCGCACAAATATATATGCGCACGTTTAAAGTCAGAACTCGAAGAATATTTATTTCTATGCTTGCCATGTAAAATAAACAAATTTACTTCGTCACCAAGTGGCATAAGTTTGCCACATTGTCTATATTTGACTAATTAACATTCATTTATTGATTTGCCATTCTCAAATATCTACCAGTTATTAACAATTAACGCTTAAAATTAAGATGGATAAAAATAAAGTATCTTTAAAGATAGTATGAAGCTTATTGGACCGACCAATAAATAGAGAAAATTTAAGAAAAAAAATCTTGATATTAAGAGCTCAACATTTATTTCTTTCGACTTACCTCATTGTTTATAAATTTGAAAATTTATAAAAAGTATCGTTAAATATACCATTTATCCATTTGATGTGAGATTAAGTCAAAACACGAAATATATTTTGTCACATAATTGATACTCATAATTTTATTAACTAAGTGAATAACGTATAAAAATTAAATTAGAATAATTTAAAGAACAAATCATTTTATACACTTGTATAAATTCCACTGATGTTCACTCAGTTTTAACATTACAATAAAGACTGAGAATTTTAATAGAATTCAAGTTAATTATATATAGTAAAGCCGGGAGCAGTGAGAACATTTACTCATGTACTCGCCGCATGGAAGATTACCTTATCACTATGCGTCCCACATAGTAAGCCACATGCCATAATTATGCCACATGGCCTATATCCTACCCATTAGCATTTGTTTATTGACTCATCATTCTCAAATTTCTTGCACCTATTAATTTAAAATTTAAATGTAAATATTGAATAAAATATCTTAAAAGGTACTCTTGAATATATACAAGCAATAGCATAGTTAATATATATAAAAAGTATCTTGAAATCAATTCACAAAGATTAATCTACTTCGATTTTTTTTATAGTCAAAAGCAAATTTTTCATTCGTATCTCAGTATCTCAAAATGATACATAAAAGATTCAAAACAAAGTATCTTTGGTCAAAAGCCCTATGCATCCATGTGGTCAATGATTGCATACATTCAACGATGGCCTACACCTATTTGATCAATGATGAAAAATTTCTGAAGAGGGTTGTAACTTCCCCAGCCCCCTCCATCGAAGTATTGAATTCATTACCACTAACACATCCAGACAAACCATAATAGAGCGTGTTTGCACAAGTGCGCAGGTGCGTGGGTGGGTTGGGGAAGAGAGAGAGAGAGAGGGGGCGGGGGTTATAGAGAGAGAGAGAGAGAGATGTATTGCAGTCAATCTTTCTGTATATCTACATGCCAAAGCAAAGTGACCATCTCTACCAGAAAAATGAAGTCACGCAAATGTATTGCAGTCAATCTTTAAGTATATCTACATGCCAAAGCAAAGTGACCATCTCTACCAGAAAAATGAAGTCCCGCAAAGGGGATGAGCTTCCCTTTCATCCTGCACCCAAACTTTCCCTGCATCTATGAATATATGTATGAACAGTCAAAAGAGGGGAACAACAAAGACCTCAACGACAGAAGACAGACGAGACAAAATATCTACAACACCCCCTTTAATCGTCCAATGATAGATCAGATGGTTATGATGCCCCATACGCTGTACAAGTTGAGAGATCTGAATCTTCTATGTGCAATTAAGGACTTTTTCCTACCCAAAATGATGATGAAATCGAATTGTCAACGAGTACCGAAGCTGCAGCCTACATGTTCTTGAGCGATGATGGAAAGGCGCTGTTGCATGATGGTCATGCTGGGATAAGGTGGAAAGCTCAGACGATAAAAGCATGTATGGGATGATGGTAGGCGGCTCACGTGCTCCGTAGACTTGTATATGTAAAGGCGAGACACCAAACCCCGAAATCCCTCCACGGGCAGATACTTCACCGACGTCCAGAAGAAAAGGATATTCTTTTTCTGCTGTGGTGACATTTGGCTGACAATCTGCATTGGATTTCAAGAGTATGAATTTGAAGAGAAAAGTAATGCAGAATTTCCATTACAACATATAAAATTAGTGAAGATAATTTTATGCCAATTAGGGAATTAACTAGGTCTCTCGAGCCATATCTAGAGGATCGTTCACCAATAGTAATGACGTATCTTCAGGACCTACATTTTGATCCTGTGATGCAAAATTGCATCTCATCACTACTCTTCTACAATAGTCTACATTGAGTGTTATTGGAGGAAACTTTCCACAAGTCCAACCCAAAGAAAACTGCAATCTAAAAACCATACAAGAGTACAAACACATTATGCATCCAACAATCCCAGTCTGTCCATAGTGCATTGCCATGGTAACTAGCCTCCACCATGCATCTTGCGCGGTTGAGTCACAGAGCCTAGACATCAGGAATTTTCATCTTTTGTACTTTATATTAAAAATCCGATGCCTTTTAAAGCAAGGGCAATCTTTCCTCCCTGCAGAGTCCAGACTAAGAAACGCAGAGAACCATTTTTATGCTTGAGATAATCAAGAGAGCATCTGTACAGATTATCTTTCAGGAGCACACACCTGCAAACCTAGCCATGTAAATAGAGCCCATGCTAACATAAGAATGCTTCTTACTTATTTAATAAGTTTTGGTTGATAAAGACAGGTACCATGAAATTGCACCTTGCACTTGCGCGAGGAATTGGATGACTTACCATTCATAAGCAAGCATACTAAGGACATGTGCAAGTGATAACCTTCTCACCTAGCAGGACAACATGTACTTCTGGTATGGAGAACTTGATCACACGGGTTAAAATGTTCCTCCAAGATTATGTTGGACAGAAGAAGAGAGGTTTGCATCCATGTGGAATGTCTAACCAAATTTTAGTAGATTGATTCTGTGATACATTCTAAGTTCAAGGGTTTTTAAACAAAAGTCTAATTCAGCAAATTTTCCCAGAGCATGCTCAGACTGACCAACTATTGGTTCCAGCTGCAAATTTAATGACAATAAGAATAAATTGAAAGAAGCTAATAATTGACCACTTCCATAACTCAAGGCCACGTTATCTACAGTGGGAAGAAATGATGCACCCACAGATTAGACAAGCTAATTATGTCTAATAAACATATCTACTCAAGTCCCCAAGAAGATGAAGCATTCTGACTGTGCATGGCTGATTGCCCGCTTTGGCTAGCTAATTTTAGATAAGTAACCTTATGAAAATTAGAGGTATGCTAGGATTTTAGTAAATTTGCTATATCTACTTTAACTCAAATTCAAGGTTTCTTGTTTCTACTTAGAGTTGGATTTCAGCAGAATTCATGAAGATGATTTAATGCGGTTTACTGAATTCAACCCATTCTTTGCTTCTGAATTCTGTCATAGAATAATGTTATTACTCACGATGCTTAAATGAACCCAACAGTGCTGCCTATAAGCTTTGGGCGTAATGTCCAAAGGAATTTACTCATGGCAATATCCTCCCTAATGAGGATCCAAGTCCAGCTTCATCTTTCAGATCCAAAATTTTACATAATACGGAAAACAGAATATGAGGCGCCACAGGCCTACAGCGATGAAAAGATTATGAGAAAAAAGATAATAAAAGGACAAACCAGATAACATTCAAACAAACTACCATATGCAGAGAGACATTATTGACTCAAAAGGTAACAAATTAAATAATAAAATCCACAAACACAGGCACATACCTTCCAAAACCAGACTATCTGAGGATCATTAGATTTGTAACCATTGTACTCTGTATGTGCCTTCCAATCTTCAACAGAAATATCATTCTCACTCCCGTGTAGCATTTGATCAATATCTTCAAGCTCTAAACTTTGAAAAAAGAACTTCTGCAACCTCAAGTCGCTAAGCATATCACCAAAACCTTGTGCAAAATGTGATACCTGTTGAGAGATTGAGGTAACAAACCGATGTTTTATAAGATGATCAACATAATCATTCCTATTCTTGCTATTCACCACCATGCCCTTCCCACCATCACAGAGTTCCACAACTCTCCTCAATCCCAACTCCTCAACTTCTCTCACGAATGTTAGTCCTAAAGCATCAGAATCAATAAATTCAGCATCCATTTCCAGAATCTGCTTGCAGCTATTATACATGTCAGGATCTGCATCTCTTATGTCTTCCAGAGAAATAGAATATCCACCCAATTGCAAGAAAAATACCCGATCCAAAACAATCCCTACTTGCACGTTATGCATCAGAGCTAAGCCTATCATTCGACCAGAGAAGTTGAAATACTTGAGGTGCAGGGGTTCCACCGTAGAGGCTGCATACCAGTAAAACAACAGAACTCAGGTAATCATCATGACCAATGTCAAATAGAGGACTTATATGTAGAGACAAAGGACGAGATGAAATAAATCATCTTAAATGTTCAAATTGCAAAACACTCAAGTGTTGATTGTCAATACTGATAAGACATTTAAAACAAAGGTAATGGAACTGTAATAACAGAAGGGCAAGGTGACCACACGAGTAGATCTCAAAAGTTTTTTTTTTAAAATAACTATCAACAGCCCAGCAATCCCCGGGGGCCTCTAAAATCCTCGAATTTCACTGATCGGGCGACGCCGCCGGGCAGCAGCTAGGCAAGAAATCCCAAGAAACGCACCGGACGTCCCAGCGAGCGCGGCCGGGAGCAGATAGAAAGACGGCGATCGGCGATCGGCGACTGCGGCGGCGGCGGCGGCGGCGGCGGCGGTAGAGAGAGAAGCGATTTGGTTAGTGTGTAAGAGAGAGAAAGAAAGAGAGAGAAAGAGAGAGAGACGGCTGTGTGCAACCAGCAGCGTTATCATTGGAAGGAGAGAGAGAGAGAGATATGTGGGGTTCCATAGTCAAGCGGCTATGCTTATGATGCACGCTTGGAGAGAAATTTGACTTACATTCGATATCGCTAATCATGAAGATCTGCCGTGCTCGAAATTTAAATTAAGTAATTTCCTGATCATATAGACCTGTGAAAATGAGGGTAATTATTATGTTACGCTTTTTTTGAACTGCTTGAAAATGTTAAGAATTTAAATAAGTATGAATCGGTATTGCTATGTAAACTTCTTTTCAAATTGTGGGATCCATTTTTTGGTTTTTTTCGTTATGATCAAAGGTGAATTTCAAATTAATTTCACACTTGCCTAATTAGGCGACCTTTATGTCCGGCTAAAAGGTAAAGCAGCTTCGCACATATAGTACACAAATGGAGAAGATAAACAAGTTGCATTCCATCTCGATGATCTTGACAATTTGTCGTTCTCAAAATTAAGGTAAGTAATTTCCATACATATACACTCGTATCACCATAAATGAGGGTAATTATCATGTTATGGTTTTCAGATCGCATATGTTTATATGAAATTTTTTTTAAAAATCGTGGTGCTCTATTAATCTTTTGATATCCGATCATCATAATTTTTTCAAGAAATTTCATTATAATTAAAAGGGTATCATATATAATGGATTTTTTTTTTCATTTTGTTAATTTTCAGAGGTGAAAAGACTTTGGTTGTTTTCGGATAATCACATACGTGCGTGGAACCAGGAAAAAAAATTAGTGATATCTCAATTAGATTAAAAGTCAAAGGTTGTTTTTGTTTTATTTTCTCAAAAAGAAAAAGCCAAAGGGTGATGCCGCAAAAAGGTGCAAAAGTTGGCGAATACGCACGGTCCCCGTAGTGAGGTCATCTACTTGAAATCGTCGCTCTATAGAATATTCCTTGCGGCTTGAATATCGTAAAGCATATCCATTTCACCCGGTCCATGTGAACATATGGTGCCGTCTCCTTCCCATCATATAAAAAAACAAAACTAGATTTAGATAAAATAATTGACATGTGAATATCACACCCAATCAGAACTTGGAAGTTTGCCATTGTGGAGTGCTAATCTCATAATCGATTATAATTTGGAGTTTGGTACCAATCGATTTCCTCACCAATTAATTTAGATCATCGTTATTATATGTTAGTGTGTTCAGCTGTTTTATTTAGGCAGAATCACAATTTACAAGGCATGGGTAAGTTTTTTGTATTTAAATTTGTAATTCAACTAGATTAACATCTCTCGTTAGTTGACTTAATTGGGAGAAATCGTTGTAAGAGGACACAATCGTGGTTGTTTTATTCTTTCTTATCCTTGTCTCTTCGTGACGTGAAAGTTACACAGAATTTCAAGTTGACATGAGTTAAGACTTTTTTAATGATAGACTTTAGAGTCTAGAACAAAACGGCCCATTTCCTTTTGAGCATCTTGGGGTTGGGTGATCAAGCGTGTCGTTCGGCTCATAATCATCTCAAATTTTGTTATTATACTTTCAGCATTATTTCAATTTATTTTTTTGGTTGCAAATTTTGTATATGTTAGACAATGAATCCATGCCTAATTCCTAAATTTTGATACTTATAAAAATGAATAAATAAAAAATATTTTTACCAGTTATAGAAAATGTTTAGATATAAATAGGTATCGATAATAAAAAAAATCGTCAGCTAATTATTTTGAGTAACAAAAAAGATCATTTAAAAAAAATATTTTTTAATTATTTATTTTCTGCCAAACAAACACATCTTAAATTTTAAGATTATATAAAAGAATGAGAGATTCTTCATGATGCTGAGCTCTCTCTCTCTAGAGAAATATAAAGTCAGAACTCAAAGAATATTTGCTTTTATGCTTACCATGTAAAAGTTAATTTTGTCTCTGTTGTTACCGCGTGACATAAGTTTGCCACATTGTCTATATTTGACTAATTAACATTCGTTTATTGATTTGCCATTCTCAAAGGTCTACCACTTATAAACAAGTGACACTTAAAATTAAGATGGACAAAAATAAAGTATCTTTAAAGATAGTCTAAAGCTTATTCGACCAATAAATAGATAAAATTAAAGAAAAAAATCTTGATATTAAGTCCTCAACATTAATTTCTTTCGACTTACCTCAGTGAATATAAATTTGAAAAAGTATAAAAAGTATCTTTAAAAATACCATTTATCCATTTGATGTGAGATCAAGTCGAAACGCGAAATATATTTTATCACATAATTAATACTCATAATTTAAAGTATAAATTTTATTAACTATGTAAATAAACGTATGAAAATAAAATTAGAATAATTTGAAGAACAGAACAATTTATATACTTGGATAAACTCCACTGTCATTCACTTAGTTTTAACATTTCAATAAAGACTAATAATTTCTATAGAATTCAGGTCAATCATATATAGTAACGCCCGGAACCGAGAGAACATTTGCTCATGTGCTTGCCATTACCGCATGGAAGTTTACCTTGTCTCTATGCTTGCCACATGGTAAACCACAGGCCATAATTATGCCATATGGCCTAAATCCTGCCAATTGGCATTAGTTTATTGATTTATCATCCTCAAATGTCTTTCAACTATTAATTTGAAATTGAAATCTAAAAATTGAATAATATATGTCAAAAGGTACTCTTGAATATTCAAGCAATAGCTTAGCTTAGTTAAATAAAGAAAAAATATCTTTAAATCAATTCGCAAACATTTATCTTCTTCGATTTTTTTTTGTCAAAAGTAAATATTATTTACTTCATTCATATCTCAATATCTCAAGATGATACATAAGAGGTCCAAACAAAGTAAATCTCAAAAGAACAGATTTGTCTCAACATCAAATCAAAATGAACTTTGGCCGGTCACCAAATTTCCGAATTTCACATCAAAATAAGTTATGAACACACACACCGTAATCTCTTCTTTAATAGCTACAGCTTTAACTATAATTTGGAGAGTGGGTGATGCGCGTTTGGATTCAGTGTCCTTAATACCATCAATTCCATCACTGTATGGAGATACCAAAAACAAGTTGAACAAGCTCCCAAATCTAGATCTAAATCAGGAGAGATTGAATGAGCATAGAAAGAACACCCAAATCCAAATTTAGATGTGGAAAGAAGAGCTCCTCCATCTAGATCTTAATAAAAAAAATGAGAACTTCCAAAACTTGAAGAAGTGGTATAACTGCCTCTAGTGTAGTATAAATGAGACGCCTCAGAATGTCACACATGGCACGTGTCTTTTCAATTTTTTTTTAAAATATTAATAGCATGTGGAAGTATAACAAAATTTGCACAACATCCCTTACAAAAAAAGTCACATGAGTTTAATAAATGTATATGTGCTTCTTCTTTGTATTAACACCACTAGTTACCATACATAAGTGTTGAGAAAAGGGTTGAGTCAACTAGTACCTTAAACCCATACTAACCCAAAGGCAAGTATATATATTAACCAAACCACTATCCAACTCAAGGGTTAATGGGCCTCTCACATCATCCGATCCTCTTCATCTTCATGTCCTAGGGGACTATCCTTCAAATCTACAACATAAAGGGTGAGCCGAAACCTAGTAAATGAAATCTTTAAGGTATGAGATCAACTTATGATTTAATCTAATACCAACAAACAATGTGAATTCAAGGCAACACATAATAATAATGACCGACAAGTGCATGAGTAAATGCATTATTTTTCTTATCATGATATTGCATGACATCATATACTCAAATACAAGCGAATGGTATAACATATTGTGATGCATGTTTATCACTAATTAGCTCATTAATAGGCATGTTTGAATATATGCATTTGTACATACACATTGAAATGCATCATATTCATTACTTCTTCTCCTCCCAAGCATTCTTGGGGTATCTCAACTCATGGGGTACCTCAAATTCAAGACATCTTGAACGCTCCCGAGACATCTCCACTTCCGAAGCATCCTAAACACTCCAGGGCGCATCTTGACACACGAGGTATCGTCACCATTAATTTAAACACATATTATGTTTTCCCATATTTATTCATATAGTACGAATGCACGTATCAATATTGTAATTATAAGACCATCCTTGTATCAACAATGCATTCAACACTCATTTTAGCAATTGATGTTCAATACACAACATCCTTTCATGCAAATCATTATCTTGCCTTTTTAATGATGATGTACATGGGTAATAATGATACCATGTTTACCTCATCTTAAGATAATAATATGGATGTTTTTAATAACCATTCTGCTCTCACGAACAATTTCTACTTAGAAATTATTTTTTCCAATTTTGTTCCCTAGACAAGTTTCTGAGCATTTGAAAGCGTTTGGTAACTGTCCAAAATTTCTATTTTTGATATAGAAATATGTTTGTACAACCCTCAAATTCTTCTGCGACTTAGAATTTTTTTATTTTTTATTTTTTTTTACATTTTTATTTTTTTCCTTCTTTTTCTTTTAGCCTATTACCGGCCTCTGCCATGGCTGGCCCTCGTTTGGCCAGTCATCAACCTTGGCCAGGTCATCGGCCATTGCCAAGACCAGCAACTGACGAAAGGAAGAAGAAAAATTAAAGAAGAAAATGAAAAAAAAAAAAAGAAGTGGTTTTGATTCTGATATTATTCCCAAGAACAAAAAACATTTTTTTTTTACTTCTTGATTTTCTTTCAAATCTATTTTTGAGAACAAATTTATTTATAGGAATAAAAAAGTTACTAAATGGATTTTTGTTCTCTTTTTTTTTTTTTTTTTTTGCTCTGGGGAATAAAAGAATAAAATCAAACATTATTTGGCCGATTACCAAACAAGGCCAATGCCTACCTCCCTTTCATTTCTCATGAAAACAATGATAAATAAGTAATTATATGCATTTCAACATATAATACCCTCATTCTCTTATCATCATGTAATAATTGATGAAACAAAAAGGCTTTACTTAAGCAAATGAGTCAAAAATAATAAAATGTCATAATTGACAATTGGTTATACTTGGCAAGTGGATATACTTGGTAAGTGAATATGAGCAGTAAATAGTCACAAATAGGTTTAAGCGGTATGTGGTTATATTCTGCAAGTGAATGTAAACAATAAATGATCATACTAAGCAAGTAGATATGAGCGGTATATGATTATACTCAGCAAATAAGTATGAGCAATAAATGGTCATATTTAGCGAGTGAATATGAGCAATATCTTATCATACTAAGCAAGTGAGTATGAGAAGTAAATGTTCATACTCAGCGAGTGAATATAAATAGTATGTGGTTAAGCAATAAATGGTCATACTCAACAAGTGAATATGAGCAGTATGTTGTCATACTCATCAATGAATATAAACTGTAAATGGTCATACTCAAGGAGTGGATATAAGTAGTATGTGGTTATACTCTAGACAAATGAATATGAGCAGTAAGTGATCATGCTCAACAAATGTATATGAGCAGTATACAATTATGCTTAGTAAGTGGATATGAGCAGTAGGTGGATATGCTCAGTAAATGGATATAAGTAATAGGCTATAGCTAGTAATTAGATATGAGCACTAGGTGGCTATATTGAGCAATTGGATATGCACAATAGGCTATACCCAAAAAGAAACCGGTGAGTATGAGGTTAAAATGATCAGAATTTTGTGAGTAAAATTAGTCTAATGAATTCAATTGGCAAAACTAGAAAAAGTTCAAGACTCAATTGTCAAAACTAAAATGTTTAGGATTGAATTGCAATAGGCAATACCCAATAATTAGACATGAGCAATATATGCACAATAGGCTATATCAAAAAAGTGATTATGAGCAATGGCCGATAAGTATAAGGTGAATATAATTAGTGAATTGTGAGTAAAATTAGCTGAATTGACTCAACTGGCAAAACATAAAAAAGTCTAAGACTCAATTAGCAAAATTAAAATGTTTTGGACTAAATTGACGATAGTGCGATATGTTTAACACTTATAGGACAATTTACCCATATTTAGGTGTCGTCATAAAAGAATAGGCTTGCAAACTTTGGCAAAACATAAAGATAAAATATGGTAACAAAATAAAAATTATAGTCATGTAAAGCAATTTTTTAGTTACCAAATTTGCATTTTCACTTTGCAAAAAGCAATTGCACCAATCAATTCGCATTATAGGGAAATATAAATAAAAGAAGTAAAACTAGTATGGCAAACAAATATCCCAATTTTAGCCATGGTGTCAATCGAGTATTTTATAGTTTTTTCATATAAGGAACAAAAAAATTGCCTATAAAACCAGCAAATCTGCTAACAAGCAACCATCAAATACATGGTGATATATATATATATATATATATATATATATATATATATATATATATAGGGCAAAGATATTTATAAAATACGGCAATAAAATTAAAATCATAGCCGTATGGAAAAAAATAATTTGGTTGCCAAATTTGCATTTTCAGTCTTCAAAGAGCCATGGTGTCAAATTGTGAATCCAGGATGCATCCGATGATTTTTCCATCTTGGGTACAAAATAAGCCTTTATAAAAACCTGCAAATCTGCTTGTAAGCAACCATCAATTCCACAAACGCACCATCATCATCAAGTGAAAAAACAACGACAATGAGACCTCAAACCCTCCTCCTAACGATCTTCCTCACCGTCCTCCCTCTCTTGGCCGTCGCCGCCGTCAGCCGGAAGTTGGCGGCCGGACCCTGGGAGCCGATCAAGGACGTCCACGATCCGCACGTCCAGGCGGTCGCCAAGTTTGCAGTGACCACGTTCAACAGCAAGAATCACACCGACCTGGTTTTTAAGGACATCAGAAGAGGGGAGACTCAGGCCGATCGCGGCACCAAGTACTTCCTGCATCTCCTAATGGCCCAGCCAGAGTCGCCGTGTTACGCGGCCCTTGTATTGGAGACGCCGGGGCAGAAGTCCTTGGAGCTTTTGTCCTTCGAGCGCGATACCTGCTAAGCTTGATCCAAATGAATCGATGTAAAGGCTATTCACTTTTCTGATAATTGTATGGGAATAAAAGTTGTGATTTAATGTGATATCATGAAATCTTTATGTTGTTTTCCGGTTCAAAAAGTTTTATCTCAATTTCGATTATCTCAAAAAGTTAAAATCATCATACAACTTCGCAACCAGATATTGATTTACATTTTGAAGGATCTATTGCACAATAGACTAAACTATGATGCTAGTATGCAGAAGACGATCAGTTCAACCAATCGCAGTATTTGTGTTCTCATTTTTTTTTTTTTTTTTTTTTTTTTTGCTTTTCAATTTCACGACTTCTTAATTATGGAAAAGCACTCATCGGTATTAACTTATCATTTCCCAGCAAATGACGCGAATTATAGGGCCTTTTCATTAATTATATACCTAAAATTTTCGTTGATGTTCTTAAATTCTCCAAATTTGTTGCTTCAACGGAACTTAGTCTTGTTTTGTGTTTTTTGGCTCAAATTAGGGTTATTCTTTTTCAGTGTCACATCTGATGTCCTTGGCAAAATGGCATTATTCAATTAATTAATTACGTATTTGAGAAATATGTTCTTTAAGGCTCCTTTTTTATTTTGTAATTTTTTTTACATTTTTTTCCCTTCCTTTTCTTTTAGCCTATTACCGACTTTTGCCATGGATGGCCCTCGTTTGGCCGCTTGTCGACCTTGGCCAAGTCGCTGGCCAGGTCGCTGGCCATTGCCAAGACCAGCAACTGACAAAAGGAAGAAGAAGAAAATTAAAAAAAAAAAGTGGTTTTTATTCTAATGTTATTCCCAAGAATAAAAAAATAATCTTTTTTTTTACTTCTTGATTTTGTTCTAAATCTATTTCTGAGAACAATTTTATTTCTATGAATAAAAAAAGTTACTAAATGGATTTTTGTTCTTTTTTTTTTTTTTTTTTTTTTTTGCTCTGGGGAATAAAAGAAGAGAATCAAACAATATTTGGCCGATTACAAACAGGGCCAATGCCAACCTTCCTTTCATAGTAAATATATGCATTTCAACATATAATACCCTCATTCTCTTATCATCATGTAATCATTGATGAAACAAAAGGCTTTACTTAAGCAAGTGAGTCAAAAACAATAAAATGTCATAATTGACAATTGGTTATACTTGGCAAGCGGATATATTTGGTAAGTGAATATGAGCAGTAAATAGTCACACTCAATGAATAGGTTTAAGCAGTATATGGTTATTTTCTACAAGTGAATGTGAACAATAAGGGCGCGTTTGATAACGATTCTGTTCTCGGGAACAGATTCTGACAAGAAATGATTATTTTTTATTCTGTTCCCAGAAACTGATTCTGAGTAAAAAAACGCGTTTGGTAACTGTACAAAATTTCTTATTCTGGAATAGAATTGTGTTTGGTAACGTGTTCATTGATTCTGTTCCAAATCAATTTATTTTAATTTTTAAATAATTTTTATAATTTTTTTCTTTTTTTCTTTTCTTTTCTTTTTTTCTTTTTTTTTCTTTTTTCTCCCTATTCTTCTTCTTCTTCTTTAGGCCGGTCGCCGGTCTAGCGACCGGCTAGACAAGGGCCGGCGACCTCACCGGAGCGTTGCCGGCCCTCGTCGGCCAAGCCTCGCCCGGTGGCCAAGCCGGCCTCGCCGGGGCCGGGCAAGGCCCGCCCGGCCACCGGTGGAGCCGGGCGAGCCTCGCCGGTGGCTAGGCGAGCCTCCGCGAGCTCGCCGGACTAGTGGCCGGCGACCGGCGGCAATGGGACGGCGGCGACCGGTGGCGGGCGGCGGTGACCGGCAGCGACCGGCGGCAGCGGACGGTGGCAACCGGCGGCGGGTGGCGGTGGGCGGCGGTGGCGGGATGGCGGTCGATGAAGAAGAAGAAAAGAGGAGAAGAGTAGTTTTGATTCTCAATTTTGATCCCGGAACAAAAATCAACTTTTTTTTTTATTCTTGATTCTCTTCCCAATTTGTTCCTGGGAACGAATTTGGTCTCGGGAACAAAAATTTTACCAAACGCGATTCTCGTCCTAAACTGATTCTAGGAACAAAAATTTTACCAAACACGATTCTCGTCCCAAACTGATTCTGGGAACAAAAAATCAGAATCAGTCACTATTTGGATGGTTACTAAACAGTGCCTAAATGATCATACGAAGCAAGTGAATATCATATGAGCAGTATATGGTTATATTCAACAAATAAATATGAGCAATAAATAGTCATATTCAGCGAGTGAATATGAGCAGTATATGATTATACTAAGCAAGTGAGTATGAGAAGTAAATGTTCATACTCAACGAGTGAATATAAATAGTATGTGGTTAAGCAATAAGTGGTCATACTCAGCAAGCGGATATGAGCAGTATGTTGTCATACTCATCAATGAATATGAATAGTAAATGGTCATACTCAAGGAGTGGATATAAGCAGTATGTGGTTATACTCTATATCAATGAAGACGAGCATTAAGTGGTCATGCTCAACGAATGGATATGAGTGGTATATAGTTATGCTTAGTAAGTGGATATGAGCAGTACGTGGATATACTCAGCACATGGATATAAGTAATAGGCTATAGCTAGTAATTAGACATGAGCACTAGATGGTTATATTGAGCAACTGGATATGCACAATAGGCTATACCCAAAAAGTGAATATGAGCAAAGACCGGTGAGTATAAGGTTAAAATGATCAGCGTTTTGTGAGTAAAATTAGTCTAATGGATTCAATTGGCAAAACTAGAAAAAGTTCAAGACTTAATTGGCAAAACTAAAAGGTTTAGGATTGAATTACAATATGCAATACCCAATAATTAGATATGAGCAGTGTATGCACGGTAGGCTATATTGAAAAAGTGATTATGAGCAATGGCCGGTAAGTATAAGGTGAATATAATTAGTGAATTGTGAGTAAAAGTAGCTGAATTGACTCAACTGGCAAAACATAAAAAAGTCTAAGACTCAATTAGCATAATTAAAATGTTTTGGACTAAATTGACGATAGTGCAATATGTTTAACACTTATAGGACAATTTTCCCATATTTAGGTGTCGTCATAAAAGAATAGGCCTGCAAACTTTGGCTAAACATAAAGATAAAATATGGCAACAAAATAAAATTATAGTCATGTAAAGCAATTTTTCAGCTACCAAAGTTGCATTTTCACTCTGCAAAAAGCAATTGCACCAATCAACTCGCATTATAGGGAAATAAAAATAAAAGAAGTAGAACTAGTATGGCAAACAAATATCCCAATTTTAGCCATGGTGTCAATCGAGTATTTTATAGTTTTTCATATAAGGAACAAAAAAATTGCCTATAAAACCAGCAAATCCGCTAACAAGCAACCATCAATTACATGGTGAAAATATATATATACATGGCACATCTGCATTTATCACAAAATTCTATATCCATGCATCACAGGGCCTCGGTACTAGTCCTGCGTACTTTAAAAATAATGACATGAGTAGGTTCTAAATTTTCATTTGATATTTAATATAGATCCTAAATTTTATTTTATTTTTTTGCTTTATTTAATCTGTGAACTTTCAAAATATCTGCTCAATATAGTCCCCGCGTGACCGCTTTAAGTGCTGCATTTTCTAATGTAGACCGTCATGCCAGCATTTATTAGGCTAAAATAATGATGTGAATCGTCGTCTTTCCCAAATCAGCATAACTAATCCCTGAATTTTTAAAATTTGGCTCAACATATATATGATCACGCCCTTCTAGTTTGATAATTGGCTACGCCAGTTATATATAGTCTACTTCCTAATTTTCAGAGTCAAAATTTTGACAGTTTGAATACTTCTCAGGATTTTAATTGTAGGCTGCGTTTGGGAACCCTTTGCAAAGCTCTTTGGGGGTCCAAAGCCCATTTGCCCAAATATTGGGTATTTGGGAACACCCAATAAAACCTACCTTGAAGGAATGCTGGCATTCCAGAGGCTGAAAGCCCAAGGCAACCCCATTTTGGGAATGGCCCGGGCACTGTTCATCTTTTTCTTCGTCAGAGAGGCCGGCAAGGTTGTGATGGGTCGGTGATGGCCAAGAGAGGTCGGTGTGGTCGCGGAACCTCGGCGACCGTCGGTGACCAGTCGCACGACCCAGATCTAGGTTGCGGCGAGGTGGCGAAGGTCATGCGCCTGGGTCGCGGAGGTCGCCTGGGTCACAGCGCATGACCTCCGCCACCTCACTGCAACCCAGATCTGGGTTCTAGGTTGCGACGATCACATCGCCGCGACCTTTGGCGACCCAAGACCTTGCCGCGACCCAGATTTGGTTCGCGGAGATCGCCTGGGTCGCGATGCACGACCTCCTCCACCTCGCCGCGACCGCCTGGGTCGCGGCAGTCACGAGGTCGCCCGGGTCGCGGCAAGCTGTCGTAGCGACCTCCGGCGACCCACGACCTCGCCGCGACCCGGATCCGGGTCACGGAAGGTCGCTTGAGTTGCGATGCGCAACCTCCTCCACCTTGCCGCGACCTCTAGCGACCCACGACCTCGTCTCGAAGGTGGCCGGAGGTCATTGCGACCCACGACCTCGCCTGGGTTGCGGTGAGGTCGGTCGTCGCAACCTCTGGCGACCCTGCTGCGACCTCCGGTAGCCCTTCACGGCAGTCGCCTGACCGCAGGCGACCCTCGCCGGTGGTGTCGAGCGGCCGCTTATGGTCTTGCAACTTGAGACGTCAACGGTTGTTTACCCTTTGCCGGCTAACTATTTTTTTCTTTTTTTCTTTTTTATCATAAAAGTCCTTTGTAAATGTAAATTTCTCCAAACATTATTTTGCCCAAGGATATTTCACAATACACTTTTGGATTACAATTTACCAAACGCAATTTGTATTTTGGAAAATCCCTTTGACTTAAAGGCCTTGGCATTTTCTCAATGGCTTTCCCCAAAAGTCTAACCAAATGCATCCGTAGACTTTTCTTGAAAAAGCAAGGCCATCCCACTTGAATACGTGGCTAGCCACCCCGTATTTTTTCGTGAACATTCGTGCAATCATTATAAAATATAGAGGATCGCAAACTTTTTGGCCAAAGATATTTATAAAATACGGCAATAAAATTAAAATCATAGCCATATGGAAAAAAGATAATTCGGTTGCCAAATTTGCATTTTCAGTCTTCAAAGAGCCATGGTGTCAAATTGCGAATCCAGGATGCATCCTATGATTTTTCCATCTTGGGTACAAAATAAGCCTTTATAAAAACTAGCAATTCTGCCTGTAAGCAACCATCAATTCCACAAACGCACCATCATCATCAAGTGAAAAATCAACGACAATGAGACCTCAAATCCTCCTCCTAACGATCTTCCTCACCGTCCTCCCTCTCTTGGGTGCCGCCGCTGTCAGCCGGAAGTTGGTGGCCGGACCCTGGGAGCCGATCAAGGACGTGCGCGATCCGCACGTCCAGGCGGTCGCCAAGTTTGCAGTGACCACGTTCAACAGCAAGAATCACACCGACCTGGTTTTCAAGGACATCAGAAGAGGGGAGACTCAGGCCGATCGCGGCACCAAGTACTTCCTGCATCTCCTAGTGGCCCAGCCGGTGTCGCCGTGTTACGCAGCCCTTGTATTGGAGACGCCGGGGCAGAAGTCCTTGGAGCTTTTGTCCTTCGAGCGCGATACGTGCTAAGTTTGATCCAAATGAATCGATGTAAAGGCTATTTAGCTCTCTCTTTTCTGATAATTGAATGAGGAATAAAAATTGTGATTCGATGTGATATCATGAAATCTTTACGTTGTTTCCCGGTTCAAAAAGTTTTATCTCAATTTCGATTATCTCAAAAAGTTCAAATTATCGTACAACTTCATAACCCAATATTGATTTACATTTTGAAGGATCTATTGCACAATAGACTAAACTATGATGCTAGTATGCAGAAGACTATCAGTTCAAGCGATCGCAGCATTTGTGTTCTCATATTTTTCCTTTTCAATTTCTCGACTTCTTAATTATGGAAAAGCACTCATCGGTACTAACCGATAATTTCCCAGCAAACGACGCGAATTATAGTGCCTTTTCACTAATTATATACCTAAAATTTTCGTTGATGTTCTTAATTTCTCCAAATTTGTTGCGTGAACCGAACTTAGTCTTGTTTTGTGTTTTTTGGCTCAAATTGGGTTCTTGTTTTTCAGTGTTACGTCTGATGTCCTTGGCAAAGTGGCATTATTCAATTAATTAATTACGTATTCAAGAAATATGTTGTTTAAGGCTCCTTTTTGTCTCTTGAAAATAAACATGAATTATTTGGAAAATATTTTGTTAAGAACAATCGTTTCTATTGGTTGAAATAATTAATCAATAAAAAGTATTCAATAATAATTATGCCCAAATATTTTTGTGAACTTTTTCGTTCATTTATATTTTAAGCAATTTCGGAAAATATATTCAAAATCACTCATTTTCTGTGAAACAAACGGAATCTAATTATGCTTAATCTTTTGTTTCCAAATTTTTGTGTCCACGAAATTGTAAATTTTGCCAATCTGTGCGGTGATTGGTTCTGGCATCTTGCTCTTAAGGGATGAAGAAGTCAAGTATCACTACAAATCTCGCATTGGGAGCGTAACTGTATATATAATCGATTCTCCGTTTGTTCTCTGAAATTTAGAATTTGTTTGTATCCTCTTTGATATTCGCCTTAGTAAGAGGTTTTGGGCGGTTCTCACGAAAACCGGTCAAATTCCAAATTCCCAAATCCAATTTTGCCAAAGGAAGCGGAACAGAAAATGGTTGCTCTATAATAGAATTTAGGGCTTGATCTCCACTCTTTAGTCTTCAATCTGTCTCCTTTAATTGCACTAAGATACTAGATACACTCTACTTGGAATTTACTGTAGTTCAATTTCTAATCGAGTATCAAAAATTTTTAATGGCCATTCTAACTCTTCCTTAATTGTTGAGTTTTGGTTTACTGTTGGCCGAATCTACCAATTTTATGATGGTAGAGGATTCATATTCGTCTTGTTGCGAGTTTGCCTGTTGTGACTCACATAAGCAGAACAATAAAATAAAATGAAAATAAAAAGAGCAGATTCCAATCCAACTTAGGAATCAGACCAGTCCGGTCCCCAACCGATCAACCCGACCTCACCCTGCTTTCTCCAACATGTTTCAACTTTTATACTCGCATCCCTCTTTCTCGAGCCCCTCTGCCCTGTGCCCCCAGATCTCCTTCCCTGTCGTCAATGCCTTGCCAAACTGGCGCCATCGCCCATCTCCGATTCAGCGATTCGCTGAAGCAGAGGTTGCTGGCTCTTCTCGGAAGAGAAGAGATCGGCGGCAGTGTCGTCGTCATCGTCCTCATTGGCATCGTCATCGAAAGGCAGAGGAAGAAGCTGGCGAGGAAGAGCAGGCGGCTGTGCTGTTGATGGTCCTGTCTTACAGCATAGTCTTGCCATAAAGCGTATAATAAGCTATGGTAATTGATAAGTTAGAGAATAAAAACTTCATGTTTTTGTTAGTGGATTCAAGTTTCAAATCTGTTGTTTTCTATTGCACGATAAAATCCACATGATATTTCTAAATGACGTGGGAGTCATATTTGAAATTATCTATCGGTTATCTCAATATAAGTCTTACTTCTTGTACTAAGAATGAAGCGGGCTTTGCCAACTAACTAGGGGTGATCCTTGGACTAGCCCAAGATTAACCCTGGATCGGCCCAATCCTACTGGTCCTGATCTAGTTCCCAAGGAGATTGGGTAGATCTTTAGTCATGGGATCGTTCTAATCCGGACCAACCATAATTGTATGTATTAAATATAATATATATAATATATTATTTATAATTTTTTTATATATTCTAAACAAAACCCTAAGTCAAACGGCATCAATAATATTAAATGGCTTCTCATGGAGTCTAAAACAACGTAAACAACCTTAAACGGCTCCTCATGGCATTTTCCTCTAGTTCTCGTTCTCTTTCGCATTCTTTATCTTCTTAATCTTCAATTTGCTGAAATCGAAAGAAACAACTTCCCCACTCGCCGCTCGACGCTCACCCCACTCAACTTCCTCGCTCGCCGCTCAACTTCTTATCTTGTCTCATATCTCTATGAGTGATCTTAATTGTTTTTATTACTTCTTGCTTTCAGTAAGTGTGAAATTTCTATTATTATCTTATTTTAAATTTGTTGAATGTGTATTGAAATTTATAGTTTGGTTGCACAACGCCGCATTGTCAATGAATATGTAATTTGAAATTGTAGGTTTGCCTTTTCAAGGAGTACAAAAAATGAAATAAAAAAATTATCGATTGGGGGTTCGGTCTGATCCTTCATCCAAGCTCAATAGGGTTGGTCCTTAGTCCCAACAATTGAGAACCAACACTGTGTGAGTTAGTCCTAGAGTTAGTGGGAAGACCAGTCCAACCCGAAACATGCTTACCCCTACAACCAACATAATTAGTTTAAAATAGGACTCACACAAACAAAATAACAAAATAAGATGATGTCATCATGAAAATAGAAATATATTCCCAAAAACCATGTTCAATGAATGACCGTGCATCCAATTTCAAATCAGTACACCTTGTGTCCGCGAATGACGCATAAATACGAAATAATTAATAGGGACGAATCCACTACCAACAATATATCTATCATTTTCACTACTAGTGTGCCACTCACAGCAATGTGCATTTCATGACAACGTGTAAGTTTCAATCAACGTATGACTTCATTATATCAGCATCGACATGCAAATCTAACCATTGCAATGTTAATTTACGTTTGATGTTATGAAGCTTTATCATGACAACTAATAATTGAACATAAACATACAAATTCAAGGTACGTGATCGCATGCAACTTCAATGTCAAGGCACTTCTATGCATTCATATGACATTTAAATTTAAAGGATAGCGCTTTTTCCACTCCTCCTTTGAGACAGTCCCTATTTTTTGTGTTTTGACTATATTATCTTTTGTGTGACCTACCAAATCTGTTACAACTCTACCAAAATAGTTTTTTGTTTGTTTGGTCGATTCATTTTATTTTGTTTCTTATTTTTCTTTCCTTATGGATCACACTATCCTTCTTCTTCTATACAATTCCTAGCTCTCTTAGCATGGTTCCCATCTCTGTTTTTTCTCTTGTAGTCCATTCTTTCTTTCTAAACCTCTTAATTTCTAAGTTGTAGGGCATTGAGAAGGTGATTATTTATAACACCAACCCCGATGTCCTCCACACTTTTGCTAGCACCGGCATTGCGTCCTCATTGACCTCCCCAATAATCCCTTTTTGTTGTCGCACGCGACCTCTTCTTGCACTATGGAAGGTACTATTAAGACGTACCACCACTCTCTCTCTTCTCTTTTCTAGATTTTTCTCTCCTCTTCTTGCACATGTGAGTGTAGAGGAAGAATAGGTGTCTCCACCATATATAGGCATAAAAGTCTAGAGTGATAGGCAAGTTGTGTGCTTTCAAATAATATGAAATGCAATTTAAATTAGTACTTTAATTTGATTGCAGTTTTCAATGTTATGTCTGAATGTTGAAATAAAAATTGTGCTTTCACAAATAATTTCTTGGAACATATTGCTATAATGCTGCATTTGTCTTTTCATTATGTAGTTGTTGCTTTTAGTCATAGACTGCAGTTATGCGTAGAGTTAAACTTAAAACCGATTTTTGAACAACCATTTCATAATTGCATATTTGGTGGGATTTCATGGGATTGTGAAGTTAAAAAATCAATATAACTTTTTTTTCTTGCAATCATTCAATCTGGATATTGTGCAATGTCAAACTCCATCGCAGCCGATGTTCAAGCATCAAGGAGAGAGAGGAATAGAGCAAGGAGAGTTAAGACAGAGAGTAGACAAGGAAATAAAAAAGATCTGAGTGAAAACAAGCTCGCCCTTAGCTGCGGGGTGGAGGAAGTCCCCGTGTTCCACGGCAGTAACTAGAATGTCTAAACTTTTTTGGGATAAGTGCAATAAAAGTCCTAAAACTTGTCACGAAAATGCAATTGAGTCCTCAAACTTGTAAAAAATGCAATCAAGTCCTAAAACTTGTTAAATTATTTCAATCGAGTTCTAAAGTTAACACCGTCAGCCCTTTTAACGGAAAATGCTAACGTGGCGCGGATGTGATGTCTAAAATGATTTTTTTATTTCCGTGTGGCTTTTTTAAATTATTTTGTATTTAAATTAGATTTAAAAATTAGAAAAGAAAAGTTAAAATTAATTTGAAAAACAAAACAGTTTAAAAAAAAAATGGCCGGCTTCCTTTGCCGCCGCCCATCGGAGGGGCCGGCGACCATCGCCGAAGGTGCTGGCAACAGCCGTCGCCCCTCCGGCGATGGGCAACGGTGATAGAGCTACTAATTTTGTCTTTTTTAAAAAAATTAAAAAAATTAACTTTTCTTTTTAATTTTTAAATCTAATTTTTTTAAAAAAATGAATAAAAAATAATTAAGAAAGCCAGGTGAAAAATTATTTAAAATGCCACGTCCACACCACGTCAACATTTTCCATTAAAAAGGCTAACGGTGTTAACTTTAGGATTCGATTGAAACAATTTGATAAGTTTTAGGACTTGATTGTACTTTTTATAAGTTTTAAGACTCAATTGCATTTTCGTGACAAGTTTTAGGACTTCTACTGCACTTATCCCAATTTTTTTTTTGAATGTTTAATGTGTCCCTGAATTTCTAAAAATCCACTCATAGTCCTTCCATCTATCATGTCGACATTTGCTAGGCCAAAATAATAATGAGAATTATCACATTATTTTTCTAAAGTTAGCAAAAAAAGAATCCTCTTTTTTTTTTTCTTTCTTTTCTTGTTGGAATAGTGAGGTAGATACATGTGACATGGAGGATACATGTAAGCTACGTGGATGCTAGCATAGCAAATTCAACAGCAATTATTAGAAATTTAACAAAAGGGATATATTGAGTGGATTTTTGAAAGTGCAAGTACTAGTTTGAATATTCAAGATAAAATATAGGATTACAAACTTTGATCAAACATAAAGACAACATAGGGAATTTGGTCCAAAATTTCTAAATCTATTATACGGACATCAATTCAATTTAAAGTCTTTCAATTGTGCCAATTTATTCCTAAAAATTTTGACAATTTGTTATTATAATCCTTTCAGCTAATTATCCAAATAATATGTTTATGAATGAATTGGCATACTTAAAAAGTTTTGGATTAAATTGGCAAATCGTCAAAATTTTATATATAAATTGGTACAATGGAAATGTTTAAAACTGAACTGATCGCCATACGATAAGTTTATGACTTTTTGAACAATTATGTCAGATAACATATGGCAACAAAATAAATAACAGTCATGAAAAAGCAACTATCAGTTTACCAAATTTGCATCTTTAACTCTGCGGGAGCCATGGTGTCAATCGAGTAATCTCACGATTTTTCAGATTAGGACCCAAAAAAAGGCCTGTAAGACCATCAAGTCTGCTAACAAAGCCAGCAGCAATTACATTGTGAAAAAAGAAGAAAAGAATAGAAACAACAGCAATAAGATCTTAAATCCTCCTCCTAACCCTCTTCCTCGCCGTCCTCCCTCTCTCAGCCATCGGCCGAGGTTTCCCCGACGGAGCATTTACAAGGCCACGGTTCTGCTGTCCCGGTGGTGGCTGCACTCCTGGGAGCTTTTGTCCTTTGAAGGCGACGCTTGCTAAGTTTAACACAAAGAAATCGATGTGAAAATAGCTCTCTCTCTCTCTAATTGAACGAGAAATAAAAGTCACGATTCGATGTGAAGTCATACAATCGCTGTGGTTGGTTGAGACTCGAATGTTTCCCAGTGTGAAAAGTGTCGTTTCAATTTCTCTCGGATTAGTCATTACAGTTGGTCGAGAATCGGAAAAGAAATAAATGTTGTGATTTGGTGTGATATCATAAAATCGCTATAGTTGGTGGAGGCTTGAATTTTCCCCGATGCGAAAAGTGTCATTTCAATTTCACTAGTAGTCGTTTATCTAAAAAAGTATACATCATCATACGACTTCACAAGGTGGTATCAATTTATATTTTGGCATAATTTATTGTAAAAATAATGATGTGGACTGTCACGTTATTTTCCTAACTCAATAAATCTTTATTTCTTTATTTTTTTCCCTTTCTCTTTAGGTGAAAATAATTAGAGAAATATAGGACATGGAGTCTACCTATAAGCCATGGCCAATTTAACACCAAGTCAACAGTAGTTTATAAATACGTCAGCTAAAGGTGTTAGAAACTTTACGTGGAGGCCTATATTATATTGAGTGAATTTTTAACAGTTTCAATAACTTGATTGCAATAAAAAAAAAAAAAAAGTTTAGAGACTCCTTCGAATTTTGAAACAAGAGAGTTAAAGGACAACACGTCATATTGTTTCACCCAAATTGGATTTGGGCAATAAAATATCTTTCATCAAAAATCATATTTCAAATTTTATTTATTATTTATGTGGCAACTCCAGACAGGAAATATTACAGGTAATTAAAAAAATTGATAATTTCACTTCAAACGGAACAAACACATTATGTTGGAAACGACAAAGCTTAGACAAAACCAAACATACACAAATTACATCAGGATTTAATCAATGACAAAATATGAGAAAGCGAAGATGCAACCCCGAAATTTAATCGACGATGAGGCATCTAGGATATATGGTAATGATACACAACGAAATTCAATCAAGAACTTGAATCTGGCAACTACAATTATAAAACATGCCAAAGTTTCATTGACAATGTGAGTCTATAATTTCATCCATTTTTTTATACCATGTTAATACACTACTCTACATCTTACAAGACGAAATCGACTTTTAATAGAACTTTTCCGATATATCCATCAATGTTGTATCGCCACAAAAATGAATATTGGACATAAAAAAAAAAAAATCTTTTTGACTAAAGGGAGGCAATTTTTGTGCTACTACAATGTAGATATAGATTCATTTAACACCTTTTTATTGATTTACATAACATTACCACCTGGTTTTGAAAATCAAAATGCATTAGTTTTAAAACGACAATAAATTTATATTTCAAGAATAATTCACCATATCAACCAAAAAGATTGAAAATTATACTTTGTATGACAGTACTCTTGTCAAACTCAATAGTTCTCTACCGTCCTTGTCGATGACTTACATAAAATCTAAATTAAATATCATCAACTCGTATCCTGTATTGATTACACTGCATTAGTGATCAATTTTTATTAACTGAGTAGATTTTAGCCAATTAAATTTATGTCAGTTCTAAATGAGTCTATAACTATTACAAGTAATTGTGTAGACAATATTTAATAAAAGTTGAAGTTTCTAAAAGTTTTGCCCTGTCCAAGACGGGAAAGTTGCAAGTCCATCGCTACGAGAACAATGTATATACGAAGAAAATATTGTTTTTGCAAAAGTACAAGAATGAATAACTATAATGTTTATCATCTAAGTTTGTGTGTAATACAAAGAAAAAATTAATTGATATTGCTAAATATGAGGATGAAATACCCCTCAAATTTATCACCAAACTTCAGGTATCATGAAATTATATATGAAAATCCATGCTTTCACAATCTTGATTCTAATGTTGTGTACGTCTGTAGTAATGACATGAGTGGTCTTTGAATTTTCTCTTCGATATTTATTATGATTCTTGAACTTTTTTTATATTTAATTTAATCCCTAAACTTTAAAATCACTCATAGTGATTCCATCTAACAAGTCAACATCTTTTGGACCAAAATAATAATGAGAACTATCACGTTATTTTCCTAAGTCAGTAAAAAAAAGAATCCTCTATTCTCCTTCTTTTTTTTTCCTTCCTTTTCGTGTTGAAATAGTGATATATATATGACGACATATCAGTCACATGGATGCTGGCATTGCAAATTTAACTGTAAATTTTTTGTCACGACAATTTAACGTGTTAGAATTTTTAACTAAAGGGATATATTGATTGGTTTTTTTTTACTGTGTAAGCACATTCAAGATAAAATATAGGGTTGCAAACTTTGGCAACAAAAATAAATATCAGTCCTCAAAAGCAATTTTCAATCGAGGAATCTTATGATTTTTCCATATTAGGACAAAAAAAGACCTATAAAGCCAGCAAATCTGCTGACAAGCCACCATCAATGACATTGTGAAAAAGAAAGAAAAAAACGCATAGAAATAACAGCAATGAGACCTCAAATCCTCCTCGTCGCCCTCTTCCTCGCCATCCTCCCTGTCTTGGCCATCCCCGCCGTCGGCCGATGTTTCCTGGACGGACGTGAGAGCAGATCAAGGACGTGCAAGATGTGCGCACCTGAAGGGCCGCCCAACTCGCGGTACTTGAGTTCAACAAGAAGAATGGCACCTGCCTGATTTTCAAAGACGTCACAAGAGGGAAGATTCAGTACCCCGATTTAAACAACGTCTAGTATCGCCTGCATCTCGTCACGGACCAGCCGTCGTCGCCGTGTTACAAGTCCATGGTTCAGGTGTGCTTCTGGCTCCACGTCCCCCTGAAGCTTTTGTCCTTTGAAGGCAAGGCTTGCTAAGTTTGATACAAAGAAATCGATGTGAAGGTTCAGGGGCGGTTCGTCAGACGACGAGCTCCACCATGAGTTGGAACGGTCACAAGTGGGAGGGAGAAAGAGAGGTGCAAATGGGGGAGAGAGAGAGAGAGTGAAATTGAAAAGACGGAGAAGAAAGAGAAGGTTTAGCTTGCAAGGGGTTTCGGTGACACGTGTCATCCAGTGAATAGAGTAGTATTTTTATACTCGGTCACCCAAACTCTATCTAATATTTTATCTTATGTGATATCATGAAATCATTGCAACTGGTTAGGACTCGAAATTTTTCCCAATATGAATATTTTCATTTCAATTTCACTCAAAGTAATTGTTTGTCTCCAAAAAGTGTATGTCATCGTACAACTTCAGAAGGTGATATCAATCTATATTTAGGCAGAATTTATTGTAAAAATAATGATGTGGCCGCCATGTCAACATTTTTTGGGTCAAAATAGTGACGTGAATTGTCATGTTATTTTCCCAAGTGAGCAAATATTTAATTCTTCTTCTTTTTTTCCCTTTCTCTTTAGGTGAAAATAATTAAAGAGAGAGTTATGTCGTAGTTTATGGTTAACAGTAGTTTATGGTTACGTCAGCTATAGGTGTTAGACTTTTTAACCAGAGGGCTATATCGAGTAGATTTTTAAAAATTTCAAGGACAAGATTTCACAAAAGAGAAGTTTAGACACTACTCTGAAATTTGAAAAAAGAGTTAAAAGGATGTTTCGCTCGAATTGGAATTGGCAATAGAATATTCTTCATTAAAAGTCATTCTTCGAGTTTTATTAGAGAATACAGGGTCTGTAGTGATTTCGTGCTAAGATCGTCCCACATCGGTTGCGGCATATGCTGGTAGTCCGTTTATTAGTATGAGAAAAAATTACATCATTTGAGCTACTTTTTGGGATGAGAGAATATATATGAACAGGTTGAGAACATAATATATATCTAAAGATAAATACACATCAGAATTTAATCTACGAAGTCTGAAATTTCATCCATTTTCTTGTACCATGTTAATACACTACATACATCCAACAAAACGAAATCGACTTTTAATATAGGGTTGCAAACTTTGACAAAAAATGAAAGATAACAGTCCTGGAAGGCAATTGTCAATCAAGGATTCTTTGGATTTTTTTTTTCCATATTAGGACCCAAACAAAATCGACTTTTAATATAGGATTGAACTCTCAAGATGAAATATAGGGTTGCAAACTTTGACAAAACATGAAAGATAACAGTCTTGGAAGGCAATTGTCAATCAAGGATTCTTTGGATTTTTTTCTCCCATATTAGGACCCAAAAAAAGGCCTATAAAAACCAGCAAGTCAAACGAAACAAAAATCATAGAGAAACAACGACAATGAGGCCTCACATCATCCTTCTCCTCCTCTTCCTCGCCGTCCTCCCTCTCTCTGCCATCGCCGCCCTGGGCCAACCCTGGAAGCCGATCGGGGATGTCTTAGATCCGCGCATCCAATCGATTGGTGAATTCGCAGTCGCCGAGTTCAACAGGCAGAGACACACTAACCTGATTTTCAAAGCTGTCCTAAGCGGGAAGGTCGCGGTCATTAGAGAAACCAGGTATCTCCTGCATGTCGCTGTGGAGGGGCAACTGCCGACGTGCTACGACACCTTAGTTCTGGATTTGGACCCCTGGCAGGTTTTGTCCTTTGAAAGCAAGATCTGCTAAGGTCAATATGATCAATCCGATTTTGATTTTGCTCGAAGGGATTGTTACAGTCGGTCGAGAATCGAACAAGAAATAAATAATAAAGGAAACTAACTATTCGATTTGATATCCTGAAATTGCTACAGTTGGTAGAGGGTCGAATGTTTCCCGGAAAGAAAACGTATTTTTTTTCAATTTCGCTTATAGTAATCCTTTTATCTTGAAAAGTTTATATCATGGTACGGCTTCGTAAATGTAATATGATTATGTTTTGGAGGAATTTATTGTAATCATTGAAAAATCTGCACATGGTCATTCGATTAAATAGATCGCCTCCTCTTGTGCATTTTTATTAACGTGGACTGTCACGTCAGCATTTATAGGATCAAAATAATAATATGAATTTTTGCATTTTTTTTTTGTAAGTCAAGAAATTTTTACTCCTTTATTTTATTTTTTATTTTTGGTGAAATGTAATAATATATTGAGCTAAAACCAACAATTTACACAACATCCGGCGCCACAAAACTTGCACTCAACAAGACAACAAGTCATAATGAGTGAAAGGGAGCCGGATGCAAAAGAAGCAGTCTCTGATCCACTCTAAGGACTATGGATCCGCCGGACTATAAGAGAAGATGCAAGGATCTATCCCCCAAAGGGAGCCGGATACAAAAGAGGGCCGCTAAACAAAAGAGCGGCAAACAAGGAAAAGGCAAGCAAAACCTGCACAACCCAACACAACAATAGGAACTACGAGAGAACCCCTCAACAAGAATCACCGCCGAAGACCGAGAAGTTAGGGGCCACGAGCCTTCCAAAAGCAATCTCTGATCCACTCCAAGGACTATGGATCCGTTGGAGTAGAAGAGAAAATGCAAGGATCTATCCCCCAATTACGCCGAAGTCCTCTGTTCCTAGGGTTATCCTCGACATTTCTAAACGTTAAGGCCTTATCCTTATCAACTTTAATGAGATGATTCTTAACGGTCGGAACCGCCAAACTATGGTCTCTGAACAGGATGTCGTTCCTAAACTTCCAAATGAGGTGACAAAGACTCCTGTATTTTTTTTTCCTTTTCTTTTTGGTGAAAATGATAGAGATATATAGGATCGCCACGGCAAATATACTGTCAAGTTAACCATAGTTTATGGTTACGTAATCTAAATGTGTTCAGAAATTTTAATTGGAGGGCTACATTGAGTGGATTTTTATAAGTCTCAACAAGCAGATCACACAAAGTAAAAGTTTAAAGACTACTTTGAACTTTGAAAGGAAGTCGAAGGACGAAGGACAACACGCATGTTATCATCTCTTTAGTTATACATCAAGGAGAGAGAGGGATAGAGCGAGGAGAGTTAAGATAGAGAGTAGACAAGGAAATAAATTGGATCTGAGTGAAAACGAGCTCGCCCTCACTTTTTTTCAATGTTTAGTGTGTTATCTGAATTTCTAAAAATCCATTTTTAGTCCTTCCATCTGTTATGTCGGCATTTGTTGGGCCAAAATAACAATGAGAATTATCACATTATTTTTCTAAAGTTAGCAAAAAAAGAATCCTCTACTCTCTCTTTTTCTCTTTCTTTTCATGTTGCAATAGTGAGATAGATATATCTGGCGTGGAGGATACATGTAGGCTACGTGGATAGCATTGCAAATTTAACAGCAATTATTTGTCACGTCAACTTAAGGTGTTTGAATTTTAACAAAAGGGATATATTGAATGGATAAAGTGTAAGTACTAATTTGTACGGTGACCGGTTCAATCTAAAATCTTTTAATCGTGTCAATTTAATCTTAAACATTTTTTATGATTTGTCGATATAATCTTTTCGACTAATTATCCAAATAATATGTTTATGACTAAATTGGTACAATCTAAAAGTTTTGGACTGGTTTGAAGTAAATTAGCACAATTGAAAAGTTTATAATCGAATCAATCATAATACAGCAGGTTTTAGACTTTTAAAGTAATTATTACTGATAACATATGTCAACAAAATAAAAAACAGTCATGAAAAAGCAATTATCGGTTCACGAAATTAGCATTTTTGACTCTGCGAAGAGCCATGGTTTCAATCGAGTACTCCCATGATTTTTCCAAATTAGGACAAAAAAGAAGGCCCATAAAACCAGCAAGTTTGCTAACAAGTTTGCTAACATATTAACGACGGCAATGAGACCTCAAATCCTCCTCCTGGCCCTCTTCCTCATCGTCCTCCATCTCTCGGCCATCGGCCGAGATTTCCACGACGGAGCTCGGGAGCCGATCAAGGACGTGCGCAATGAGCATGTCCATGGGCTCGCCCAGGTCGCAGTCATCGAGTTCAACAAGAAGAGCTACGCCGACCTGATTTCCAATGACGTCGTAAGAGGGGAGACTCGGCACACCGATTACATGAACACCAAGCATCGCCTGCATCTCGTCACGGACCAGCCGGCTTCCCGTGTCACAAGGCCACCGTTCTGGTGTCCCGGTGGTGGCTGCACTCCTGGGAAGCCTTTGTCCTTTGAAGGCGAGGCTTGCTAAGTTTAACGCAAATAAATCGATGTGAAAATCTCTCTCTCTCTCCCTAATTGAACGAGAAATAAAAGTCACGATTCGATGTGATGTCATACAATCACTGTGGTTGGTCGAGACTCGAATGTTTCCCGGTACAAAAAGTTTTGTTTTGATTTCACTCGGATTAGCCGTTACAATTGGTCAAGAATCGGAAAAGAAATAAAAGTTGTGATTCAGTGTGATATCATAAAATCAATACGATTGGTCGAGACTTGAATTTTCCCCGGTGCGAAAAATTTCATTTCAATTTCACTAGTAGTCATTTATCTCAAAATACATCATCATACATCTTCACAAGGTGATATCAATCTATATCTCGGCATAATTTATTTTAAAAATAATGATGTGGACTGTCGCATTATTTTCCTAACTCAATAAATCTTTATTTCTTTATTTTTTTTCTCTTTAGGTGAAAATAACTAGAGAGAGATATAGGACGTGGAGTCTACCCATAAGCCATGGCAAATTTAACACCAAGTCAACAGTAGTTTATTGATACGTCAGCTAAAGCTGTTAGAAATTTTACGTGGAGGCCTATATTGAGTGAATTTTTAAAAGTTTCAACAACTTGATTGCAAAAAAAAAAAAAAAGTTTAGACTCTTTTGAATTTTGAAACAAGAGAGTTAAAAAGACAACACGTCATATTGTTTCACCCAAATTGGATTCGGGCAATGAAATATGTTTCATCAAAAATCGTATTTCAATTTTTTATTTATTATTTATGTGGCGACTCCAAATGGGAAATATTATCGTAATAAAAGAATCGATAATTTCACTTCAAACGGAACAAAACATATCCTGTCGGAAACAACAAAGCTTAGACAAAACCAAACATACACAAATTATATCAGGATTTAGTTAATGACAAAGTATGAGAATGCAAAGATGCAACCCTGAAACTTAATGGACAACGAGGCCTCTAGGATATACGATAAAGATACACAACGAAATTTAATCGACAATGTGAATCTAGCAACTACAATTATAAAACATGCCAAAGTTTCACTGACAATGCGAGTCTACGATTTCATTTTTTTTCTTATACCATGTTAATACATTACTCTACATCTTACAAGACAAAATCGACTTTTAATGGAACTTTTCCGGTATATCCATCTATGTTGTATCGCCACATAAATGAATATTGAACATCAAAAAAAAAAAAAAAATTGACTAAAGGGAGGCAATTTTTGTGCTACTACAATGTAGATATGGATTGATGTAACACCTTTTTATTGATTTACATAACATTACCACCTGTTTTTGAAAATCAAAATGTATTAGTTTTAAAACGACAATAAATTTATATTTCAAGAATAATTCACTATATCAACAAAAAAAGATTGAAAATTATACTTTGTATGACACTACTCTTTTCAAACTCAATAGTTCTCTACCGTCCTTGTCGATGACTTACATAAAATCAAAATAAAATATCATCAACTCGTATCTTGTATTGATTACATTGCATTAGTGATCAATTTTTATTAACTGAGTAAACTTTAGCTAATTAAATTTATGTCAGTTCTAAATGAGACTACAAGTAATTGTGTAGACAACACTTAATAAAAAATTGAAGTTCCTAAAAATTTTGCCATGTCCAAGACGTGAAAGTTGCAAGTCCATCGCTACAAGAACAATGTATATACGAAGAAAATAATGATTTTGCAAAAGTACAAGAATGACTAACTATAATGTTTATCATCTAAGTTTTTGTGTAATACAAAGAAAAAACTAAATGATATTGCAGAATACAAGGATGAAATACCCCTCAAATTTATCACGTAACTTCAGGTATCATGAAATTATATATGAAAATTCATGCATTTCACAATCTTGATTCTAATGTTATGTACTTTTGGAGTAACGATATGAGTGGTCTTTAATTTTTTTTTTCAATATTCATTATGGTTCTTGAACTTTTTTATTTAGTTTAATCCCTAAACTTTAAAAAAATCACTCATAGTCGTTCCATCTAACACGTCAGCATTTTTAACTATCACATAATTTTCCTAAGTCAGCAAAAAAAACAAGAATCCTTTTCGTGTCGAAATATTGAGATATATGTAATGACATATCAGTCACGTGGACTCTAGCATTGCAAATTTAACCGCAAATTTTTTGTCTAGTCAATTTAAGGTGTCGGAATTTTTAACGAAAGGGATATATTGATTGGTTTTTCCGAAAGTGCAATCACATTATAAAATATAGGGCTGCACTCTTTGGCAACAAAATAAATAACAGTCCTGTAAAGCAATTGTCGATCGAGGAATCTTATGATTTTTCCATATTAGGACCAAAAAAAGGGCCTATAAAACCAGCAAATCTGCGGACGAGCCACCATCAATTACGTTGTGAAAAAGAAAGAAAAAAAAAAAGCATAGAAACGACGGCAATGGGGCCTCAAATCCTCCTCCTAACCGTCTTCCTCGCCATCCTCCCTCTCTTGGCCATCCCCGCCATCGGCCGAGGTTTCCCCGACGCAGCGTGGGAGCCGATCAAGGACGTGCAAGATGTGCGCGTCCGCAGGGCCGCCCAGCTCGCGGTACTCGAGTTCAACGAGAAGAATGACACCTACCTGATTTTCAAAGACGTCACGAGAGGGAAGATTCAGTACCCCGATTTGAACAACGTCTGGTATCGCCTGCATCTCGTCACGGACCAGCCGTAGTCGCCGTGTGACAAGTCCACGGTTCAGGTGTGCTTCTGGCTCCACGTCCCCTTGAAGCTTTTGTCCTTTGAAGGCGAGGCTTGCTAAGTTTGATACAAAGAAATCGATGTGAAGAAACTATTTTAGCTCTCTCTCTCTCTCAATAAAAGTCACAATTCGATGTGAAGTCATAAAATCGCCATGGTTGGTTGAGACTCGACGAAAAGTTTCATTTCGATTTCACTTGGAGTGGTCATTAGGATTGGTTGAGAATCAAACGAGAAATAAGAGTTGCAATTCAATACGATGACAAAATATTAGGTAGAGCTAGAGGAGTCACCACAACTCTACACAAGTCCATTCCGCAAGTGGTACGTGTTGCTCGCGAGCCCGCCTTTCAGAAAACTGAACCTTTCTCTCTCCTTCATTTCTCTCTCTTCTTCTCCATTTCTGTCTTTTTTCTTTCTTTTTTATCCTTTTCTTTCCCTTCAACCAGCCACGTAGGTAAGGACCAACAAGCGTCTTTTGTCACCCTCATCGAATCTGGCAAGATTTAGGAGGCAACAACATTGATGAGGTGTCACGGCCCTCGTCATCCACAAGCAAGGGTCGTCAGATTTGGCAGGGGCTTGAATCTCGCAGCCAAGGTGAGGGTTGTCCTTGCCAAATCTAGCGAGAGCTCGGGAGGCAACAACATCGGAGTGGCGGGGTACCTCAAGGATGTAGGGGCTGAGTGAGTGCTCAAGGTCGTGGACAACGAAGGGGCTTGGGCTTGTTCTTGGACCGAGGGCGGAGGCGGCGACAGCGTGATTCGTTGGGCAGCAAAGAGTGCAAGACAGAGCTAATTGAGAGAGAGGCGGAGAGAACACACAACATCGTTCAGTGTGATTTCGTAGGACAATGGAGGCAATGGACGAGGCGGATGCAAAGGCAACGGTGCAGTTTGTCAGACGACGAGCTTCATCATGAGTTGGAATGGTCGTGAGTGGGAGGGAGAAAGAGGGGCGCAAAATGGGGGGGGGAGGAGAGAGAGAAAAAGAGAATGTTCTAGCTTATAATTGGTTCAGATAACACATGTCGTTCGGTGAATGAAATAGTAGTTTTATACTTGATCACCCAAACTCTACCTAATATTTTCTCCAATGTGAAATCATAAAATCGCTGCAATTGGTTAGAACTCAAATTTTTCCCAATATGAAAATTTTCAATTCAATTACAACTTCATAAGGTGATATCAATCTATATTTTGGCAGAATTTATTGTAAAAATAATTATGTAGATAGCCATGTCAGCATTTATTGGGTCAAAATAGTGACGTGAATTGTCATGTTCTTTTCCCAAGTGAACAAATCTCTAACTCTTTTTTCTTTTTCCTTTCTCTTTAGGTGAAAATAATTAAAGAGAGAGATACATGACGTGGAGTCTACCTATGAGCCATGGTAAATTTAGTATCAGGGTAACAGTAGTTTTTGGTTACGTCAGCTACAGGTGTTAGACTTTTTAACCAGAGGGCTATTGAGTGGATTTTTGAACATTTCATGGACTAGATTTCACAAAAGAGAAGTTTAGAGACTACTCTGAATTTTGAGAAAAAAGTTAAAAGGACAACACATCATATTGTTTCGCTCGAATTGGAATCGGCAATGCAATATTTTTCACTGAAAGTCGTTCTTCGATTTTTGTTAGAGAAGACAAGATCTGTAGTGACTTCGTGTTAAGATTGTCATATATCAGTTGTGGAATATTCTGATAATTCGTTTATAAATGTGAGGAAAAACCACATCATTTGAGTTACTTGTAGGGACGAGAAAATATATACGAATGGCTCAAGAACATAATAAATATCTAAAAATAGATATATGTCAGAGTTTAATCAACGACATGAGTTTGTAATTTCATCTATTTTCTTGTACCATGTTAACACAGTACATACATCCAGCAAAACGAAATTGACTTCTGATATAGGGTTGAAGATTCAAGATGAAATAGGGTTGCAAACTTTAACAAAACATGAAAGATAATAGTCCAGGAAGGCAATCATCAATCAAGGATTCTTAAGATTTTTTTCCATATCAGGACCCAAAAAAAGGCCTATAAAAACCAGCAAGTCAAAAGAAAAAAAAAAAAAAAAGGCATAGAGAAACAACGACAGTGAGACCTCAAATCCTCATCCTCCTCCTCTCCCTCGCCGTTCGCCCTCTCTCCGCCATTGCCGCCCTTGGCCAAGTGCGGAAGCAGATTGAGGATGTGGTGGACGATCCGCGCATCAAATCGATGGGCGAATTCGCGGTCGCCGACTTCAACAGGAAGAGCCACGCCGGCCTGATCTTCAAAGCTGTCCTAACAGTAACAGAGAAGGTCGTGGACAGCGGAGAAACCAGGTATCTCCTGCATCTCGCCGTGGAGGGGGAGCCGCCGAGCTGCTACGACACCGTCGTTCTGGAGTTCGACTGGCTGCACCACTGGGAGGTTTTCTCCTTTAACAGTAAGATTTGCCAAGGTTAACACGATGAATTCGATGTTGATTTCGGTCGGATTAGTTGTTATGGTTGGTCGAGAATCGAACAAGAAATAAATAATAAAAGAAAGTAGATGTGATATCCTAAAATTGCTAAGGTTGGCAGAGGGTCGAATGTTTCCGGTACGAAAAGATGTTTATTTCAATTTCGCTTTGAGTAATCCTTTTATCTTGAAAAGTTTATATCACCGTACGACTTCGTAAATGTAATATCGATCTATGTTTTGGGAGAATTTATTGTAATCATTGAATAAATAGATCGCCTTGTCTCGTGCATTTTTATTAACGTGGACTACCACGTCAACGTTTATAGGGTCAAAATAATGATATGGACCGTTTTTTTTTCATAAGTCAACAAATTTTTGCTCCTTTATTTATTTCTCCTTTCCTTTTAGGTGAAAATAATGAGATATATACAATCGCCACAGCAAATATACCGTCAAGTTAACCATTTTACGGTTACGTAATCTAAATATCTTTAGAAATTTTAATTGGAAGGCTACGTTAGTGGATTTTTAAAAGTATCAACAACCACATCGCACAGAATAAAAATTTAAAGATTACTTTGAACTTTGAAAGAAAGTCGAAGGATGACACGCGTGTTATCATCTCTTTATTTATACATTTCTGATGAAATTGCATTAGTCTCTCACAACCCAATAAATCTTTTTTTTCTTCCTCTCTTTAGGTGAAAATAATTAGAGAGAGAATTTTGGTTACGTCAGCTAAAGGTGTTAGAAATTTTAAGTGGAGGACTATATTGAGTAGATTTTTAAAAATATCAAGAATTAGATTGTAAAAAAGAAAAGTTTAGAGGCTACTTTGAATTTTGAAAGAAAGAGAGTTAAAGGACAACACATCATATTCTGTCACAAATTGAGGTGGAAACGACACGAATTGAAGAAGAAAAATTGGAGAGAACTGTGCTCTTCTAATTAATTGTATTCTATATGTACCAAGGACCAATATATAATACAAAGAAAGAATATATTTTTTTTTCTAATCTAGGTATATCAATTCAAATCCTAGATTAAATTAGTCAATCAGTCATAATCCTGGATTGATTAAACGTATCAACTATAATCCAGACCAAAACAGGAGCATATCTTCCAATATATTCTTTCGCGCAAATTGGATTCGGCCACAAAATATCTTTCACTGAAAGTCGTCTTTCGATTTTTATTTCTGTGGTGATTCTGGATAGGAAATACTATAGATAATTAAAAAAATTGATAACTTCACTTCAAATGGAACAAAACATACACAAATTGTGTCGGAAACGACGCAAAGCTTGAGATTGTAAACACTTCAGACATAAGCAAATGTACACAAAATATATTAGATTTAATCCATAATAAAGGTTGAGAACGCAAAGATCCAACACTAAAAATTAATCGACGATGAGGCACCTAGGATTTGCAATAATGATATACATCAAAATTTAATCGACAACATAAATCTAACAACTACAATTATAAAACGTGCCAAAGTTTAATCAACAATGCGAGTCTAGAATTTCATCCATTTTCTTATACCATGTTAATACACTACACTACATCATACCAAACAAAATAGATAATCGATGGAACTTTTCCACTATATCCATCTATGTCGTATCACCACAAAAATAAATATAGAACATTAAAAAAAAAATCTTTTTGACTAAAGGGAAGGCAATTTTTGCGCTGCTACAGTGTAGGTAGAGATTCATGTAACACCTTTTTATCGATTTACATAACGTTACCACCTACTTTCAAAAGTCAAAATGTATTATTTTAAATCGACAATGAATTTATATTTCAAGAATATTTCACTATATCAACGAAAAAGAAATAAAAATATATTTTGTATGATGGTACTCTTGTCATACTCGCTCGTATCCTGAATGATTACATTGCATTGGTGATCAATTTTTATTAACTGATTAAATTTTATTTGATTAATTTAATGTCAGTTCTAAATGAGACTATAACTATTGCAAGAAAGTGTGCAAATTACCATGTCCAAGACGTGAAAGTTTCAAGTCATCACTACATAAACAATACATATACAAAGAAAATATTGTTATTGCAAAAATACAAGGATGAATAACTATCATGTTTATCATCTAAGTTTATGTGTGCTACAAATAAAAGATTAATTGATATTGCAATGTACGAGGATAAAATACCCACCAAATTTATATGGTCTCTAGATTTTTTTTTGTTTAATCTAATCCCTAAACTTATAAAAAATAAAAATCGCTCACGGTAATTCCATCTGCCACGTTAGCATTTGTTGGGCCAAAATAATAATGAGAAGTATCACGTTATTTTCCTAAGTCAGCAAAAAAAGGAATCCTCGACTCTTTTTTTCCCTTCCCTGTTGTGTCGAAATAATGAGATAGATATATATATGACATGGAAGTTACATGCAAGTGACGTGGACGCCAGCATTGCAAATTTAACAACAATTTACGGTCACGTCAATTTAAGGTGTTAGAATTTTCAACGGAAGTGAAATATGGGATATTTTTGCAAGTGTAAGTGCTACTTTGAACATTCAATGTAAAATATAGGGTTGCAAACTTTGACAAAACATAAAGATACCATGTGGTAACAAAATAATATAACACTCCTGAAAAGCAATTGTCAATTGAGGAATCCTAGGATTTTTCCAGATTAGGACAAAAATAAGCCTATAGAACCAGCAAGCCTGCCAACTGAAGACCATCAACTACAACCGTGAAAGAAAGAAAAAAGCACAGAAACTACGGCAATGAGACCTCAAATCCTCCTCCTGGCCCTCTTCATCGCCGTCCTCCCTCTCTTGGCCATCGCCGCCATTGGCCCAGATACCGCCGGCGGTATATGGGAGCCAATCAAGGACTTGAACAATGAACACATCAAAGCGATCACCAAATTCGCGGTGATCGACTTCAACAGGAAGAGCCACACCGGCCTGGTTCTGAAGGCCATCCGAGGAGGGGATTCCGCGGGGGGTGATTCCGACTACAGGTATCTCCTACATCTCACCGTGGAAGAGCCGCCGTCATGTTACAAGGCTGTGGTTCTGGAGTATAACTGGCTGCACCACTGGGAGGTTTTGTCCTTTGACAGCGAGACTTGCTGAGATTAATACAAAGAAATCGATTTCCAAAGCTACATAGCTACTAAACTAAATCTGGATTGCAATTTTTTCTCTACAATGGTAGAGGTTTTCTCTCCTTTAATGGAGTTTCTTCCTATCCCCAAAGGTGATAGCCACACCAAACCCTAAATCATAAGATTCCATTCTCCATCTCTCCCAAAATGGAGAATCCATCTCATCAAATACCTCACAAATGGAACACCCATTACCCACAATCCCGCAACCCCCTCCTTTCCAAACCCTAAACCACGAAAATCCCCTAGAGAGCCCGAGATCGCTGGCCTAATTGTGATGCTCCTGCTTCATCTTTCTTCTTCTCTAGAAATCCCGACTACTGATTGTTAAATGACGACACACACAGTTTCATTCCTCAGAGTGGCTGCAATTCCCTCCATCTTGGTGCTGGAGCTCCCTTCGATCAAACCCCAGGAATACTTCCAAAGTAGGTAAGATTCTCCCAAGTTTTGATTCTGCAACAGCAAGTTGTTAGAATGGAGAGTAAGGAGGAAAACCATATTCGTATTGCTGCTCTATGCAAGAGTTTAAGGCATTTATGGTCAGAAGAAGATGTGATCACTGTTAGGGAGGAAGTCCCAACAAATAAACTTATTGAATGCAAACACACTCTCTTTGGTAAGCTACTATCGAAGCCGAATGTGAACTTCCATGCTTTTTGCAACACGATGAAGAAGGCGTGGAAAGTAGAATCAGTGGAAATTTCCCAAAAAAAACATGGGTTCTTCTCTTTTGTCTTTGAATCTGAAGCAAACAAAGAACGGGTACTAAAATCTGGCCCTTGGTCTTTTGCAAGCAATTTGTTAGTTTTGAAGCAATGCGCACCTGACATATCCGAACACTATTACGATTTCTTGCGCTATGACTTCTGGATCCATATTATCGGCCTGCCTCCTAGATGGATTTTGGAAGAAGTATATGCTGATGTTGCTAGAAAAATGGGAAGTGTGAAGGAAATTCAGTTAGAAAATAGAGGAAATATGCAAAATAAAACAGGGAAAGTAAGAGTTGAACTTGAACTATCGGCCCCTCTAAAAACAGGGGCTCTAGTGAAGATTGGAGAAAAAAAGTTATGGGTGGAGTTCAAATATGAACGTCTCCCTCATTTTTGCTATTCCTATGGAAGACTAGGGCATTACGCCTCCTTTTGTGAAGAGATTCCTTATGAAAAAACAGAATGGGCAGAAAACAGGGTAGGGAAATATGGGCCTTGGCTCAAAGCTGAGGTATGGGAAAGGAGCCCTCATTGGGAAGCATTCTATGGCAAAATCATCTCTACTCAAGAGGAGGAGGAATATGTACCTGAAACTCCCTTTCAGCCATCAAATCTTGAGATGGGGGGTGGGAAAGGACTTGAGACAACAGTTGGCCCTACTCGAAGAAAAAAAAAAGGCAGAAAACCCGTCATCAAATGAGCATAGAGAAGAAGATAGAAGGGATTCAGCAGTTAAAATAGGAAATGGGAAACAACTACTGTACTTGCTAGATTCTACTGACGAAGGGCAATTTGAAACAGGAGGAAGCAATAGAAAGGGACCAAAGCTTTTAAGAGCAAAAAAATAGAAGAGGGTTGAGGCATCGAGTCTGTTATTAAATGATGAGATGGAGTTACTAGAGACACCTATCCAGCTGGTGAAAGAAGGGAATGAATGGGCTTTGGTGGCTAGCCCTAATGAGCCACCGGTGACATCATGAGGATTTTGAGCTGGAATTGTCAAGGGCTGGGCAACCCCCTAACGTTCCAAGAGCTTAGAGCCTTAGTGGCTCTTGAAAGGCTTAGTATGGTTTTCTTGATGGAAACTATGGTGGAAAGGGTGAGAAGGAGACTTAATTACCAAAAGTCATTTTTGGTGCAACCAATAGGAATTGTGGGTGGATTAGCACTAATGTGGAGTGAGGAGTATCAAGTGGAAGTGAAATGCAGCTCACATCATTTTATAGACACAGAATGCAAAGATCCCACTAGTGGCCAGCTTATGAGGATTACTTTCCTCCATGCTTCAACAAATTTCCAGCAGAGAGTCCAGTTATGGCAACAACTTCGCTGTTTTCATGCATCTAATCGACTACCATGGATATGTATGGGGGATTTTAATGACATCCTATATAGTTGGGAGAAGGAAGGCAAAAAGGAAGCAGACTACCACAGGATTATAGCCTTTCGGGACATGCTCAATGAATGTTCTTTAATGGATATTGATAGTAAAGGGTGCATGTACACGTGGACTAATAATAGAGGAGGAGACGAATTGGTGAAAAAGCGTCTAGATAGAGCTATATGTATAATGGAATGACGAGTTACCTTTGCAAATGCTGAACTTCTGCGTTACCAGTGATGGGGTCGGATCATAGCCCCCTTCTGCTCTCATTATATCCTGTTCATGGCAAAAGGAAAAGAGTTTTCAGATTTGAAGCATATTGGCTAGAAGAAAAAGAGTGCAGGGATGTCATTAAGGACAGTTGGGCTGAAGATCATAGAAGGCTTTCACAGAAAATCCACCAAGTGACGGAGGATTTAGCAGTATGGAGTAAGCAGAAATTCTCTAATGCATCATATCAAATAAAGGGACTCAAAAAGCGATTAACGGACATCACAAACAGCAATACCAGAGATTCCAGCAGGGAAGAAATTCAGCAGATCAAGGAGAGCATTGATCAATTGTGGAGACAGGAAGAGATGTATTGGGGGCTAAGATCCCAGATCAATTGGCTTCAATGGGGGGATAAAAAAACAAAGTATTTCCATGCCACAACAGTTCAAAGGAGGCAACGCAACAAAACTACAATGCTGAAAGTTGATGACCAGAATTGGAGTAGGGATGCTAAGGTGCTTAAGGAACACATTATGGACTACTACCGGTCTCTCTATAACTCGGTGGGACCAAGGAATCTCCAACCCATATTAAATCAATGCCAAACAGTAGTGACGAAGGAGATGAATGAATATTTAATGGCTGCCATATCGGAGGAAGAAGTGAAAGAAGCTGTTTTCCAGCAAGGCACGCTAAAGGCTCCAAGACCAAATGGTCTAAAATGGACAGTTTTACCAGCACTTCTGGGAAGATATAAAAGTGGATGTGATGCTGTTGGTCCAGACTTTTTTTCGAGTTAGGTAACCTAGACCCCCTTCTTAACAAGACACACATTGCACTAATACCGAAAGTTAAAAATCCAGAAAATATAAGCCAATTCAGACCAATCAGCTTATGCAACTTCAGCTACAAAATTATTTCGAAGGTTCTGGCAAATAGATTAAAGCCTTGACTTCCACAGATCATTGCACATGAACAAAGTGCTTTTGTTCAAGGCTGGCAAATACAAGACAATATCCTCATAGTTCAAGAAGTGTTGCATCAAATGAGGATAAAAAAGAGGAAAAAGAAATTCCAGGCAATATTGAAACTGGACATGCAGAAAGCATATGACGGAGTAGAATGGGATTTTCTTCGAATGAGCATGATACATATGGGATTTTGTGCCCAATGGGTTCATTTAATCATGCAATGTGTGTCAACGGTTACTTTTAATGTAAAAGTAAATGGAGAGCCGACGGAGTATTTCTCATCGACAAGGGAAATTAGACAAGGAGATCCTTTATCACCCTATCTATTCATATTGACAGCCAATGTACTCTCTTGGATTATGCATAAAGCAATAGAGGATGGAAGTCTTAAAGGAATCAAATTGAACAGGTATTGCCCAACCTTGTCTCACTTGCTGTTTGCTGATGATGCTATCTTTTTCATGGATGGGACGGTTAGAGAATGTCAAAGGTTGGCGGCTATCCTAAATCAATATTGCTATGCGACGGGACAGGCAATAAATTTGAACAAGTCAGGCATTTTCTTCAGTAATGGCTATCCACCAGCTTTGAAGGAGAATATGGCCCAAGAGATGCGAGTGCCAAGCATTGACAAGACTGGCAAATACCTCGGGATACCATCCGAATGAGGACAAACGAAAAAAGAAATGTTTGCATGGATTTTGGCAAGAGTTAATATGAAGCTAGAGGGATGGAAAGAGAGATTTTTGTCAAAAGCTGGGAAAGAGATTTTGATTAAAACTATAGTGCAAGCATTGCCGCAATATGCAATGTCCATCTTCAAGATACCTATCTCGGTTTGTCAAGCTATTGAACAAAGAATTGCAGCGTTCTGGTGGAAGCAAAATGAAGTAAAGAAAGGCATGCACTGGAAGAAATGGGAGGTTCTAAAGTCCAGGAAAGACAAGGGAGGTCTAGGCTTTACAGATTTAATTATTTTTAACAAAGCATTACTGGGAAAACAGGCATGGCGATTATCCCAATCACCCTCAGCATTATGGAGTAAGATCCTGAGAGGCATATACTTCCCTAATGGAAACCTATGGAAAGCAAAAAGAGGTCAAAGACCATCTTGGGGATGGCAGAGCATCCTAATGGGACGGGACGCCATCGAACCAGGAATACATTGGACTGTGGGAGATGGGAAGTCCATTAATATTAGACAAGATCACTGGCTATCACAGGGCGTGCTAGGAGGCTCCGAAAATAAAGACAATCCTCAAATGGTGGCTCAATTAATCGATGAGGAAAGAAAGGAATGGAAAGAACCGGTGCTGCACCATCTTTTTGAAAGAAAAATTGTTAATGAAATCCTATCTATTCCTATCACCGCGCAGCCAAAGACAGATCAATTAATCTAGACAGGAAATAACAATGGGAGGTACACTGTCAAAAGCGGGTATAACAGTGTGTGTACCAACTCCATTCAACAAGACAGAAACAGGGCATCAACCTCATACCAGCCACCCCGAGCCCTATGGACAAGACTATGGCACCTATCAATCCCCCCCCCAAACTGAAAATTTTTCTGTGGAGCCTATGTTAAGATGCTATCCCAACAAAAGAGAAACTCTATCACGAAGCATCTTACCCGACTCGCTATGTCCCCTTTGTTCCAAATGCCCCGAGACAATCGAGCATTTATTCTTCTTTCGCAAAAACAATCAAGAACGTATGGTCGATCCAAGTTTAAATCTCAGCACCAGTATACGAGCGGCCACCAGAATGGATAAATGGCTGGCGGAATTTTTCGAAGTAAAGCTACAATTACCGAATGCAGGGTTATTGGTGGAGGTGCTATGGCAAATCTGGAAACACAGAAACAACAAGATCTTCCACGATAAGAAGCCACAACCGAGGCCATAATCGTGGATCGCCCTAGCACAAAATCGAAGCTTCGACGATGGAATCAAAGCACGAGAGACAAAAAGTCGGCAACGCCGAACTCACCTACGAGATGGACAGCGCCGGAAGGCCGGGATCTGAAGTTGAATATCGACTATTCATGGGTAGAAGGAGCATCACCCAGTTCGATTTCTGGTATTTTGAGAGATTCCAGTGGCATCATCGTTGATGGCTTCGCAAAAGAAATCCATGCTACTTCACCCTTACAAGCGGAATGGAGCAAGTACACAAACCGAAGAAGTCTTCAGTTTGCGAAAGTGACTGTCGCTCAGTAGTGGAAGTTGTTCTGGGCCGGGCAGAGGAGTCATGGGCCGTGAAAGACTTGATCCAGGAGTGTAAACGGGTTCTGGCCCAACTGAAACACGTACGCGTAGCCCATTGCTCGAGAAGTGCAAATTACGCCGCAGACTGGGTAGCAAAAGCTTTCCGACTAAAAACCCTCCCCTCAACATGGAAGCATCAACCCCCGCAACCTCTTTGGAATATTTTGTGCTCTAATTTTAGCTTGTCCTTTCCATGTAATTCTCGTTTTAAAGAATGAAATGAAAGTACTACCGTCGACCAAAAAAAAAAAAAAGCTACTTAACTCTCTCTTTTGCTATGTGAACAAGAAATAAAAGTTACGGTTCATTGGTCGAGACTTGAATATTTCTCGGTATGAAAAGATTCGTTCCAATTTCGCTAAGAGTAATCGTTACGGTTGGTTGAGAATTTACCAAGAAATTAAAAGAAAGTTGCGATTCGATGAGATATCCTAAAATCGCTATGGTTGGCGGAGGGTCGAATGTTTCCTGGTGCGAAAAACATATTATTTCAATTTCGCTTAGAGTAATCCCGTATCTCAAAAGTTTATATCATCACACAACTTCGCACTGTGATATCAATCTACATTTTTTGGAAGAATTTATTGTAAATTAGACTAATAGGTATGGAAAATCACGGTGCCATAGGTTTGGCAACCTGAACCTTTTCTATTAACTCATTATTTCCAAGCATATGATACGGAAAAGAATCGATATTGCAAACCACAAGGATGAAATACCCACCAAATTTATCAACTAAGTTCAGTTATCACAAAATTATATATAAAAAAATCCACGCAATCGCCCGGCCGTGATTCTAATTGTGTATTTCTAGAGCGATTTTTTTTTTTTTGATCTGAAATAGATAGCTTCCATAACTTAACCACCATCAGAATACCACAAAGTTTCAACGTCTAAGCATAAAATTAACGAAAGAGAAGGGGGTGGGCAATTTATCCAGTTAAGTGGAAGTTCTCTTGCTTGGTGGGCTTTTGCGACCCAATCGGCTACTCTATTGGCTTCTTTGGGCTCGTGGGTTAATTTAACGCAAGGCAAGTGCTCCAAGAGAGATTTGCAATCCTCAGTTACTGTTCGTGCGGCCCATACGCAATCTTTTGGGCCCAAAATGCCTTGAACTGTTTGTAGACTATCTGAAGTGAGTTGAAACTCTTCTGCACTTTCCAAGTACACGTGAGATCGTGTGTATCTATTCTGTTCGAAGTGTTGCAGCCAGAGTAAACCTTCTCTCACCGCTAGGGTTTCGGAAATTAAGGCTGAGGACGCATGGATGGGTTTCGCGAAGCCGTCAACGAGGAATCCACTTCTGTTTCGAACATCTCTTGCTATCGAGCCAGTCATTGTGGAGCTGCACCAGGCATAGTCAACGTGAATTGTATAGGTAGGCGTCTTTTTGGGGCTTCTGTTTGTCGGATCTAGCCTTATCTTGCTTTGCTCGGTTATGTTCCGTAGGTGCCAAGTGTTGAACAGAAGGTTCATGGAAGTCGCATCTTCGAAGATCAGCCTGGGGTTTGGCCGATGAGCTCGGAAAATCATGGCATTCCTTGCTTTCTAGATATGCCATAAAATCTCAACGAAGAAAGCTTTTGCCTGAGAATCCCCCGCGAGGTAAGGACATTCAGTACCTATTTATCGATACGGGTCATCTTCTTCAGGGAGGTGTCGATCTGTAGTCTTAGGTCTGACCATATTGCTTTTGTCCAGCTGCATAGCGCAAACAAGTGCTCGACTGTTTCTGGGTTTTGATGGCAGATTGAGCATCTCGAATCAGGTATTATCTTCCTCTTGAATAGATTTTCTTTGGTAGGGAGAGCATTGTTACACAGACTCCATATTAGGAATTGAACTTTGGGGCTGGTCTGTAGCTTCCAGATTTCGTGCCATAATGTTTTGGGAGTCTGGTAGGAGGTGGAGGTAGCATTGCTGATGAAGTCTTCTCATTGTCTCTGAGTCGATTGTAGCCACTCTTGACTGTGTAGGATCCTGATGCATTTGCCGTCCAAACTAGTTTATCTGGTTCTAGGGATAGACTGAGAGGAGTCGCTAATATTTCCTTTGCCACATTCTTAGCAAAGATCATATTAATTTTCAGGGCATTCCATTCTCTAGTATTTTGGTTTATCAATTCCACCACCCTTTGTGGGTCAGTTCCATTTGAAGGACCACCGATCTTTCCCAAGTTTAACCAGCGATCTTCTCGAATCCTGATTTTCTCCCCATCTCCTACATCCCATTTAGTTGTAGGTTCAATCACTTCCCTACCCATCAAGAGACTTTGCCATCCCCAAGATGGTCTGTGACCTTTCTGTGCACTCCAAAAGGTATCCCTTGGGAAGTATAAACTCCTTAAAATTATGCTCCATAGGGCTTCTGGAGCTTGAATCAAGCGCCAAGCTTGTTTCCCTAGCAAAGATTTGTTAAAAGTCACAAGATCTCTGAAGCCAAGACCTCCATAGTCCTTTCGGGTTTTCGAAGGTCCCAATTCTTCCAAAGTGAGCCCCTTTCTTTGCTGAATTTTGCTTCCACCGAAGTTAGATATTCTCTGTTCTATCGCTCGACAAATGGATATTGGGATTTTGAAGAGTGACATTGCGTATTGTGGTAAAGCTTGGACTACTTTCTTGATTAGGATCTCTTTTCCCACCTTGGAGATTAGGTTTTCTTTCCAGCCCTCTAATTTCTTCTCAACTCGGGCAAGGACCCAAGCAAACATATGTTTTTTGGTTTGTCCCTAATTTGAAGGTATTCCCAGATATTTTCCTGTTTTTTCAATGATAGGGACTCTTAATTCATTTGGTAAGTTTGATTTTAAGAGATGAGGGCAGCCCTTCCCGAAGAAGATCCCTTACTTGTTTAGGTTGATGGCTTGACCCGAGGCAAAGCAATATTGGTTTAGGATGTTGGCCAGATTTTGGGCTTCAGTAATTGTACCATTAAGGAAGAAGATAGCATCATCGACAAATAGAAGATGAGACAAAGTGGGGCAAGTGGTGTTTAGTTTGATACCCTTGATGGTTTGTTCATCGATTGCTTTTGTCATGAGGGATGAAAAAGTGTTGGCCTTGAGGATAAAGAGATAGGGGGATAATGGGTTACCTTGTCAGATACCTCGAGATGTTTTAAAAGGAGTGCAAAGGTCCCCATTTACTCTCACGCTATATGAGACCAAGGAGATGCAAAGTTTGACTAAGGATACCCATTTGTCACTAAATCCCAGCTTTAGCAAATAATCACATAAGAAGTCCCATTCTACTCTATCAAAGGCTTTTTGCATGTCTAGTTTTAGGACTGCCTGAAACTTCCTCTTCCTTTTCCTCACTCTTAACTAATGTAGGACCTCTTGAACGATGAAAATATTATCCTGGATTTGACGGCCACTGACAAAAGCACTTTGTTCTTGGGAGATTAGGTTCAGGAGGAGGGGTTTTAATTGGTTTGCCATGACTTTTGCAATGATTTTATAATTGAAATTGCAGAGACTAATGGGCCTATATTGAGTTATACTTTCACGGTTTGCTACTTTAGGGATAAGAGTGATATGGGTTGTAGTCAACTCAGGGTCGAGAGTACCTTGGCTGAAAAAGGAGTCCACCATTCTGAAAATGTCTTCTTGAATCACCGACCATTGGCTTTGGTAAAATAATCCGTTGAGTCCATCAGGCCCTGGTGCTTTAGTAGCTCCCATTTGAAAAACTGCATCTCTTACTTCTTCCTTAGAGATAGGCTTGATTAGGCCTTCATTCATCTCATCATTGACCAGCTGTTTGCATTGATCAAGGATAGGTTGATAATTTCTCTCTCCCACTGTGGTGTATAAAGATTGATAGAAAGCCCTGATATGTTGTTTAATGGTTGTAGGCTCGCGGCTCCATGTATTATCATCGATGCGTAACATAGAGATTATGTTTCTAATTCTTCTTTGCACAGCCGTCGCATGAAAAATTGTGTTTTGATTGCCCCATCTCATCCGCTTGATTCTTGATCTAATGCCCCAGTACATTTCCTCTTGCCGCCAAAGGTTTTCTATTTTTCCAGTTACGTTTCTATACTCCTCTCTGTCATATTGTTCTTCTTCCTTATTAGTCAACTCCGTTAATCTTTGTTGGAGAAGAACTATTTGCCGGAGTGCATTATGGAATTTTCCTCTACTCCATTTGGCTAGATTAGCTGTTACTTTCTTCACTTTTCCTACAAAGTTTGCTTGGTTTATGCTGTTTTTTCCCCAAGCCTCTTGGATGACGTCTTTACATTCCTGTTCTTCAAGCCAGTATGCCTCGAATCTGAACTCCTTCTTTCTTTTTATAGTGTTTGGTTCTAGTGCAAGGAGTAAGGGGCTGTGATCCGAACCAATCGCCGGTAAAGCAAGGACCTCCACGTTTGGAAATTGCACTCACCATGCCCAATTACATAATGCTCTGTCAAGCCTTTTCTTCACTAGGTCAACTCCTTCTCTGTTATTAGTCCAGGTGAATTTGCAGCCTTTACTTTCCATATCCATTAGTGAGCATGAGTCCATGAAAGCACGAAAAGCCACCATCCTATGTCTGTCTGCTTCTCTTCTTCCAACTTTTTCCCAGTAATAAAGTACTTCGTTAAAATCTCCCATACAAAGCCAAAGTTGGTTGTTAGATGAATGAGTTGAGGATAGCGTTTGCCAAAGGTTTAATCTCTCTTGGAAGGAGGTAGAGGCATGTAGAAATGATATTCTTATTTGATCGCCGCTGCTGTGAACTTTACACTTTATATCAATGAGCTCCCCAAAGCATGCTAGAACTTCCACTTGTACTTGGTCATCCCACATTAGAATTAATCCCCCTGCAGTTCCAATTGGATTGTTTATAGTAAAGTAGCTGAACTTCAGATTCTTTCTTACCCGACCAACCTTGCTTTCTTTATTCTTGGTTTCCATAAGGAACACCAAGTTGGGCTTCTCTCGAGCCACTAAGGCTCTAAGGTGCTGAACTGTCAGGGGAGTGCCCAGGCCCTGACAGTTCCAGCATAAGATCTTCATGTATAACCTAGTGGCTTATTAGGGCTAGCCACCAAAGCCCGATCCGGGACGCCTTCCATCGATTGGATAGGGGTATCCAATAAATTCTCCTCATCTAAAAGCTGAACTAAAGAGGATCTTTTCTCATAAGGGTTAACCCTTCTCTGTTTTTTTGTCACTGGGGTTTTAAGTTTGCTTTTGTTTTTCTTCAGGTTTTCAATCCCTTTGTCCTCCTCAACCAAGGGGAGAAGCAAAAGTTGGGTTTGCTGAGGTCGTTTCCCCTTGTTTGGGGAGACATGATCTTCCATCCATACATCATCTCCTGGTTCGTTTCTTGGGACAGTGGGTAAAACTATGGCTAAGGCTTCTGGTTCAGCAGCGAATGGTTCTGATCTTGGTGCTTTATCAGAGGATGGCATGGGGATTTCAGGCACCATTTCTTCCTCTTCAGGTTGAAGATGAATTTGCCCATAAAAGGTTTTCCAATAAGGACTGGATTCTCTAACTTCTGCTTTCAGCCAAGAGCCATATTTTCCTGGTTTGTCTTGAGCCAACCCCGTCTCTGCATAAGGTATTTCAGGGCCAAAGTTGGCGTAATGCTCAATTCGACCACATGAGTAGCAGAAATGAGGTAGTCTTTCATATTTGAAATCTAGCCACCATTTATTCCCTCCTAAGTTCAGCACTGTTCCTGTTTTCAGGGGGTTTGACAAATTCAGACTAACTTTTGCTTTGCCTACCTTGTGCCAGCTATTGTTCTGGGCCTCTAGTTTTACCTCCTCCACTTTGCCTAGTTTAGAGGCTATATTCCGGACAGAATCTTCGTTTATCCGAGCTCGAGGCAGCCCCAATATATGTACCCAAAAGGTATTATGTGAAAAGTCATAACAATGTTCAAGGATGTCAGGATCAGCTTCCAAGAGAACGAGTAAGTTACTTGCAAATGACCAAGGCCCATTTTCTACAACTCTTTTTTTGTCTTCCAGCGACTCAAATATGAAGGAGAAGAAACCGGGTTCAATGGTATCACATTTAATAGAATCTGTTTTCCATGCCTTCCTCATTGTGTTGATAAATGCCTGGAAATTAACATTTGGTTTGGAAATCAGTTTTCCATAAAGAGTTAGGTCACTTTCCTGTTTATCTCTGTCAGGTATGTGGACGTCCAGCTCCGTGACTTCATCTTCTGACCAAAGATCCCCCATGCTTCTGCATAATACTGCCACTCGGAGTTGGTTTTCTTTGAGTTTGTCCATCTTTAACTTGTATAGGGTTATGGGTTGGTGTTTGGTTTGATGTCAGAGCTACGTGGAGTGAAGGGAGCTCTATGGGTGACAAGGGTATTATAGGGGCTTGTGGTTACTGATACTGCTAGATGAGAGATGAAAGCCGAGATCACTGATTATCCAAGGATGATGGTTCGGCATCGGATGGGGAAAAAGGAGGGTATTGGGTTGAGATTTTTAGTAGGGTTTGAGGAGTAAGCCAAAATGAGCGATTATTCAAGCATGGGTTTAGGGAATAGGCACCTTTGTGAGTCAAATCTGTTCCAGCCGCCATTGTTCGCAAACCAGAGAGGGCAAAATGCGATTGAAGGGCGAAATGCGATCGGTAGGGATTTGCGTGCTTGAAGGGCAGATCGGGGATGGATGGCAAGGAAGCTAGTCTGGTGGGAAGGGTTTGGGTGTAGCCATGAGATTGAGAGGAGCCTCAGAAAGGGAGTCTAGGGTTGCAGGGGAAAACTGCTATCAACGAGGATAGGGAAGAAGCTCATACCATTGATGAGGGGAAGAGCGCCAAGGGAGCACAGAAGACAATTTCGACTAGCACCTTTGATCGACATTAATGACTTATTTCTAGAGCGATGACATGGGCAGAATTTGGATTTTTTTCAATGTTTAATGTAATATCTTAACTTTTTTTTTCATTGATCTCATTATTGAATTTTTTTAAAAAAATGCGCTCATAAGTCATTCGATTAAGTGTACGCCACGTCTTGCGTATTTTTTAAATGTGGACTCTCACGTTATATTCATAATTCAACAAATCTTAATTCTTTTATTTTTCGGTGTAACTAATGAGATATTATATATATGAAGTGGAGTTTGCCTATAAGCCAATATGACGTCAAGCTAACCATAGTTTATGGTTACGTCATCTAAATGAGTTAGAATTTTCAATTGGAGGCTACGTTGAGTGGACTTTTGAAAGTTTCAAGAACTAGATCACACAAAATAAAAAGGAGAATACACATTATTATATCTCGATTTATATATCTCTTGTGAAAACGCATTAATCTCTCACAATACAGTAGATCGCCGCTCAATTATCCCACAAAACTCCAATGCTCCATCACGACATAATTTAGGACAACCAATGTATAAATATAAATATGTCTTTATATCACTACGCCCTTCTACTATTTATAATTTGGCTACAAAATCGGTGCCTAAGTCGTGCAAATTATATAGGAAACATCCGGCAGTAGGTTGAACCACTTCTCAGAAATTGGTCCAACAAACCCATAAAGTCTAGAAAACTAATCGGAGATTTTCAGAACATAGTTGGATTTATTTGTAATTCTCTTGAAAAAGCAGGGCCAGCCCACTTGAATCCATCCCTAGCCGATTGATATTAATCATGAACATTCAGCAACCTTTGGGAAAAAAAAAAAAAAAGAGATAATTACACAAATGATTATTGGACTTTGGCTCCATGCGCAACATAGTTCTTGAATTTTTAATTTGTTTAATATGGTCCATGATATTTAGCTCGATATATAATGTGATCCCTAAACTTTTAATTTGTTCAAAGTATGGCCTCTCGACTTTTGATATATGTTTAATGTAATCTCTAAACTATATGAAAAAATATTCAATATTGTCTTTCCATTCATTCAAGTTCAATGACAACATTAAACATTTCATATAGTACAATGACTAAATTTGAACATGTACCAAAAATCCAAGAATTACATTAAACCAATTAAAAGTTCAACAGCGACATTGCACATTGAGCTTAAGTTCAAGGACCATATTAAACAAATTATAAGTTAAGAGACCACATTGTACATCAAATCAAAGTTTAATGATTATTTACATCATTTTTCCTAAAAGAAATTATGCGGTTGCAAACTTTGGTAAAGGATAAATACAAAATATGGCAAAGAAATATTTTACCAAAAAAAAAATATATATGGCAAAGAAATAAAATCAGAATCATATAAAAAAAAAAAAAACAGATCTTCGGTTGACAAATTTGCACTTTCACTAAAGTATCTTGTAGTTTTCACATATAAAGGAACAAATCTGCTGACAGGCAACCATCGACTCCATCGTAAAAAGGGAAGCAGCAGCTGTTACATAACATCAGTCACATAACATCAAAGACGATGAGACCTCAAATCCTCCTCTTATTAATAACCTCCCTCACGGTCCTCCTTCTCTTGGCCATCACCAACGATGCCGCGGACTCCCCGGCCGGACCCCCGGAGCCGATCAAGGACGTGCATGATCCGCAAGTCCAATTCCTCGCCGAAGTCGCGGTCAACTTCTACAACTTGGAGCACCGGGGCTACCTGATTTTGAAAGAGGTCGTGGGAGGGGAGACTCAGGAGACTCGCAAATTCATCAATTATCTCCTGCATATCGTCGTGAACCAGACGTCGTCGCCGTGTTACAGGACCATGATCCGCGACAGGAAGAAGGGCCCGCGCTACCGGGAGTTCGAGTTCTTCGAAAGCGAGATTTGCCAAGTGTAATCCGAAGAATTCGACGTAAGAGCCATGTAGCTCTCTCTCTCTCTCTCTCTCTAATCTTATGAGAAATAAGTTGCGATTCAATACGACGTCGTAAAATTGCTAATGTGGGTTGAGATTTGAACTTTTCCCAGCACGAAGAATTTTGGTTCACTTTTTGGTTATTAGAGTGATCCTTAATCTGCATTCGATCGCAGTCGATTACCTGGATTTAGATTGGGATCGGATGGATAAGATAAGGTGGGATTATAACTCTTTCAAATATCCTCTAGATAGTAAAAAAACCATTTCCCATGTTTGCTGCAATCCGAGGTAGGATTCAACGGTGAAACCTTTCAATTCTAGTGCGGCATCTTGTTGATGTAATCTCGCATGGCCGAGACTAGCACCAGGTTCGCCGAAGCTTCTCCTCCTCTTTTGAAATCTTCCAATTGTTAACACAGAGTCTCAAATCTGAGTAGAGGATAGGATCGGACATCGAAACATTACAGCAAAATCAAACAACCACCCAAAAAGAACGCCCAAAATTTTGTGCATTTTGGTTTTTTCTTCTTCTTGTGCAAAGATAACTTTTTGGGTCAATGCATCAATTTCGATTATTCATCATCGGTAGCCGACTCAGTTCGACGGTCGCCAGAGGAGAATGGGTCAAACAGCGATGACGATTAGCGTCCAACGATGGTCGAGAGTGATAAGTTGTTGTGGTGGTGGTCCTTGCACAGTAGCCGGTGAAGCCGAACTCCATCACTCCATCGATGGAAGGAAATTATTTTTCTTTTTTTTTAAATTATCCAATTCAAGTTTATCCCATCTCTTAGCTCGATTTTCTTATCTAGCATTTTATCCAAGCTTATCTAGTTCAGAAAAAGTTGTCAAACACTCGATAGGATATTTTGTTATCCTATTCAAGCTCAAATCGAGACAATCAAATGTAGCCAAAACGTTTAAATCATCACACTAGGTCACATTGTTATATCAATTCAATATTAATATTTTGAAGAATTTATTGCAAAATATACTAAACTATGACGTCTTTTCGGTGATCGTTTACCTAATATTTATGTGATGATCTTACTTTCTACAAATTATATGCTTCAAAAATTCGAACTTCAACAGAACTTTATTAGGGCAACCAAATATTGTAGGAAGAGTAATTTACAATCGTCATCGTAATATTTATGTATTCGAGAAATATGTTGTATAATTTTTCTTAGTCTCTTATTAAATTTACTTTCCAAACATTTCTGTCCATGAGTTTATAAATTTGACAATTCGTGTGGTTATTGGTTCTTGCATTTTGCTTTTTTGAGATCTAAAAGTCTAGTATCATTACAAATCTCGCATTGGGCATTGTAGCTATGATCGATCAATTCTCGGTTTGTTTCACTGGAAAGTTTGGATTTGTACAAATCTGTTTTCGTATTTGCCTTAATTAGCAAGATTAGGTCTTCATAGGGAAAACTACTAGATACGCTCGTCCTACATTTGCTCAGTATTGTCGATACTCCAAATTACGTTAGCTCATTTCACATTTCACGTTAGACCGATTTGTACAACTCTATTTTGATATGTGCCTCTTTATTAAGATTAGGACTTTATGAGGGAAAATTATTAGACACTCATTCTCCGTTAGCCCAATCTAACGGCTTGGGCTCAGCTAAAATAAGCTAATGAAGTTGTGAATACCGAAGAAGAAGAAAAAAGAAAAGAGAAAAGAAAAAATAATTATTAAAATATATATATTTTAAAAATTAAAAAAATTAAAAATTATATTTAAAAAAAAAAAAGTTAATGACACCGTGGGCATCAATACTTATGCCGAGAACGGATCTAATAAAAATCAAGAGAGAAAATCAGTGCTTTGCAGAGCATCTGCGCACTTACAAGAAAAGAGTCTTGTTGAAGGAAAATCTGATCTTCATAAGAGCATCAGCTCACCGATAAATTAGTCTTTTGCAAGGTATACAGATTGCCCCCTCTCTGACCAATCTCAAAAAGAAACAAAAAGATTTTACCCCAAAATAAGGAAAAGAAGTAATATATTTTTTGGAAGGAAATAGGAATAATGACATAAATAGTTCCTAAATTTTAGTTCAATATAATGTGCCATGTAATTCTTGAACTTTTAATTTATTTAATGTGATCTTGAACTTTAGCCAAATATTTAATATAGTCCTTAAACTTTTAATTTGTTCACAATAGTCATTATACTATTGATATATATTTAATATAGTCCATAAACTATATAAAAATATTCAATGTAGTCCTATCATTAATTCAACTTCATAAACAATATTGAATTTTTTCATAGTTCAGAGACTATATTAAATAAATTAAAAGTTCAAATATCACATTACATATCGAGTCAAAATTTATGGAACTATTTATGTTATTCCCTTGAAATCTTAAAGAGAAAATCCATGCTCTTCTAAGTTGTTGTCGAATGACAGAAAATTCGCCCATCTTGAGAGCTATAAATGTAAAATGAAGTCTTGTCCAAGAAAATGTTTATGCTTTTCAAGAGCATCAGCACATTGGTAAATTGGCCTTGGATGGCTGACAAATGGCATGTCACAAAGGTTTTCATCTCCTCTTCCTCCTCGCCGTCGTCCCCCTCCGTGCTCGCCGTCGGCGAGCAGAAGGGACGGGCGCGACCGCACATTAAGGAGGTTGGGGAGTTCGTGGTCGCTGAGTTCAACGAGGACCCATGGCACGGCGCCGACCCGCAATTCCAGGGCATGATCAAGGGGAAGACCCAGGTCGCGTCCGGCACGAACTACCGGCTGATCCTCACAGCGAGGCACTCGCGGCGGCGGCAGTAGAGAACTACCAGGCAGTGGTGTGGGAGAAGCCGTGGGACCACTTCATGCGGCTCAAGTCTTTCGACCCAGCCAAAGATGCCTAAAAAAGCCTTTCTCGAGTACGTATTTTCTGTGAATTAGCGAGGGACGCGATGTGTAAAAGCTCCTTGCTAGTGGAATGAGGAAAATAAGGTTTGCTCAAGTGTCGTGTTTATGTGAGAAAGTTGTTTTGGTTTCTTTAAACTGTCTTGAACAGTCTTCCGACAACTCTCCCCAGGCAAAACCATAGCAAAACCACCGCAATGAGACGTCAACTCCGTCTCCTCCTCCTCTTCCTCGCCCGTCCTCCCTCTCTCCATGCTCGGCATCGGCTCGGCTCATGGAAAAGTGATTTCCTTCTTGTCGAAAGAGGAAACCATTTTTCCTCAATTTAAGCTCGTTGCTTTCAATTCATGAAAAACGTTTTCTACAAATCAATTAATACTGAAAAGTCGAAAAATAATTTTTAGAAAGAATTTTTTAAAAACAAATGGACTCTTTGTTGAAATAATTTGGCTCGATGCATAAAGATGCAAACCACAGAGGCAACACCAGCAATTTTATCGGAAATGGTTAAAGCAAATGAAAGAAAAACGTCCTCAACATTAATATTTATCGAGAAAAGTTTTGGACATATAAGTGAGCCTTAACTCACAAAATAATGAGCAATTCTGCAGCTTTCTTGCACAAAAAGAAGGGAAGTTGTCATCCAGAACATAAGGAAAGGAAACATTACTTTTCTAAACCTTCTCATAAAATTTACGACGGTCCTTATGGCATGTTTTCGAAACCCTCTTGCAGCGATAAGTGACAAAAATGTCACCGAGTCACAAAAATTTATAAAAAGTGTAATCAAATCTTAAAACTTAAAAAATTGATACAATTAAGTCATTTCGTTTACTCCATCCAATTAGATTAAAGAAAATGCCGACGTGGCTATTTATTATTTTCTCTCTTACGTGACATGAATCTTACTAAAATATGAAAAATAAAACTAAACTGATGTCATTTCAGCCTAAATACTAATTATTCAACCAAAATGTCAATTAAATAAAATTTGAAAAACAAAAAGAGGCAAGGGGAAGGACCTGCCCTGCCACCACCTCACCGCCGCCCAAAAGCTTTGGTGAGGCTTGTGGAAGACCCGATAACCCTTACCAGCATTTTTCTTTAATCAAATTAGATAGAGTTAATGGAAGGACTTGATTGCCCAAATTGATTAAACTTTAGAACTTGATTGCACTTTTTATAAATTTTATAACTCAATTGTATTATTTATTTATACAATCATAAGAAGACGGTAAAATTACCCCAATCACTTTTAAATAACCAATTCAATTTTACCAATTTACTCCTTAAATATTTACACGAAGTTATCAACTTCGAATTAGAATTTTACAAAAAGAAAAAAAAGAATTCACCAACTGTAAATAAGCCGGTAGTCTCGCTTTTTTTTTGGGTCGAATGTCTAACATATTTTTTTTGTCATATGTTCAAGAGATAAGTTCTTAGGTCCCTCCTCTCTAATCACGTTTTATCCGTCACCTAATCCCGCGATGGAGTGCGAGATACTTAAAAAGATTAATATTCTAGAGCCGAGGCTAATGAAAACCTAAATTACACATCTCTTGATGATCTGCCACGTGCAATGACAATCCGCCACGTACCTTCCTATGGTGCGCTCGCCCGCAGCTGATCCCGCCGCGCGGGACCGCGCCTGGGAAATAACGACCAGAACCGTCTGGGCAACCAGCGTGATTCGGATTTTATTAAAAAATAATTATAAAAATATTATAATATCCCGCCGGTCGCGACCGGTCTTCTCCGTCGCTCATACCACGTCAAACACATGAATAATTAAAAAATATAAAGAGGAAAAAAAGTGGAAAATAAATAATAATAATAATAAATGACACAAACAGCCCCTTAACTTAGGTTCAATGAACAATTCAATCCTTAGACTTTAATTTACTTAATGTCATCCCTAAATTTTTACCCAATATGTAATATGGTTTAATTTATTTAATATAATCCCTAAATTTTAATAATAAATGACACAAACAGCTTCTTAACTTAGGTTCAATATACAATTCAATCCTTAGACTTTAATTTATTCAATGTCGTCCATAAACTTTTACCTAATATGTAATATGGTTTAATTTAATCCTTGAATTTTGGTATACATTCAATATAATCCTTGATCTGTATGAAAATTTTTAATATGATTTTTGTTTATAATCACTCAATAATCCTCGAACTATATGAAAATGTTCAATATAACCATATTAAACATGTATCAAAAGTTTAGATATCAAATTAAACAAACTGAAAATTTATAGATCAGATTGCACGTTAAGTAAAAGTTCAAATATTAAAGCACTATATGTGTCATTACCCTTAATAATAATAATAATAATAATAATAATAGGAGTAGTAGTAGTTATGACGGTGATGAATGATGTGATAATAATTAAAAATTAAAAAAAAAAAATTAACAAAGAGCTCCCCGTGTTTCTCTGCGTGTGCTGTTCCGTCTCCTACCTCGAGCTTTCGATCGGAGAGAAACGGAAACCCTAGAGCCCTAGGAGAGAGAGGGAGAGGGAGAGGGAGGGGAAGGTGGGGGGATTTGCAGAGGGGCGCCAAAATAGGAATCTGCATCTCCCGCCCGCCGGAGGCCCGCGGCGGCGGGTCCTCGTCGGCGGCGCTGCGGCGGCGACTCTCGTCGCCGCAGCACCACCCGCCGGCGCCGTCGTCGACCCCGCCGCCGCTGCTCCTCCCGGACCCGAAGATGAAGGGGATCTTCAAGAACAAGCCCCGCACCCCGGCCGACGTCGTCCGGCAGACGCGGGAGCTCCTCGTCTACGTCGATCGCGGCGCCCCCGCCGCCGAGCCCCGCGAGACCAAGCGCGACGAGAAGGTCCGGTTCTGGTCCCCCGCTCTCTTTTTTTGTTTTTGTCCTGTCTTGATTTCGGTGCGGCGGTGGATGAGCTTGAGATGATCCGATGACGTTTCTGATGGCGTGGCGTTTGAGATGAGTTTGTCGCGATGAAGATGTCGATGATTGAAGCGGAGTCAGCAGCTGAGGGGGGGGGGGGGACTTGTTCGTTCTGTCTTTGGATTGAATTCGGATGCTTTTGAGAGTCCTTGCGATTCGCATTGGTTATATTGGAATCGCATGGTCGTGTTTGATAAAGAGTGGACCGTTGTGTTTCGCTTTCAGTCAATTCATCATTGCGAATCTCCTCATAATTACCACATCGGGCCTCTCGGAAGCTCGGATTTTTCAATTATTGGAGAGCTTGCTCGTCAACATATCTTGGGTTGAGGAGCTTTCGGTCGAAGCTCGTACTTGTTTTACCTTCGCTAGTTTTACTTCGACATGAGAAATCAGTCGGATGGCCTTTATGCGACTTGCCCATGCCGAGTGAAACGCTCGGAGGGTCCACTTTTGTATTTCTGTGTAAAAGCTGTTTGTAGCATGGTGAGGATTGAACTAAAAGTTCCTCCTGATGCTTTGCAGTCCGCACGTACGACTCTTTATGGTAGATGAATTATGTTGTCACGAGTCCTGCGTGTTTTATCCACTAAGAGGATGACTTTTTAAATGCATTAATACTGTTGCCAGATGGACGAGTTGTACAGAAATTTAAGGGAGATGAAGTCAATTCTTTATGGAGATAGTGAATCCGAGCCAGTCGCAGAAGCTTGTGCCCAGTTGACACAAGAGTTCTTCAGAGAAGACACACTGAGGCTAGTGATTCTTTGCCTTCCAAAGCTAAAGTTGGAGGTAATCTTGCCCAGATCTTTCGATGTTGCTTCTGAGGCCAATTTTGTGGGACAATTTTTCTAGCATACATTTCGAGCGGTCTTGGTTCTGCAGTGACGGATGAGAAGGACGTTTTTGTGCAGGCTCGAAAAGATGCCACTCAGATTGTTGCAAATCTTCAAAGGCAGCAAGTTCAGTCACGATTGATTGCGTCTGATTATTTGGAAGCAAACTTTGATCTTTTAGATATCCTGGTAGCAGGGTAAGCTACCTTTTCAGTCTAGAGTTTTGGAAATGTAATTCTGTGGTTACTTTCATGTTCGTGTTGTTTAGGGAATAGGTAGTGTTTTTTGTTAGATAAGCTTCATTATCAGAAGAAAATTTGCCGACTCTTAGAATTTCCATGTAAAACTTTTCCGTATTGTTTGTTGCCATGTCTGTAGTTAGCAAGCTTTCTACATGTTTGTGAACTAGGTGCTTATGCCATTTTTTGCATTGAAATAGTAATAGATGTCACCATACTGCAAATACTGTCAAGCTTAGAGCTTTCTGCACACTGGAATTTCTTTTACTATGTACATTTCGCCTAGAACATGATCCTGGAAAGAGAAGTTTTTTGGGTGGATGCCCATATGGTCCTTATATTCTGAAATAACTGGAATTAGTCCATTAAGTTGGTAAGTTTGGATACCTCTTGAGTAGTTTCAGTAGCTATTTTGTTTTCGGCAGTAGAAGGTGACCGGTAGAGTTCTTCAAATTTATTTTGAGCCCATTTGCTATTTCAGTTTTGCTTGGGACTCTACTGAGCTTTGTCATCGATCAGCATTTTGTTCTTTCTCCACCAGTAGCAGCCTCTGATTTATAAATATTGTTTGCTTTAGTTATGACGACACAGAAATGGCTCTGCACTATGGTGCTATGCTGAGGGAGTGCATTCGTCACCAGACTGTTGCAAGGTGAGCATGCAAAACTTGGTTTGACTTAAATTGGCTTGCAGTAGTTAATTCTATTCATCTGCTGTTAGCAATTTAATTTCCTCTTAATTTGTGATAACTAGCCGTATCATTGCCAAATTACAGGCAGCATTGCATAAATTGGATATTTTTGAGGTCAAATTTCCCATGAAATGAAATGCTTTCTTTTTCCTAGGGAGAGTAAGGTTATTATCAGTTGTAATCTTCTTTTGAGTAATGAGTATATTGTATTGATGAAATTGGTTTTCGTCACCTCAAAATTTTTGCTTTTGCTTGGTTAACCATAGCAGTTTCTCCAATTCCTCTAAAATTTTATTTCTGTGCATCTCATTGAACAGTAGCATAATTGGAATTATTTTCTTGGAGTACCAAGAATAGATCATATTTTCTGGGTGTTCAGTAGTTGCATATATGGATGTTGAAGTATCTACTATAGGGTGATGTCTTATATTGAATTTTGTTCTCAAATTTTTTTTTTTTTGGTCCAATTCTTATGCTACTCAATTGGAGTCCGGACTTAGATCCCGTCACATGTCCTGATGATGGCTGATTCATCTTAAGTCCATTGAATAAATTTGATGGAAGCTAGCTAGCAATTTTTTTCTTTTTTCTTATGTCTAAGATTTTCAAAAGATGTTTATGTCCTATCTTTTCTTAAAATAGTCGTCTTGAAATATTATCTTGAAATATAGGCATCTTTCCTTGATTCAGTGAAGATTCTCATAATATTGTTCAGGTACGTGTTAGAATCCGAGCATGTGAAGAAGTTTTTCGACTATATACAGCTTCCAAATTTCGATATTGCCGCAGATGCTGCTGCAACATTCAAGGTCAAATCTTTACCTGGATCTTTCTCTCTCTGTCAAGCGTGCATCCGTAGTTGTCATTGCCATTTAATTGCTTCATCCATTCAGACTAGTTGTTTATTGCCTGTTCTAATGATTGTACAAGGCCTGTGAGCTTACACTTGCACTTCTGTGAACCTTTTTTAGCATTTGGTTTCAGGAACTGTTGACCAGGCATAAATCTACTGTAGCTGAATTTCTGACCAAAAATTATGACTGGGTGAGTAATGTCATGTCTCTTTCATTTTCGTGCATGTACCTAGAGTTGTACTTTTTGTCTTTCAAATGTATTGCCATTGGATTAACTGATCAACATATGTGCTCATGCTGTTCTGTGTGATTTATTTCATTCTATTTATGTTCCTTTTAGCCTTGACATGAGATAGAGTGCATACACATAAAGTGGAGCTATATAGCCTACCCCTTTTTCTGAAGCAAGGCTTGGTGGTGCTGGCTGTTGTTCTAGTATGTCTTTGAGCCTGTTTGGAGGAGTTGTAGAAGTATATTTTAGTCCTTATATGAGAGCACATTGAGGATGTCTATGTTTCGATGAGTAGTAATAATGGAGATGTGGAATGGAAGTTTTGATGTTGTTTATGGCATGCACACTTGACACTCTTATCCAAGCATCTGATTTCATAACTCTCTTTGGTACACGTTTATTCTGACCTGGGCAAAATGTGCTTGCCACGTTTTAGACTCACTCCTCAATGGGTGTTCTTGAGATCTAAAGAGAGGTACACATATGATTTGTTCATTGTTTACGTATCAGCTGTTTGATTCAGACCCCCTCAAGATAGCAATTTTAACCATATGAACATAATATCAAGAGTTGTGATGATGTGAATGCGAATGACCTTTCCTCCCACTTCTTTTGCGGTTTGTTCTTACTCTGAATTTTGCCTTTCTATTATGTAAGTGCTACCTGATTTGTTTACTGTTGATTTCTTCTTGCAGTTTTTCGCTGATTATAACTCCAAGCTATTGCAATCTAGCAATTACATTACCAGAAGACAAGCTATCAAGGTAAATTTGATGGTTACTGGCATATATTTTTGAAGTCAACGACTAGGACATTTTAACCCATGAAATGCAAGATTCCTCTTACCACTATTCATGTGAAAGTTGCAAGCCTTTTCCATTCTAACAACCAAATTTGGAGGATTAGAAAAGGGCAATCACTGGTACAGGAAGCACTTTAGGTCTTGTAGGTCTATATGGTCGATGTAGGTCTTGTACTGTTGTCTTCTAGATGGGAACATACAATTCACATTTTCTTTCAGCTTATAGTCATTAGGCCTTTGGGGTGCAAATTGATTGGCACTATTATTCTGTGAGCCTGGTCATTGGTGTTTCTTGTCTTCTTCTTCCTGTGATTGATTATCGATTGCTATGAGAGATCTGCTCTTGGTTGTCTTGTGTAGTCCTGGAAGATAGTTTTTCCTAATACATGACACAAAGTTAGTCCTTGGGGCATATGCTATTGAGAATCCAGGAAATTGGTTTGTCCCTAGGTGCAGATGAAGGAAGCATATAATTTGTGTAATCTGGTATAAAGATTTATAGTGTAGTCGTGTAATCAGCCGAAAGGTTTTCTTGTTTCAGAGTCAGCTGAAAGGTTATCTTAAAATATTTCAAAAGGTCCTTTATTTTGATTTTGCGTGGTGTTAGCCAAACAAATTTTCCTTTATTCCTTTGGAGATCCATGATTTGTGTCCGGCCTGGTTAATAATATTTTCGAGGTCTTTCACATGCCATGTATGCTTTAAGTTGGGTTTATTTTATCTTTAATTTGTCTAGTCCAGACCAAGTTCATGTTATCTCTCTATTAACTGTGCTAATTGTTATCTCGTTTTGACAGCTTCTTGGGGATATTTTGCTGGATCGTTCTAACTCAGCTGTCATGATGCGTTATGTGAGCTCGAAGGATAATTTGATGATTCTCATGAATCTTCTCAGGGTATGTCTATCAAGATTTCTTCACTTAATCAAATACGAGTCATTCCCTCGTAGAACATGAATGAAGCTCATATCCACTCTTAACAGAACAATGTAATGAACTTCAGAGGGATCTATGGTTTTTCCCTAGAACACATGACCAACTCCGTAATCTAGGAAGGGAAAATTTGAGTCTTTGCTTTTATTGCCAAGTCCTAAGCATGACAGTATCTTTCCCGAGCTAAAACTATTCGATGAATGAATGAATGGTGCACATCTTTGCAGGAGACGAGCAAAAGCATACAGATGGAAGCATTTCACGTCTTCAAGGTATTATATGCCAGCCGCACCCTGAAATTTGCGACTTTGGCATAATGACCCACCACATCTCTTGCTCACCACAACTCTGAATCTGTTACAGCTTTTTGCTGCTAATCAAAACAAGCCTCCTGGAATTGTCAGCATACTCGTCGCAAACCGAAGTAAGCTCCTTCGCTTATTTGCGGATTTCAAGTTTGACAAAGGTACTGCCCCGCTCTTTCTCCCTTTTTTTTCCTCATCCTCTCCTATGCAGCACATCACAAAACAAAGCTCCAGAGCCTTATCACACGACTTTTGCCTAATTCCTGACAGAGGATGAACAGTTAGAGGCGGACAAAGCTCAAGTCGTGAGAGAAATCGCCGCCCTCGAGCCGCAGGATCGAACATGAGATCAGATCCATCCTTTTTTTCTCCTATCATCCGGGTCAGGTCTTCATGTTTTGAGGTCACGATCCTTGGCCCTCTCTCCTGTATTGCTTGCCAAGCTTCCCATGATGTGAAATCACACACACTTGAATGTAAATTATCTTCCCCCACAAAAATAAAATCCTATGAAAAGAAGGGGGGTTTTCCTAAGATCTCCAGCTGCTCCCCATGGAATCTCTCGCTCCTTTCAAAAGCCCATTTTTTGGGGGGAAGATTAAGACGACGAGATGCTCTTTCGTGGACCTGGAGAAGGGCCAGGCACGTGTCCCCGATGCCATCACCCATCATCATGGCCGTGTTAGCCAATCGAACGATCGAGATGGCTTTGGGTTGAAAGTGGGCTGTTCTCCACCAAAAATTGGAGGGGACCCCACACATGATCATCACAACGATACGATGTTTTCTCTCGACTCTGGCTCTCGTGACGGATACAGGGTCGGGATGGGATGGGATGCGATGGGATGGGATGGGACAGGACTCGACCCATCACTGCCGGGTCGGCAGTCTCCTGTCCTCTCTGTCTCTCGTTTTCGGTCTACTGGAAAAGCTCACTGGCTCTGTGAATCGTCAAAAAGGCAAAGGAAAATACCATTTTGTGCTGAAAGCATCTGTTGAAAAGAAAAAATAAAACGAATAAAAATACTATCACAATAATTGAGGGGGCTATCTATCTTGTCGTAGGTTGATACTCTGGGGATCAGGTAGCATGCCAACTTCGTAGGCTTATCCTCTGTTTGAGGTGGCTTCAAATGTTTTCGCTTGCTCTCTCTCTTATACTAAGCATGTCGGATTTGACTTGGATTTTATATCAAATGAGTTCAGATTTGTGAAATTAATAATACATCCTCGTTTAGAGTAATTTAATTTTGTCTCGCTTTTTGAAAAATGAAACAATCGATGCTCTTTTCTTTCCCTATTAAATGCAGAAGCTGTCTCGATCACATGCTTAATTTGACCACTGCCGACTTTTCGTAAGTTTATATGGAACCCGTCTTTTTCTAAGCTGTTAAATAGAGGAATGGCAGAGGGATGAATGTTTAATCCAATGTCCCATATAATGATATCTGAATCGATCCCCTTGTTCTGATTAGTTATACTAGATATCTGAATCGATTCCCTTATTCTGATTAGTTATACTATACCTGAAGCTTGCTCGAAAACTAGTTATTGGGAAAAGTATCAAAATAGTCATAAACCTTTTATATTGGTACAAATTCAGTCCTAAACTTTTCAATTAGACCAATTTAATCCTAAACCTTTTCATATTGATATCAATTAGTCCATCCGGCTAATTTAAGCTGGAAATTGTTGATGTGGCCGCCGGCAATTTACGTGGTGCCACGTGGAAAAATTTTATGATTTTTTATAATTTTTTTCAGATTTTTTAAATTACTTTTTTTCTTTTTTTCCTTTTTTTCTCTTTTCTTTTTTTATTTTTTTTTCTTTTCTCCTTACCCTTGGCCGGCCGACCATCGCCGGCCACAGGCTGGTCGAGGCGAGGGGCCCCGCGCCCTCGCCAGCCACTGGCGAGGGCTGCCGTACCCTCATCGGCCATAGGCAAGGGCGTCGACCCCGGCCCAGATCCAAGCGAGGGCCTCTGCGCCCTCGTCGGCCCACGTGCGAGGGCACGACAACCCTCGCTCGTGGCGGGCGAGGGCACGGCGACCCTCGCCCGGATTCGAGCAAGGGCATGTACGCGCTCAGCACTTCTCCTCGCAAAGCATCTCTCTCCGTCACTCGCCGCTCGAAGACTCGCCCCCACGAGGGCCCTCGCCGGCCAACGGGTGAGGGTTTCGGCCCCCGCTCGGATTTGGGCGGGGCCGACGCCCGCCCGTGGCCGGCGGCGCGCGGCGGCCCTCGCCCGGACCAGCTGTGGTCGGCGATGGTCGGCCGGCCAAGGATAAGGAGAAAAGAAAATAAAAAAATTAAAAAAATTTAAAAAAAATAATAATTTAAAAACTCTAAAAATCATAAAATTTGTCCACATGGCGCCACGTAAGACCGCCGGCGGCCACATCAGCAATTTCCGGCTTAAATTAACTGGATGAACTGAATTGGTACCATTGTGAAAAGGTTTAGGACTAAATTGGTCTAATTGAAAAGTTTAAAACTGAATTGGTACCAATACAAAAGGTTAAATTAATACCAATACAAAAGGTTTAAGACTATTTTGGTACTCTTCCCCCCAATTATTTGTATGCTTTTTTCAGTATCTTGAGTAAATTCATGTAATTATACAATTAAGTCATATAAGAAGAATAATAATATTTCACAACAAGTCAAGTTTGGATTTGAAGGTGCGTGTTGATCCAAATATCAAGCATGGTCTAGACTTAAACGGTTTTCCTCACTGAACCACCAACTCCAAATTCATCCTCCAATCCAAAATCATTCCAAACATAATCCTAGGTAACTCGGGCGAGTCGAGAACTTGATTTATTATGATCAATCGCCATCCCTAGCTCGGAATGAGTACATACTTTTTCGACGAGACAGTGAATTGAAAATGACTTCTGGACGTAAGTTAGATGGAGAGACATAGGTTGCAACTTGCCAGCTTTGATAGGATAAGAGGCTATTAAATTGACAAGTTAGAGACTTATTTGGTGCACCAAAGAAGGTGGGTATGAAATTGAGGAGAAAAGGTTGTAACTTGTGGCGATGCAAAATCAACGTGGCTTGAAAACTGTTGAACGAGAACCCAATCCGTGGTCAACCAAGAAATCTGGATTTGGCACATCAAATCCAAAACCACATTGATCAAACTAGGCTTCTTGTGAACTGTTCTTATCTTCTTGAACCGCCCAGCCAACCCCTTTGTCTCTCCTTGACATGCACGACTTTAAAAAAACAATATAAATCCAGAAAGAAAATTATGTTATAAGTTTTTTCTTTTTCTTTTTTTAGTTTGGGCCATCTATTAAATTGGGGTTTGTTCAAGTTGAGCTTCTCCGCTGACATTTTTTACGGTCACATCCTTTTCAAACATTTTAGAGTTTCGCCGACATTCTGGGTTGCACGAGTGTCGGCTTCCAATACTGGCCCAAAAAAATCCCAAATATCTGCTTAGGGAATTAATTAAAACTTTACAAATATATTAACAAAGGATGAACATATACAAATCCTAGTCTCCTCCTTTAACAATGGGTAATTACTAGGATTGAACCGAAAACTAATATTTACATATTGAACAAAATTCCCATTTTTGTTTTATTATTTTTCTTTAACCCAATGTCTCCGTCACCATCACTACTCTCAATAATTTCACCACTTGAAGGCATTATTAAATTCAATCGAAGGAGAAAGAGCTTCATTTAGGCTCATCTCTATCATTTTTCTTTCCTAAAATGATGAAAGATATTGGGAAACCACTATTAATTTGAATTCAAAATCCCATACTTTGATACCATAAAAGGTTTTGTGGAATTATTGTCGGTGAATATGTGTCTAATATTTGAAACAAGATAGCGATTATATGTGCAACATATGCATGTTTTGTTGGAAAAATCATCATGTTGACTATTGAGACTGTCTAATTTACATTAGTTATTACCTAGGAGGTGGCACTGTGATGAACTTGCTTAGGTCTGCTTAATCATGATTAGGCTCACTAGAACAGAGCAGAAGACTTTGGATAAATCCGCGTGGCGCTCTATCATCGCTTTATGGGATTTCTTTTTGTAAAGTGGTCCACTTTATCTTAATTATCATTTTTCTCGAATTCTTCTGAAAAAGAGATTAAAAAAAAAGGGTATATGGTATATGGAGTGGCTGTGACGCCATGGCTGTGTTCGAGCACGCCATTTGTTATTCATTTCTGCCAACAAAGTGGCTGGTACCCCATGCTTGTCGAATACGCGTGAGCTTTATCATTACAATCGTAAATGTACACATCACCACTCCTTATTTGCCCAAAAAAAAAAAAAAATCCATTCAGCTTAGGTTAATGAATGATGAGATTATGTGTACTTTACTCCAATGAAGGTCCTAATTCGAGCGTAATCGATTTTATTTGAAGATCTTACAGGGTGCGCTTAGTTTGGCATTTGTAAAAGATTTTGGGCCTTATATATAAAGTTGAGGTGTTTGACAACATAATTTTATAACTCTTTGAGCCAAGATTATCATTCCCCAATATTGGCATTTCAGCAATATCAAAATGAATGATGTAGGAGATATCTTCATAAAAATAATCGTTTGTATTGATTGAAATAATTAATCGATAAAATATATTTTCGATAATAATTTATGTTTAAATATTTCCGTGGACGATATTTTTTTTTTTTGTTCATTAATCTTTTTAAGTAATACAAGTTATCATTTTTAAGAAAATGTTCTCCAAATCGTTCATTTTTTGTGAAACAAATGAGCCCTTGATGACTCTTTTTTTCCAATCTTGCCCTCACTAATATTTTTCATCGTCTTTCTCAAAACTCTAGATCTATACTCGGCTGGTCACCAAGGTCGAGGTTGCGGGCTAGAAAGCACCGATATTCTACGAGAGCCTTCGTGTCGTGTTAGATACTCCGACACTTATTCGACATTCTTGGATACTTGATCAACATATGTTGGAATTCCGATATGCAAGTTTTCGACATGCGAGATCAATTTTAAAAATTTTCAATAAATGATGGGTCAAAATGTATATATGTGAAAAAAACAATAAAAAAATAGGGAAATAAGAAAAACTCAGTCTTCTCTTCTCTTAGAACTCTCACTTCCCGTAATACACAATTCACCCCCAAGTTTTTTTCTCTTGTCTTCCAACACATCTGACACATGAGTGCAGAATGTGAATTGCTTTTTTTTTTACTCTCATTTTTACATATTATTGGAATGGAATTGAATTTGTCAAATTAAAACAATGAATGATATTAATAAATTGTGGATTAATTTTTAGTGTAAATTTATTCTAGACTTTTTGTATTATTTTTTTATTTGTGAATTTGAATCGAATTAATTTGATTGAAATTATCATAAAAATAATAATGATCCGAAAAAAGCTTGTTCAATATTTCAAAAGTGATGGACATCCTATCCATTACTACAATGATCGGTATAGTCACTGTTTCTGGGATCCTTTTTGTCAATGTTCTTATTGTACAAACTCTCCTGACGAGGTAGATACATATACATTTAATTACAACATGTCACAGTATGTTCGAGTTCTCTATTTTTTTGAAAAATGACGTGTCGACGTATCGTGTTGTATCATGTTCCGTATCGTGTGTCGCGTGTCGCGTGTCAGTGCTACTTAAGTAGTAAGTCACTGTCATTAAGAACAAAAACAAAAGCATTCTGAATTTAGGGGAAAGGATATTGAACGCGACAAAAGGGAGTGAGATGAAATTCCCAGGAAATGGAGGAGCTTAAAATTTGGGGAAATGAGAAGTCTTTCCTCCGTAATTTTCAAAAGTTCCAAGAGAATCGTCGAGTTATGTGACCGATAAAAGCAATCATTTTCGCGAGGCAAATACACCTTTAACTTCTTCTCTTTTCCAATCTTGCTCTGATCGATATTTTCAAAAACCAATTTTGCCCACATGGAAACGTTGTTCGTCTTTCTCGAAACTATAGATCTGTGCTCGCTTAGTTGCCCTGGCCAAGGTCGGGTGTTGCCGTCATCGAGAGCAGAACGAAAGCTTGCTAAACTTAGGGGAAAGGATTTTGAGGGCGACCAATGGGAGTGAGACGAAATCCCTAGGAATTGGAAGAGCTTAAAATTTGGAGAAATGATGAGTCTTTCCTCTAGAACTTTCAGGAGTTCAGAGATAATAATCGAGTTATGTGATCAATTCTTGAGAATTCATCTTATAAGCAATAAGATAAGAAAATGTTCTCTAAATCATTCATTTTTCAAAAAAAAAAAAATACCCTTAATGACTCTTTTATTTTTTTCAATCTTACCCTCACTGATTCGTCGCCTCTCTCAGAACTCTAGATTTGTGCTTGCATGGTCTTCGAGATCAAGGTTGCCCAAGTCAAGGTGTCATCGCCGAGAACAGAACGAACGCTTGCTGAACATAGGGTAAATGATTTCGAACGCTACAAAGTGGAGTGTGACAAAATCAGCAGTAAGTCGGAAGAGCTTAAAATTTGAAGAAATGACGAGTCTTTTCCTTCAAGACTTTCAGAAGTTTAGAGAGAATCGTCGAACTCTGGCTGATTCCGGAGGATTTCATCTCACCTCCCCTTCATCGCATTCAAAAAGAAACTCCAAGCCTATTTCAAGTGATACTCTTAACATATAGACATATAAACAGGGCGATGAGTGATGTACACACTTGATTAAGATAAAGTACCTTAGAAAAAATATTGCCGAAAATTCTCAAAAATTGTCTCAAATGGGAACACAATCCTGTCCCACAATCCAAAATCCCAAATCGAATCACAATCCTCTAAGGTTCGAGTGGGATTCGACGAGCTGCCTTTCAAAATCCTTGGTGCCGGCTAACCCTAGATTTTCATAAACACGTATCCTGCACAATCGAGTTGATCGTCTCTACAAAACTTTTAAATAATTTCAAGGAAGATAATCTCACAAATACTTATGATAAATAAATTCTTAACATAACACATAAAAAAAAAAAATAAAAAGCCAACCCTATTCCAAACGATTCTTTAACAATTAGATACATAAATGAGAAGATAGATGTTGTACTTACTTGATTAAGACAAAATACCTTAGCAAAAGAAGTTGCCGAAAATTAGTGAGGGTTGTCAAAATGAAAACACAATCCCGTACAACAATCCAGAACCCTCAACCAGATTACAATCCCCTAGGATTTGGGTGGGATTTAACTGGCCACCATTACTAATTTCGGGTGTCATCTAATTCTAGATTTTTATAAAAACGTATGCCGAACAATCGAGTCCATCGTCTCTATAAAATTCTTAAATGATTTCGAGGAGTATTATCGTGTGGAAAACTGATCATAAATTAAACCCTGAACATTAGTGCATAAAATAAAAAAGGTACATTTGACAAGGCAGCAGTGTTGCTGTTTGGTTCTGCCTGGGTACCTGAGCTGCCGGGACAAACAGTCTCTTTTGAATCCAATTAAGAGGCCATGAGCAAATTTTTATGTGGTGTACAACTCATCATGTGGGATCACATTACATCATGGCCATTAATCAATTGTGACAAATTCGTTTACTAATTAGTAATTGCATAATAAATGATTATCTTGACTGTTTTGTACGTGGACATGTAATGAAATCCTAAATAGACCATAGGACATTTGAGTAGGCTGGGCAACCACATTTTTATGTGTTTTTTTTTATACATGAAGCAGCCACCTAACTCAACAACTAAAGTGGAATAAGTGAATTAAACTATTTCTAGCGAAAAAACAAAAGAGTGAATTAAACTATTGTTAAATAACTATAAATATTAGTTTCGAAAAGAATCAAGGAGGAAGGACCGGAGACGCAACCCAATCCACACAGCTTTTATTATTTTATTTTTGCTTTTGGTGTGAAAAGTGCACGACCTAGGTCAAGATGTATGGTTCTTACCTAAGCTGTGATCCTATCTTATATCTGCTGTATATGCACAAATTTTCTTTTTGCAATGAAGGAGAATCAGATTCCAAATGGCGATGTCAATAGGGTACTAGTGTTTATCGAATACAATTTGATTCCTCAACAACATTGGACTCGAAGAGCGTTCTCATTTATAAGACTTGATTTCACATTGTAAAGCAATGATCATGAATCGTCTACCTAAGTAGGACTGAGGATGCAACACGTTTCATGTCCATGGGGATTTGTGCTTCGGCATTTGTCGGTACACTTCGAGATCGGCTTAACACGGCACAAGGTGAAGACTGCCGCGATGCTCAGAGAAGGGCTTGAGTACTTGACCAGCTTACTGGAGTGATTAAGACATTCAAAAAGCGTATGAGTTATTAAATTGACAAGTACCCTCAATTACTATTTAGCATTTGAACATTCAAGGCCCTAATAACATATCTCACGGTTGCTATTGACATGTTTGACATTTACATATATTCTATATCCACGTAAATGCAATATCAGTGGCTATTGAGGACCCCCTATGACATATTATAAATGGATAACCGATTAACCATTGATTTCGATATCATCTATTATGAGCAACAACGGTAACAGTCCAACACCTTTAACAGGATAATTTGTAAACATATTCAATTGAACTCACTTTCCCTAAAAAGCTTGAGCAATGAGTTATTTCCAAACAACAATTAATCACTGTTTCAAACCATACCAATTTCAGGGGCTTTTTCTAAATAGATTCTATACAAGATCCGATGTAATTAACAATTATGAATGATTAGGAAAATGATTACCCTTATCGTTTACGGAGTGGATGAACGAAAAATATTTACATTGTTCGCAAAGATGTTTAAACACAAAACACTTTTCACCGGGTAATTATTTCAATTGATGCAAGAAATCATTTTCAGAATTTTTTTCCTAATTTATTCATTGATCATGAAACGCATATAACCTAAATTATTTATTTTTCTCTCTCAGAATATGCTGGAAAAATAAAATAAAAAGAAGCACCTTTTTTTTAAGTCAAACACTCAGATCAACATTTTGATAAAAAGATTATCTAAGTGATTAAGACTCATAATCAAAAAGAAAGATTTATTTACCCCTTTGCATCTCATTTCATGGGGTTTCTTTTTTCGCTAAAAAGAAGCGACAACGCATCCGCCGTCCTTTCACTCGGGCGGGGGCGGGCCCCCCACGCCCCAAAAACGACAGCTCCCGCCCCATTAAATGCCTCCCCCGCGATCTCCCCAACCTCGCGGGACCGTCCGATCTGACCCGGGCCCCACCAATCAGAACCCGATCGCGTCATCCATCACAGCTGTGATCCAATTTCCCCGACGCATCCCGGTCGTTTTAGCGTCACCCGTGAGAATCGAAAAAAAAAAAAAAAAAAAGAATCAAAAAATGGCCGTCGTCTTCATCATCTCCTGCAACAGCTATCACCTCTTTATTTCCTGTGCTCTCTCTCCGCCATGAAAACGAGCTCGAAACCTCCATCGAAGCACCTCTGAAAGCCCCGTCAAGCTCTCGCCTTTTCGCAGAACCAGAAGGAACCCACCTCCATCCGTCCCGGTAACTGAGGAAGGAAGCTAGCAGCAAAGGCGGTAGGGCGGCCCCAAGCCATGGTTTCCCTCGAGGACTCCCGCTCCAATTCCACGCGCTTCCCCCCCCCGCGACTTCTCCCCCTCCTCCTCCAAAATCCACCGCCGCGCCGGCCGCTCCATGCGCACCGTCCGCTCCAACTTCTACCAGAACGACAGCGCCTGCTCCTTCTCCGCCGCCGGCGACCAGCGGCCCGAGTTCGTCTCCGAGAACCTGACCGACTCCGTCGTCGACATGCGCCTCGGCGAGCTGGCGGCCCGCTACAGCACCGCCGCCGCCGCCGCCGCAGCCGCCGCCAGGGGGACGAAGCCGGGGGCGTCGGAGGAGGAGCAGCTGGAGCTGTCCCAGGCCTTCAGCGACTTCTCGTCCTGCAGCAGCGACATCTCCGGGGAGCTGCAGCGGCTCGCGAGCCTGCCGGCGGCGGAGGACGGCGGCCGCGGGGACGGCGGGCGGGCGGAGGCGGATCCGAATCCGGAGGACTTCTCGCCGTGCCTGGGGTTCCTGCAGAGGGAGAACTTCTCGACGGAGATCATCGAGACCATCTCGCCGGAGGATCTCCAGCCGACGGTCAAGATCTGCGTGGACGGGTTGCAGTCTGTTTCGCTGGCCGTGAAGCGTTCAGCTGCTGCTAAGCTCAGGTTCGATGCAGTTACTGGTTAAGAAATTCCTAGTGTTCCCTTCAATTTGCTTAGGATTAGCATCTGCAAGTTCACCGTTTGGAAGAAGAATTTAGCTTTCTCTGATTTTTTCTGCGATTGGGTTTTTGCCTCAAGGTTACTCGCGAAGAATCGGGCCGACAATCGAGTTCTGATCGGGGAATCCGGCGCGATTCCGGCGCTCATACCTCTGCTCCGCTCCACCGATCCGTGGACTCAGGAGCACGCCGTCACCGCATTGCTCAACCTCTCCCTGCACGAGCAGAACAAGGTCCTGATCACCAGCTCCGGCGCGATAAAGTCGCTGGTCTACGTGCTCAAGACCGGTACCGAGACCTCGAAGCAGAACGCGGCGTGCGCATTGCTGAGCCTCGCATTGGTCGAGGAGAACAAGAGCTCCATCGGCGCCTGCGGCGCGATACCGCCGCTGGTGTCGCTGCTCCTGAACGGATCCAACAGAGGGAAGAAGGACGCGCTGACGACCCTGTACAAGCTGTGCACCATCAAGGTGAACAAGGAGAGGGCGGTGAGCGCCGGCGCGGTGCGGCCGCTGGTGCACATGGTGGGGGAGCAGGGGACCGGGATGGCGGAGAAGGCGATGGTGGTGCTGAGCAGCCTGGCCGGGATCGAGGAAGGGAAGGAGGCGATCGTGGAGGAGAACGGGATGGCGGCGCTGGTCGAAGTGATCGAGGACGGGTCGGTGAAGGGGAAGGAATTCGCGGTGATGACGCTGCTGCAGATGTGCAGCGACAGCGTCAGGAACAGAGGATTGCTCGTGCGGGAAGGTGGCATTCCTCCTCTCGTTGCTTTGTCTCAGACCGGCAGTGTCAAGGCCAAGCACAAGGTATGGTTTTTCTGAAGTTTTAGGTTTAAAGATCCAATTTTTGTGTGTTTTGTCTAGGAAATTAGTTCAAGGTTGACATTCTGAGTGATGATATCGCCAGCAGTTGGATTAAACAACTGGGTCAAAGTACAAATGTCTTTGCTTCTCTTTCCAAATTAAACTCTTGAGTAACAGGTTCTTTAAGAGGGAGGGAGGGAAAGAAGTTATTTTTGATGATCTGGTCAATGTTCTTCCGTTCCTTTCCAAGGTACCCGACTAAAATAACAGCCGGATTTAGTCTGAACTTCTCTGTCCCCGTGATTTTTGCCCCTTTCGGTCATCCATTTAATGTCCGAATCTTGTCTGAGCTTTTGACATTGCCAACTTTCACGCCTTGCCTGTACTGGGTTTTTGCTCAAACTGAGTTCCTCGTTTTCGGTTCTTGTCTGAGCTTTAACGTTGTCAACTTTCACGCCTTGCCTGTACTGGGTTTTTGCTGAAACTGAGTTTCTCGTTTTGGGTTTCTTGTCTGAGCTTTGACATTGTTAACTTTCACGCCTTGCCTGTACTGGGTTTTTGCTGAAACTGAGTTTCTCGTTTTGGGTTCTTTTCTCTTGGACAGGCCGAGACGCTTCTTGGGTACTTGAGAGAACCGAGAGCGGAGGCTTCATCTTCGAGTCCCTGAAGGCTGTCGATCGTCCTAGTTAGGAGAGGTAAATTATACAGGGGTTCTTTGGTTGTTGTGATGCTGTAAATAGGGAGTGTTTTTGGTGGTTTTGGATTTTGTATAGCCATGGTTGAGGAGTTGCTGGAATCTTTGTAGAAGGAAAGATCATCATTAGTTAGGAAGGAGAAGCGTTTAAGCTAAGCTGAAAGCCTAGAGTGAGCATGAGACTGACTGCTAGATTATATTTTGTTCTTTGGTGACCAGGTGTTATTATTGGTGGGTTTTGGGGGTGGAACACAATGTTTTTGTCTTTGTGGATTTTGGGTGTTTGTAAAGAGGGATGATATATCTCGTCTTGGGTCGTTTTCCTCGTGTTTTGATTTTAGGGGTGGGCTGGTCCTGGGGGATGACTTTGTACTTTGTCAAAACGCATAATGCCAGTCGCCTTCTTGATTAGCGAAGGAGAATTAGTGATTACCCTCTTTGGCTTCGGGACTCTTCTCTCGTACAACACGTTACGCATTTCGTATTTTCCCTTCTGGAATGTATAGAATAAAGAATTTGAAAGTGTGAACGAGACGTCGTTCTCTTCGCCGGAATCTCGGGTTTCTTGGAAGCACACGGCAGGTATTGTATGCTGATGTTAGCCTGAAAAAAGGGCTGGACGAAATCGACAGATGCCCACTTTCTTATCCTTCTTTCTCTCCTTTCAATCCCTCCTCAACTTGCAGAACGCAAGTGTTCAAGAGGACCATTCAAACTTTGCCCGAGAACCCATGTTTTGCGGTTGGCGCTTTACGAGTTCCTCGCTATCAAATTGCTCCTCCGTGATGGCGAAAGCATTGCACTGAAGTGTGATCTGATAAACGTTTTCTGGTGTCCATGAACGGATGTGCATGTGCTGGTGATGGGTCGTGGGGTTGGAGATGGGATGATGGCTGTGCAAGGGAAAGGACCGGTCCGGTCCCATCTGGCGTTCTTTCGGTGAGAAGCTTACTGAGACGACACTAGAGAAAGTGAGAGAGAAGGTGGAGGCTTTCGTTTCATTTCAAATTTCAATTCATGTCATTTCACTCGATACCATCCACTGCATCTGCACGATGCACAACATTGCCAATCGAGACCCCTGCCCCTGCCTCTGCCCCCATCGCGAGCGAGACCAACTTGTATTAAATGCGGGGGGAAGAACTTGCCAGGCCACCAACCGGTTCAGAATTCCCCAACCACTATTTTGGACACTATCTCTCTCTCGAATGCACCCCAATTTTTCATTAAATTTTTTGCTCTGTCGTCGATCCGTTGGCGCATTAGCTGGCAAGGCAGGTGCGTGTGCGCTTCGCTTTTGGTGCGAGTGCGTGTGCGTGCGCGTGTGGTATCGCTGTTGGACGGCTGCTGCTGCAGCCTCGAGCCTCGAGCCTTGTTCTGTACTGGAAACCTGATTTGGGGGGAGTGTCGGTGGAGATGTTGCTGTCGTCTCTTCTCGATCTGTTCTTCCAAGACGTTGCATATAGTTCTAAATTTTTAACTTATTTAATATAAAATTTAAATTTAAATTTAATATATAATATCATTTATGATATCTATAATACATTTCAATAAAATGATCATATTAAACATGTATCAAAAGTTTCGACACTGCATTGAACAAATTAAAAATTTATATTAAGTTAAAATTTAAAAATTATATTGAACAAATTTAAATTCAAAAATTAAATTGTATGTTCGGTCAAAAAATTTGAAAACTGTTCGTGTTATTACTCATAATATTTTTGCCTGCACGATCGTGACGGTTTTGGTTTAGCGACTGTCCTGCTGCACGGTGGGCTGGACAAAGTACCTGGTTTTAATGAATTCTCGTGCGATCCATCGTGACCATACGGAAAATGGAGTGGCTGGGATTCTCTCTTCTCGGAAGGGAATTTTGATACTTCTTGGTCACGTTGAGAATAGATTGTTTTCGTTTTTGACCCGTGATCTGGCCATGGCGGTGTGGCCCGGCTGTGGTCTGCTAGTCGCTTCTTCTTGATTTCTTTTTTTATCCTTTTCCTTCAAAATTTACACAAGCGGAAGTTTCCTTTTCGAGTTTTGAGAAAGTATGACCATTTCAATTTTCTTATTATTCAATGTTAGCTAGTAGTGCATGTTTCAAAAGGTTTTGATTATTTCGTAGCTAAAAAGGATTGCCGAATAGTTGAAAAGTATGACAAGATACTCTTACCTAAATCAAAGTTTCATCTTATTAATACGGCCTTTTTGAGTGCATATCAAAAGCTTGTCATATACTTCTTTTTGTTATTATTGGGTCTCAAATAAGTGTGGGATAACTATTCTGATTGTGAAGAAAATTAGTTGCTTATTAGATTTTTGGAAGGACGTTCTTACGCCTTAAATACCTGAAATTTTATTTGTATTACTTAGATAAATCTAATTACCATTGATGACTCAACTTACTTATGCAGCAAAAATTGTGTCTATCTTTATTTAGACATTGGGTGATGAGGAGAAAGAGAGAGCGCCATTTTGGATGATTGGAGTCATTATTTATATTATTTATATTATTGCGGATGTCGCATTGTCTCTAGATGTCACATTGATGCCAATGTTTATAGTGAAAAGGCCATTTAACAGCGCAAGTTTTCCAGCTAAGGCTATTTAATGCTTATATTGAATTTGAACTATTCTATCAATGATTGTAACAGATACTCTTTTAAATCCAGAGTTGAAAAGCTGCGATGCTTGATTGAGCTGAAGAAAAAAAATTAAGTACTCTATTGTATAAAGTGCCGTTGTCCCAAGAAATAAGAAGGCATGTCTTTTATACGCGACTAAATATACCGCGAGCACAAATTTCAAAGTGATAAGATTATCATCTTGCTAGAACTGTTGCGGTTGCTACCGAAAAGTGGGAGGGTTGGTCTTATCATCGTTTTGATTTTCAACGTAATGATTAAATGTCACACCAAGGCGATAATGCATTGCAAATTTCATGTGTTTCTCAATTGAGATTTAACAAGTGTATTCAGAGTACACATTACCGTCCAGGAAAGAAACGCAACATAATTTGGTTTTTTGGTGGAGGAAGGTAAGAATTGGAACAAAAGTCTAATGGCAGGGGCCCGCTATTTGCTCCAATGGAAATAATTCTTTCTCAGCAACATAAGAGGTGACCTTAGTCCCAAGATGCAAACCAAGCTGCGAATTAGGTGACGAAGGCCCATCAAACTGAGTTCCTTATCTCAAATTGGCTGCTAAACCCACCTCGCCCCCACCGGGCACTGACCCACCTTCTTTGGTCTTTGCTTTGTTATGATGTTGGACTATCTTTTGAATCTTTTGCATTGTAGTAATGAAAGAATGCACATAGACCCCCCCCCAAAAAAAAAAAAAAAAAAAAAAAAGGGTCTGGGATCTCCAAGTACCTTCTTCCTGTCAAGCTTTTGAGGTTTGACCTTCTATGGAAGAAGCTTATGGACTGAAATCAACGAAAATTATATTGGATAATGAGTGTTCATCTCCCACTTATCTCAATTATGAGAATCCGGTGCTTTATCAAGAAGCTTTTCATTTCTTCTTGTTGAATCTGAATTGGATCCCCAAAATGTCACATGCATCGTTTACAACTTGCAACGAGAAATATGGGTCATGGATTTTGACATATCAATCTACTATAATTATCTCGAGACACTAATTAGGCAAATCTAATGACATAGTACCGAATCGATTACTTATATAATGGGAAAAGTCGATGGATTGAAAGTTATGATACTTGTTTAGTTTCTTGTTTCTTTATATTTATTAGTTTCTTCGCATCGCGGGAGAGGGATCAATTCCAAAAGGTGAGAGGCATCATCCTTTGACATGTGATCATGACCTTTCTCATTCGATATGATGAAGTTCTACTCTCTACCAGCACTTGGACCAACCTGCCTAACTTCACCAAAATATTGCATACATTAAATGTAATTATTATGACATGTGCCTCTCATATTTTTCTTAGTGGGGTTGGACCTTTCTACTTGCATGTTCCTAATCTACTTTTGGAAAAAGCTTGTGCAAAATTGCGTATATTACATGTACAGTGCGAACCAAATGACCAATGTAGGGACTCCATACATCCTCCTCCAAAACAAAACAGTAAAAGAGAGAGAAAAAGTAACTAGAGTCGATCTTTTTAATCGTATGTCTTGACCCGGACTAGCTTGGCAAGATTATAAATATCATGAATTGGTGCAATGCAAGGTTCTTTTTAACGAAAACAAAGAATTGAATCAATGAAACAAACTTTTCATTAATATATCATACAATATAAATAGAGATTGTTTAAAAATAACACTTTGATCTACATGGAAATTCAATAAAAACAAATCAAGCAAAAAAATCTCTAAATGATCAACTCGATGAAGTCTCGCTTAATTCCTTGATGTGTTATTTTCATACTGATTTGTGGAAACTTTTGCATAATCACCCTACTGATTTTTATTTCTTTTTTATCAGCTAGGCGTACTTTTAGACTTTGGAGCTCCTTTCTGAGTAGCTTGGCGGACCCCTAGTGGGCCACCTAGGAAAACCCCATGAACCCATAAACCCCTCTTTCCGATGAGGGGGAATTTCAAATTCCCCAACTCTCCATTTGCATCTATCGGAGCAAGCCTTTTTCTTTTTGATTTATTAATTCAATGCTCAATCCTTTTTCTTTAATTTTTGTGAAACAAAATAAGATATATATATATAATATGAAGAATTAAAAAAAAAAACTTGTAAAAACAAAACATCATGATTAGAAAGTGTGAAATTTTGTGGAATTACCGTCGACTGTTTTAAAAACTTAAACTGTTAGATGAATGCATAAATTAATATTTAATTATTCTAACACTCCCTCCATACTTAGTCTAGTCTTTTTACCTAGTATTAAGGATGGACATGTTTAATTGGGGAAGTAATTAGGGCCTAGTAAGATTTTAACTCAAGACCTCCTACTCCGAAACCATGTTTCTGGACAGAAAATGAAAAATATTGAAGAAAATTGTATTGTGTATATCTCTACTTTTGCATATGTATTACAAGCCTATTTATAATATAAGAATGATGTACAATAGGAAAGAGTATACAAAATAACATTTTCTAATATAAACAAATCATGCGATTACTCCAAAAGGTAAACATTTCCAACGCAAATCTCACAAGTACTCTTCTCGAATTGAATTCTAATTCATTAAATTCTTGCACTTGGGTTATTGACATCGGAATCACAAATCACATCACACATAACCCCAAATCACTTCACTATGCACAAGTATACCCGAAACCTCTTCCCATTGTCGGCATACTTGAGGGGGTTGGAGTTCCCATCACTTCACATGACTTGGTATCTTTGACACCAACCCTCACCTTTACTGATGTTCTTTGCGCTCCAACCTTTAATTTCAAAAATTACTCAAGACTTAAATTGCTCGGTTACTTTTTTTTTTCCCTCTTCTTGCTTGTTTCAAGATCTCTCAATGAAGTTCATTGGTTGGGGCCTTGAATGTGGTGGTCTCTACTACTTGGAGCTCCCTCCCAAATGCATCACATTATCTACCCAACCACCTACCCACAGTTTATGGCATGCCCGTCTGAGTCAGTTCCCCGCACCTTACAAAATTCTCTTCATTTTGCTTTTACTAAAGAAGATTTTGTTAAACCACTACCAATTGTTCTAAAAGCTTAAACTGTTAGATGAATGTATGATTTAATATTTAATTATTCTATTAGAAAGAGAGAGTGTCGTTTTGGATGATGGAAATCATTATTTATATCTTTGCGAATGTTGCATTGTCTCGCACTAATGCCAATGTAGATAGTTAAAAGACCATTTACCGGTGCGTTTATTCAAGTTAAGGCTATATAACGCTATATCCAAGTTGACATATTCTATCCATGATCTTAATAAATGATCTTTTTAATCCATAGTTGAAAAGCTGAGATGCTTAATTGAGCTGAAGAAAAAAAAAATTAAGTACTTGATCGTATAAGGTGTAATTGTCCCAAGAAAAAAAAAAAGTCATGCCTTTTATACAAGACTAAAAGCACCGTGAGCACATATTCAAAGAAAGTGACGAAATTACCATCTTGCTAGAGTTGTTACGTTGCTACCAAAAAGTAAGAGGGTTGGTCTTATCATAGTCTTGATTTTCAATGTAATGATTAAATGTCACACTAGAGCGATAATACATTACAAATTGCATGTGTTTCTCGATTGAGATTTGACAAGTGTCTTCAGAATTCACATTACCGTCCACAGTGAAGAAACACGGCATAATTAATGTTCCTGGGGGAGGAAGGTAAGAATTGGCATAAAAGTCTAATGGCGGGGCCCGCTGTTTACTCCAATGTAAATAATTCTTTCTCAACGAAATAAGAGGTAATCTTAGTCTTGAGATGTAAATCAGGTAGTGGATTGGGTGGTGAAGGCCATTGAATTGACTTCCTTGTTTCAAAATTGACTATCTAAACCCCCGCCCACCAACCCACCTTCTTTGTTCTTTGTTTTTGTTATGATGTCGGACCATCTTATGAATCTTTTCCATCGTCGTAATGAGAGAATGCATTATAGAAGAAAAGAAAAAGGTCTGGGATCCCCAGGTACTTCTTCCTGCCGAGCTTTTGAGGTTCGAGCTTCCATGGAAGAAGCTTATGAACTATAATCGAGAGTGTTCATCTCTCACTTATTTCAGTTATGAGAATCTGATACTTTATCAAGAGGCTTTTTATTTCTTTTTGTTGAATCTGAATCGGGTCCCCAAAATGTCATATGCATCGTTTACAAATTGCAACAAGAAAGATGGCTCATGGGTTTTGACATGTGCATCTGCTATGATTGTCTCGAGACACTAATTCAGCAGATCTAATGATATAATACCGAATCGATTACTCATATAATGGGAAAAGCCCGTTCATGGATTGAAAGTTATGATACTTGGTGTTTAGTTTCTTGACAAGAAATTATTTCTAAATTTATTAGTTTCTACGTATGGTGGGAGAGGGATCAATTCCAAAAGGTGAGGAGGCATCATCCTTTGACATGTGACCCTCATTTGATATGATGAAGTTTTACTCTTTAGCAGCACTTGGATCAACCTGCCTAACTTCAATTCCATTGAGCTCCTCCCCACGTAATCTTTAAGGGTTTTCTTAGTTGGGTTGGACCTTTCTACTTGCATTGTCCTAATCTACTCTTGGAAAAAGATTGTTCAACATCTCATACATTAAATGTACAACAGCAGATGACCGATGCAGGCACTAAATACATCCTCCTCCAGAAGAAAACAGAAAAAGAGAGAGAAAAGAAATTAGAATTGATCTTTTTTGGGTCGTCTTGGGCTTGATGAGATTATAGATACCTTAAATTGGTGCGGAAGAAGATTCTTTTTAAAGAAAACAAAGAATTGAGTTGATGACGCGTTTTTTCATTGATATATTGTACAATTTAAATAGAGAGATAACCTAAAGACAACACTTTGACCTATATGGAAATCGAATAAAAACAAATTCCAAATGATCGACTCATTGTTGTCTTGATGTGTAATTTTCACGCTAATTTATAGAAAATTTTGCACTATCACCATGCTGATTTTTTTAACTTTTTATTTGTTACTTCAATATTTCTCAACCTTTTTTTTTATTATAAATTTTTGTGATTCAAGATAAGATCTGTGTATGTATGTGATGAATAAAAAAATATAACTTGTAAAAACAAAATATCATGGTTAGAAGGATTGATACCCGAGCGACATTGGTCTCTCCCCCTATTGTTCTGTCCTGTCCTTGGTTGTTTTCCCTCGTTCCATTGGGTTCTAAACCACGTTGGAGTTCTCTTTCGTTTCGATTCTTTCTTAGGAAAAAAAAAAGAAAAAGGAAAGACAAAAGTGCTGACTGGACTTAAAATTTCATCAAAGTTGCCCTTCATGGCAACGTTGGCATCTTGTGCAACTTATATAAATCTTATAAATTGAAAAGACCATATGGTAACGGATTAAATAATATTATCTCAAAGTTCAAAAAGAAGGGTTTTTATATGATAAAAAGAGCGAGAGGGGGATGATAACAACAGTTGCCTAACTTGATCTTCGGTAAAAGCAATTATCAGTAGGGATGACAATGGAGGGAGGAGGGAGTGGGGCCGGCATCCCCATTCTCTATATGACTAATAAGTTTAGATTTCTTTTATCGTCTAATAAAAAATTCTTACTATACCAAAGCCGAGAATAAAAAAGAATTCATCGTTGGAATATCTCCTAATTGAAATTGGAAACAATTATCCTATGGAGAATTGTGAAGTGAGGATGGGTTGTGGGAAAGTACTAACCAAATCCACCCCACCTTTGCCCCGCCCCAAATGCGGGGCACGAAACTTTACCCCATCCCCATCTCAAACTATGGATCATGGATTTTGCTTGCCCCATCTGAGGCGGGGCGATGCGGATATATTGGGAGGAAATTGCTGGTCCCTATCTATTGGAGATGATGACGATATTTGCCGTTGGTTTTTAATCATAAGACCAATATGAAAAGCACAGGGGTAATATAGATCCAAATACGAGGAAAAAATGAAGAAGTTAAGGATGGGATTGAATAATCAGTGAAAGTTGAAGGACCGTTGATCTTATCAACCATTCTTTTTATTGCCGACTCATTTATCTGCCATAAAATAACAGAGGGCAATCCAGTTCGACTGGATTCGGCCCATTTATGGATTTTCTTCTTTTGTCAAGCTTAAGTACAATGCAAGACCAAATGGATCAAGAGCAGATCATCTAGGGCTTGTTTGCCAAACGTCAGTAGTCACGGCCGTCGTACAGCCCCAGTCTGCCACAACTCGGCCCATAGGATCTGCTCTCCTTTGTGGATAACATTTTTGAACCGGCCCGGTCCACACTCTTGAAATTTCCAGGCCCAATCGTCAAGCCGGGTTGGACCGGGCCAAGTCCAATACCCAGGCCTGTTAATTTTAAGAGAACGTATTGCCTAGGACTTTGAGGGATTATTACTCAAAACCCTTTGGCTGCATTTAGCAATATAGATTCCTAGTTATGATAGGATTGGATAGGATGGGATTTGAAATTTGGAGAATTTGCTATTTCCTGTTAACTGTTTGTGCAATAAAGCTGAATATTCACTTTTTATCGTATCCACCGTTTGATATGAATAGTATATCAGTGTAAATAAATCTAATAATTGCGCAAATGGAGATGGTAAGAATCTCTCATATCATTCGTGCCCACTTCATTTTTATTTTCTTATTTTTTATTATTTCACCCTCTTATTTTTTATTTCTTTTTTCCCTTTCTATTATTCTCTAATAAAATTTTCATAACTAGTAAACTATTCCAATATACTTAAAATACTTAAATACCTTAAATATACAATAAATCTAAATACTAAATATATATTTATATATATCTAATCTATATTATAAGATAGAAAGAAATTTGAATATATAAATAAAATAGAAATAAATAAAAAACAAATTATATTATATTTTTGAATTTTGACATTAGAATTCAAAAATTATCTTAATTTTTATTAATTTAAGAAGTTTGTTATTCTAGAAAAATAACTTTTATATTATGGATATTAGAAATTCTGTCCACCTTGTATCTTATCTCTCTATTGAATCATTTTATCCAGCTTATATCCTTTTTATATCCGATTTTATCTTGTCTTAGACAAGAACCAAACACATGCATTTGAAATTTTATCCTGATTATTTTCTAGCATTTGACTTCATACCACTGAAGAATTTAGTCGCACGCTTGAACGATAGCCCAAAAAGTCAAGAGAATACTTGCATAATTGGTTTATCAAACGTAATCTTTGAACTTTGGTTTTGTTGCATTCGAAATGTTACGTATTACGATCTTGAATTTTAGTACCATATTGCAGAACAACCTCTAACTTTGAAAAGTCCACAAGCTTTTATTTTGGTTGCAGTCACTAGCTATTTGAGCCTGCATAACCATTAAACGTTACTTGAAAATTGTTTTTTTTTTCATTTTTTCACCAAAATAATGTGTACTACATGTTTAACAAAGTTAAATAAACAGAGAGGATGAATGGTTGATGAAATTAAGAAAACTTAATAAAGCTCATTTTCATCGAGAAAAACAAAGTAGTTCATGTTCGAGTAAACACTTAACGGGTATAAAGATAGAAAATTAATTATTACAACAAAAGCTAAAGTTCGAAGATAGTCTGTAACTATTGTAAGTTCAGAGACGGTTATGAGACGATACCAAAATTTAGGTGAATTTTCAGTAGTTAATTCTAATTTTTAATGTCTTCAAAACACAACAAGGTTGAATCCAACAGCCAGAGTTTTTGTCTAAGCCCCATCGGGTTATAAAGTGAAATGTCGACCCCTTAGGTTAGGTTTCACAGCTCAAATGTATGGGGTGAACACGCATGCTCACCGCTATCGAATTTTCTCAGCCTCATCAACCATGATGTATCACTCTCTATTTCATAAAATCTCATTAACAATGCAGTAAAACATCATGTTGCCAAATAAAGATGCCTACAAAATAAAATTTGCTTTCTTTTTTTGTTTGTTCTTGGTTGCTTCTAATGGGGGTTCCTTCCATACGAGCAGCAAACCCTAGAGGAAGAAGAATGGGCTACTTCCACTTCCAGATAGCTCTGACAGAAAATGGACCAAAGAAAGTTAATGGGGGACGTGGTCCAGTTCAGCCATCTGTAGCTGTGCATATAGGCCGTTCGGGCCATTCCCAGCTAAGCTTCTAGCCGCATCAAAATATTTAATGGCCTTTTCCATAACTACTCAATGCAAACCACATTCAATGTCATCCAAACAATGTCCTCTACTCTTCTTCTTGTATTATTGCATGCCAGACTATTGATTTCATTTTCTTGTTCTTATTCTCCAAGTAGAAGAGAAGGAGAAAAAAGTAATTTTTAATTTGCATTTATGAAAAGGAATTGTCGTATCTGTTGGCATCTTAATTGAGATCTCGATGATTTGTTCAAGATACGACGAGTGAATGGAGACAAACGGGCGAGATTCTCGCCATTAGATTTGCTAATATGTTGCGTGTTGATCGATGAAGATGGTGTTTGGCATAAATTAAATAGATCATTGATTGATACTTTACGTGTAGAAATTGATTTATGCACAATTTTTCTCCATTTTAATTTATATAGATATGTGATATGCAAATTAAATAATACAAGAATATATTGCTTCATACTCAGAGATTCATAAACGAAATCTAGAAACTTTAACAGTATAATTAATTGAAGTTCACGACAAATTTATAGTGATTTAAGTGTATGCAACACATGACAGTGTGATTTTCATGAAATGGTAGTTGACGTTGTGCAAGAAAATAAGAACCTCTTCTAGTCTAATAAATTAGGGTTCAACCATATAAATAAATACAAACCTTCAATTGAAAAGCATAAAGTGAAAACAAAATTGAAAATGAGAAAATCAAAAGTTAGAACTCGTATGTTTGTCATCATCCTTTAGTCAATCATAATTTTTTGTTGATACTTTAGTGCTTAATCAAATACAAATACAAAATAATCTAAATAACTAATAGAAACGAAAACCATTGGGGTTTACCCCAGTAGCCACCCTTCCAACTTGGAAGGGGGAGGTGGGGGTTTCGAATCCCCACCTTCTCAAGGGGGTTGGGGTGGGGACTCATTAGTTTCAAGAGTGAGTTTCGACTCCCACGCCCTGCAAGTAGCCCATTCTTCATCCTCAAAAGTTTGAGAGTGAACGTTAGAATAAGAGTAGAGTATGACCGACAAAAAAAAAAAAACTAATAGAAACAGAAAAAAAAACCAAAATTTTGGAACTTGAGTAATTAAAAGAAAGAAAAGAAAACAACCAAAATTTAACCATTGAATATGCTCAATTGTCTAAGGTGAGAGTTATTGGGAATATCTATACTGAAAAACTCAAGGCGGAGGAAAAAAAAAAAAATACTGTCCGTTAAATTATTTAATGGAAATTTTGGATTGGAAACGACCTTATTGTAGTATCGATAGAAATAGTGAAATTCTTCTAGAATAATCTTTATACGGAAGAGTTACAAAAAAGTAGAATTTTCATGAATTAATAATTTATAGCATTAAAACTCATTAATTTTTTTTTTATTATTCTTCGAACAATACTTAAGGTATGGAATTAGGCAAGTATAAATTTTGGTTGAAAGCAAAATGAGTGGATAGTTAAAAAAAAAAAAAACTTATTGCGAGGAGAATTGTTAATCTTTGCAAATGAGATTGTTACATGCAACGACATGAACCCGCTTCGCAGGAATAAATGATAAAAAGAGCTATTTTATACAGAATTGGATAATTATGAATTAGGAAATAATCATTCTGAATAGACAAAAGTTAGAAATACGTATATTGCAAAAAGATAGAAAAACGTATCTTATCGGAGTGCGGGAAACCCAACAATCTTAAAACTTATCTTATTACCAAAAATCTAATTTCAAGTATAGCTTTTTTGATTAAGCAAACAAATTATACTTAATACATATACTCTTATCAATGCGGAAATTATTAGATAGAAATAAAAATAAAAAACAATAGAACACTTCGAAGTTTAAGTTAAATGGAGTAATTAGGAGTGATTGACACCTGGATTGAGCCGATTAGACTGGTTTGGCCCGGTTCGATTATGAACTTGGAACTGGTTCTGTGTACACCCCTTGGAGCAATAGATAGATAGAGTTATCACATTGTTCTTGATCTTTTTAGTGGGCTTGGATCAAATTGAAATTTGTCATCTCATTTGAAGATAACTTAATGTTTTTGAAATTTATTTTTTAAATGAAAGTAAGCTTAATAAATTCACGTATTCATCTACGATATGCATTTTGGGGATAGCGATGGCGACTGGGCCACAACAAATTTGTTTTTTCCTGTAATAGATTGAATGAAATGAAAAATTTAAAAAGTAAAGTCATTAATTGAGCCAGGAAACGGACGAAACGGACGAAAAAGAGCGATAAGCCGTCGAATGTCACTGTAACTCGTCTTCATATTTCGATTGTACTATAATTATTTCAAAGCAAATTTTAAACTAAGACAAAAAAAAGGGAGAATGGAGGAAAGCCCAAGAGGTGATGCGGTGCCGACATCGCGCTAGGTAACGGGTCATCGAGTTCATGCAACCCCATGTTGTGCAACTCATTATTGCTCTGCTTCTAGGGTTAACACTTGAAGTTAGATAATTTAATGAAGGCAAAGTTGGAAGAAGGAAAAAATTCATTAGCCCCTCAAATTGCATCTTGAAAATGCAAAATGCCCAAAGTAAGAAGATCAACCTTAAGCTCTAAGTTTTTTTTTTTTTTTTTTTTTTTCTTCGTACTCTACTCTTACTATAACTCTCACTTTCAGGTTTTTGATTCTCGAAATCCACGTCTAATACTAAATCGTCCTTATCCCAATCTTATGAAAATGTAGAGATTCGAATTCTCCATCTCTCCATTCTCATGTCTGAAGAATGGCCATTGGGGCAAATTCAGTGATTAGCTTTGAATATTTCTAAAGCAAAATTTTGCACCAAAGACCATCGAGGTTGTATTACCAAACATAAATACTTGGGCTCAAGGGCCTTTGGAGGTCCAAAGCCGATTGTAAATGCTTCATAAAATGCAGCCATACCAAGTCCTAAGCTCCCTTCAACAAAGAGCCGGTCCATAGATGAATCAAGTCAAGGCCTACCAAATTTTGACGTGGGAGCAAGGACTACTCCAACCAAGTGAGGGGCGGCTTCTAATGTCGATGATCCTTTAGACATTGCGAGTTCAACACTAATTACCGACAAATATTCGATCTGAGTCATAATACAGCATCTTAAAAAGGGTGCACATCCAAAGCCCCGAGCACTATAGATGAATGATTGCATAGACGAGGCGAATCGAAATTCCGACATAGGATCGAACCTTTTGCTCCCCAAAGGATCATTCGAGAGAGAAAGCAAAGCCAAAGCGAGCACGACATGGGGGACAATCCGGCAAGCATCGGGGGTTTGTCCAAAAAAGGGACTTTCGGGGCCGGAACGCGGTCGCCTACATAAGTCGCAACAAAGCGTCATCCTCAATCAGATCCGGTGCGAAAAATACCCGCAAGCCGAATCCGACCCTCCTGGTCAAATCCGGGTCTCTTTCTCTCTCTCTCTCTCTAGAGTCCGTACATCCAAACCCTAACCTCCCAGATTCGATCGGCGCGTCGCCGGATCGATCCGTCTCCGATCCCGCATTGCCGATCCGAAGCCGGAGCAGGGCGCGCTCGATCGTGTGAGTCCTCGTCGGAGTCCGCGTGGGAGTCGTCGTCGGAGGAGGGCGCGCTTGATCTCCGTAATCGGTATGGTTTGAGATTTGAGCGGGGTGCTTTCGCGGCGTACTGCATTGGGCCGTCTTCGTTTTTGGGTTTCCGCGCGTTGGTCGATTGCGGCTTTCGTTTTGATGATCCGTGCTATGTTGGAGTCGAACGTCGTTGGTTGGTTCATGGGTCTTTGTCCGAAAACTCCAAAAGCCCCTCGCGCCGTCTTTGTGTTTTGGTCTTCGGGTCGATGGGATCTGCGTCGTGCTCGTCGTCGAGAGCGAAGTGTGGCATTGGGGAGTTCTTGATTGCCGTAAAGTTCTGATTTTTTCGGATGATCAAGTGCGGAAAGCCGCCCCACCGAGAGCCGTTTCCAAGTTTTTCTAGTTTAGCATTTCGGGAGAGGAATGGTGTCGCGATTTTTAAGGGTTCTTGACCGTTGTTTCTGGGGGAGAAGGTAAGATTTTGTGGAGAATGTCAAAGATTTAGTAGGGGCCACCCGGTCTATCAGTTTAACAGGGACCTGTTGCTCCAAGTGTTCTGTGGCAGGAAGGGGAAGACTTCGAGTTTTTGGTGAAAGGCTCGAATGCGTGTCCTGTGCTGATTCTGTTCAGCTTTTAGCTTACTTCAGTGATCTGTTTTTGTCGGATTGCACGAATCGAGTATTAAGGGCGGCTGGACTTTTTTACGCATCCAATGGATAGATCCTGTTGTTAAACTTTTAGAACAACTGGTGCAATTATCTTCTCTATCGACATCAATGCCGGCTTTCTGGACTCTGATTGGCTATTTTTCTGCAGGAGATCGACCATTTGGACTGGCTTTGAAGTTGACTCTTAAAAAGCTTCCAGCAGTATTGCATGGTGTGAAGCAAATCGAGTTGATTTGCAAGTCACACTACTCTACTACACTGGCCCAACATTTTTTGCATTCGGAGAGTATCTCAGATCGACTTCCCTTATGCTGCTTCAAGTAATGTTTCGCTGCTTTTTCCTGCATTTTCCTTGCCTGGCTTGGAAGTTTCCTATTTAATCTGCCTCAATTGCCTGGCTTTGATTATGATTTTGAATGCCTCGATTGTTTTGCAGATTGTCAGAGTATATGCTCTTGTTATGGTTGCATAGATACCTACCCGTGACGAGAGAAAGATGGCTTTTCGTGGTGAAGACGAGCAGACGGAGGATTACCTGTTCAAGATAGTTCTTATTGGTGATTCAGCTGTTGGGAAATCAAACTTACTAGCAAGATTTGCCCGGGATGAGTTTTACCCAAATTCAAAGTCAACTATAGGAGTAGAATTCCAAACGCAGAAGATGGACATCAATGGAAAGGAGGTGAAGGCGCAAATTTGGGATACAGCCGGCCAGGAGAGATTCAGGGCTGTGACATCTGCATACTATAGGGGAGCAGTTGGAGCTCTTTTGGTCTATGATATTAGCAGACGCCAAACATTTGATAGCATTGGTAGATGGCTTAATGAACTTCACAGTAAGTGAATTATTTCTAGTTTGACATGTTTTTGCTCTGGCTACTTTTTCATTCTTATGTTGAGTGCATTGGCTTGGAAACTAGTCTTCGGTCATTGAAAAAATGTGTACGGTGGAAATTGATGGCCATTAATTTCTAGTGCTAATCCTGAATCAGTATGCTAGCAAATTAGTTCATCAACATTATTCCCTTTTCTTGACTAAACTGAAGTGTAGTGTATGCACAGAACATTGTAATCTGTTTGTTTTTTTTTCCCTTTTTCCATCTAAATAACCATATCTTTGGCCAGTTAAAACTCATGCGACTTGGAGCATAATTGCTTGTATTTGTTCTTTTTCCACATTTTTTTTAAGTCTATGGAAAGAAAAAAGAAAAAAATGCTTGCATTAGTATGCACCACTGAGAACTAAAAGTCCTGTTTTGTATATATGCATATGGTGTTCTGTTTCCACATCTCTTATGGCTATGGAAAAAAAAATGCTTGGATTAATATGTACTGCTGAGAATTAAAATTAGTTTTATCATCCAACAGCTCACTCCGACATGAATGTTGTGACTATACTTGTTGGCAACAAGTCCGATCTTAAGGATGCAAGGGAAGTGACAGTTGCTGAAGCAAAAGCCTTGGCAGAAGCTCAAGGCTTGTTTTTCATGGAAACTTCAGCCCTTGATTCCTCGAATGTTGTTGCTGCATTCAGGACTGTGGTTGAAGAGATATACGGAATATTAAGCCGGAAAGTCATGGCTTCTCAAGAACTGAAGAAGCAGGATCCGATATGGATAGGTAATGGAAAGACTGTTGTTTTACAGGGTGATGGTAATCAGGAAACCGATGCAGCACCCAGGAAAGCTTGGTGTTGTTCTGCTTAGGATTTTACATAGGTTAAAAGCTTTAGCCTTTCATTTCACACAATTCCTTCTTCCTCCCCTGGTCGAAAAGCTCAGTAAATACTGATTTTTTTTTTTTCACTTTTTTGGGGGTGTATGATGGTTGAAGCAGAGGTATGAGGGGAGAGAGAATGTACATGAGCTGTGGTGGGTGTATAATGTATGCAGCAATCTGTAGTTCATACTAATGGTTCATCTGTCTGTTACCGTCTGGATGAAGAATCTTTGTATGAGAAATTCCCTCCTTGTTAGCTTGAAAGGAAATTCCAGCTGCCGTCAAGTCAAGTCCCTTTCACAGATCGTCTAAAATGATGAGGATTTTCTTCTTCTGGTCGTCTATTAGCCTCTTACGCAAAAGATTTGCTCTTCCAAGTACAGTTTCCTCATTAATCTTCATGCCTAACATGTGGACAGTTTCTGTTCAATTTAGGCTTGCAGCTTAATGAGGAATCTGTATTTGGAAGAGCAGTTCTTCTGCGTAAGAGGCTACGAAGCTACCTGATGAAGAAAATGCTCATATTTTATACGGACTGTGGAAGAGACTTGACTTGAAGACGGTTGTAATTCCCTTTGAAGGTGATGAGGAGGGAATATCTTATGTAAATACTCCTGGTCCGGATGACAAAAATAGATGGAACTTATTGTTGATATCTCAAGAATCAAGATTTCATTCTATGTTTTTTGTGTTCTACTACTGTTCCACATCAGTTTTTTTTTTTTTTTCTTTCTGTACTTCTTTTCCAAATTCCAAGTCACGCTATACCAAGGTCTATCGTGCAATGCTAGAACCCAAAATCATTTTCTCTGATATACTGTGTCAAATTGTAGTCGACGATGGTCCTTTGGATCATGTCAAGAATTGTCTTTTCCAAATTCCAAGTCACGCTAGGGTCTATCGTGCAATCCTAGAACCCAAAATTACTTGTTCTGATATACCGTGTCAAATTGTAGTCGACGATGGTCCTTTGCATCATGTCAAAAATTGTCTTTTCTTAACGATTCGGTTAGCCAGAACTGTATTCTGTAATTTAGGTGCGACAGCTCCTAAATATCCTGGGCAAGACTTGAAGTTGCTCTCATTTGTTTTAACTGCAACCATTGTGATTTTTTCTTGAGCCATGTTGTATAGGGGTAAGCATGGTTCGGGTTGGACCGGTCCACCCCTAACCCTAGGATCAATCTTTACAGTGCTGGTCCTCAATTTTTGGGATCGAGATCCGACCCTGTTGAGCTTGGAACCAAGGACTGGACCAACCCAATGGGTTCGGTCCAGTTCCAAGATCAACCTGAGATCAGCCGATAATTTTTTATTTCTTTTTTTGTACTACTTAAAAAAGCGATTGAGGACCAAACTGACCCATGGATTTGTTCCTGTTTCAAAGTCAACCTAAGACCAATCAATAATTTTTTATTTCATTTTTTGTACTCTTTGAAAGGGCAACTGAGGACCGTACCGACTCAATGGGTTCGATGATGAGCGAGGTCACCTAAGAAAGGCCAGTGGTGAGGGTCAAGTGGGGTGAACGTCGAACAAAATGCGCATCGAATGTCGAGCGAGGAACAACAAGCCAAGCGCGCATTGAGCAGCGAGCGGCACGAGTGATCCAAAGTGAGTGAAACAAGTGTTGAGTGGTGAGCGGAGAAGCTTTTTTTTTTTTTTTTTTTTTTTAGTAAATTGAAGATTAATAGAACAAATAAGACAAAAGGGAACGAATACTACATGAATATGCCATAAGGAGCTGTTTATGCCTTTTTGAACGCCGTGAGAACTCTTCACAAAAACATTTTTCTCCTTAATAAATTATGACTATTGACGTCGTAAAAGATATTAAAAATCTAATTTATTAAAGAATAATGTAAAATTACTTGAACTCTCACTAAAGAGTTATTTAATGTTGTTGACGCTCTTTATTTTAATATTTTCTCTGTGTAAAAAAATTATAAATAATATTATATATATATATATAGTTCGGGTTAGACCGATTCGGAACTTTCAGGACCGAGAACCGACTCGCACAATGTTAGTCCAAGAATTCTAAGACCAAGGACCGACCTAATTTTATTGGGAACCGGATCAGGACGAGTAGGGTTGGGTCGGTCTAGGGTCGGTCCCCTGGACTGATGCTCAACATAGGAATGTGCACGTGTCGGGTGGGCCGGCCGGCCTATGTATTCCGCTTCCGAAAAATTGTAATTGAGAATCAATCTAGTTTTGAGATGTTGTCACTGGCCTTTGGCGAGGCTGGCAACATCCACTGATCATCATGGAGGTTGGACCTTTTTTTTAAAAAAATCCACGCTGGTGTTAGACTTGTCACATATAGCAATTTGTGCTTTTGCCAACAATTGCCAGCTTAAATTGATTGGAGAAACTTGATGGGTACAAATCTCAAAATGTTTACAATTAAATTGGTCTAATTTAGAGATACATCACTGAATTGATATTAATATAAGAAGTTTAAGACTTTTTTGTTACTTTTCTCATAAATGTGGCATAGGAGCTCTTTATAGATTTGATTTTGGATTTCTTGTTAGGACATGTTAGATGTACTGTTTTTCTCGATCTCTTGAGCTTGCTCGAATTTATCTCAAATCAGGTTGGCCTAGGCACCATAAACAAAGAAAGCTTCTTAGTTTTGGCCTGTGGAGACCCTCCGATGCTTAAGTTAATAGATTAAGAAGATCTCGAGAGAGAATCTATCTTAACAAGAGAATCATAGAAAAAAATGTGCGATTTCCATTCTCATCCTTTAGCCCATTGGCTGCACTTGAGAAAGGTATTTAAAAAGTCGCAAGCCTATGGTATTGGTACCAAATTTATTATATTGATACCGGTTCAATCTTAAATATTTTAATCGGATCAATTTAATTTTAAACATTTTCACATTATTATCAATTTAGTCCGTCTGCCCAATTTAGGCTAGATATAGCTGACATAATGTTAGTCGTTTTATATGACATTATTAATGCTGACGTAAACATTTTTAATTATATTTTAATAATTTTTTGAAAATTTTCTTTCCTTCATCTTGGCCGGCATGCCGCTGGCGAGGATCACGATAAAGGCCTTGGTAGCCCCATTGGCCACGCGCGAGAGGGCCTTTGATCCTTGCCCTCATTGGTGGAAATGAAAAGAAAAAAAAAAGAAAAATTGTTAAAAATATTCATTTTAACGTTGATCATGCCACGTAGGACGGTTAATGTTTATGCAATTGATTTTTGCCATAAATTGATCTGATAGATGTCAAAGTAAAAATATTTAGGATTGAATGACGAGGCATGTCAATTCCCATGAGCAGAAAATTCTATATAATAAAAGTAAAATAAAATATTTATCCAAACACACCATAAACTCCGCCGTCGAGAAAGAAATTTTTTCTCGCCAGTTGACGAGTTTTCTTAAAATTACATACAGTGACGCTAAATTGGGAAGAGAAAGCGAGAATGAATACCACGTGTCGAGATGCTGTTTGACGAATCTCCCGCGGTGAAGTACACGACACACAGCGGAACCAGGGTGAACAACGTTTTTACTTTTGACCGAGGGAAAAGGAAAGAAAATCCAAGATTCCCCCTCTCCACGTCGATAAAAAAAAGTAATCATATCTCTACAACCCTTTTTTGAAAGTTTTCCCTTTCTTTTTCCTTTATTTCTCCTTTTTTTACCTTTTTTTTTCCATTTTTGTTTTCTCTTCACCGGTGGTCGAAGACGATGGGGCACGATCTGTGGCCCACTTCCAATCTGGCGAGGGATGGAGGCGACGAGGGCTTGCAAGCCCTCGCAATTTACCAGTAGTCGGTGAAAGTTGCTCAAATCTTATCAATAGTTGCCGGCTCTCATCGGAAAGTGAAAAGAAAAAGAGAAGAATAAAAAATAATTTAAAATTGAATTTATATTTGGACAAAAATACCCTTTGACTGGTTAGAATATTACGTCGATTGAAGATTGGTGTGGTTACTTTTATTTGAAACAATTATTGCCACAAGATTTATTTTGAGTCTTTATTTAAGAAAAATGTGGCTTTTCATATCTCTGTTGGAAATATTTTTTTGAAAAAAAAAAAAAAAATATGAAGTTTGGAAGAGTGGGAATTAGTGCCACGTGTCGAGATGCTATCTGGCGAATCTCGTGCGGTGAAGTACACGACACACGGCGGAACCAGGGTGCCCACGTTTTTACTTTCTTTTTTTTTTTTTTTGAACAGAGACCACGTTTTTACTTTCGAACGAGGGAAAAGGAAAGAGAAAATCCAAAGATCTCTCTCTCTCTCTCTCTCTCTCTCCACGTCGATAAAAAAAGGTAATCTTTTTCTTGATTCGGAGCCGCGCTGAGTAGTACCTTCCTCGATCGGGGAATTAGGGTTAAGCGTCGCCATTGAAATCGACATCGAAAGAAAGGAAAGAATGGGGCGACTGTATATACAACACCTGAGCGGGGAGAAGATATACAAGTGCAAGTTCTGCAAGGTGGACTCGGCGTCCCACGACGACATCATTTCGAAGGAATTCCAAGGGCGATACGGCCGCGCGTATCTCATGCGCAATGTGTGAGTACCCTTTCGGATTTTCTCTCGATCGGCGGGGTTTCTCGTGCGATTTGAAGCGTACCCATTTCGTGTTTTGCTGGTTTTTCGGTTCATGAGTGGCAAAGGTGGGATTTTTTTTTGTATTCTTTTCTTTTCTTATCTCATGCGCAATGTGTGAGTTCCCTTTTCGGATTTTCCCTCGATCGGCGAGGTTTCTCGTGTGATTTGAAGCGTACCCATTTCGTGTTTCGCTGGTTTTTCGGTTCATGAGTGGCAAAGGTGGGATTTTTTGGGCCTTTGGGTGTGCTTTGGCTGGTCATGTGAGGATGCATTTTTGAATTGTTGTTGGGTTTTGGAGCATTAGCCTCGGCACTGGACAGTCTTGAAGAATTGTTGTTTTGATTAATGGGGATGATTGATGGGGCATTGATGATTGATGATCTTTGTTTGTAATCGCTTTTTGTAGCTTTGAATTGATGATCCATAAATAACCGGTTGGTCTTTGCGGGTGTGCGCATATGAGAGAGAGAGAGAGAGAGAGAGAGAGAGAGAGAGAAAATGTATCCCTAGTGAACTCGCCTTTTGTAATAAGCAGACTAGTGATACTAGCATTAGAGAAGTAAGCGAAGTCTCTTTGTAAACCTGTAGAGAATGCATCTCTAGCGAACTCGCCTTTTGTAATAAGCAGACTAGTGATACTAGCATTAGAGAAGTAAGCAAAGTCTCTTTGTAAACCTGTAGAGAATGCATCTTTAGCGAACTCGCCTTTTGCAATAAGCAGACTAGTGATACTAGCATTAGAGAAGTAAGCGAAGTCTCTTTGTAAACCTGTAGAGAACGCATCTCTAGTGAACTCGCCTTTTGTAATAAGCAGACTAGTGATACTAGCATTAAAGAAGTAAGCAAAGTCTCTTTGTAAACCTGTTTTGCGAACCAGTGGCAGTATCTTTAGTGTTACTCGGAAGGAGCAAGCTTTTGTTTGGTGAACATGAGCTCTGCGGAGCCTGTAGACAAGCGATAATTTACTGGAAGATGACTCAGTGTTGTGTTGTGTTGTGTTTGCTTTGCTGTGAATGATGTCAAAGCAAGTGATGACTTACTTCATTTGCAATGGTGTTCACACCATTCTCTGGATAACTGTCCTGGTATAGTAGACTGGGTGTCTCTGTGCTGTCATCAGAAACTAATTTGACTGGTCTTTAGCTTTGCTGTCACATCGTTATGCTGTGCCATTTTAGTGTTTAATATTGTTGCGATTCAGCTGGTTCTTTGCTAGTACTTTTGCTGGCTGTTTAACTATGGGATCCTTAATATGCAGAGCTTACCATCGTTTTCTCATCACTAGGAAAAGTATGTTTTTGCTGACTTGTTTTTGCTTCCTATTGTAACTTTGACTCCAGATTTTTGTGGTTTAATTTGGACAGTTGCTCTTTTTATATTATTGCTTAGATTGAATACTTATGTCATAAAAAGAAACAGATTATATGTTGTAATGTGCTGTTGCTCAATATGGCAGGGTAAACATCTCTATTGGACCCAAGGAACAGCGTCAATTATCTAGCGGATTACATACCGTGAATGATATTTATTGTAGCTCTTGCCAGCAGTTACTGGGATGGAGATATGTGAGTTTCAACTGTCTATTCAATGTCATGGTCTTAGATGCTTTAGCTTGCTCGATTATGCATGAAACCAGCCCTTGTGGAGGAAGAGATTACCTCATGTTCTCCGAACTTCAAGAAATATGAGTTGCATTCAAAAGTCAAGATTTTGCAACTTCTTTAGAAGACGCTTCAGCTAAATTGAATTTGTTTAAGTCTGTGCACAGTACATTAATTGGAGCAGAGCATGCTTTAGCTATAGTTTCCGCTTGTTTTCAGTTCAGTGAGTGACGGGAACTTCTTTTGGAAGGGAATTATTGTTCTCATCAATCTTACCCTTTTGCTGGATTCTCCCTGAAACCTTTTTCAATGGTTATTTATCTCCAGGAGAAAGCTTATGAAGAAAGTGAAAAGTATAAGGAAGGAATGTATCTTATGGAGAAAGAACGCACATTGAAGGACGGTTGGTGACCAATGGTACAATTACAGCCATTACTGCTGGAACGGGAAGATAAAGTAATGCAGCGACATGCTTCTTTATGGTCAAGGATGGCCATATTCCTGCACGTCAAAGAGTGAATTATTTTTAGGTTGATAGTAAAGGTATATTGTTGATTGAATTTGCCGACCATCTGCTGACGCGTTATGGAACCTACTGCTGCAAGTCCCAACTGATTTAGAGCGGTTGCGATTTAGTTTCTAGGATGAAAGAACTAGGAGAGAAAATACTGTGGTGGAAAGAAAAGGTTGATATAGCTCAGGGATCATACGTTAATTTGGCAAAATGGTCTGTCTAGTGGCGTTTTGTATATGTAGTATGGACATTTTTGTCTATGAGAATTATGCTGCTATAAGAGTGAGCTATATTTCCTCTTTAAAGACAGGACTCCGCAAGTCCTGCAGATTCTTACATGAATTTCTCAGTTGAGGGATGTTGACGAGGAGTTCAAAGTGGTTGACGGCTCGGCAATTAGGACCTCTAAGAGCTGCAGAGGTGTGATTCTAATGTCAGATAACTCGGAGATGTGGATTAAGCTTCTAATGGACCGGCTAATAGTGCAAAGGGCAGACAATGATAATGTAACTAGTGTTGATACCAAACAGAGGAAAGACGATTGTGGCAAGCAATGAATGCACTTTGGAGTATTACTTTGAGCTTGATAAGCTGCTTTATGGGGAGCCTGTGTACTGTTTCCTTAGATTTCTCGAAGTTTGCTTCATCTTGACCTGCAATATACTTTTCTACTCTGTTTTGACTCTCCGCTTTTCTTCTTGCTTCTTAGTAAAAGGGTCTTGACCCTATTTTTGGCCCTGAAATGGCGTTCTTTTCTCTCACCCTTCCGTCAGTAACGTTCCTTTCTTTTGCCTCCTCCTTAAGCAAAAGGAGTATAGTCGGTGTAAAATAAATTTCACGCACTACTTTTAAGTATTGTAGTAATATTAGTTATTGAAAACTTGAGAAATGAGTATCTTAAATAAGGAATTAGAAGAATCAAACAAACTGTATCTTTATGTTTAGAGTAAGATCCAGTAGCGACTCGTCTTATTGTAATTTGATGTCATTTAGCATCTTATTTAGGTAAATTGTGGAGGGTAAATTTGTCTATTGAGATGTAAAAAGTGAAATGATTGAGAAAGAGCAATGGTGGAAACATCACGTTTCCAATAAGAGCGTGCACAGGAACCAAACTGACTTGGTAACTGGACTGATTGGACCGAATTAAATCACATGGTTCTAGACGGTTTCTTTTGAAATTGGGAATAATTCGTCCACTTCTCGATTTCAGATGAGGTGATCAATTTATATTTCTTTTAAAAATCTTTCTTTTTCTTTCAAAGGAAAATTGTCAAAACTCTAAACTGGATCCATCTAATTCAGGAATCGAATCGAGACTGACCCTTCTGATCCAACTTTCGACTCTGGGGTGGAATCAACTTAATCCGGAACCGTTCATCCTTAGTTTTCAATAGAAAGAAAACTCCATAACGATGTTTTCAGGACAGTCTGCCTGATTTATGCGCAATAATCCAAGAATTTCTTCCTTCTCTTGCCTTCCCTCCACATCCTAAAACCCTAACCCCAGTCCAACACAACCAAACCAAAAACCTCCCTCCCTCCCTCCTCTCTCTCTCTCTCTCTCTCTATGTCATCTCTTCTGAGGATGAAGACTCTCATCTCCCCAACCTTCGCAGCGTTCTCCCCTCGCCTGTCCAGACCCACCTTCTCTCTTCCTCTCTCTTCCTCTAATTCGTCGATCTTCGCTCTTAAAAATTCGAACTTTCGCAGCCTCCGGCTCAAACCATGCTCGGGCAAGCCCGCCGTTCGCTGCCTCCACCGGAGCCCGCAAATGGGTGCTCCTCCCTCGCCCTCTTCCGGCGAGGTCCACGTCATCGTGGGCCCCATGTTCGCCGGGAAGACCACCAGCCTGCTTCGGAGGATCGAGTTAGAGAGCAGCAGCGGGAGGTATTTGAACTTTCCTCTTTTTTTTGTATTATTATTATTATTATTTTTTGTATAATTCATTGTTTGTTGTTGGGTCATTGGTTTTTTCTGCGATGCTGAATGTTGTTACCTTTCTTGCTGTTAATGTTTGACGTTGGCTATGGATGACTTGCTAGTAATGTTGGGTGAGTCCATCGCGCTGCTTGTAAATTTGTCTGCAGTTATTTAGCTTGTTTCTCATTGTGCTCTCTGTAAAGTTGGATTTTTGGATGGATCTCTGTACTTCTCTGGGCTGTTAGCCTTTCGGTATTTTGGGGGGTATAGGAAAAAGATAGCCAATTCAAGTAATGAATATTACATTATGGTATTGTCAAATAGGAGCTCCTTCATTTTCCGGATTGTTATGCCATGGATGGTCACAGTTCACATTATCAGCTAAAGCATCTCCCAACAAGCTGACATGAGAAAGCATTTTGAAATATGGGATTGTAGAGGTGTTTAATTGTCTTGTTTTCAGTTTGGAAGCTTTCAGCAATCAATGCAATCTGCTATGCAATGTATTTCCGACAGATTTTATGACAATTGCCATCACAAGGTACTTCATGTATAAGTTTGCTGATGTGCGACTGAATTAAGGGCCACAAGATATGGAAAATCTCATGGCAGGTACCGCGGGATCACCTTCATGATTGTACTACTCATTAGGATATATGGATGTAAGTAAGACCGAAGTTTGTAATCTGTGAACTAGGGATATGTCTAGTCTCTGATCCATATTGGGGAAGAATTATTTGTATATAGCTCAGTATGCTTTCTTTTTATGCATGTGGTAGTAGAACTCCCAAAACAAAAGATCTTCCTGCTATGTTGTTCCATTTGTGGAGTGCTGTAGTCACTTGCGAGATATTCCCAGCTTACAGGTTAATCCTCGAAAAGACTTCCTCCAGCTGGATAAAACATTGAGGGGTCTTTGTTATTGTGGAAGGCTGACAGAAGCTGTCAGGCTCCTCTGGAACTCTGGGGTTCAGGTGGATGCAGCAACATATGCTCTTCTGGTGCAAGAATGTATATACAGCAAAGCATATGAGAATGGAAGGATAGTCCATGCCCAAATGGTGGTGGTTGGATATGTTCCAGATGAATACATGAAGACTAAATTGCTGATATTGTACACTAAGCTGGGAGATCTGAATACTGCGAACATATTGTTTAGCAAGTTAAACAGTAAGAGCTTGATTTCTTGGAATGCCATGATAGCAGGATATGTACAAAAAGGTGGCTTGGAAATTGGCTTGAATCTTTATTATGAAATGAGAAGCAATGGCTTGATTCCGGATCAATACACCTTTGCATCAGTTTTTCGAGCATGTGCATCATTAGCAACATTGGAACATGGGAAGCGAGTGCATTCTGTTATGATAAAGAGTCATATAAAGGAAAATGTTGTAGTTAGTAGTGCACTCATTGATATGTACTTCAAATGCAGTAGTCTAGCTGATGGACACAGAGCGTTCGATAGATCTTTGGAGAGAAATGTTGTGACTTGGACTGCTTTGATATCCGGATATGGCCACCATGGTAAAGTGACAGAAGTTTTGGATTCCTTTCAAAAGATGCTAGATGAAGGCTTTAAGCCAAATTATGTTACGTTTCTTGCAGTACTTTCTGCATGCAGCCATGGAGGTTTGGTAGATGAAGGTCGGGCATACTTTAACTCAATGGCTAAACAATATGGCATTCAACCTAGAGGGCAACACTATGCCACAATGGTGGATATTTTAGGGCGTGCTGGTAGGTTGGGAGAGGCTTATGAGTTAGTTTTGAACTCTCCCTGCGTTGAGCACCCAGTAATTTGGGGGTCACTTCTTGGGGCTTCTAGGACTCATGCAAACATGGACCTCCTAAAAATTGCTGCCAAAAGATACTTAGAATTAGAACCAGAAAATGCTGGAAAATATGTTGTCTTAGCTAATGGCTACGCTACCTTTGGTTTATGGGATAAGGTTGCGGAGGTTTGGGAAGTAATGAAGAATATAGGCATGATGAAAGAGCCTGCTTATAGCAGAATTGAAGTGAAAGAGAAGATGCATACTTTCCACAAGGGTGACCGCTCTCATGAGACGGCCAGAGAGATATGTGAGACGATTAAACAAGTGACATGCATCTTGAAGGATATTGGATTTGTTCCTGACGTAGATGCTGATTAACTTGACTTAGGGAGAAGGAGCTTATAATTCTGTATTATGCTTTCTGCTCCCCATGCTGGTGGGGTGTATCGGCAATGGAGTTCTTTTTATGGATGTATTGCAGATTGTGAGGTATGAGGGGTGCAATCAAAATTTATCCTTTGTTGGTTGATTATGCTTGGTCATTGCATTTTCAGTCAATGTCGAGAGCTTTTGATGTCCAGTCTTGTTTTGCATATGGAGCTTTCTTTATGGCCGGTTGACGTTTTGGAGCTCGTTTATCATCCAAACACTGCCATCGACTTGGCCTTGGCAGATTGACCAGCATGCAGTGCTGATATGGTGTGGATGTGGAGTGCTTAGAAGGCACCTATATCTACAAAGTAGTTTCCATTTACTAGATCAACATAGTTTTTTGAATTCTCAGTGGATTGTTTAATACAAACCCAACAACTACATGCATCTACCTAAATTGTGCACTTACCATGCTCTTAATGTCTATGGGAATTCAGAACGAATTCTAATATCTCAACCTGCAATGGTGCAAAAACAGCCTTGTCCTCTCACTGATTTGTGTTATTCTGAACCTTTATCTGTCTTCTTTGTGCAGAAGTGTAGCTGTTATCAAATCAAGCAAGGATACAAGGTATGGATTGGATTCTATCGTGACTCATGATGGGGTGAAATTCCCGTGTTTGGCGTTGAAAGATTTGTCTTCATTCAAAGAAACATTCGGCCTTAATGCTTATGATCAGGTATTGCAAAGGAAGTGTATTATTTGAATAAACATATCTTTGCTGCGGAATGAGTGGCAACTGGCAATTCATGAAGTATATTATCCTTGTTGATTTATGTTTCTCTACTCTAAGGACCTTTTCTAATAAGTTCAGAAAATGTGTATTCATTTTCGCAGCTAGATGTCATTGGTATAGATGAAGCTCAATTTTTTGAAGACCTTTATGACTTTTGCCGTGAAGCTGCTGATTGTGATGGCAAGGTTCTAGTGGTTGCTGGGCTGGACGGTGACTATTTGAGGTAGTAACCCAACTCTCTTCACCTCTTCTTTCGATCAATGCCTTGATTTGATGATAAAATACTTTCTTAAAATCCCTTATGATGGTTGGGCTCGTTTGGTTGCCAGGAGGAGTTTTGGTTCTGTGCTCGACATAATTCCTCTAGCCGATTCTGTCACCAAGTTGACTGCTAAATGTGAACTTTGTGGGAAACGTGCTTACTTCACCCTTAGAAAGACCGGTGAGATGCAGACAGAAGTAATTGGCGGCGCCGATGTATACATGCCCGTTTGCCGGCAGCACTATGTGAGCGGGCAAGCGGTCATTGAGACGACAAGAATAGTCCTAGAATCTCAGCCTCAGAAGGTCCAGTGTGGGTAAAACCATAGGCTTTGGTGGGAATTTATTCTACCAATTGCTCCAAATAGGCATTCTTAGCACTTGTATTTTGTCATGTAATGTTATGGCTATCCAGACAGATCTTAGTATTGTGCCATTGGGATGGGTTTATGTAAATGGGGAATGCTCGATTTCAGAGGGTCCTGTCATGTTCACCTATTTCAACGTTTTGATGCTGAACTCGCCAAAGGCTCTTCTAAGATTTTTGTATATAACACGCTCAGTCCATGTCAGAAACCTGATCAGCCCTATATATGTTATTTTCCTGTTTCATGTTTACCTCAATCCGCTTCTTTCGACCAATTCTTGCAGTTGCATAAGAGTCCATTTTACCTCACTCATTAGATCAGATGTGTTCATATCGAACCTCTAATTCTGGGTTCCTCAATTCATTGAATTTCGTCACCTGTCATTTCATTCAGCTCCATTTTCTGTCAGGAGGTGATTATGAACTCAAGTTTAGATGCTCTGCATCTACATCTAGTGTATCAAATGAACTCAAATTTGGATGCTCTACATCTTCTAGTGCATAAAAAGTTAAACAAACAGGGGAGGCCTCAGAATTGCAGAATGTCAGCAAGGCTGAGAACAGCCATTCAGTCCCGAAAGATGGTGTGTTTTCTCATAATGCTTTCGTCACAGGCCATCCGAAATACCAATACTCTGTATTATCCATAACAAATAAATAAATAAAAAAACAGACCTCAAGCAAAGTTTCGATTTTTACGCAAAATTTGAGAGAGATAAGCTTTTAGTTCATAAAAGACTACCAGAGATTACGAAACAGAAAATGTCCTCCGCCCGCAGCCAGCGAAAAATGATCTGACACAGCCGACAGAACTAGAGATCTTAAAAAAGCAACCTTGACATGGAACAGAGAGAGACGCCATCAATGGAATATGAGACGCCCCCCGCTCAAAGATGGTCGACGAAGAGAAGGACCTCGACGCCGTCCATCCTTGTTCTCTGCGACGTTCCGTTCAGGAATCTGCAGACACGCCCGACAACTTCGTTCGCTCTGAACAAATTCAAATAGATACGAGGACTTCCTCGCAGCAAAGTTTCCAAAAACGAAAACAGAGAGAGAAAACATGAACTAAACAAAGAAAGAAGCGAAACCCAACATCGGCGAGCATTCGTAAGATCGATACTTGGTAGGGTGAGGGGTCATATATATATATATATAGAAAGTCCGAAACAGGGTCTCCTTCCATGAACTTAAAACCCTAGCTAGCTAGTTCCTTCCTAAGAGGGGAGGCCCATGGCTAGAGAGTTCAAGGCCAATTTGCAGAGACATTCACGAAAAGGCCCGTTGCGACCCAATGACTATTTCACCATTCTTGGCATTTTGAACCCATTATTTAATGCTCGGACTTTAGTATGTTCTTCAACTGTTATGTTTGAATTCTGAGACGTGAAATTTGGGGATATTCCATAGGAGGAGAGGGAAGAAAAGATTTATCCCCGATTAGGGGTTGATAAGAGAGATAACGGCATGTTGAAATAAATAATGTAATTCTATTAGTTTACGATAGTTACCTAGCAAACGGGGCAATCCTTACAGAACTCTCGGGTTCTTAGGTTGTGATGAGGTATAACATTAATCTTAATGAAAAGGCTCATTACGGCCCAATGACAATTTCACCATTTTGGTATTTTGAACACGTTATTCAATGCTCCATCTTCTTCTTGTGGCTAAGCCAAAGCCTTTGCACGGGGTAAAACACACAACCGGGCATCGCCCCGAAATCGTTCCTGCGGTCGCGTCGTCAGTGTCATTTCCACACGTGATTGTACCCGACTCTTCCTCAGGACCGTGAAGTCGAAAGCGAGGAGCATCGCTTCGTCCCCGAAAGACAAATGGGCGTCCGTCGCTTTGTCAGAATCTTATCGTCGAATCCATGGGATTTCCAAGCGAATTGTGTCGGGCTGGTAAGTGAATTCTCAGTCGCCATCGATGGTGGGGAGGAACCGATTGGTGGGTCACATCACATTCAAGCGAGCAGCTCCTTCCTTTTCTTTTCACTTTCTAGCGTGGAAAACAAAGATATGATGAAAGTCGGCAACATGCGATTCGCCATGGCGTTTAAGGCTCGAAGCATTAGCTTAAAAGGGCGAAAGAAAAAGGAAAGGGGGGGGGGGGTGAGGGATGCAAAAAGGAAGATTTCTCAGCTCATCCCACCCAAGAACCATGACGTGGGGAGGGTGCAAAAGGGAGATATCATTCTGTTGGGAGCGTATATTAGAACCCGATGCCTTTATTTAGGGAGATCATCGAAAGAAAGTGCAAATTCGATCTCGTCAACATATTCAGTACGATTCATCTTCATTCAAAAACTTATGACAATGAGTTATAATTCAATTATAATAAATTAACTGTTTAATATCACATCAATTATTTGATGTGGTATTCTTTAACGTGCATCCTAACAGATTCTTCTCGTGTTCCCGGTGGAAGAGATGAAAGCCACGTCTTAATGCTAGAGACCACAAATTGTATTTTAGGGCATTACATTGCACCCCAACAGCAAGTTGAGAGGGAGAGAAAGAGAGATGTTTTCGTTTTCATTACGTTAAAAGAGGAAGCCATCAGTAATTAAAGTGTATAGTCAAAAGATTTCATCTTTATAGCCCCTACGTGAACATGGTCGTAGCCGAAGGCGGAGCTCATGTCCCCACACGTCTTGATGGGTGACGCAATCCCAGTGTTGTTTTTGAACTTGCTATTGTTTCCTCAATGTCTCTTTCATGCTCTAGAGAGAGAGAGAGAGAGAGAGAGTCGTGGTGATTAAGGAATTCTTCACCATGGATCGTTCCACAGTCATACAAAAGTACAATTGACGAATGAAAAGCATCAATCATGATCTCCACTTTGTAGAGTCATAAAAAAACAAAAACCCGACCCTTTAGACGCGCATTGTATCTTGTTAGAAAGATTCGAAGTTGATAGTGAAGAACTCAGTTGCTTTCTCCGTAAGTTTTTGCAAAATCACGGTAAGCTCGAATTTTACTTAGTGCTAACACCGCAAGTGACGGAGCCGATAGACAATATGATGTCTTTTCAAGAAGAAATTCAAGATGTCGATAAAAACCCGATTTCACTAAAAAGAAAGAAAGAAACAAAAATTCTAAGGACGTCACCTGTGCACTTTAATGATATGCAATGTGCACCCTAGCCAACAATTCGACAGCCATTGCAACCCCATTTCATTGTGGATAGAATCATGTCTCATTCAGTTATTGAGATTGGCTCATAGATCCGGATTCAATCAACGGCATCTCCCTTAGCTCTCGAAACAGTCTCGTCCACTTATCATATAAAGCTGTATTGAGCAGCTCAAGAATGTGAAGAAATGCTTGATTAACTTTTATCCCAAGAGGCAAAGATGAAAATGCCTTTGATTTGAGGTATAAAGCGAGCGCTCTTGCCATGTTGATGGACGTCATCATCAAGATAAGGGTGATGCCGCGTTTTTGTTTATTGCTTCTTTTGTGTACGGGGAAGATAGCCTCGAGATTCCCACTTTCCTTAGTTCGATCCTTTTTGACTTTCTTGTAGCATCACCGTTGAGTCATGAAAGATTTTTCTCCTATTCAATCGCTTGTCGGTGTTCTTGAATGGAAATTATCCGAACAAACATGGAACTATTGTGTGGATGCTAATTTTCTAGTATCACCGTTGAGCATTTTTGCAAAATTCAAACGTTGTTTTTCCTATCGGTAGTGGGGCAGAGTTAATCTCGACTGACAACAAGAAGGATTTGCCCCATATGCGATGAGACACCGGTAGGCATGAATTCTCCCACCTTCTCTATCGACATTCTCCTTCTAGGAGTTGGTGTCTTGCCACTTTAATTCATTTTGTTTATTGCTCTTGTATAAGTCTTACAAAATTATAAAAACTAAGGTCGGGGCATCGAGTGAAGATGTCATATAGGATATTATAATTAGATATGGGAATCCTTTGAATCTGCTTGTGGGGTATTATGAAAATGTCAGGTCTAAATTAACAAAGTGAAAAGTTTAGAATTCGATTAACGTATAATCAGGCCATTTTCACCGCTTTCCAGATTGTTTTCTGGCTTGCACGTACGGTTGGTGAGCTGGTGAGCACATGCAAAATCCAGGGAAGCATCGGAATTTCCCCCTCGGAAAATGTCGGGGAAGATGTTCTGGCAAAGAAAGCAACTCAGTCTCAATCACACTCTCCTTGGCTTTTTACTAAAGCGATCGATTTCCTCTTTTTTTCTACTTTTTCTGAGCTGGCAGATGATTGGGCGAGAGCGTCGTGTTCATGGTTTTCACGTCATCTTTCTGGGATTTGCAAAATTACAACTGTTTCCGTACAGCGATTTTGAATAAATTGGGTAAAAACATTCGAGGATGTTTTAGTGCTTGTACAATAAGGGAAACTGGATAAATTCCAATAGAGTCTATCTAAAGAATATGACAAACATGATTAAATTTTGTCATGACCGATAAATAACAAAAGCCTTACATTTATTAAGTTTGTGTCGATTCAGTTATAAACCTTTTAATTTATAATAATTTTGTTATAAATATTTTTCGCATTTTATCAATTGAGTTTATTTGGCCGGAGAGTACTAAAAACTAGGTTAATCTCCAAAAAGTTGCCATCAATAGGAGTTTGATGTCTGGTGAGGGTGTTGATAATCGACGCGGGTCCTAATGATGAGCATTTGATTGGTCTCGATGTCAATTTTTGAGGCAGTGCTACAGTACTATGACTAGTGTCGAACAACACCAAACTGTACATGAACAATATACTGTAGTATCATAATACTAATCAATGCGTGAATAGTATGCTACAGTACTTTGGGTCGTGTCGGTGTATTTAAGATTATGATGAAAGTTGAAGATTGACGAAAAGAACTGGAGCAGTACAATCAAAGACCAGATCTAAAACTATGGATTTTTCCAAGGGAATTAGGCCCTAAATTGAAATATATCAAATCGTACAAATGAAATCGAAATACCGATTCTTGTCCATACCTCCAAAGCCCTGCCAAAAGATAGAAATTTGTGTAGATAAGCCGAGAAGAGTTTCGTCCCATTCCACTTTTCCATTTTTCCTTTAAATTTTTTTCCGCTAAATCAACGCCCTCCATTTTGACCAACAGAAACGTCCACCCTCACCGACCCCATGATCATCTTCGCCATCGTCATCACCACCATCACCGTCATCATCACCACAAATCTGGACGGCGGCGACCGAGGAGCCTCCACGTGGCGCGCCGCCAACGGTCCGTTCGACTGACAATGATTTGGGGAACGCGGCATTCGTTTACTGGGGAGTGGGGCCCTGCTCCTTCCTCTCCAATTTCATCGCGTCATATCCTCCGCGGCACGCATTAGTGGAAGTGACGCGGACTTATTTCTAAAGTAATGTTCAATTTAATGAACATTTTTCCCAAAATTTTCCTAATTAATTATGTCGAGTTACATCACAAAAATGGACTCTTTGTGTGTAGATTAAAGCCGGCCGATCTGTTTGCCCCGCCTATAGATCACTTCAATTTAAGAAAAGACCACAAAAAAACCCCCAAAATATATACATTAGAACACATTTACTTTGAACTTTTTTTTTCATATCATAAAAAACTCAAAACTCTAAATTTTTTCTTGTGACATAAAAAAACTCTAAATTTTTACTTATCTAATATATTTACTCTATATCAAGATTTTATTAGATGATTTTCTAATTAAAATGATGTCGTTGTCACGGGGTGTCATGTCAATGTCGTTGGCCTTCCCCCATCATGTAAGCAAATTATTAACATTGCTCATTGATAGGAGGTAATTGTGTCACACAACTACAAGTTTGGGATTCTAGACGTCACAGAAAAATTTTAGGATAAATGTGTCATAATTGACATAATTTAGATGTTTTGGTGGTTCTCCTCCTTTAATTAAACAGGCCAAGACGGAATTTAATATTATCTCGACATATTTACCCACTTCTCTCTCACTTCCGGAAGCAATTTATAAGGCGCGATGTCGGCATCAGAAACCGTGGCTTACTATAACAGTGAACATTCCAAGAATAAATAACGATTTCCACATCATCTTCTATCACTGCATAAAAATGTATCAAAAAAAGTACATAATTACAAAAGATTTTATAACTATAACGGGGGAGGAACTGTTATTGTTGCTTCTTCATGAATAGAAGCCTTTTTTAAAAAAAAAAATTAAAAAGTTGGAGCGCAAAGCTGCTTCGAAGAAGGAAGGAAGGGAAGGGGGGAGTCAACCCTTCTAGAAAGACGCGCTTATTAGGAAAGAGCCCCCAACTTCCCAGCTATTTACGAAAATGCCATTTGACTCGCCCCCGGGCGGAAACCGTGTCCGCATTCCGCAAAGAGCGCCCCTTGTTTTGTCATCCTCCTCCCCCCGTAACCCCACGAAAGTTCGAGCGTCAACGTTGCGGTCTCCTGATTCCATCCTCTAGTACCGTCTAATTCTTTTTGACCGCACGGATGCTTCGTGATTCGAGAGCTCCCGACGACTTTCCATGTAAGAAATCGGAACCGAACCGACTATAATGTCCGGTGGAACCTCCATCTCTGCCGCCCTTTGTCCTAGGGCTTTGCTCCCGACCATCGATTCTTGGACCTTTGAGAACTTTAGAGCATCTCGTGTTTTGACCAAATTGGCAGTAGTAGTGTTGTAAAATTCTGAGGACCCCCCCAAAAACTAGTTCTGAGTTCAGGCTCCTGCTAGAATTGATTCGATTCCTTGTTCCAAATTTTTGAAATTGGCCTGGTTTTCGATTTTGAAAAAGAACTATATGGGAACCAAACCGATCAAATGGAATTTGGTACCAAAAAGCCTAAAAACCATAGTTTTCTTTGTTCTCTCCAATCTCACCCAGACATTTCACGATTCTCTCTAACTCGGGACTCGTCATTCTCCTCACTTGTTTGAGCCTCACGACCTTCACTCAATCCTGACTCGCTTTTGCTTGATCACCCCTGTACATTTTTTACTTTGAACTATTTAGTTACTTATATTATTTTGCTGTAAAAAGTTAAAAAAAAAAAGGGACAAAAGAAAAGCATGTTCTCATGTACATTTTAGAATAGGATTGGATAGGTTCCAAGTTTGGTTTCAAGGAAAATAGGGGAGGTTCTAGGTCCAAAAGTTTAAGAATCGGCTCTAACTAAGTAGGTTTCAAATTTCAGGTCTAAAGACCCATTTTAAAATCAATTGCCCCTAATTGGGATTTTTATATCTTAGAGTGGCTAATCCCAACTTTGTTAAATGATGGAATGTTTGAAAGATAGATCACGACCACATAATCCTTGCGAATCCCACAATTTAAAGTCCCAACGTGAATGACTCGTCTTTATTCAAATCAGAGAGACATTGATTAATTGAACATGCATAATCATTGAGTGAGAGTAATTTGAAACTTATAGCCATGGAGTTTGTTAGAGCTGTTAAACTACAAAGATGTCTATGATATTCAAAGTCAAAATATTACATGAAAATCATCGAGTTGCCGCAAATGAAGCATGTGTACCTCATTAGGAAACTTGACAAACACGAACCACATGTCTATGGTGTCCCCTCGGTGTTCCTTTTCTTCCCCTAAGATCAACCAGTCAACCGAGTCTGATAAAAAGCTTTATCTTAAAGTTCTCAATGCTGGGAGAAGTTAGCCCTAGACAAAGTCCACAATTTTCCAAAAGACTTTCCCCTTCCTCCCCCACAAGCTAAGCTGATCTCAACTAACCCCACCATGGTAAGTTACTTGGAAAAGCTATTCTCTTTGACATTTTTCGCAAACCGGTTGAAGTCTTCATGTCCACTGCAGACAAAAGAGACACTTGGCCTAAAGGCAAAGGTTCCCTCCATCGCCCGCAGGCAAGAACAGACGAATTCCGCAGAGAGACATGGGTTCCGAGGAAGCTGCTTGGCTACAGTCCCGCACGTCACTTCGAAAGGTTTTGTTTTTGTGAGCTGAAAGCGAAGCTCTCCCGCACACGGCTGAACCCCACCACGCAGAGAAAAAAAAAAATATATTCTTCTGGCCAGGGGCAGTGGCGTGATTTCGCGTCGTCCCCATCGTGGGGTGGCAGTGTAATTTTGTTGACCCGGCGAGGGCAATCTTTTTTATATGGGGTAGAGCCTATAAGTTGAGTGTAGAGCTCCACACATGCATACTTTAGAGGGGAGAGAGAGAGAGAGATAGGGGAAGGTTGGTGGTATCTTGTTCTTGAAGAGTTGGGAAGCTGAGCTGAGCTGAGGTGAAGCTGAGAGTTCTGTGACCCAGGTGAGCAATTTGATGTTTTCTTGAGTTCTTGATTGATGATGAATTTGAAAGATGGGTGGTGGTTTTTCCGCGAAGATGTGTGAGGGCTTTCTGTTTTGAAGTACTCTTTTTGTGCGATTTGCCCGGACAAAGTTTGCATCTTTTCGTGGTTGAGGGGTTCTTGATTGAGCCGAGATGTTGTTTTCGTGATTTCGCGAGATGGGTATGTCGTGGGATTCCGGGGAGGTGTTTTCTCAGCTGATGTGGCTCATCCAGATTGCAAATCTTGCATGAATTCGGCTTCCTTTTGACCTTTTTTATGGTTAATATTAGTCGGGGAATCAAAATTAAGCTCTCTGTTTATCGAATTGGCATGTTGATTTCTGGTGGGATCTGGTTTACGCGCCAAACTTTCTAGCTTTTTGATCCAAAGTGCAGGGCTATCTGTTCAGTGGAACCTGTTGTTGATCAGAATTTCGTATGCATAAAAATTTCCGCCATCTCTCAGTAGGTTCTGCAGCCGCTATGAGATGCCTTTTTCTCTCTCTTTTTTCCCATTCTTTCTTTTTGACTGTTTGCTTCAACGATCGCAGAGGTTAAGGAATGAACATGGTGGCTAAAGTAGTACCTTTTTTTTATCTGTCATGTGATTTGTGTAATTGGGATTAATGCATTGTGCTGATACTTCTCTTGATTTTTTGTCCCTTTAATAAACTACACCAGTTACTAGAGGAGAATGGTGCCTTTAGTTTGGATACTGATTTTGTTCATCTTTGAGGATGAGGTGTTTCAAACCATCAATGATTGTAATTGACATTGTACCTTTTCTCCCCAGTGGTTTCAGATATTGCTACTTTTACGCGATTGATGCAAGGAAGCACTTGGCTGCTGTTGCTGCTGAGTATTGTATTAAGGAATTCTATGGCGCGGTGAAAGCAGATCATTCGTTTTGAGATTGCCATGTTTGTTCTTATGGCCTGAGTGATGTTCTGGATTACATAAAACATTCTACTCGAAAGCTTCTAGTATTATCTGCAAGTCAATCGCCAGGAATCCTCCTAAATGCAAACATCTCACAACCGCCGGAATTCGGCCGGCATCCATGGGTTATACCATCAACCTGTGCAAGACATCGACCCTTATTGTTTGTCCAATTTTCAGATCGTGGAAAACAATGTCGGTACAGACATTGGCAGCCAAGGGACTAATTTCTCCATTCAGGGTTACGATGGGCAGTACTTCACCCTCGACTCTGCTCCAGCCGTTTCCAGTTTTGGTTCGTACGATTCCCCTTCGGCTGTGAGCGTTGCATCTAATAGGAGTCCCTTTTCAACTCAAGGTTCACACTCGTATGTGTCCGATGCACAACATTCTTCTGACTATCTTTATGGGTCGCCCATCAGCGGTTCTTCAGTGGCTAATGGTGGCCCTCAGATGTGGGACAAGCTGAGGGAGATTGAAAATTCATTGCTTGGACCTGAATCTGATATCAGTGATAGCTGCAATTGTTGCCTAAATAGTGGGAGCCACCAATTCACGTCAACCAGGCAGTGGGATGTAAATCAGATGATAGAGATGATCCCTAAATTGGATTTGAAGCAAGTGCTGATTGTCTGTGCACAAGCAGTTGCCGAAACTGACATGCCTAAGACAGTTGCTTTGATGGAGGTGTTAGAGAGGATGGTGTCTGTCTCAGGAGATCCAATCCAACGGTTGGGTGCTTACTTATTAGAAGGGCTTAGAGCGAGATTGGAATCGTCTGGGAGCATGATCTACAGAAAGCTCAAGTGCAAAGAGCCCACTGGCTCGGAATTGATGTCTTACATGTCCATCCTCTATCAGATTTGCCCATACTGGAAGTTTGCCTACGAGTCGGCAAATGTTGTAATTGGGGAAGCTATAAAGTACGAGTCAAGAATCCACATAATTGACTTCCAGATCGCTCAAGGAACCCAGTGGATCCCTATAATCCAGGCTCTTGCAAGACGAACGGGTGGGCCCCCTCTCATCCGCATCACTGGTGTTGATGACTCCCAGTCTGCTCACGCGCGTGGAGGGGGGCTTGACATTGTTGGGAAGAGGCTAGAGACGGTTGCTGAGTCATGTGGAGTGCCATTCGAGTTCCACGCTGCCGCCATGTGTGGAAGTCAGGTTGAACGAGAGGACCTCAAAGTGCGACCCGGTGAAGCTATAGCCGTGAATTTTCCCTATGTTTTGCATCATATGCCAGATGAAAGCGTCAGTATCCATAATCACCGCGATCGGCTGCTGCGATTGGTTAAGAGTCTATCCCCAAAGGTGGTCACCCTCGTGGAGCAAGAGTCTAAAACCAACACGTCCCCATTCTATCCAAGGTTCGTAGAGACTTTGGAGTATTATACCGCAATGTTTGAGTCAATTGATGTAGCGCGCCCACGGGATGACAAGCAAAGGATCAGTGCGGAGCAGCATTGCGTCGCCAGGGACATAGTCAACATGATAGCTTGTGAGGAGACGGAAAGGGTTGAAAGGCATGAACTTTTGGGGAAATGGAGGTCAAGGTTTAGGATGGCTGGGTTTCAACAGTTCCCATTGAGTTCTGCAGTTACTGATGCTGTCAGAAATCTATTAAGGGAATATAACGAGAATTATAGAATCGAAGAGAAGGATGGAGCTCTTTATCTCTGGTGGAGGAATCGAGCTATGGCAACTTCTTCTGCGTGGTGGTGAAACTTGTGGGTTTTGACGAGTCTGTAAAGTTTTGTACTAGTTGTAGTTCATGTTTAGCTTGATGATTAGCTTTAATTCTACTTCCATAGGATCAAGGGAGCAATGTTTAGAACTTCCACTACACTGTCATAAAATTGCCAACTTGAATTTGAAAAAAAAAAAAAAATCTTTGTAAATGTCTGCCTTGGAACGAAGCAGATAGAATTTTCTTACGCTGCTATTTGAATCTCCGTTTTGCCCTTGATGTTCTAATTTGGCTGATTATTGCAGAACTCTGATGAAATATGGTGCTGGTACTATCTTTGCAATTAATGAGATGTTAGTGTAGGGTAATGGAATTTACTGGCGGCAGGGAAGGTGAATTCTTTTATCAAAGTTTCAGGTCTTGCTCAGTGAAGTCTACAGCACTAAGAGAAAAACTGTCGTACTTGCGAAATTAACATGAGTTGGCTATCTTTCTGGGCAAATCTCGCGTCATCTGCGTTTCTCCATCTGCATCAATCCAGAAATAGCTTTAGTGAACTCAGTTTCCTGCTGGTCGTTTAGCAACAAGACGAGACGACGTAATCAAGCATATAGAAGTTCATTTTTAATATTTGAAGGGGCTGTTGGCCCCTGTTCAAATGCATGGAACTCAGGACACTAGAGGCGGAAGGTACTGCTCATGGCCAACATGGCAACCTATGTTCCAGTTTTTCCCGTTATATTAATCTTTATACGATACAAACAGCATCGTGCGGCTAAGAGAATGGGAGCTCTGTAAGTGATGCAAATCAATGAGTAAGACTGAGCTATGTACAGGCTTGTTTATGGCTTATTGATGTGGGATAACCAGGAAAGCAAGTAAAACCATTATTAAGGTATCTGAATGTCAAAAAGGTCTTCTTCTGCCCCTCCTTCCTCACCAATACTCCTTACAAGTGCACGAACCTCCAAGAAAATGATGGAAGCGGTTACGATCCCTAACTATGATCTTCCTGTCGTAAATCTTGGAGATAAGTTTTATGACCAAATGACAATCATCGCATATCCGCAAGTTCTTAACAATTCTAAGGGGAGTTCCGGAATTTGTACTGAGAAGTCCAAAAGCAATGGCCAGCTTCTCACTATGATGAGCCAATGCAATCTCTTTCTGTCTTTCCTCAGATCATGTGAAACTAAAGACGTCAGCGGTTTGTACCCAGCAACCTTCAACTTTTCGAGTATCTCACTCAACATTTGGTAAATCTCCTCTGTCCGTGGGTGTGACCTATCACCGGCAATGAATTCATGGACTGCATTGTCAACTTCAATGGAACTACTGCCAGGAACCTTCTCAATATTTACATTTCTCATCATTTTTCTCATGTGAATAACCTTGTCCCACTTCTTTTCCTGGGTATAAATGTTTGACAAGAGAACATAATTGCCATCAGCATGTGGTTCCAATTCAAGAAGATTGACTGTGGCTTCTTCTGCTAGGTCACTCTCCTTGTAGACTCTGCAACCTCCAAGAAGGGCCCTCCAAACAACAGCATCTGGGGCGAATGGCATCTTTCTAATGAGCTCCCTAGCCTCTTGAAGTCGCCCTGCACGAGCCAAAATGTCAACCATGCAACCATAATGTTCCATTTTAGGAGCAATGCCGTAAACATCACTCATCGATGTGAAGTATGCCCATCCCTCATCAACAAGGCCCATGTGGCTGCATGCACTTAAAACCCCAACAAAGGCCATATCATCAGGTTCAATTCCTTCAGCTATCATTTCGGAGAAGAATTGAAGAGCGGCTTGACCTGATCCATGGTTAGCAAGCCCCAAAATGGCAGAACTCCATGTTAGGACGTCCCTTCTGTCCATTTGGTTAAATACACGCAAGGAGCTGTCTATGTCGCCGCACTTTGCATACATGTCCACAAGTGAAGTGCCAAGCTTCATATCTACTTCAATCCTGGTTCTCTTTATGTACTCATGGATCATCTTGCCCATTCCTAGTGCACCTATGTCTCCGCAGGCAGCCAATACACTGACCATTGTGATGTTGTCTGGCACCACATTTGCTAATTGCATCTCGTGAAACAGCTTCAATGCCTCATTAGACTGCCGAGTCCTAGCATAAGCTCCAATCATGGAACTCCAAGAAACTACATCCCTTTCCCTAGCCTCGTCAAACAGCTTTCTTGCCTCCATAACATCCCCGAGCGTGGCGTACCCATGAATCATGGTATTCCACGAAACCAAGTCTCTCTCGAGCATTTTATCAAACAAGTCACGGGCCAACCGAATTTCGCCGATCCTCACATACTCAGCCAACAGCACATTGTATGAAACCAAATCCGGTTCCTCCAAATCATCTAAAATCCTCTTCGAAATCTCTACAGAACCCAGCTTCGCATACATCTCGATCAAAGCAGTTTGAACAAACAAATCCGATTCGAACCCAATTTTTATCCCCTGAGCGTGCACCGTTCGACCATTATCCCCATCCACCAACCTACCACATGCTTGAACCACCAAAGAAAGACTAAAACTATCGCAAAACACTCCGTCTCGACGGCGCATTCGAAGAAACAGAGACAATGTCTCGCGGGGTCTCTGGGAAACCAATTCAGCACGCATCATGGTGTTGAAAATGAACGCGTCGGGGGACGAGACCGAGTCGAAAACAGAGCTAGCGTAAGGCAACGGATCGCCGCGCGAAGAGGGGTGCGCCAGCATGGTCCGCAAGAGCTTGGCGACGACGTGGTTGTTGGCATCGAGGCGGGTTTTCAGGACGAGGGCGTGTGCCTGTCGGAGGTGACCGAGGTTCTTGGAATTGTGGAGGAGAGACATCACCTTGTGCTCCATGGCGTAATGCCGGTTTGGAAGACAGTTTTCTTGAGACAGTGTCAGCGGGTCGGACGTTGTTTGTAGTTGCAGAGTCCAAGGATGTAACGATCAACGGCTTTTTAACGGTCCGTGTTTCAAGGTGTGCTATTTTCCCGCGCTTTGTAGGACGTTGAACGTTACATGGCTCGTTGACTTAGTATGTGATTATAGTTTGGTGAATTATTTGATGAATCGATTTTGTAAATTGTCTTTACAGATATGATAGGAGTACTTACAGCTCCAGCTATACCCAACAGGAGAGAAAAAGAGAAAAGATTGTTCAGTCGAAATTCGTTGGTGGCATGTGAAATAAGAAAGAAAGGGAAAGTATTTCGTGTAATGATCATATCACTCGGTAACAAAGTGTAGAAAAGTTGGCTGATACAATGTTGAGGAATTAAATTTCAAAGGCAAAAGGTGATTGAGATGTATATCATATATGCCATGTATGATTGGTCGGTCGCACCGTATCAATTATGAATGATGCATAAAATACTTTTTCAGAGTAAGGATGGGGGATGGTTCTCTTATGGAAGTTATGGTATGAGCACATGTCATTGCATGGTTGGGATGGTGTTGTTTGTTGTCAAGGAGAGTGACGAATGGGGGCTTCTGCGGCATATCAGAAGAAAGATATAAGCAATTTCGTGATTTATCTAATGACGGATATTCGGATCATAATTGGTTATCACTCTTGATATTTTTCGCAATCATTATGTAAAATGTCATAGTACACAAAAACTTAAAGTTGTACTATCAACGGTGAAATATACTATTTTATGATCTGATGATTATTAGGGATTGAGAATTCATTTCCTAAGGATCTTAAGAAACACTCCAATGTTGCATGGGAATTTCTATGCTACAAACAATTAATGGCATCACTAAGTCAAGGTATCCACGGTTGGATGAGAGATGACACGAAAGTGGTGATGTAACAAGCATCGTTTTAATTGTTGATAAAAGTGATAGAATGTTTGAGGTCATGGAACTTCATATCCAATTTAAATTTCTATGCTTCCATTTTTTGCAAATGCCAAATGCATGCTATGTCATCGTCATTAAAGCTGGAGGACTTCATATCCAATTTGAATATGGATTCCAAAAGATTCAATTTTCCAAACATAATTGAGGGCACTCTCATGAAGTACCCAATAATTCTTCACGAGAAAGGAGCGAGATAGAGAAATGGGATGTTGACACAAGAAGGGAGGGCAGCGAATGAGAGAGAGAGAGAGAGAGAGAGAGAGAGAGAGAGAGAGAGAGAGAGAGAGAGAGAGATGGAATTGAAGTTTGGCAAAAGTGATGAAAAAAAATTGGAAGTTGTTTATTGGATAGAGAAATGGGATGTTGACACAAGAAGAGAGGGTAGCAAATGAATATGAGAGAGAGAGATGGAATTGAGTTTGGCAAAAGTGATGAAAAATAATTGGAAGTCGCTTATTGGGTGGATAGTTGAGACTTTGGAAGATTTTCAAGGCAAAGACATTGGAAGAATTCCGGCTCAAGAACTAGAAGTCGCCTATTTAAATCTCGAAGAAAATTATTAGAATTTGATTAGAATTACTCTTAAACTTAATTGGAGGTTGCCCATTCAAATCTTAGTGAAAACTATTAGAACTTGATTAAAATTACTCTTAAACTTAACCCCTAGAGTTGGCACAATTAATTGAAGCATTGGGGGATTTTCAATGCTGGAGTTGAAGGTGTTCGTATCTCATTAACTACGTGCAAACTGTTATGGGACCACATAATCACATGGATGAAGGACCTAACTTAACCGATTTATGAGATTTTTAAGTGTTTCATGAATCTCTAAGTAATTTGGTTTTCGGGCATGTACCCTAAATTATCAAAAAAGAAAAATTACACTTAAACTAAACTATGAACTCTTATCTAAAGACGGCAACATTGGTAGGAGACTCAATTGGATTTTTCAAATGTAATTTCAATTCTATTCTTTGTAGTTAAAGTCGGAACTGAAAGAATCTTCGCTCGGATGCTTACCTTGTGACATTTTACTTTGCCTATATATTTGCCACATGGTGTGACAAGTGGGGTAGTTTTGCCTTGTGATGTGCATTGATCAATGACGGTTTCTATTTATTTGAATTAATTTTTTGAAAAAAATTGTGAAGTTATATGAAGATCTTATTTCTTATTGAATTCAAACTTAACAGATAAGATAAATTGGAGAAAGCATTTTTAATTATACTCTATCATCTCACGATTTCTGTATTCTATTTATATTTATTTTAAATGCCAGAACATACAATTTTCTCTCCTATCAAGTCTAAGATTAATAAAAAAAAAAAAAGATAACTAGAAAGTATTCAAATATTGCGCTTCATTAACACGGCTTATTTTCAATGAAATTTCTTTAATGTATCCTAAACAGCGAAATTTTTCAAAGTCAATTATAAAGTTCTTGCATAGATATGTCAGTGCTCAACCATTTTCTTATTGTCAAGTATTATTATAGACATGGCCGAAGGTAACTGCCAGTTTGAGCCCGGAATGACAATTGGTCCTAACTGTCAATCATTAACAGTAATCATATAATATGAGTTTTTATTACGAAATAATAAATAATTCCAAATAAATATATGGAAACCCAAGACCTTCAGTCAAGGGCCATTGGGATCTAATGTTATAAATACCTCACATCCTCACATAATTGTTTAAATACTCTAATTTTCAATCTTTCAAAATTTATTTAATTAACCACTGAGCACCCTTCCAACATGGAAAGGGGAGATGGGAGGTTCGAATCCTCACATTCTCGGGGGTTAGGGTAGGGATGATTTAGTTTCAACTGTGGGTTTCGACTTCCACGCCCTGCAAAAAGGTAAGGCAAAAGGCTGAGGGTGAGAGTTAGAGTAGGAGTATAGTAGAACCGACAAAAAAAAAAATTTATTGAGTTTCAATTTATGTTTTGCCATTCAATTTATAGAATAATGAAAAAAGATATAAGATACAAATTAAAGAGAAATAGGCCAGAAATAGACTTAATTAAAGTTTGAGAAAAATAAATTAAGATTTGGGCTCTATTTGTTTTACGGAAAATGAATGATTTAAAAAATATTTTTTTAAACTTAATTACTCGCAATGATTTTAAATAATTAGTCAATGTGAATTTTTTCATTATTGAAAATAATTTACGTGTAAACATTTTTGGGGACGATAAAAACATTTTTCATTGATTCATTTTTGTAAGTGATACAATTGATCATTTTTAGTAAAATATTTTCCAAATTATTCATTTTTTATGAAACAAACACGCCATGGAAAGCCATGTTGTTTGGGTGTTGATTTATACTTTAAACAATGTTGACAATCACTTAGAAGAGAAAAAAAACACACACACAAATGTTTTCCATTGACCAAATAGGATGGAGTTAATAGAGGAATTTAATTACATCAATTTGATAAATTTTAGGATTTAATTATACTCTGCTAGAGACTTGTATTAATCGTTGGGGGCTCCTGATTCACCATGGCACTAATCCATGTGATCAAGTCTCTACATCAATTAAAATCGCCTTAGAATAAATAAATCTGATTAAAAAAGCATATCTTGTCATATAAAGCACACTTCACAACAAACACATGCTAGCAACTTACAGTTTGAGATAGCATTACAAAGTCCCATAATCATCTTTTGAACTACTTAATCCGAGAGCCTTAATCTTGTTTAACTATAATTTGTTCTAACCTTTCTTATCATCCGTTTTTACCTGGTAGGATTAGGGCTCGGATTAACTATAATATCCTAGGTTATCCCTTTTAGAACGGGAGCCATTATCACTGTAGCAAGCGGATATGGACATAATACAAATCAAATGCACGCCTTGTCTCCAAACCTCACAACTCTCAACTCTCTCTCTCTCTCTCTCAAGCAAGAACCTCGAATTTTTCAAAAGCTTTCTTGATTATAATAAGTTTTGAGAGAGGAGAGAGAGGCGCTTGTGCTGCACAAAAGAAGCATCCATTAAGCATTTGCAGCTTTCGCTTTGTGCATGCCATTCCAATCCAAGGACTCCAAGACAAAAGGAAATTGGTGCGAGAGAAGAAGAGAAAGAATGTTGGTACCTTTTCTTTTGTCATTGCATTATTGTTCAATCAATGGCACTCTCCTCAACAAAAGCAACACCTCCCTAAGTTTATTCTCCCTCTGTCTCTCTCTCCCTCCCTCCCTCCCTCCTATTAAGCCTTGTCCTTTTCAACCCCTTCACGCTCCCCCACCACTTCTCTCCTACTTCCTCTTTTCTCCAACAAGACAGAAAAATCTAAAACCTTGTGTTTTTTTTTTTTGGGGGGGAGGAGGGGGGCTTTTTAAGGGTATTTCCAAATATAATCGTTTTGATAAAAAAAAAAAAAACCAACAATATTCATTGGAGATTGAGTTTCAAAAGCACCTAAAAAATTTTTCTGGGGAGATCAACAATTAATATGTATTTTGGAAATCATATCGGACCGACTAGTTAACTAAAGTATACGTCGAGTTTCTAATGTGTTTTCCATTTAACCAATTTTTTTTTGTCCAATCTAGTTTTGGCCGATTTAACTCAATGTAACAACATCTAGCAATCCGATTCGATTTTCGATACGATATCGAAAACACCGCGTTTGAACGACTTTTGAAAGTTGATCATATCAAACCAAACCCCACCAAGGAAAAAGGCAAGAAAAGGGAGGCTCCATCTCCAAAGCTTTATACGAGAAAGTGGTATTCATGGGGGACAAGAGGACAGAGCATCACCCAACCATTTGTTCTTCCAAACACACCCTTCCATGTGCTAGTCCCTTTCAATTCCTTTGGACTCTTCTCTTCATCCTCTTCCTCTTTAGCCTCCCACTTTTGCCTCTCCATCCACATTCGGTTCCACACTAACACAAGCCCCACTCATTAGATTGACCACTTGACCTTTTCTATTTGGACCTTCCAACCTTGCAGCCGATTCTCATTCCCCTCCTTTTTAAAAAGAATCACTAAAAGAATTTTCTTGGAGAACTAAATATTCATGTAATAATTCAAAAAAAACATAAATTTATTTCCATTGCCCACATGCTATATATATATTGGACGCATTAGAACTACACACCTTACGGATTCTACACACCTTACGTGAATCCATTCAATCCAAGAACCCTCAAGAACCCACCTCATATAGGCAAACCATACATCAACCCCAGCTTTCAAGCAAAAGATGGGTATTGGAGAGAGCAATGACCCCATTGTAAACCAATCCTCCATTGCTCTTTTACAAGAGAGATTCCGGCAATTGCAGAAGGTGAAGGAGATGAGAGAGGAAAGACAGACCTTGAAGTTGCTCACAGAACCTAATAGCAAGGTTTTGAGCCACACAGCATCACCACCACCATCACATTGTGAGCCATTAGGGTTTTTCTTCCACCATCCCGAAGTGATGGTGAATAATATATATCCTGCTTGTTCATCCCCTCCCCAGCTCTCTCTTTCCCTCTGGCCGAGCTCACGGAGCAATTACTCGCATCTTCGGTTTGTTGAGACGCCGGCGCTGGTCACGAGTCTGTGGCCTGTGGAGACCACCTCCTTGCGTGTTTCGTCTACAAAGTATAAGGAATATGATCACTTTGACGACGTCGACACGTCTCTTCATCTGTAAAATAGGAGCACGTTATATACTTTCTTTTAGGCTGATGCTTTATCGGATGAGCTTATTATATGTACTTACTCAGTACGAGTGGAGTTGAGAGTTTTGCCTGGCTCAGAGCGTGGTGCATTACATGGAAGAATTCCAAACTTTAAGTAGGAAAATATGTTCTTTTTGTAGCAATACTATGAACCCTTCGTTTGTGTTAGATCATCACATGAACATGAATCTTCCTTGTATCGAGTCATTTCAAGATTCTAGATATTGCATGAAAGGGTCATACTCATTTGGAGGAAGCTCGTGATATTACTATATATTGTATGTGAGGAAGACAACAAGGGGCGTTTCAACATTTGTGCGATTTGGAAAATCACGTAAAAGTGAGTGGTTTTCCATTCACAAACTCGAAACTTCTAAGCACCATTTTTTCCTCATAACAATGATCAACAAACTCGTATAATCAACTTCAAGTTATAAACTAGATCCTATTCTCTTTAAATTCTCAGTAACAAGTTGTAAACTTCAATATAAATATTCAATGCAATTCATCCGAAAATGTATTAGAGCGGGATAAAAAGGGCTGCCGACCAAAAGTTATGTGGGCAAGTTTGGAATCTTAGCACAGTGAGCTTTTCAAATGAAAGATCATATCCGTGAAGCATGCATTGTTTCATAGTAGGACAATTTCCTTACAGACGAGACATGAATCCTCTGAATTTATAAGAAGGTAGGGGTATCCATTGGGTCGCTTGTTTTCCGGAGATTACCATGGCATGTCGCCTATAAATCTGTGGCGTGTTTGAAATACACTACCTTTACAAGTGATGTGACATGTCCCCTTTGGATTGAGGCTCCCGGTGTCTAAAGATGGGCCAGCAAAACAAACCCCAAAAGATATGGTTTCAAATCAGTTCCCTTCCCAATGATTCAATCAACAAAATCCCTCGATACGTTAAGGTACCTGTCTGGGTGCTAAGTGCCATATTAGATAACTTGTACTTGCAGTCCTTTCAAGATCATTTGTCAAGTCCAAGATTTAATTATTTTGATTTGTGTTTTTGAACTCCGATAAGGAAATGGAACTTGACAGCAATCGGCTGTGAAAGCTAAAAAGCTCAAAGTACAAAACGCCCTTCTGTTTTTGGCTCGTTTTCATTTTATGGTCAACATGAGGTGCTGACTAAAACATCTTATTACAGCAACCTCTTTATGCTAAATGAAAATGTGACAGTCCTATATTAACTACTAAAGATATTATCCGCTTTGATATGTTCCATATTGAATCTCATGTTTTTATTATTTGACATACAATTAAAATTTTTTTAAAGTCATCTATCCCAATAATATTTTCATCTAAGCATGCTTGATATTGGAGTTTAAATGAGAAATGTTGTCATTAAGTTAAAATGCACCTCGTATAAGTTCCGGTTTCCTATATATAGTTCCAAGAACACTCTCAACCTGTTCAGCACATAATTTAGTTGGTTCCTATCCCCTTTGCCATCTTAGAAGCTTGTCGAGAGCCATTCTTTATTCTAGTGCTTGGGCATCAACGGCAGCTCTCCATATCGTCAAACATTATCATTACTGAAAATGTCACAAGCAAAGTAGTTTTAAACATACACCAAACTAAACAAAGTCAATAAATTTTTACCCAAGAGGCTAATGACTTGATGAACCCTTCTTGCATACAAGAATTTTGGGCTAGACTTTGTGGCCTATACGTGGATCAAAGCTTAGGCCTCGACTAAGTCGGACCCAGTTGTCCTGTCCAGTCCAAATCATCTAAAGATGGGCCATCTAAAGTCGTTAAATTGTCTATAAACTCAAGATGCAAGTCCTCATACCTCCTAAATACGACGTTTTTAATTAACTCACTCTTTAATTGACGAGAGTGATGGTTGATATCAGACAATGAACTCGACTAATTAACTTAATTTCTCAAATCAAGGTCGAGTTCTGACTCCATAAGTTATTCTTTGAGTTCAAGCTCAATTTGATTGAACTCAATGACTAAAATCTAATTGAATTTCTACAGCTTCTCATTAACATAACATCATTTTGTTCTTTCTAAACATATGTTGGATAACAGTCGACTTTGGATGGGGCCACAACTAAAACTTTCCTTGCTTGACCACCTCGTGACTCTACACGCCACAAATAAGAAAGCTTCCGGGGGTGAATTTCTCGGGACATCCGATAATGAAGTCATTCTGAGCTTTAGAGAAATAAAATTGATAGAGCAATGACTAATGTGTATTTAACATCTCTTATCTCGTATGGTTGATTATGGGCTATTTTTGTACTTACTCCGATAGCCCAGTTCCTCAATTTTCACGATTGTGACGTCATCTTTCTATTCATACTTGTCTCGATCCGCGAGATGCTCGAAGATCCCGTTGTTAGAATCCAGAATATTAGGTCCGGACTCCTCCCTTCCCCCCTCTAGGATTCTCAATCACACTCTTTAGGAACCGAGTTTACAATTTCATGGCTTTGAATAAGTCACGTCATGGGGGCTTCTCACTTACTTTTTATTGGGTTTTGTGCAAAGTTTGCCGTATCAACAATTGCGGAACGAGATTAGGGGACCGAGCATGTCCCCTGTGTCATTTTGATCTTCCCTCATGGAAGCGAGTCCACATCAGTCTCCAGTTTAGTGTAAAGCTCTTTTGTCCCTCATAGATTGATTGGCGGATTAATTTGGAGATTATCTAAAGCAACAGTAAGGTAAAAAATGTGAGACATATAACAAAAGATGCCTTCAAATTCTTGTCGTAAGGACTAAGGAATGAATACTTGCTTGAACAGTTTTTAGCTTTTTCTAAAGGTTGAGGATATCTCTTCTTTTCCCTTTTCTATGTCTTATATTGCTGAGACGCGAATATATGCTCAATTCAGTAGCCAAGGCAGCCAGAGACGCTCGGACACGAAATGCCGGTGCTCCGACTTGTGCTCGCTCTTCTCCTTCTCGGCTCGGCACCAAAGAAATCGGTTCAGAACATGACTCGGACAGGTAACAAAGTTAACATTTCACGACATCCGAGTCGACGCATGTCAATTTGTTTTTGATGAATTCGATTACAAAACCCGAACCATCACTGTTTAGTTGCTGTAGTTCAGATGGGGAAGAGTTTGTGGAGTGGTGCATAGCTGACGAGCAAGCCTCAAGCGAGGAGCTTCAAATGGCGCTGGACTGGGCGTGCGGGAAGGGAGGAGCGGACTGCGCAGAAATCCAGCCCCATCGGCCATGTTTCCTGCCCAACATGGTCAAGGACCATGCTTCCTTCGCCTTCAACAGCTACTACCAAAAGTTCAAGCACAAAGGGGCCACTTGCTACTTCAATTCTGCTGCCATGATCACTGATCTTGACCCCAGTAAGCGTATTGCCTTTATTTTATTTATATATTTTCTGCACTCGTATTATTAATTATCCACCGATAATATAATTATATTCTGATGTCTGGTGGAAGGTCATGGATCATGCAAATTTCCATATCTCCCGGGAATGAGCGTCCAGTAGTAGAACTTCAGCCGCAAGGATTCCAGAGTGGATTGGGTACTTGGACTTCTTTATGATTACATGCTTGTATTTTCTGCTCTTTGTAACCTTTTTGGCTAGACAGACCGACCATGATGAAACGTTCATATGAGATGGTTTCCTTCTATACACGATTTGCTTTGTTCATATGTAGTAGAAGACAGCTTCTCACTAACGATTAGTAAACACCAATTTCCCAGAAAAACTAAAGTGTATTCTGGGACTTTAGATTTTAGCTTTGACTTATGATTTTATTTTTGGGCATTTTGTGTTTAAGATTGGATTTATTTATTTTATTTTAAGACCTCAAATTATAAAAATATTTGAAATTTTTTATATAAGTTCCTATAATTTTCCTTCATTTGGTGCTAACGTCAATAGTCATGGGAACAAATTTATGGCACCAACTGTTACCATTTTTTTCTTTGATCTATTGTATGATTTTTTCTAAAATATGTGAATATCAAAAGAAAATTTTTTGATAACAAATTATTCAGTTTTTTGTGTCGATAATGTTTTGATAGGTTTCGATTGTTTTTATAATAACTAAAAATCGAAATATGGATACCAAAAGTTAAAAAGAAAGAAATATAATTTACTAAAGCAAGTGTTCGAAGCTTATTTAAATAAAAGAATGTTTCGACGACCTTACGTTGTGCTTGTAGACATAGCACACCCTCAAGAGAAAGTAAAAATAATAACACGAGTGCTTGACTTTTTTTTTTTCCCTCCTTCTTACTCAAAATCTTGCGGTTTAGACACACTGAATTGTTAAATTATGAAACTCCTCAAACTCCAATAATAAATAATTATCCGTATGTCGATTAACAAACAATTACTTTGCATTATAGATGATGTTTTAAACTTTGGCGGGAAAACATAAAAGTACTATACCAATTCAGTTAATAAGCAAAGAAACAATTAATTCACAAGATTGGGAGGATCAATCCCTCATGAGTGGAATGAGTTGGTGAGTATAATAAAGTTTTAAATCTATTGTACTTATACCAATTCAGGTATAAATATTTTAATTTGGTTAATTTAGTCTTAAATCTTTTGATGGTTTACCAGTTTATTTTAAACTTTTTAATTGTACAAATTTAATTCTAAACATTTCAATGATTTGTCAATTTAATTTTAAACCTTTTGATGATTTGTCAATTTCGTCATTCCTACCAATTTTGGTGGGGAATCATTAACATGATAGTCTCATCAATGCTGATCATCCTACGTGGCACACAGCCGTCACTAATGTGGATAATATTTTAGTTTTTTTAAATATTTTAATCATTCTGATTTTTAATTTTTTTTAATTTTTCTTTATTTTTTTGCTAACTTTGACTAGAGAGTGACCGGTTATAGGTGAGGCTATGATGCCCTTGCCTCAACTAGGTGGCCTAGGGTTAGGAAAAAGAAAAGAAAAGAAAAGAAGAACAATTAATAAAATTTTTTATAAAATTTTAAAATTATCCACGTTAGCGTCGCCTATACCAATAGCACAGACGACCCTAAATGGATCGTTATGTCAATGAATTCTGACTAAAATTGGCCAAATCGACTAAATATTTAATATTGAGTTAGCAAATCGAAAAAATGCTATACTAAATTGGCAAATCGTCAATAGATTTATGACTTATCGACCAAATATAGGGTTATCAAATTTGGAAGTTCTGGAATCTAATCTTCAAAAGTTCAAAAGTTTTCTATTTTATGCATTTTTGTATTACAAGTATATCTTCCAAAATGTACTCTTGGGTATATAAATACCCACATAAGCTTAATGGAATCATACAACAAATTCCGCTTCAACATGGTATTAAGAGCCATCTAGACTAACGCCCCTTTCAACCTCATTTTCTTCTTCTCAATTTGTTTAGTATGGCCCTGGAGAATCCCGCCGCCACCACCACAATAACTGCCATTACAAACCCCTCTTCTACACTTCCTCCGTTTAGATTTGCTTACCACTTCCTTTCTCTATGTATCATAGCACCCATTTACTTGCTATAGCAAGCACAAGTTATCTTGTTTCTCAAGAGACAAAACTTCTATGGCCGTGTCGATGGAACCAAAATGTGTCCCTCTGATGCAGCCCAAGCAACTCTTTGGCAACAACAGGACGCTTCCATCATGAGTCTTCTAATTATGTCCCTCTCGGAATAGGTTTTACCTTTGATTATTGGTAAACCAACTAGTAAAGCCATTTGGGTGCTCTCAATGCCTCTTTTAGCTTAGCTTCCGCTACACGTAGGGGGTGATCATTCCCTTTTTCTTTTTCTTTTTCTTTTTTTTTTCATCACCAACTAGTAAAGCCAAAATTGGGAATTGGGGATTGGACCTGTCCAATAGAATCGGTCATTATTTTTTTCATGTTTCTATTCAAATATTTTGTTGTCCAAAGCATAACGGGGAATAAATTTAGAGCTCGAGACCGATCCTATGCTTCCATTAGGATATCTTATTATCTAGTTATAGGCTCCTACTTCCTCGGGAAAAAAATGAACAAAAAAGAGAGTATATGCAACCGATTCAATCTAGTCCAATTCCCCCTTGAAATTGGGAACTGACCGCCCATACACTACTTCTATTTTCAGGAATCATAAATCGCATTGACACTCTCGAAAATCCAACTCAACTGGCTTTTGCTCTGATGTGGACAATTCTTGGTTTAAGTGGTGCATTTTGCACACCCTCAATGACACGTCTACTCTCTCTTCCTCTTAGTCTTTAACATCTACAACAAAAATTTAACGCTTTAGACAAGTCTCTTAAACTCAATTTTTTTTGTCCACATCTTTTATGGTCAAGACATTGTTCCTACATTACTTGGTCATTCTAAAATCAATCTCGTTTACAGATCTTCAAGGTCGTTTTCCCCACTCACGAGAGTAATAAGGCTTTCCCAAAATTGTAGATTTTTGAGCCTTTCTCTCAGGCTAACCCTGGTACAACCAACTCTACTCAACGAAATGCCTCCACCCCTCCCGGTTCCTCTTTCTCTAGTTGTGTTAGTCTAGAGGTTGTGGGGGTCGCGATGGTCGCTTTGGTCGTGGTTGTGATGCTCGTGGTTTTCAACAAACTTAGTTATGATGTTCCATCTGTTAACTACAAATCACACTACGATCACATGTTATTATGGCCCTCCAGGTATGGTATTAAGTTAGTAAAAAAAATTGGACTAAATTGATATGAATATAATATATTTAGGGCTTTTTTTTTATAATAATCTGAGCACTTAACAGCAAATCAAGCTGGAGATTGAAGCTAGGTCTGACGCATATTTACGTAGGGAAATCCCAAATGCCGATGGACGCAATGCTTGCGCAGTGCTCACATATGCAATGCGTGAAGCATACTAGAAGAAAGTGCTCGACAATAATGATTGATTACGCCTCTTTCGCATTGGACTGTCTCCATTGCAGTCAATCGATCACCCTTCGACCGAAAGCAAAGAAAAATGTTTACACTTGACCCTCATCACCATCTCTAACCTCGGTCCTACACGCGACACGCTTCCCGAAGTCGTTTCTGATTCTAGGATTTAAACAGGTGGACCCACTTCTGTCCCATCATACGTTGGATCCTATTCATTTTCCTGCCCCGTCTTGGCTTCGAATTCAATTCGTATTGATACTGAAAAACACGACTGGATTAATTGCTATGGACCCTTCAGACGTGGAGGATACGGGGCGAAAGCTCGATGCCTTCGTACACAACGCGACCATGACTTCAGATCTAGACACAGTTGGATCGGGGGATCGATCTTGGCTCACGTGGGTGCACGACCATGAAACACACCTACTCCTCTTGGTCCCCCCACCAAAAACCCCACAAGAAAAGCAGGACAAAATCCGGATTTGATAGTTACTTTAATCACGGGTTTTGAGATGGCGAGTTGGTGCGGTACGAGCTTTCATCTCCACTTTCACGGGTGTTCTTGATGCGGTGGCAAGTGCACTAGCCAGTTTTCTATTTGGTGAAATCGAACTGATGAGAATATATAGGTTCCAAATTTCAAAGTATATAGAATAGATTTTAGATTTCAAAAAGTGAGGAATCTATTTCGATAAGTAGATTTTGGATTTCAAATTTCTCCAATTAAGAATTTAGAATAAATTTGAATGTTTTTCTTGATTGAAGGAATCTAGAACTTGAAATCCGATACCTATAAGTTAGAACTTGAAATAAGTTTTAATATTTTTCTTGATTTATATCTTCGTGTAATCTTATGATAAACCATATTGTTTTATGATCAGTGTATAATTTAAAAGCACTAATCCAAACTTTCATTTTATGACTGAGACCTTTACTTTATTAATATTCATATTTTTCGTGTGTCTAAATATAAGTTATAGTTAATAAATTGTAGCAGCAAGTGGTGGTTATTAAATGTTTTAAATCACCACAATCGTTCAATTAGTAATTTAGGTGGAATTTGGATAGACTTTGTAACCGATTTTAGAATCTGTGACAAGGTAGATTCCAAATTTTAGAGTATGTAGGGTACGTTTTGAGTTTCAAAAAATAAGAAACCTATTTCAACAAATTTTAGGTAAAACTTATACGGAATTTGAAACCATTCATCCCTACTCATGATTACAAGTTATTAATAATATAGGCATTTGATTAAGTTAAGGAAAAAGGTCTTATCATGTCAGAGTTTTCTCCCGGGATGGATTTAAAAATAGTGGGCTCATTTTGGTTTTTCTTTAAGCTAGAAGAAACTATCTCGTAATATGTTTATATCACGCGTCACGATATAATATTTATTGATATTTTAATGTAAAAAACAAAGTTGTTTATCAAATGGTAGTTGTTTTATATGGATAATATGAACATGAAACAAATAATTTCTAGCAAAAGAGAGAAAAAGGGTTATCAGCATGCAATGCTTTATTGAATGTGGAGTTAAGGCATCCCTCACCTCTTATCTCTCACTCTTGTTCTCGGGACACCAAACCATTTACTGTTTGACTCTTCCTAGGAAAAGAGAAAGGGGTCGCCCCTTCACCCTCTCAGCTTCATCTCAAGCCTGCAACTTATATTAATCATTCCCATTAATGCAAATCCAATGGTTTTAAATTTCTTTCTTTTGAGGGCAAGGAAAGAAATATCAGGGATTTTCTGTCCGCGCTCTCGTTAAAACATGAAGACCTTTTTGGGGTCACATGCGTAGATTAAGGACACATATTGTTGTGGGTTCCAGAATCATAATTGTACTCGATTGAAGAAGACATGCTAATGGAATAGACCGCTTTACATGCTAAAGGACTAAAGAGGTTTCTCATCAAGAATCGTTGGATCACGAGATTGATGCAACTCCTTAAACCCAGATGTTTGAGCTATCTTTGGCATAAAAATTACGATTGAATTTACCCAAATACAATGCCATATTGATGATGGATTCATCTCCGAGTTCCCCTCAGTTAATGCCCCTCTCGCTCTCAGCGTGCAAGTCATGCTATTGCAGAAACCCTTTTCCACCACGTGGCGACGTCTCCTGTCTCTTCTTCCACCGAGCACTTTGGGAATCCCAAAAGGCAGGGGAGCTTCGCGGGAAGGATATTTAATGCCAAACATCTTCGTAGTGAGCTTGCGCTTTTATGTGCTGCTGTCTATAAGTAGCTCCCACTCTTTCACAGTGGTTGGTCCCTGTCCGTATGTTTCACGGTGAGTGACTGAGTGGTTTTCAGGAGAGCTTGGCTTCTTGTTCTTCTTGTTTTCTTGTTCTTCTTGTTCTTCACTTTTCGGAGGCCGAGAGCACGCGAGAAATGAGCTATTTGGGCGTTGGGGTGAGTCCTGGGAATGTCCCGGTGTACCACGAGACGAGCCTAAAGGTGGTCGATCGGAGGGTGAGGCTTGCTGAGCTGGTTCTGAGGTTTGTGATCTGTGGCCTAGGCGTGCTCGCGGCTGTTCTAGTCGGCACCGACACTCAGGTCAGGGAGATCTTTACCATCCAGAAAAAGGCCAAGTTCACTGACATGAAGGCTCTTGTGTAAGGCCACACTCCAAGACCCATCATCATCATCTGTTTCTTTCTCGGGCTCATTCTTGCTCTTGCTCCTTTTGATGAACAGAATTCTTGATTTTCAATTTTGGTGAAGAAAGATGTGATCTTGTTCTTGCCCATTTTCTGGGTTTTCTTCTTCTTCTTTTGAACAGTTTCTTGGTGATAGCAAATGGGATTGCCGCTTCGTACTCGATGATCCAAGCCCTGAGGTGTGTGGTGAGCATGGTCAGAGGGAGCGTGCTCTTCAGCAAGCCCTTAGCTTGGGCCATCTTCTCTGGTGACCAGGTACGGATGGGGGGATAAAAACTAGTTAAAACTTCATTTAAAAGTGGAATTTCTTTCAATGGTGTTGAGAATTCTAGTACTTTGTCCTAAATCTTGGTATTGCTATTTTGTCTGTGCGTGTCATTAAATGTGGATGGGGCTGGTTTGGTGAGGCCTTGCATCATCGAGTGAGCGAGTTAATGATTCATTCAAGAGGGCTTCGTTTGCATGTTTGCCGTGTGGTTCAAGATGCCCCGGACACAATCTCAGAAACCGCCACATGGATGTGCTATAATTTTGAGGCGAATCTCCCATTTTAGAACGAAGGAGGTCAATGCAATAATCCATCAGCATGTCCGTACTAGTAAGAGGTTAAGGAATTCATCGCTCTGTGCAGGTGATGGCTTACGTGACCTTGGCTGCAGTGGCGGCGGCGGCTCAGTCGGCGGTGATCGCCAAGCTGGGACAGCCGGAGCTCCAGTGGATGAAGATATGCGGGATGTACGAGAAGTTCTGCAACCAGGTCGGGGAGGGCATCGTGAGCGCGCTGCTCGTGAGCATCGGCATGGTGGCGCTGTCCGTGATCTCGGCTTTCGGCCTGTTCCGCTTGTACAATGGAAGCAACAAGTGGAAGAGCAATTCAGGGTGGTGAAATTGTTGTTGTTGTTGTTCTTCTTCTTTTCCTAGTGATGCCTCACGTACTCAGTCGGTCCATTTGATGATATGTGACTTGGCGGGCGATGTTGATGATGGCGATGATAATTTTAGACTGTCTTTCTGTGTCGCGTATGTGACAGGGCATGAGCTATGCAGGGTCTTTAGTTTGATGTGGAGAGGACAAGCGTTGCTATTTGCTCGTCTTTGAGATTTATCGGTCAAGTTAGATCTATAAGATAGATAGTCGAGAACGAGATCATTTATCAAAACCGAAAGATCCGAATTAGCCTACAAATCCGTTTCGGATCGCATCAAATCGAGTCATCGAAAGAATTTGCTTAAAGAGACCCATGAAGCGATTTGACATTTTCAGCGAAAATCGTGAACTACGAACGCCTCTTTTGTTAAGTGGTATCTTAATCTTTTTCCAATTAAGCTGTCGGATATTCTCGATTCAAAAGAGGTATTATCATTTCTGGTGTGTTATCTTTGGAATAATTATTGAAAAAGTCTTAAATTTATTGTACATCATTCAATTTACTTATGAACCTTACAATTGTGTCAATTTAGTATTAAAATTTTTAATAACTTATAATTTAGTTGTAAATCTTTCAATGACACTAATTTAGCCCTCAATTAATGCAATTTCATCTGTTTAAGCTTTTAGTTTAGGAATTTTGGGACAAAATTTTCTATTATTTTTATACCACAAAATCGTTACGAGAGAGATCACCTGTACCCAAATATGTAATTCATCATCTTGATTACACAAATGACAATTGGGAAAAATCGAGAATATATGACCACCTTAAATTTCAAATGCTCATATAAAGTCTAACAATCATGACAATTGGGAAAAAAAATATGGATGTTATTGAAGAGTGAAGATGGGTATTGGCGATTTCTATCTATTAATGCATGAGTTCCCGGCAGTGACGCCTTAATTATGTTTTCCAAAAGAGGAAACGGGGTTTAGCAAAATGGGTATTGGATCTCTGGTGGACTACTACCCAAAAACCCAACATAATGGCCCTTGAGGCCAGACCATTGGGTGGGCTTCACTGTGCTGACTAAGCTCCTTGTCTATCTTGAATATGACAAAATATTACGTCCGAACGAATATTTTGTAATTCAGTGTTTCTCACGCACACGAGTTCATATGTAGAAAATGTTAAGAATAAGAATTCCGTGATTGCTGAGAGCTTCCTTAATTTGCAAATGGCGGGCAAGAGATTTTGAGTCTCGCGTGTCTACCATTTCACCACCAATACTAAGTGGAAAGTGATAAGGGTGGGATGAACTTTGAATTTTGGTGAACAAGCAAGGGACGTGGGTTCTCTGAAATGCTCGGACAGACAAAGTAGAAGGAGAACAAGTTGGACAGCATTAATATAACAATATGCTTGGAAGGACTTAAGTATCAAAGTGAACATATTGGGATATGGTCAAATCATTAGGTTTGGATGGACTGCATTACAGAGGAGGTTCACTCTGCATGTAGAGTGGGCAATATACTCCACGTACGTGGAACCGAAGACCCAGCTCTAAATTGATTAGATTCGACGGCAAATTGGTGTTTTAAAGCCAATTTCTTGCCTTCGATTTTTACAGAGAAATGCTTTGGAGAAGCCAAAAGGGGTACGTCATTTTTGGCTAAGTAAATGAAGTGCTAGGCAAGTTGGCGAAGGTAGTTTAGTGTATTTCATGTAAGGTTCATTAATTAGCTTTAGATGAACATTCTAAGCTAAGAACAACCCTTACAATGGCTACTTCGACTGACATGAAGTTCCAACATTAACAGGAAGCTTGAACCATTACATATATGTGTCAAAGTGAGAGTTAAAGGTGGCCTATGGGATCAAAGCATTCTCAAACTTGTTCATACTTTTTGTGCTTATTCTTTTGAGAAAAGACGTGAACTTTGATTGTATTCTTAGAGCGAAGAATGCGTACTTTTAGGGCGATCACAATCTGTTGTGGAGAGGCAACTTAATTTTTACGTTTTCAAAGGTTAGTGGATTCCAACCTTACTATTGGCCAATTAGAGGTGGGAGAGTAGAGTAGCTTGAGTGGAAAGGCCAAACGATTAAAATTCGTAATCTTTTCTATCCCGTACTCTCTTTATATATTTGTTGGTAAAATTTAATTGCTCTACATTGTATCTTTCATCTACTAACTTTGTTTCATCTTCCACTTGTTAACTTGCACCACCAAAAAAAAAAAAAAAAAATTCAAATCCTATAACAACGTATTCCCTCCCCTCTTGGTTATTAAGTTCAATCCATTTCATAAAGTGTCAAGTCTCTTGATCATTTGACAAAAAAGAAAATGGATAAGTATATTAAAAGTCTTTAAACTTATTATGGGAGTGCAATTGAGTCCTAAAACTATCAAAAAATATATTTGAGTCTTAAATCGTGTCAAAAAATTGATTTAATCAATTCTTTTTGTTAACTCCGTTTAACTAGGCTAATGGGAATTACTAACATATCTTATTTTATTACTTTCATAAGGCACGTGGTGATGATGTAGCCCTCACTAAGTGCCACGTCAGAAAAATATACAAAAATATAAAAGAAATACAAACTAAATTTGGTTTAAAAAAAGCTAAAAGCTACAAAAAAGAAAAAAGAAAAAACACACACACACAAACCAAATCAGAGGCCTTTGGCAGTGGCTGCCATTGATGCCCATCGCTAAAAGGTGTGAAAGTGGCCTGAGCCTTGCCGATGGCCGATAACTAATCAATTTGATAATTTTTAGGATCTAATTACACTTTTTAAAAAATTTGGGTGAAGGCACAACTCTCACTCAGATTTGGGTCAGAAGGCCCACGCTGGGGCTTGCGAGTGTCGCCACACTTCGGCAATGTGCAGGTGACCTTCACCGACCTTTTCCAAGTGATAGGCGGTGGTGACCATTGGCGAGCACTCGTTCATCCTTTTTTAATACTTGTTTTTAAAAATATCATCAATTTGATAAGTTTTAGAACTTGATTATACTTTTTAAAAATTTTAGAATTTCCGGTACCCTTGTCTAGAACGAAAAAAATCTCATGATCCGACCGGGGAGGGCCCAATTGGACCTATACGGACGAACGGGCCCATCCTGGCCCAATCCGCCGGCGGCCCACGTCCCGCTACGGACAAAGGGGGGAGGTAGAGGGCGCGAGATCCGCGGAGCGACCGGTGGCGCGTGGCCAACACGTGTCGCCCATCGCTCCCCCCCTCACGTGAACATACATTTTGACTCGTCTAAATATCAAAACGTTATTCACGTACGCGAAAGAACCACCTAATTTCATTTACTTTTTCCCCCATCACTACTTTTATCCTTATTAAATTAAATTAAACATAAGTCAGACCGCCTCAAAAATCAATAAAATTATCAGCCGCTATAAATATCTACACCCAAAAACTAAATACCGAAATTAAAAAAAATAGACCGAAAAATTCCCACGATTTCGCCACCTGCGCGCGGTCGATCTCCTTCGCCTCCCTCCTGATCGAAACGCCACCGCCATACCCGCCGCTCCTGTGCTGCCCCGCCGCCGCCGCCGCCGCCCCCAGCGAAACCCTAGTTCCTCGCCGGAGGGAGAAGGGCGCCGCATTAGATTCCTCGGCATCCCCGCGGAGGTCGCCGGCCGTCGCGCGCCGGTTGAGGGAGGAGGAGGAGGAGGAGGCGAGGATGTCGGAGAGGTTCTCGGCGACGCTCCGGATTGGGGACCTCAACGACTTCATTGCGCCGTCGCAGGCATGCATCGTCTCCGTCAAGGGCCTCAAGCCGGCGTCCTCGGGGAAGAGCGATAAGCCGGAGGTGAGAATTCTGTGGCCCCGCGGTTTTGGTTCGGTGTTTGTTCGACTGCGTGGCTTGAATTCGAGCGGGTCGGGGCTCGATTCGGAATCCGTTTTGGCGGCTGCGCTTGTTGGGGAATGGTTCGGAACCGGCGATTGGATCGGGTGGTTTTGGTTTTTCGATTGTGTTTGCGAGCTGATTTGAGCTAATGTGATTGATTGAATTTGTTCCTACTTGTTTGGGTGAAGGTAGCGATCGCCAGCCGAGCCGTGAAGACGGAGCCGGTCAAAATCTCGCTCAAGGACTGCTTGGCATGCAGGTTGATTTTTTCCTCTTTTTTATTGTTAGTTGGCGCCTTTTGTGAAGAATTTGGTTGGTGTTGTCATCCGAAAGAGAAAATGGGTAGAGTTCTTGCTTGTCTTGTATTGATTCTGTTGAACTCGCCTTGTGTGTTGGCGATTGTGCAGTGGGTGCATTACATCGGCGGAGACGGTTATGCTCGAGAAGCAGAGCTTGGACGAGTTCCTCTCTAACATCGATAAGGGGAAGGCCGTCGTGATCTCCATCTCCCCACAATCAAGAGCTTCTCTTGCAGCTCATTTCGGCTTATCTCCTCTTCAGGTGATTCTAAGATATGCATAAGGACATCCCTATTTCATGATCCAATAGAGGTGCTTTTACTGGGTTTTCAATGAATGGGGTCTCCACTTTGACCATGAAGCAGGGAAATGGTTTGCTCTTTTCTTTGTCTGCTTATCTGTGTATCTCTCTGTTCCAGTTTCAAGATAATTCCCAGTTTTTTCTTTGAAAAGGTTGTCATGAATCATCATTGTTCATAAATCTATGGCTAGTTATACTGGTGTGTAACATTCTACCATTCATATGCTGAGTTTCTTCCCCCTGCTTTTCAGGTTTTAAGGAAGCTCGTGACGTTTTTTAAGTCTATGGGAGTAAAGGCTGTGTTTGATACAAGTTGCAGTAGAGATATATCCCTCATCGAGTCTTGTAATGAGTTCATGATGCGGTACAAACAAAAAAAATCGAAGGGAGATAATCCTCTGCCCATGCTTGCTTCAGCCTGCCCAGGTATGTGTTCCAATTGATTCTGTGAAAATAGATGTATATGAACATTAGTGCAGGACATCAGTCTATCTGCAAGACCTCAAAAATTGAGAGTGAATGGAGAGGAGTGATGGTTCGGGGAATTCTAAAGAAATGGAAAAATGCTCTAAAAAGACTGTTGGCCTCTTTCCATTGATGTAATGTCTTTCTATCTGCGCAGGTTGGATCTGCTATGCTGAAAAAACGCTAGGGTCCTATATTTTGCCTTACATCTCATCTGTGAAAAGCCCTCAGCAAACTATGGGAGCTGCTCTTAAGCATCATGTATGCCAAATAATGGGCCTTAGGTAGACAAAGTTTTTCTTTTTCCCTTCTTTGTCCTTCTTTTCAATATTTTAAAAGTTAGTTCGAACAGTTTATCGAGGCAAGCAACTTTAGTTTGGTTCTATAGGGAATACATGTTAGCCTGGTCAAGCTTTAGTTGCACCCTGCCACCCGTCCCACTGTCCCCCCAGTCCCCCCAACCCCAATGAAGCAAAAGCATAGTTTGCTTTTGTACGAAACATACATTGCAAGGATGTTGCAAGAATCATTTTTGTTGATAGGGAGGTGGACCTGTTTATCTTTCATGGTGCTGGTCCTAATTTGAGTAGATAGGATGATGGTAAAGTCATGTAGACTGGTTGGTCCTTTACATCGCCAATTATGGACTTAGCCGGCTAGCTTGTCAGCATGTACAAGCCATCTTCATGGCGAGAAGAGAATATGAGGATTCCACATGACATTCTCATCAAAGCTAAAGCTTTTCTCACGTCCTCTAAATTTTTCAAACTAACTCCTGTGATTGTGCTTTTCCTGTATGTTCTGTTACAGGGTGGATGAAATCTATCATGTAAGCATCATGCCCTGTTATGATAAGAAGCTGGAGGCCGTTCGGGATGACTTTGTTTTCCAGTTGGACTCTCCTAATGAAGCACAATTGGATGTAGTTCAGCTAGCTGAAGTTGATTCGGTTTTGACATCTGGAGAAGTTTTAGATTTAATAAAGCTGAAAGCCGTGGATTTCAAATCTTTAGAGGAGTCGCCTCTAGACAAAATGTAAGGACACACTGAACTGTCTATCCATTTCAGTCTCCATTAACAAAGCCATTATTACATCCAATCTTTTTGTGCAGGATGACAAATGTCGATGAAGATGGACATCTTTATGGTGTCCTGGGAAGCTCTGGAGGATACGCAGAAACCATCTTCCGATATGCAGCTAAAGAACTATTTGGAAGAGACATTGAGGGTCCCCTGGATTTTAAGATCATAAGGAATTCAGATTTTCAGGAAGTGAGTTTGGAAGTAAGTGCATTTTATCTCCTCTAGTATCATGAGGAAATTAATGGATTTGTAGAAGTTTTGTTCTGACTCCAATATGAGACTTCTGTAAATACTGGAATAAGATCTGTTGGTAAGGTTTGATGACCACTGGTCAAGCACTGATAATGTTCAGCGCATTTGCTAAGCTTCTTCTGGCTTTTCAATGATCCCTCTTGGTATTGCAGCTTATGCTTTTCAATGTATCTTTGATATCTTCTTACAAAATATAAAAGTAGAATATGTTGCAAGTATTTGAGTCATGTTTTGTGTTTCCTGGTAATGATTGTTTCTGGATTTGTACTGCCTCCCCAAGTAGGACTTCCAAATTACTGGTGTGTAGTTCCACCTGTAAAGATGCTGTAGTATTTGCACTTTCTGAATCTTTCTTATGTCATTGCATTTGGCGCAAGCAGGTGGATGGCAAAACGGTGTTGAAATTTGCGTTATGTTATGGTTTCCGGAACCTGCAGAATATCGTGAGGAAAGTTAAAATTAACAAGTGCGATTATGATTTTGTGGAGGTGATGGCATGCCCTTCAGGTACGACATTTTACGTAGGTTATGCCATTCATTCATTTATGATGCACTGTCTGGTTGGACAATAGTGGAAAAATGATTTTGAGATTGGGCTAAGGCATAATTTTTTATTTTTTTTAAACTATAATTAAGTATTATATCTAACCGATTTTTTTTTTTAATTTTAAGAAGTTCTTGGATTTTTAGTAATTTTTTACTAAAATTATGAGGCGGGTGTTCTATTGTTTTTGGACAAACTGCTAGAAGCTCATTTTTTGTCGTATACTAAGGTGGATGCTTGTTCTGAGCGTGTAAGGAATATTTTTGTTGATAGGTTGCTTAAATGGTGGAGGTCAAATTAAGCCAGAACCAGGACAATCTGCGAAGGACTTGATTCAGACATTGGAAACTGTTTACATGGATCAGGTACGTTGTTGGTCGCATAATTTTTTATTTTTATTTTTTTTCCTCAACAAGGATTGATTTATCTCCATATGTAATATGATTAAATTGGTCTATGGTGGACGGCAAGATGACAAATAAGAACCAGTAACCCTTCGGCACCACTTTTCTACATTTGAACATTTCTTCCAAGTATGGAGCCCATCCCACATTACTAACGCTTTGCTTGGGGGATAGAGAGAGAAGAAATTCTGGGGTGGGCAGAGAAAAATTTACATTTTCCCTCCAATCCTTCAAAAAAGAAAAAAGGAATATCCAAAAGTACCCCTCTCTCATTTTCTCCCCCTCTCTAGAAGAGTAAGGCTCTTTCCTACTATTCAGAATATTCCTATAAGGTTTTGAGCATGAGGCTATAGAAATGTTGGTCTCTTATCTTGTAATTTTGGGTTGATACTTGTAGCTTTCTGGAAGACTTTGCATCCCCGTTGGGTTTGCTTGGTGAAATCCTATTTGGAGCTCTAGTATTGATTAATGCTTGTATAGAAAGTAGAGATTCGGCTTGTTTTTACTTTGTGATGTGTATTCCCATTTGCTCTAACAGCATCTAGAAATGCTAGTCTCTCTTCTAGGAACGCTAAGAAAAGAGTTGATACCACAAAAAACTCAAGACTAGTGTAACTATGACAAATTTATCCCAAATTAATTTTTTGACCTCCAAAAACCCCACATTAGTACCCATGTGACAAATTTACCTTAAACTAGTTTTTTGGCTTGCAAAAACCCTAAACCAGTATACATGTGACAAATTTACCCTTTGTTCACAAATTGGTATATTTGTGATAGACAAGGGGGAAAAAAACGGGTACACTTGTGAATTGCCATATGTCATCCAACTCAACAATTTGAATGTCAAATTAATGGAAATTAATGAGGCTAAATTTGTTACCAATTTACCACTTTGGGGTTAAATTTGCATATGTTTTTCAGTTTGGGATTTTTTGTGATATTAATCCTTTAGAAAATATCGTCTCTAACGGTGGTTTGCAAGTGTCTCTGTATCGATTTATCAAAATAGCATCTTTTCCTTTTCGCTCTTGGATCTGAGTATGACCTGTTCCTATCTTGTACCTGTTTGTCAATTTTGCACAGGTTTCTGTTGCCGATCCTTTCAGGAACCCCTTGGTTAGAAAGCTGTATGATGAATGGCTCGAGCAGCCTGGTTCAAAGAAAGCAAAGAAGTATATGCATACAGAGTACCATCCAGTGGTAAAAAGCATTTCTTCAGAGTTACATAACTGGTGAGACATATAACTTAGAGACGAGGGCAGGCAGCTCTCCTCGGTCTATGGCCCATATCCCTCCGATATACTCTTCTTGTACCTTGCAGCTCGTGACACGATAACTTAAGCCATGAGATCAGCAGCCATTCGTTGGAATATACCTCCACGGATATCTGGTTTTGAGGAAAGAATTAGGGTTTGTATATTGTGTATATACGCTTTTGGTTCAGAAGAATTTATTTACTTGAAGATTGTCAGCTATCATAGAGAGGAAAGGCGGGAGTCAGTAGTCCATTATTTTCTTTGTTCTTTTCCCTCTTTTCCCTCTTTTCCTCAAAATTTTCCTCTTGCCTCTGTACAAGCCTACAAGGCTGTCGTCATGTTTGTTTCCTTTTGAAGGAACAAAGTTGTCATTTTATGTGTACATTATGGCGATAAATAAAGTAAAGATGCAGATTAGTTGATTTACTTTCCTGATAAAATATCGATCACTGTTTCACTTGATCGACCTGCTGTACGAGCTGTATCGAAGTTGGGAATGTAATGTCTCATTACTGTCTCAAGGAGATCTGGGATACCCAATGGGAATGTAATGTCTGATGATTGTCTTGAGTAGAGGTGGGATACCCAAGATTATCCTTGTTTAAGCACTTATTTGAAGATTTTAGGGAAATTTCAAAATAAAGGCTTAGAGTAGAGCTGTTATTTTTTTTTGGTAACCGAGGAACCGCTGGAGATTTCCTTATGGGGTCATAGAGCTATAGCTCTATTTTGAAGTAGGGTTTAAAGTTACTTTTATTTTAAATAAAGATTCAAAGTGATCATTTTAGTTTCAAATAAATGCCTAGGGCTTCAAGAAAAAAATGCATTTTTAAAAGAGAAATTAAAATGGAGATTGTTTCATATAAGGACATGAGTAGGTAATTTACTTTAGTTTTAGATAAGGGTTTAAGCTCATTTGGTGGTCTAATATTCGCGGTTGGCATGCGCATGTGACAAATGTGCTTATTTGGGAGCCAAGAACGTTGGATATGATCAAAGTGAAGAAATATGGGTTAGTGATATTGAGGGAAAAGTTGCCCTTAAAAAAATTCTCGAAGAACTCTAGCTTAAATTTGGGGCTTCTTCAAATTGGGTCAAAGCTAAAAATTTTGGAAAAAATTGCTTGGATATCGCTGCCAGAACTTGGACGTGAGTTGCACATGAAAGCTGGCCACTGAAGATTTGGTTAGCCATTAAGCTCGTGCACTTTTTCAAGACAAGGTCCATTCTAGGTATACTTTCAAGAAACACATTCCCACCTTAGCTCTCATTTGAAATTAAATTAGTCACTTCAAATGCTTATTCAACACGATGTCAATTCTAGATACTTTTATGAGAAAAAGGGTTCCATTTTTAGCTCTTGTTTGAAATAAAATTATTATTTCAGATTTTCATAGAAGATAAGGTTCACTCTAGACCATTTTTTAAGAAAATGATCACATTTCATACCTTTATTTAAAACATTCTCAAGACTTTAATTTGGGGTACAATGAATGTGAGTTCGAAAATGCGGATGTTTCTACAAATTTCTTAGGAGCTTAACTAGGAGATTTCATGTACTTTTGGAGAATCCATTGTATAGTTTGTGAACTTTGAGCATCCTTTGTCTTGAATCTTGATCGTTCTATAGATGCTTGAAGATCATTTGATGAGGGAAAATTTACTCTTGGTCACGGGACTATTGAATGCAGCAATTTGTTACTAGTTACTTCACGAACTATTTTTATTTTGACCGTGTGAATATATATGTATACTCAATTAAACGTTACAAACATATGGATACACAATAAAATTTTATGAAAATATTGTGAACTTCTTGAGATTCTCACTTTCCTCCTAAGTAGAAATAATAATCATTCTGAGGGAAATACTTCTGTCCAGCACTGTCCTTGCACTACCCTTTAAGAAGTACACTCAACATGTACGGATTTCTTGCCATAAAGATACTGTCTTAAAATGGCCACCTCGGTGCTTGAAACCAAAATCGCTTTTTTTCTTTCTTTTCTTTTTTGAAAAATATGGAAACTCAATATCATATTTCGGAAGATGCGATTAAGGAAATGAACAATCAACAATGCCTTATTTAATCGATTTCATACCAATTTTGGTCAACTCTTGTTAACTATTTAATTGGATATTGTACAATTTCCATCGTCCTAAAATGCTCTTGCCATGTAAGCAATGCCGATACAGATTTTGGAAATTAAATTCAGTGACTTGCCTACTAAATTTCGAATTAAAGGAGCTTCTCAAAAATGGAAAAGAGCATCTACATTGAATTCATTGCGAGGAAAACAAAAAACATATTTTGGGAATCCACCAAAATCTCTGGTTTAAGACAAGCTGCCAAAAATACAGTCTTCTCTTACCCCATTAAGATTCCACAAAGTGTAAACCATTATTCAACGGAAAAGCTCTCCTCCCCACCTCCCCCCTCTCTCTCTCTCTTCGCGCTTCGACCCGTTTCTTGATCATCTTGATCTGCTCCAAGCCTCGAAAATGGTGCGTCTTCTTCCCTCTTCCCTCTTCCTCGTGGGGTTTCGCGAGTTGGGTTCGTTTCTCTTCTGGCGATTCTTCGTGCCCGCGCTTTCTTGCGGCTCCGGAAGAGGAGAAACGGGCCGGATTCCGTGTTCTTGTTCTTGTAAAGTTTCGGTTTTTTTTTTTGGGGGGCGTTGTCTTGATGAAGGATTGTCGTGCTCTTCCGCTGCTTCTCTGGCGTCGTGTTTGAAAGCTTTTTGCATGTTCATGGGCAGAGGATTTCGGCCTGTCGTCTGTTCCTTGACGGCCGGAGGCAATTCGTGCGGGTTGTTTGGGGATTGTCCGAAAGCTCTGTTGAAGTTTTTAGGGCTGTGGCTTCGTTCTGCTTTTAAAGTTTGTTCCTTTTCGACGATTTTTAATAGAATCTGACGATGTTTGCCTTTCCCTTCTCTTCTTTTTCTTGTCTCAAGAGAGAAAAGGCAGCAAGTTTTTTTTTTTTGGCTGATTAGTGAGGCCATAAATTTATGTTTTTTTTTTCTTTTTTTCGGAATATGCATGAAGGCTTTGTCTGGATAATCTCAGCAATTTACAGTGAAGTGCCATGACTTTTTTTCGATTCGTGTTGTTTTGGGTTTTGACAGACGACATCAAAGCGCTTTGCCGAAAGGAAGGTTGCCAAGTTTCAGAAGAACATCACGAGGAGGGGATCGGTCCCCGAAACCTCATCCAAGAAAGGATATGATCTCCCAGTCGGGCGAATTGTCCTCTGCTTCTTTATCTTCGTGGTTGTTGGATCATGTATGATATGTTTCTTCTTGTCTAGTTCACGTACTTGTTACTTGCATGAGGAGCTTGATATCGGGTTTTGTTTGCATGAATGGTTTAGTGAGACTAGTATAGCTGTTTTAGGAACGAGAAAGAAAGATTTGATAGGACTTATGACTTGATAGGATGGTATAGCTCTGTTAATGGTATTTGATATAGAGAGGCTTTGAAATAGAGAAGCTGCTAGTCATCTCAGCGTGTGGTTAAAATGTCTTCTCTTTTTGCATTTTACAAGAGATGCAACAGAGGTAATGTAATCTCAAATCTTATGTTCATATCTAATGACACATACAAACTAAAGTATGAGGAAATATCTCAATTTGTATTGTGGGTGTCAAATGTGGCGGTGTCTTGGAATGTTCCTGGGCAATTGAGCCTTTTATATGGACTTATGGGTCGATGGGATCTTGAACCACTAATGAGTCATACAAGTACACGACTGTTTATCCCAGTTTCTTCTGAATACGTAGACTTTTCTGGTTGCATACTATGTCCTTTAGACTGTTCTATAGTGAAAAATTGTGCCTTTCTTCTTTCTTTGCCATATTTGCAGCATGTGCAGAATGTCCTGCTGGCACATCCATTATATAGTCTTGTAATATAAGATGCCGAATACGCATATTCTGGACGGTTTCCTTTTAACATTCATTGCTGTTTGCAATTCTCTTTCAATTTTAAGAGCTGATCAACATATATGAAAGTGCTTAGTTTCCAACTGTTTGTAGTGGTCATCTATATGTAGCCGATGTAGAATGCTTATTGTTATACTCAGATTCAGAGGCCTGAAGTCTCTATAGAGCCATAAGAAAACGAAACTCAGTAGTTTTGGGTACTTTTGAATTCTATAGTTGATGCTAATCACTTCGTCTTCTCTTACCAAAGGGACTTGATTCCCATTTTCAGGAGAGTGTTTGACATGCCTTTCTATCTACTGGTTTGCAGCTCTGTTTCAGATAATCAGGACAGCTACAAGTAAGGGAATGGCTTAAGGGCTAGCATTAGTCGCAGAAAACTGGAGACAACAGGATGTGATTGAGTTTCATGTATTTTCTTAATATATTGCGAGGAAAAGATAATGGTTTCTAGGCTGAAACCATTTCATGACAATGTGTAATGTCTAGCTATATATAAAATGGATCTCGTGCCTTTGTTGTGAAAATTTGGCTACTTGTGTTGATCTGACAGCATCCTTGGAAAATGGTCCTGTCCCGTCGGACGGTGAATGATAAAAGGAGTGAATGCAAAAAAGTGACTAGGTACCCTCAAATGCAGAGGAGCCCACTATAGGGAGCATAATTGCTTCAAGATGACTGACTAATGTCTCTTCATCATGTGCACCATCGTTTGCCCGCACTTCGCGCTTCAATTCATTGCCCTAAAAATGTCGTATCCCGATGTATTTTAATGTACCTCCTAGTCAAAATGATCGATCCTTTTATGGAAGGGGCCACTAAATTGACAAGATGATAGTACATGCTGAGCTGGTATCCTGCCAATATGGTTCGTCCCTTTGCTAGAAAGGGAAGAACAAGGTATGGTACAAGAGATTGGCACAATTATGTCCGTCTGAAGGGATTGAAAAACAACATTGGGAAAATCATTGAGCACAAACCTATGGCCGAAATCTAAGCACATCTCCGAAGTACTGCTGGTGCATGGGTTTTCTGTATGTGCATTTACTCCCATCTTATCTGCGACCTGTGTGGGCCATCCGGTTGCTGGTACAAGGTTTTTGGCAGCCATCAGAACTTTGGGACAACTTCTTGGGACGAAGGTTGAAACCAGCTCCATAGAAAGTCTCCATATTACCATCAGAGAAGCCGAGGTATCTTGAAGAATTATAATCTGGTTCCTCTTCAAATTCCTGCAGAATTATGGTGATTCCTGAATGAAATCAGGAGATATTTCTCGGCATTCCCAGTCAAAAGACGCTTAACAATGTGGTTTGAGATTATATTACAAGCTTAGAATTTTCACCTTCGATCTTGTCTTGCCATCATTGGGAGTTAAACAAGGATTCATGTCCTTGAGGAACAGGTCATCTGGACTACCAGGGGCTGTTCCTTCACTCGAGCTAAACTCCTGAATGAACAAATTTTTAATTACTATTATCGACGAAAATATAGCAAATGCAGAAGCTAGGAGAAATAAATGCAGAAACAAGCCAAAGTTAAAAAAAACCCGCATCCTATGAAATTTACCAAAGAATTAGCTGCTTCTTCATGGTTGTATATAGGTGTCCTCGGAGAGCTGCCAATCTGGTGTTGAAAACGTGCCTTAGCAGAAAATTTATCCGCCTTCACCTGCTCAAGCAAAAAGCAATTCTCCATCAATGTCAATGTATGCTTGACTGCGTACAGCATTTTAATGTGCAAGAAAGCACATGAATTTCCATGTGAAGTGTCCGGTAGAAACATAATCTAGACTACAGATGACTGAAACTCGTGTTCATGGCAAAATGGAATGAGAATCCAGATATACACGACATATTCTTCCCTTAAAAGGGTGGTCAGATTATACCCCATTTTAGAAATTGAAGACACCCTTTTACTTCATGAACAAGGATTATCTTCATGCAAATGATTAACTGCGGGAGAAATTGTTCCAACAACAACTACAAACTATGACTTCAACTACCACAAAATAACTCACATAAGCTTCATACACACTGAACAGAAGTCTTATAAGTTTCTAATCATACCCATGAATTAATCCGAATCCAAGCTGATCCCCGCTATATCAAAACAGCAGAAGTCAAAGCAGTGGTACCTCAGCGACATCATCGGCAAGGCATTGGAGCTGGCCGGTGAGAGAAGAGACCTGCTTCTGGAGAGCAGGGATTATCATTTTGGCTTGCCTCAATTCTGTTCCTTGCTTTTCCAACTGTTCTTGAAGCTCATTGTTGGTCACGTCAGGGAAAAGTACTGCGCTCTTTAATGCCTTGATTTCTTCTCTCTGGCTCAAGCACAGATCTTTCAACTTCTCAACCTGAAAATTTGAGAGAACAGAGGATCCACATGCTCGAATTCAGTACTGGGTATAAAACCAGAAATTGGCATTAAGGATCAAAGAACCATGACACTATTTCTTCTAAAACACATCGAAGATGATGTGAATCTTACATGTAAACATTTGAAAAGATCATCAAACCTGGGGAAACACTAAGGATCTGAAACATCAGATTCAGTTCAAAGTCCGGAGTCTGGTCAAACATTCGATCTACTAATTACTGGTGGTACTTCAGTCAATTAAGTAACTTCAAATCACAAACAAGAGAAAAATGACATCTTTCCACCGAATTAGATCAGAGATTATTAGAATGTATATCGAAAAAAATCTCAGACCTTCAATCTAGCATCAACAGCATCCAGAACAATCCCCATGGAAAATCAAGAAGCGAATAATCAGATAAGGGACAAAGACTCACTTCTCTGTTCTTCTGCTCGAGCATCAACTTGAGCTCGGCGACCTCCGTCTCCAAGTCCTTGTTCGCGCTCAGGAGCTCCCTCTCGCTCCTCAACACCATCGCCAGCGTCCGCGCGTTGCTGCCCCCGCCCTTGACCTCCGTCAGCGCCTTCACGCCCTCTTTCTTCGCCTTCTTCTCTAATCCCCCTCCTCCTCCGAACAGCTTCTTCGGCAGCACCCCGAGCTGGTTCCTGCCCTTCGCCCCCTTCTTCAGGTCCTCCGCGATCACGTCCACGGGGATTACCAGATTGGCGCTCCCCAGCTTCCCCCTCGCCCCCGAGGACGACTTCTTCCCCATGAATCTCTTCACCATGTCCGCGAAGTTCTGGTTCTTCGCGCCGGAGGGGAGGTCGGACGCCTTGGCCCTGACGAGCGCGCGGGAGGACGAGGTGGCCGAGGCGGCGGCGGCGGGGGGCGCGAGGGCGGGGATCTGCCGGGCTTCTGCTTGAGCTCCGTGGAGGACGACGTGGAGGAGCGGGAGTCGTAGGAGCTGTAGCGGGAGGCCGCCTTGAACGTCGCCGCCATTCTCGCCAGAGAACTTCGGTCGCCGGAGGACTTCGGTCGCCGATTTCAGATGAGCATTTTCTAGGGTTCCTGCGGGAAGAAGAAGAAGAAGAGACGAAGATCTGCACAGTAGAGAGAGAGAGAGAGATAGAGAGAGAGTGCGACTTCGAGCGGGAGCGAGGGAGCCGAATTTGAAAGATGAAGATGGGGACACGTGGCGGCCGGTGGGGGAGTTTCGTGGGGGGCGCTGTCGGAATTCAAAAAAAGATTTTCGATGAGGCGTGAAAGGCGCGGGGTCTTGCTGATTTTCGGTTCTCGTCTTGTTTTGATTTGTGAATTTGCCCCCCGACTTTCCGTGAAATTACAACTTCGACCCCTTGTTTTTTTGGGAAGATGACACAAACAATTCATGAACTTTGACTTAATGTGCAATTTGATCCATGGATTTTTATTTGTTTAATGTGATTTCTAAACTTTAGTCTAATGTGCAATATATTCATTGAATTTTTTGTGGAAGTTCACTATATTCAATATAGTCTTAAATTAATAGAAAGATTATGTTGAATATTTTCATACAGTTCAAGGAATATATTGAATATGTAGTAAAAATTTATGGATTATATTAAATAAATTAAAAATTTAGGAATCATATTGAACATTAGATTAAAATTCAAGGGCTATATTAAATAGAGTAAAAGTTAAGAGACCAAATTGCACATTAATACAAAGTTCATGGATTGTTTGATGGAAGAGGTGGACCGTGCTAGCCCACTATCTTGAGCCGAAACTAAGCCGGTTCAATTCAAATAAGTCATGCTCATTTCAATTTTGACATTGTACCGGTCGGTTTTGTCAAAGCTTTGTTCCAACGTTTGGGAGTTTTTCATCGTTCTCCTTCTCCTCTGCATTAGCTATACTGTTGTATTGCTGGTTTAGCTTTGCAGATCGACATAGTATGGTCGTTTTGTTTTTCGGTATAGGTGATTAAGCCTTTGTGACTTGTATTGGGAGAGGTCGGCCCGCTTGGTTTGAGATAACAAGATTACTTACGTATCCTGAGAAAAAAAACAAAAAGATACCCGTGTCGTTTATTTGAAATCGAAGTTGCTTCCTGTAGAATCAACGTATTAGTTGTGAACTCTGTAATAATCATCTCTTTGCATCATGTTGATAGCAATCCCTCCCTATTCACTGGTCAATGGCAATCATGCTGGTGCTAGGTGGTATGAGAAGCTCAATAAAAAAGGAGGATTTATCAAAATGCACCTTCTAAGTTGGCCAAAATCAACGAGGGTATAGCTTGCTAGACGTCGTACATCTTTTACTTGATGCAGCCTGTCGTAATTCACTTCGACCAAGAATCCAGGTTGGCTCGACGGCAGAACTTTGGTCAAGTCCACAGGCGATTGGCTCCTCTAGTGAACACTCGGGAACGTGAAAGGAGTATTCAATGACAGCATTTTCTGTCTATGAAAACACAGAGAGAAAGAGAGAGTATACAGAGTCCAAACAGTTCAGCAATGAATGAACCATTCCATTCCAATGAGTAGCATGAGGCTCAATATCCAGTTCGTTTCCTAGGAAAAAAGGAAAATTCACCTCCTCCCAGAGAAAGGGAAAGACTGTCTGAGTCTATTAACAATAAGAGTTGAACAGACTTGCACTATACTTCATCATCATTCTATGAGGGGTTACTGTCAGAAAGGTATGAACATCAAAGGTGCAAAAGCCAATTCAGTCAAAAGCTACATGCTTGCTTCTGCAGCCGAGCAAAACCCACGGGCTAAAGAAAACTATACCTTCGAAACTGGTCTACAACTTCCATTTTGGATGGACCAGGACTAAAATTTTTAGGGGAAATCTTGATCCTGTAGACGGCCAAAACTGCTGTGCTATGTTACTGTACACCGAATTCTCATATAAGAAAAGAAACAGATTAGAAGAGTCATCAGGCACCAACACCTAGTCTCCATATACCCAACAAAATTGCCTCCAACCCCACTTCGGGATTAATCGAGAATAGACATCCCTTCTTTGGCAGCTTGAGTCATTAATTCTACAGCATCTGCTATTTCAAATAACCGGTTGGTGGATTGAGGGTTCTCAGTTGATGCAATTCCTTTGTCATTGCCAATGGCAGCTGCAGCAGCATCACTAATACCATTGTGGTTTGTAACGCCAATTGATGTTTGGACATCATCTTGACTGAAACAGCTCTGCTTGCTCACTCCTGCACTTACTTGGAGATCATGAGATGCAGATAAATCAGGCAACTCTTTCTCTTCTATGATCACTTTTCCCTTGTTAGAGGTTGAGTCGATTTTCTGAGACCTGGGTGGAGATTTGTTGCAGTTAGATGCCTCTTGAACAGGAGTACATGATGAGGACTCAATGCCAGCAGAAGAATTTGCTGATAGAAATGCACTGATGTCAGGTTTTGACTTAATGTCTACCCATCTTTGATCAACCCAGTCTCTTGATACACGGACATTCTTCCTGTGGAATGTAGCTAGCCTGCCTTCGCCTGAAATAATGGGAGAAAATAAACATAATTTAGCCAAAAAGCTTAAGGGGCTTACAGTCACAAATTAGGTCTTCAACTCAGAAAAATGGCAATCTACACATGAATTCCAGATCTGGAAACAAAGTAGGGGCAACCCATCAAGAATTTGCTAGATTCAAGCATACCTGGGAAATAAACCTCCAGACTATTCTTTCCAGGGACTTTAAGTCGAGTCACAACACCTTCCCACCAACCATCACACCACCACACATCTACAGCCATCCCAATCTCGAAATTACAGCCACCAGAAGTCTTGGGAGGGCGTGGCCGAATTGTTTGTCGGCCTGGGCACCGCATGCCCAATTTATCAGGAGAAGCTACCTTGACTGCAGGAACCCATTCCTGTGATCAAGAAACACGGAATTCATTTGCTTTTTCTAAACATTTGTTCAACACTTGATATGACTTGAAAATGTCCAGAAAATGTTCACGTTCTGGTAATACAGCTATATATCTCCAGCAAATGCTACTGCTATCTTGGACTTTCAATTATATTAAAGAGTTAGATTATCAACTGAATTCTATGCAATGCATGATTAGCCTATTTTCTAGTGCTGGATACAAGCCCCCTGTCAAAGTGCCGCCAGCACGAGCACACTGACTCATCAACACCAACATCTACTTCCAGTTCAAAAGAAGCGTCCAAAAGGAAAAAGTTCAGATATTAAGACAATTCCATACCTCGAGTTTAGCAATATCATCTGCATCCAGTAGATCATCGTACCTCACTTTCAGACACTTCTCTGACCTTTGCACAATTTGGCATCTAAACCAGCAGCCTCGAATGCCACTATCTTGGCAAAGCAGCTCTATTTTGTCGTTAACCCTCAACGAGAAGGGAACTCGGGGTTCTGGGGTTGCAAGTTTGATGCCCGGATTTTTTTTCGACAACTTCAATTTCAGCTTAGGGTATGTTGATGTCGATGGAGTCTGGCTCTGGGATTCTGAAATTCTAATGCCTGAACCACCACTTCCATCATTGCCCTTGCACTCTTCCTTATCCTCCCCATTCTTATTGGGGATCATATCTTTGGTCTTACAGACAAAAGAACTATCAAGACGAGACAAAATTGCTTGACTCGGGTAGCCACGCAATTTAGCAAGTGAAAAGGGCTTGACCTTATTGTTCTTAAACTGCCTCGAGCACATGTATATTCCAGCTGCTGAGGCTGGTGAAACAGAAGCCGTGCATCTTTCATAATGCTGGGCAGTCAAAACCGTTGCTGGACCCTCAACACATTCGGCACTGATCATCTGAACATAAGGTGTGATGAGAACTTCCCTTGGATGCATATTCAACTGAGGAATTATATGCTGAACTTCCTCATTCTGGTAAAACCACCGCACTTTCACCTTTTTCAGTCCTTTCTTATCCTCGTACATATCTTCCACGTAGCCAAGGTATGGACAACCTTCTTCGGCCATGATCAGTGCAAAAGAATGGACCTGAAAATTAAAGGGTCAGAATCTTTAGGAGAAGAAAGTCCATGTGACTACGACAAAATAACCAAGTTTGATGGATGGGTTCATGGGAAAATTTTAGCATTTGGAAGAAGAGCATAGACTTACAGCAATGGTGATTTCTTTTCTGTGAAAAGCTGGATAATGTGTGAGTTGTTTAGCACAAACCCAAGCAACACCAGCCCACTCAATCTCTTGGTCTATAGCTTTCAATTTCCTCAGAGGCTGAATCAATGATACAAAATTCTTTAACATAGGAAATCTCAAGGGCAACAATCACAGTAATCTAACACACTGAGTTTCTAGGTTTCACAAGCATTAGACTACTCACCACAGCTTCATAGGTAACCAGAGCTTCAACTGTGTCGTCATTCTCTGAATCTGCATGAACAATCCAATCTTGTCAGAAAAATTCAGGCCCCAGATAAAAGCACCACATTCATTCAGAGAATTCCAGAGCATATCATAAAGATAACTCCAACTTAATAGAAAGATATCAACCAGGCAGAAGAAATACGGCCACCAACACTAGATACCCTATGCAATAAAGGGTTAAAAAGCATGAAATCTCCATTTCATAATGGCTTGATTGACTGAAAACACAAAACACCATAGCAAGAAAGGTACACACTGAGCATTATACCAACACTGACAGTCTTGTCATCATCCAATTAAAAGGTGTGAGCTACCCATCTGGCATCACCCATAGATTTAACAAATAGCTTGATGAGACAAAAATCAAGACACAGAACATGACAAGCACCGTCCTTACAGTAACTAGCTTCTTTAGGGAAAAAAGAATGTCGAAGCAGGCCCCGGTAAAATAAAGCATTTTGAGCAGAATTTAACTTTCATTGAGGAGTGGGAATCGTAAATGTTAAGACATGCACACACAAGGTTAAGACATGACAAGCACCGTCCTTACAGTAACTAGCTTCTTTAGGGAAAAAAGAATGTTGAAGCAGGCCCCGGTAAAATAAAGCATTTTGAGCAGAATTTAACTTTCATTGAGGAGTGGGAATCGTAAATGTTAAGACATGCACACACAAGGAGAAGATAGAAGTGTTTGCTTACTTAAGTTATCTGAAAGGGTCAAATGATTGTTCTGTCTGAGCGGTAATGTGCAGACCAACGTTTATAATGGGAGAAATAAAGGGAAAGTATCAATTAACAAGGAGACTGCTTACAGTTTGGCTAGGTCAGTACATGAACATACACAGGTGTAGACACAAAACACAAAAAAGGTCAGGGAAACACATAAACATGCAAAACAATACAGAAGAGCAATGTCATGGGCAGGCAACCATAAGCAGGCACCACACCACCAGACACAGATACACCAAACAATGTCCCAACGGAAGGTTATTCAAGAATGCTGCAGAGAGAATTGGAAGGCAAAACTGGCCCTTGTTGAGCCTGAGATAAAAAAATCCCAGGCTTTGTTCAACATTCAGCATGAGTAGTTCTTCCAAAGAGTGCTAGTTGATCAACATGGGTACCAAAATGAAGTGAGTGGCAGTACTTATGATGCTTTGTGTCCGATCTCACATGTGTGATAAACACATGCATTCGCAATATCCTCTCTACATGACAGACCCCCCAAATCTCTCTCTCTGTGCGCATGCGCGCCGCACATGCGAATAGAGATTGGCACTTTAATACAAATTATGGGAGTAACAGCATCATCATAACAAAGATTTACTTCTCTGAAGGAATGATAAAAATAAAAAACAATCAGCTTTGTAAAATCATTAATAGTATCCTTTCTACAAGGAAAAGTTCAGCATAATCATGGGCGAACTGCTCCAAAGAAAGATAATTGTACAGTGATGATAAGGATTGATGAACTGTAGAACTACCAACCGAAAAAAATCTATCTAACAAGAATAGTGAGCTATGTCCCTTAAATATGTACAACAAAGTCATAATATCTTCTTGGGATTTGTTACCCGGATAGATCTTTACAAGCACATGATGAACTAGACTACTTGATGGATATCATAGAACACTTTTCGGAAGACCACCACCATTTCAATTAAAATCTATCAAATAGAACGAAAAAATCATTGGAATATTTTCAAAAGCTCATCATAAAAGGGCATAAATTCCAGTACCAAAAGCCAAAAAGGGACAAAGACGACACACAACATCAGTTTGCATAGCAAAGAAAGGATCTGTAAAATCACCAAACAATGGTGTGAAGCAAGAGCAACCATATAACTGGTTATTAAAGAATCGATGATACCCATTTCGTAACAGTAGTCAGCATACTTCATTGAAGAACTCATCGCAGAAGACCTCTCTCTCTCTCCCCCTCTCCAGATAAAAGAAAACTTTGATTCTGATCAGAGAACTGTTGTGAGACAAACTTAAAAAGCATCCAAAAGACACATGAGTGCAGCTCCTTTCGAAGAGAGTTTGATATAATCCATACTATAATATTGGCAAAAAATCTCTTCAAAACAGCAACTACATAAATGCAGTCCTGAATGCAATGAATTAAGAGTCTTGACAAGATTTCATGGTAATTTTATCGGTCAATGAACGGCCCATATCCAACAATATCTCTCTCTCTTGGGAGCACATGTGCACGTGCTACATACTAGAAAATCCCAAAAGGAAGTATAAGGCAGAGAAAACTTAGCACCCCAAGAGACAAAGATGGAATTAATACACAGGGGACACCGAAAAGACTCATCTACCATAATTGTACAGCATTAACATAATCTTCTTCATCTACGCATAATAAGCAAGTAAATCAATAGTCTGCTCTTTAGTAGTTGAGTGTGCACGTAATGGTCGCCCACTGAACTTCGCGCATATGCACATGCAGGGATTTAAAATCACAGTTCAAGGTCATGAGCCTTGAAGATAGGAAGGAAGACCAATCAGCCCATCATTAATAACCATCATAAAAATCGAGGGTCCACATCATTATCATATGTAGGACCACAATTCCATGGAGGCTTTAAACAAATAGTCTCTTCAGTAACATAACAAATTTGGTAGTATTAAGTAGATATGTATCTCCATTTCACAGTGAAAAATGCAATGCAAATCTCCTGTTTGAATACTAAAATGATTTTGAGGCAGGAACAGCCAGGCGACAAGGCTTCCTATTGCTGCTGCTGCTGTTGTTCTTGAAGAATGTAGCATCAAGGGGTATGGGTTTTCAACATTTTTAGGCGAATCTACATTTTTAGGCAATTAAATTCCTAAAGACATAGAAATGAAACTAAGAATATACCAAAGCGAAATACTGAGTGATTCACATCATTTCAAGCCCACAAAAACACAATTCTTCAGATAAATAGTGTGATTACCAGTAACACAAGGGACAATGGAGCATTCAAGAGTAAACATGGTGAGAGCCTTTCGCCTAACACAGCTTAAAATATAAGGAAAAATTTAACATTTACTCCAGTAACACTGTTTTATTGCAATATCACCAGATGAACAACGGATATTAGGTGTAGGACAACTTCATGGAGATGCATCAACCCACTGTGGTAAGACTATGTGATAGCTAGCTGCCCACATTTTAATGATAGATAACCAACTGCCAAAACTCTAATGAGACCATATGATAATTATCTTCATCAGCTTTCTTATTTTCAAGAAAGTGACAAGAAACAACTCCTACAAACTTTCACAAGATCCAGAAGTTGTATTCATGTGTCACTCCCTTAGAATGCTTCCATTACTCCAGATCATCCACTAATCGGTCCAATTTAAGTAAATAAATATTACCTAGGGATGTTTAGGATCCTTCCTCAGATCCAGCGTCATAAAAGAAGTGCTATTATCAACACTGTAATTATAGTGTCTCTGTTTCTCTCTCTCAATCACTTACATTTTCATAATTTGGGTTTGAACGGCATTAGCTCCCCTTACATTAAGAGAGTAATCATCACCCTTCTTAACTATCAACTCCAATATTTTGATCTTCAGCAAAAGCATATCACTTTAAGCAATAGTCCTTTAACATCTTCAAAATCTGATGCCGACTTGTGCTAATAAGGAAAATATCCTGAAGATTATATAGCTAAAAAATGGTCACTTATTGCAAATATCTAAAATTGGTAATGCTCAAATCTGATGCTGACATGTGCTACTCTGGAAAGTCTACCAAAGGTTATATAGCTAAAAAATGACTTATTGCTACTATCTCAAATTGGTACTGCTCAAACATTTATTATGAAACAAATGCCAAAAATGTTAGTTTTAATGTCCTTAACCGGACATTGCCACCCCATTATTCAGAGACATGCGAGCATATTTACCTCTGTCTTGAACACAATCGTGCATATTAAAGTTTTCAAATGATAATGACAGAAGAACCATAATTAGCCAATGGCAAGTGACTGTCAAAATTCTAGATATATGAAAACCATGTTGTACAGCTGTGACACTTTTTGAAGGCTAACTCCACCACTATGTGCTCATTCAAAGGAAACAAACAACTCTCCAAGGAAGGTGAGATTTGTTAGACCTCTTTTATTTTTCCTAATATTTAGCATTTCATCCAGCACATGTGCGCAACATAAAGTAAGAAGACTTATATGGGTTCTCAATTAAATTGACCACAGTATCTAGCGGTGAGTAATTTACACTAGGAATGCAGAAACATACATGTTCTCAACCTGCCTCTCAACACAATCATGTTTCATATCTATATTTCCAAAAGAGGTCGCAAAGTCATCATGACATCACATATCACAATTCACATACTAGCCAAAGAAGCCTGAGCCATGAACTCATTTGTCAGAAACCAACAGTTACAAACAATTGATATAACAATGCAAGGGAAACAAATGGCATTTAAAAAATACTGAGCACTCATAGCACATACTTGAAACCAATGAGGCGAGCAACTCCACAACTTCTCTTCTAGCTCGCCACTTTCTGAACCCTTTGATCAGCCCATTGGACCCATACAACTGCACGAAATCATCCGTCGCGATATACATCATGTGCCTAATGCTCCTCTCAGTCCCAACAACTGCCAGCACCGAATTCCCCGACACATCCTTCAAGTAAAAATGCACCACCCTATTGCCCCGCTCGGCACACACGATCCGCTCCTCCCATGCCACGAAACCGTCCTTATCATCAGACATTCTGAGCCCCTAGACCATTCACAAGGGTTCCACTTCAAAGTCAAGACAAAAAACGAAAAAGGGAAAAAAAATCCCTCAATTTAAGTCTACATAATCAAAACCCTTCAGTTGGACCACTAAGACACGCTTGGGAAAGACAACCCAAAAACCCTAACATCATTCCAACCGTCCTAAAACCTTAAACCCACGAACAAACTAAGTAAAAAGAGCGAAAAAAACGAAGCCCGGTTCATGCCCCTGATTACAAAACCTCCCTCCGGCGTCAACACAGACAAAGCAGCCGAAAAACAATCATGGGTTAGCAAGGACCGAGGAACGCATAGGTTTTCAGAGACACAAAGAACCCGAGTTAACAAAAGCCAGCGCCGCCCAAATTAGACACCTCTCAGACGGCTCCACACACAGGATAACGAGGGTGATCGAAGAGGGGGGGAGGAAAGGGTCGTCGTTCCAGTCAAGAACTGAAGGGTCCTCACCGGCATCAGAGGGACGACAGGCGAAAAGGAGACATTTTGAGACCAACCCAGAACCAGCAGCACCCAGAGAACGACGAGGAGGACGACGGGGCACTGCAATGCGTTGTATGGTTTGACCGCCGCATGCCCAGAAGAGATAGAGGGATTTTGGGTGAAGGAGACGAGGCACGAGCCGCTAAATTCGGCTGGAGGAGAGAGACAGAGAGAGATTTTAGTGAAGCAGAGAGACCGCAGCGACGCGAAGAAGAGAAAGAATTCTTGAGTATCGTTGTACCATCAGCTAAGCATTAACGATTGACGAGCGAGAAAAAAGAAAGCCTTTTTTTTCTTCTTCTTTTGTGCGGTTTACGGAGCAGAGCGAAGCGGCTAGGAGAGGACAAAAGCCTTTTTCCATGCACCCTGGTTTTGTGCACTGGTTGAGGGGGAAAACTGGGCCTGGAATTCGCCTTCGGAAAAAGTATTCCACGTGACGGGGACATCTGCTTTTGATTTGGAAAGCAATTTTCGTCCTCAGACAATATCTTCCTCGATGATAATTTACCTAGGAAAGGTTTGTTTATGATGTTTCTTCACACAAATGGCGTTGCGATTTTTGCACATGTGCCAGCGGTTTTTGCGAAACTAGAACTCCATGCACGGCGGAGGCGCATGGTGGTGGTGGCTGATGGTAGTTATGGGCGAGCACCGATCCTACCGGTGTGTAGTGTGGTAGCCCGAGAGGAGGTGGTCGGCGGGCGGTGATGGGTGGTCGGAGACAACTTTTTGAGGCTTGCGGAGGCATGGACTTGTTAGGAGATAGCCATGGCCACGGTGTCTATATGACGAGCATCGCTAAGAGGAGGTACCGATGGTGGTTGGGCAATGGTGACGAATGATGCCCGATGAATTGATTTTTGGTAGTTTTGTGACCGATAATGTTGAGAATGGAAACCGTGACCATTATACATTGCTTTTATAGAAATGGTGTAATTTATGTTAACATCCTTTAATAAGTAAATGATGCAATCTTTCGTTATGATTCTTTTGTTATAAATAGCATCCTGCTTAAGATTAACAATTATAAGTTTGCACCAAAAAAAAAAAAAAAAAAAAAAACAAGAAGAAGAAAAATCACCAATTCTCATGTAGCTATGCCATACAATCCAACAAAGCTATCCGGAAAAGTGTTCATGCCGAGGCAAATTGGTACAACGGTTACTACGACCAAATCAAGGGCAAGAAGTTTTGTGAGTCGTGACTACATTCAACTCGACAATCATTAGAACATCATTATTTATGGGGAAAATTACAAAAACATGGTACCATGAAAGTTGTAAGCTTTATTTTGGGGAGTTATTGTCTATTATTGACCTTAGCCAGGAAGCTAGAGAGATAGTGGTTTATCGTATGGTGGATCTCAAAGGTCACTAATCTCTAACGCGTGAACTTGTCTTATACAAAACTCTACGACTAAATCAATGGTGTTTTAACCTATGATTTCTCATTTATGTACATCAATAAGATCCTTCCATTTAGTAGCATCTCAAATTTAATTTTGGTTCCTATACTATTCTGTGATTATATAGTTCTCCAAATTATCTCCGGCGATGATTTCGGGACAAAATTCAATGTTCCCCCGAAAGTGCATGAAATATGAAACTGACACGTGACACTTTGCCAATCTAGCCTTAATTTAGGAATACGTACTTTGAAATATTTACACTTTATGTTTGCATATCGAAAATACATTTGGCGGACCTTCTTTTTCTAATGCTCTGGAGATGTTTTCAAGAAATAAACTAGAGGAAGATAAGAATGGTACTCTCGAGTTTTCCAATTTAAAAAAAAAAAAAAAAGAAAAAAAAAAAGATCAAATGCAGCAACAACAGTAACATAAGAAAACTCTAACATGAGGAAAGTCTTTCCAGCCGGCCTAGTTATAAGGCCTCAATTCTCAGTGCAAGCCCATCATCTCCATCTCGAACCTCGATCCCCCCCGTGCAATTTATATCAGTCTGTCATCATTATCCTCTCTTTCCCTTGATAAGGTGCACCAGAAAATGCTTTGCTACCACTCATACATATGAGCTAAAAGAGTCATTGACTCCAAAGAAATGAAGACACTAGTTCTGCAATCTCAGTTCCTTCTTTCAAGAAACACCAACCTCTCCAACCCAAGATCCAATGCCACCGCTGTCATCCCCTCAAGAATCGTGACATCATGCAGTCAGCACCACCCTCCAACACCTCCTTCTTCATCAGCATCAGCATCTTCCAGATGCAATTCCATTGCAAGACCCACGAGAGCCATCCAGAAGTCCCATAATCAGCATTCTCGTCATGTTTCAACAGATGGGGGTTCAAGAAAGGTGGTTTTAGGTGCTGTTTCACTTGGGATTGCGCTGCTCCTTATGGGATTTGAAGACCACCACAACAAGGCTTTGGCCTTTGGCCCTGAAGGGCCACTGGTAGAGGAGTTCTGGGAAAATGTCAGGAGATATGCACTGTATGCCCTCACAGTGAGTACAGGCGCTATTTACACTATACTTCAGCCCATCTTGGAGCTGCTCAAGAACCCGATTTCCGCGGTTCTCATCCTGTTGATCTTAGGAGGTAGCATCTTCATTGTGTACCAGGTGGTGGCTACCATGGTTGGGGTCAATGAATTCTCTTATGATTATGCGTATTAATTAATCCAAAGTCTCAATTTTTCCTGAAGATAGATTCCCATGTCTTTTCATGTTTCTCTCTGCTTTTTTGTCTTTAACACATGAAGCATAGTTTTTGGAATAGTGGAATATTAGCAAGTCTTGCTCACAATATATAATGATCTTCATTACTGGTTGGTTTTGCTTATCTTATGGATGATGTCCTATAATGTCATCCGGTGGACCGAATTTTGTATCTGCGTTTTGTATGCTAGGCATATTAGAATGCATCCAACTACAGATGGTTTGGTTTTGGATTTTGAGAGTTTAAATACTATGTAGGTTAGCTCAATTTGTATATAGTTTGATTGAGTCCTTCGTAGTACACATCCATGTTAAGGTGATGCACAAAACTGTCTGAAGCCTCCAATAAAACTCACACAGTAACACATTAGTTGTCTGGGCATCCGCAAAGAGGGAAAAGGACTTTGAATAATGCCAGAATGGATTAATGAACACTTCATATTGTGATCCCAACAGAAGAAAAAAGGCGCATTGAACGAATGTCCTTCAATAGGTTGGTCCAAAGATCTTCCATGTTGCTGCAAGTTCTACCATCAGTTGGTGGACATTTTCCCTGAGTCATCTCTATCCTTAGAATTTGCCCCTTTATCGTTTCCTTGGAAGTGTGCAGTTTACAATGCTTTTGTGGAATGTAATTCATGAAGTATGGCTAAACCTCTTCTATCCTTAGAATTTGCCCTTTTATTGTTTCCTCGGAAGTGTGCAGTTTACAATGCTTTTGTAGGATGTAATTCATGAAGTATGGCTAAACCTCTTATGGTAGTTCTGTCTAAACTTGAGAAATCGTTGAATTGTTCTTTATCTGTTGTTCTTACTTGTCGAAACACCAAAGAGAGTTGTTCTTTCTAACATCCAGGCTTCCGAATCAAAGATTATGATGTCCCATTTCTTGAAATCCCCAGAAAAATCCATGCTTGCTCTAGAGGCTTAGCTTACTCTCTAAGGTTCTCAACAAGTTTCATTGATTTTTGCAGTTCAATGAACATTTTCACAGGCAAGCCACTTTTATGCTCATCAGTGATTGTCAACTTATAAACTCTACCATCTTCTTAAAGATCTGCATTGTGATATCGAAAAGTTATTTCTGCAAACCAATATGCAGTAGGCCTCTCCTTCAAAGATGTCTCTTGTTGGACACCATCACAAACAAAAGAATTGCGGTTTGTTTGATTTTTTGCAGGCTTGAGATGTGTCAATGTGCATGTTGCTATGCCCATAGAAACTGTTTATCATCTTTCCATTTTATAAATCATGGCAGATGGATTGTCACCGTTAGTTCTGTCGCACACCTTCATGTGAGAGCACGTTGATGAACCAAAACTTAATCTTAATGATCAAAACAAGTACATGAAATTAACCATAACAGGATAAAGCCCTTGTCCATACCATGGCTAAATATCCAATATTCCAATCCTCCTCTGCCTCCTTATAGCTTCCCTATTGTCTCGTACAAACCCTGGCTGAATTCTTCACGTCTGTGATTGTAATTGTTTTTGCATTTGTGGTATTTAAACGTATCCTGAGAAACATTGGGAAATCACCAACTATACTATAGGAAGAATCACCAAAATCAGGAAAATTGCAAGTTATGGGAGCTTCAGTCAACAGAACCATAGAACACCAAGATGCATAACCGTCTCAATGTTCAATAATGCCAGACAGACCTCAAAAGTTCCTTAAAAGTTATCTACGAGGTCCAATGTGAGTAGGCTCTTGGCATCTCACTCTAATCAATACTCATTCGCTGAGTAAAATGCCAATCCTGCTTATACATCCCATACCCTTATTGGAATGTTTAAATAAACAAAGCATCTTGTACAAGATCCGACTTGATTATTTACTCGGTTGGATTTTGCAAAACTAGTTAATGAATAGTAGACTTCTGTGTTCCTAGCATTGCTGCTCGTTTTCTGGAGTATCCTCTTAGATGTCCCGTCTTATGGCTCTGGAGATCAGATGCTATCTGACATGGATTTGCCTCTGTAAACAAGACCTTCTGAACTCAAAATGCTTCACCATCACACAAGAGAAGAGGGAGGCTGAGGAGTAGAAAGTATACTCTGAGATGCTTCTGAGGGAAAACCACTCAGGCAGAGTTTCATTGGCACACTTGATGAGAACAAAGAGTATGTAAAATGCAAAGAGGAACATTCCAAATCCATGGTCTTGCCAATCTTAATTAATCTAATGTTGAGAATAAAGATGACATCGATTATATATACTCTATCTGCCTAGAAACGTAAATATTGACCAAGGAAGTATATTTAGATACCATATAGATCAGTCATGATGGCACTTGAGGGGCCTGAAATTTAACTCAACTGCTGTAATTAAATGACTTCTTCTATGTATTATGGCCGCCAGGTCCAAGCACAAGGTCATGCCCAAGTGCTCAAAGCATAGTCTAGGCAAGCCTCTAGCGATAATATTAGTACTTGTTCTATTGTATATTGGCAACATATGTACATATTGTCATTTTATTATCAAGTGGTAGAATTAACTGCAGACAACACCAGCAATGTCTTGGATATAACACAAGCTCTTTCATTTCAAGAAGATACCTTGAAGTCCTCTCGATGTTTATTTATTAACTGTTCAAGCAAGAAAAGAAGTTAAGGGATTATTTTTCAACGAATTACTTCCCTTATTAAAAAAAGAGCCTGCTAAAAGAAGTAATATACTGAATGATTTGCAATGAATCTGAAAGCTGCTTAAGGAAAGTATCTGATTCTCATTCACCTAACCCTTGCTGATCTGATGTTTCAAGAAGCTTTTGACTCCCAATTTTCTTCTAGTTAGACTTCAGAAGCAGCTGTAGATTGCTAATTTGTGATACCGTGATATAATCAAGAATACACTAGAAGTGGAATCTACTTTGTAATTAAAAATTCAGTAAATTAATTAGAAGGATTCTGAAATTGCTGTAAAAAAAAGTAGAATGGTCTGATTCTGTGAAGTTAGGAATCTTGCCTTTTTTATGCTCTTTTTCCCACTGTTTAAGATAATGTTTTCTTCAAACTTCAGTTTTTTTTCCCTAATATATTGGGCTGCCCCAACTGTAACATAGCTTTGCTAAACAATTAATCTAATCATATATCTGAGAGCAATTAAAAATGTGATCTTTATGAAGGTGAAACCAATCTAATGGTACCTTAATGGCACCTTTTTAAGTTCAACTTCCCAAGTACAGTTTCTGATCCCTATCATGTTTTTAAGGTTCATGATTAAGTGGGAGAATCGCTTAGACCTTGCCCCTAAAAAAAGAAAAATGTATCAAAAAAGTCATAAATCTATTATATTGATATCAATTCAGTTATAAACATTTTAATTGGATCAATTTAATTTTAAACTTTTTTCATATTGGTTATGAATTCAGTCCATTCGATTAATTTAGGTCGGAAATCACTAATATGAACGCTGGCTATTTTATATGACGCGATTGTTAATAATTTTTAGATAATTTTTATTTTTATTTTTTTCCTTTCCCTTTTCTTTCTCTTTTTCTTTTTGGGCCATGGCTAACGAGGGTTGGCCCCATAGGGCGATGCCTAGGCAAGGGTGAGTGGTGGCGAGGGGCGACCTTGCCCTCGCCCAAGCATGGCCTGGCGAGGCCAACCCTTGCCATGGATGACCTACATTTGATTTGACTAGACCAAGAAAGTCGAATTAGTTTGGCGAGCAAAAAATCGATTTCAAATTTATAGCCTATTGAAATATATATACATTTATAGGTTTATCTTTACCTAAAATATTCAATTATTGGATTAGTGATTCTAGTATGGTATCAGAGCTAGTGCTATTATTTTCTTGTATATGCATCCACCTCCATTAGTCAAAATTTTATGTGTTGCTCTTAATTTGGCTTGCACATAAAAAAGGACATCATTTAACTATGGATTTTATATGTTCTTTGTTTTCACGTGACTTTAAAATTTAAATTTTGAGTTGGGAGGGTTTTTAGCACTGCCGCAAAATGATTAATGAGAGCTGTTCAAGAATCGTACTTGCAAGAGAAAACTGCTAATGTACAGATGCATAGAGTTTTACAGTTTCCTGAGGCTTCTGAAAGTTCAACACCAGTTGAATACCTGAGACATTGCACTTTTTCGTTGTCGCCGACGGGAATAGAAGAGTCTTGAACGGACAAGGACCATAATTCCGGGCGAAATATCATATGCAGGTCATGCCGTGCCTCTGTTCAATGTAGCAAGACGACAAAGAAAGAGGCAGAAGGAAAATAATAATGCTTATAATTTTGGCACGATACGTCTGTCTGTATTCTTACCATCTGCCAAGGACAGAAGCAAATCCCACATGTTTAGTTTTAGCAGAAAGGATCATTGCGAGATCTGCTTTTGGATGCTTTCTTAGATTTTAGGTTAAGGATGTCGATGATGTGGACTACGTGACATGTATAGGCGGCAGATAATTACTCAAAAAATACACATGATTGCTTTAACTTTCTTTACGTAGCTATGCTGTTGTATAGATTCTTGCGCATGATAAATCAAGCACAGACACGTATACGTGAATAATGCTTGACCTGCATGATTAGGTAATAGATGGAGCCTCCCTTTATCTTTCTTATTTTGGGGCAAGCAAATCTTGTTGTAGGTCTAGCTAGAAACTTCAACGCAGCTACCTTTTGTTTTTCTTTTTGTTCGCCTCAAAATTGGGATCAAAGGATCTATACTCTTCATGGGATGGCGCGCCTCCAAAGAGGTCCTCCCCACTCACAAAAAAAGAAAAGAAAAGTTGACTGACTTTTAAGTCCATGCCTATCTATTTTTCAGGAAGTTGGATGGATTGCATGTTGACATCCGAAAATTCAAGAAGATACGCTATGCACTTGCATCGTGATGAGCCTGTAGTGGCATGCTCATCGTATGACCATAGTTAATTATAGCCCAAATCGAAGATTCTGTATTGGACGTGGAACTCTTTTATCATGTTCAAAGAGGTCGGAGTCAATTGATTTTCGCATTTTTCAAAAAACGAACGGGTGCGAAAGTGCAATCATCAAAGGGTATGCTTGTCATTCCACACGGTGCTCCCCATTGGCTACAAGCACTTACAGGACTTCTATAAGAGAAGAAAAAGAGGCACCATGATTCCATGTCGACCCAAAACCCACAAAGCAAATAGGATTGCATCATTCCCTGCCCCAAGCGCAGCTTGCCTTTAGCTTGCCTTTAGCTTTGCGCCCAAAAACGAAACAATCGAGCAAAAGATGGATCAAAATGACAAGCTGATGAAAGTCCAGAATGTTCACAAAATCAACAGCAAGAGCAGCCACTTCCTCATAAGGGCTTTGAAATTTGTCATCTCAATCTCTCTGCTGTCCTTCGTTGTGTGTTATTCCTCAGGATACTCTCTCTTCCCTCACTCCTTCAACCTCTGCTTCTCCACGATGCTGTTTCGGATTTTCACTCGCACCCTCGAGAGGAAGTTCATGTTCCTCGTCTGCAACGGGATCTTAGCTTTTCTTGCCAAGAGCTCTTGCAGTTCTAGCAGCTCTTCGCCCTCTGGGTCTGATCTTGATGGCGATGATGAATTGTTCAGGAAAAAAGACAGGTCGGCTTTGGATGACTTACCTGAGGATAAGATCAAAGTTTCAGCTTCTGGATCATCAGAAGTTGAAGCTGTGACTGCTGAAGATGCCGCTACTAATGGGTATAACGAGTACCAGGTAAATAATCTGGTTCTTGCAGCTGGAGAAGAAGAGGGGGAGGAGGAGGACGAGAAACTTCAAGTTCAAGGAAAAGATACAGAGGAAGAAGATGAAGCTGAGCAACAGGAAGAGCAAATATTACAAGAAACTGAATTTGCTAATGCAGGAGCAGAAGAAGAAAATGAAACTTGGGTCGTGGAAGATGATGACAGACTCAGCAAACAAGAAGAAGAAGAAGAACTAGAAGAACGTGGCTACCTGGGGAAAGAACCAGAATCACCAGCAGTTGCTACAGAGAGTGAAGAGATGATGAGTACGGAGGAGTTGAATAAAAAGTTCGAGGAATTCATTAGGAAGATGAAAGAGGAGATCAGGATCGAAGCTAAAAGTCAGCTGATTGCAGTGTGATTGCAAGATAATCATGTACATAATGAGCCAACTAAGCGAATCCCATCAAGGGTTTGTCCCTTTTAGGGTGGATGGCGACGAAGCTCTCATGTTTATGACTTCTGTTTTCTTTCGAGGTCATCATGTTGTCTTTTTTTAGCACTGTTAGTCCTGTCCTAGATCAAATAGCAGCTAAGTTTAATGAACAAACTCTCGAGCCTTTCTTCTTCTACCTCCCTCAAATTATATCTATCTGCCTAGCTCTTGACGTTCAACAGCGACGAACAAATTTCTATGCATCTTCATCTTCTCTTTACAGCTCTTCAGCAAGAGTAGAATCCAAGGAAAAGGAAAGACCGATCACGTCGTAATCTATAAAAGGATAGTTTTGTGTTTTTGACATCATTTGTATTCGTAACTTTTAAATATTGCGGTCTAATAAACCCCCCAAAAAAGAGGATCAAGCCCGTAATCTTGGAGGTAGTCCTCTAATCATTCGTCGTTCCGTACTCTCGTTCTCTCTTCGCGTGAGACTTAGGGATTCATGGTGAGATAGGGACGAACGCGGAAATAGCGCGCACGTCAGTTGACTAGGGGCTGGAGTAACGTAGAAAATGCTAGAAAGAGGGAGACTCTCCTTGTCGTTGGACAATTAATTATTACTATGACAGAACTAAAGGGTCATGCTCTTTCGACGCGCTCACGAGTGATGTGATCATATGGGATGTAATGCCTCTACTCTACTGCAGCAAATGAAGCTTCCCGGTTCCTTTGCATCAGAAACAATGGAAGTACTAAATTATCAGTAAGAAAGAGATGATGACATTAAGGAACAAGATAATCATGGCCGTTTGATGACGGAAGGAGTAATGAAAAACGACGGCGATATCACAACTTTCTAGAAGTTGTTCACAAGTTTAGGCGGCATAGTCTCATCTTGTTGGATATATCGAACAAGCCATGAATTGGTATTTCTCACTCTAAAATTCTTCGAATTCATTAGAATGCATATGATTTCATAGTTTTAAAATAGATACCCCAAAATTACTAAGGGTTACCCCATGGCCACCCTTCTCACTTGTAAAGGGAAGATAGTAAGTTTGATTCTTCACATCATTGAGGGCTGGGGTTTAGACACGCAGGTGAGGGGTAGAAAGAGGTATAAGATAAGATCAGACAAAAAAAAAAAAAAAAGGATATCTCAAGACGTGTCTCAGAAAAGCTTTAGATTTGACTCTGAGATTATTAACTAAATTGAACTTTGGTGACTAATGGGCAATATCAAGTCATCTTTTACACAAGGACAAATCTACAGACCAGCGCTTCTCATTCTCATTTTGTGTGTTGGGGGGGGAGGATTTGCATATTTCCAATAGGTTTTACCAGTAGCTAGAAAGCGAAGGTCTCAATATCTCAGAACATATTACAAGAAATTTGTGCTATGATTAGTTATATGATTGCGCATCATTGAAAAACTTAAACAAAAGTTGCTTATTTTTTTGACAAGGGACTGCACCACGAAAGCCGCTATTATCTTTGAGCCTATATGTATTTTGCATTATGATAGTCCAAAGTTGACCATGCCAACTTCGTGCGACTCTTCAATTATTTAGTTTTCTTTCCATCGCATGCACATAAAAATGTTCTTAGAGGCAGACCAGAAGATGTGAGTGGTGAGGGAAAGGCGATTGAGACACAATATCTCAAACCCTTTTTATTAACAACACACTTTATAACTGCGCAAGACCCACCAAAGAGACTCTGAAATCTGAGCTTCGACCTCAATGATAACATGCTTTTTAGACAGACAAAGATGGCCTCAGTTAGACCGAGCAGAAGCGCAAAACCGACTCTTAGACAATCTTCCCAAGTGGTAGAAATTCCCTTTGCTTTTGCCACCCTTCCTCACGTGCTCTCCAGCGAAGGAGCTCCAAGTGTCGGCTCTCTGAAACGATGTGTGGCAATTATTGGGTGCATCAATCAATTCAAGCAGATGCAAGAGGAGAAAGTAGCATACCATGACTTGAGACCCTCTTGGTATCATTATCAATATCTTGTGGTCTACATGGTCTTTTCATAGAATGTCAAGCTACATAATGGGCACACTCAAGAATCCAATTATGTGTTTTTTTTTGGGGTTGGAACTTGAAAGCAATCATGTCTAAGAATGTAAGCACATAGAAAACCCTCTAGTGAAGAATTAGGGCACATCACAAAAAAATCGTAAAAATCACGAAGCAAAATCGACATGATCAGGATACTAAATAGTGTCCTCAAATCCATATGTAACTACCTTGATAAATCAATATAATGTAAGGACGGTTCTTCTTGATTTATGTTATGGGAGATTATATGGGATTGATGTTTAGTACCATCTTGAATCGGTGACAAAAGAAGCCGTAAAGTCTTGTACCGGTACTCAATTGAACTGAAAAGCTCAGTACTTTTTGGTTTTTCCTAAAACATAAATACACATGGCAATACTTTCCTCCAAAGAAGGACTATTTCATGTGCATCGACAGCAAATTGGAACAAGGAAAAAAGTTTAGGGCCATTTTACAGCACAACGAAACAAAAGGCGAGCCCCAAGAAGTGCCAAGATCTTAATGTGACAAGGAAAGGACATGTTCGTTCACTGAGAACCCCTGGTGAAGGAGACGTTCCTATCTCTCCTAGTACCGTGTTGTGAAAACCGACCATTCCTTGAGCTCCGTACACTTATGTGGCCTCAAGAACTCTGCTCATCATTTTCAAATTCTGTACCACTTCACCATATCCAAAAAATATCTGTTAAAATGGAGCGTGGTAGGCTTTAGACATGGGGCCATCTTGAGCGAGAGAGAGAGAGAGAGAGAGAGAGAGAAGAAGGTTCTTGTTGAACTGGAATCACGTCAAAAACAGGGACACATGACATCCAATAAAAAACAGAGTGGTCTAGAGACATCCAACAAGGGACGTAGAACTGATGAAACGCGAAGTGTTTTGGCTGTGTCTTGGAGTATAGACGATTCAGTAGTCCCAGTCATTTGTTCCAAAATCTCAATCTATCCTACACATGAAAGAACCATCTATCCCTATCCGTATGTGCAATGTGAACGTGGGGTCCTCGAAATTCAATCACCACAGCAGTATTTTTGTCTAGAGTTAAGCTGTATACACTCCAAAACCGTCTTCTAATCACAAACTATTAAGTAAAATGATCTCCTGATACGGTACAGGAGCATAAGATTTTTCTTTTTCCTTCGGCCGAAGCATCATACCATAGGTGACAAGTTTGTCATCCCGCACATTCTTCTGTTCATGTTCTCAGCCAAACGGCATAATGCCCGTGTTCCGTGCGTGCATAGGGTAAAGCTTGCATTGGGAAAGTGTTAACATAGCATGCACTGTGGTATAATAACTTTGACAGTTTAGGCTTTTACAAGTAGGAATGGTCCAACAATTACATAGAACAGAACCAGGGGACTTTTACAAATGGGAGGCATCAGCAATGGGTCTCTCTCTCTGTCTCTCTCTCTCTCTCTATCTGCAGGAGACTTGAACCTGAATCAACAATAGTATGTGTAGAAAATTCTAGCCTCGGGCCAAAAATTTTACTCAGCTGGAGAAAGGACGGTGGACATGATAGGATTCGAGCTCCCGATTTGATGTGGGGATTGTCTAGATATATTTTCATCTTTTGCTTTTTGCTTAATCAAACTTTTTGCTTTTTGCTTAATCAAATTTTCACAACAGATGCACATTTTTTAAAACAAAAGCATTTGAAATTTTGGCAATGTATAAATGTTGACGCGTGAATTCATATATAGTTTTTTCACAAATATTTTAAATTTGGATATTTTTTTTGTAATTTTAACAAAAAATAATTTTACTTAATCCTAAACAAACAAGTCCTTATTTTCCTTGTATTAAGGATTTTAATTTTTAGATTATTATCTTGGAGATACAGGTAAATTTCAATTTTATTTTTATTCCTTAAAATTGATTAGATTCAACGTAACATTTAAATGAAACATTCACGAGATTTCTTAACTTTATTAAATAGTTTCCGGTTGAATTTGATTTAATTTTGACAAAAAAAATTGATCTTGCTTAATCCTAAACAACAAGTCCTTAACGTTTGATTGTTAAGCAATTTACATTGGTCCCTTCTTTTATTGTAAACAGCTTATACCTTTGAATTAATAAATTAGCGAGATTTTATCTCTGGTGCGCTTTGTGTGTGTACTTCACTGTTTTGCATCAGGAGAAGATTGAAGTCTCCCAGCCTTAGCAATGAAGAACGGAAGCTAATGCAAATTAAACATTTACACTTCCATTCACCCGAAAAAAGGAGAAAGATATTATGCCATCCATTTGAAACAATCCATATACATGAGATGTCATGAAGATATTTCATGTCTTCCCAGCATGTCATAACATTGACTGCCAAGCCAAAAGAAATGCAATCAAAATTTGCCACCACATAGACAAAGAAGAATGAAGCTTTTTCATTAAGAAATTCATCTGCATTGGTGAAATGCAGCTAATCTACTTCAGTTATTTTTTTGCATACAAATTGTACAAAGAGTACCTTGTGCCTATGTCCACATCCTCGGTTCTTTATCTTCAGCTTCAAGAGTGATTCGCTTGGAGCCACCAATGGGCGATTGCAGAGTGATGAATTCTATATCAAGTCCCTGCATGTACAGTCCACTCCCTCTCGTGCTCTCGAACATGGAAACAGAGTAAAAGATGTTCACTTCTCTTCACATTTCAGACCATTTTCAATCATCTGCTCAATCCTTAATGTGAAAAATGCAAGAAGCTCAGGCACTTGCAAGTGCAACAAGCACCATCAGAAAGATCATCCAGTTGGAGAAAGTGTCAAATCCACTGCGACACCATCGGTCTCTGGCATGCTCCTAACTTCTTCAAGGATCCTTTTGACTTCTTTCATTAATTCCCTGCGTACATAATTGATACGCCCCCTTGTAAGTGATGATTCTGTGAACAGTGACTCACTGAGGGACTGATATTCTCGAAACCATTCATTGTTGCTATCTTGAGGAGCAGGTTCATCATAACATGTTATAGAGCTTTCTCGGCGCCATCTAGTAATGAAGTATTTACCAGGAAGTTGAAAGTAATTCTTTCTAATAAAAACAGAAAGGGCATGTCTGCATAAAATCCCTGAAGATTCAAATTCCTTACATGAGCAGTGAATTTGCTCTTCTTGTGGTATCCACATGACAAGACAGTCGCCATCCATCTTCTTATAATGGCGTAAAAGGTAGGAACCATCGGCCAATTCAGACATGGAATATTGCATGGCCAGCACAAGTTCATTTTGCAAAGCATTGAATGCAAAAGGTGTTAGAATGCTTGATGCATGCTCTTCCATTGGAATGCATGCTTTGGAAGGCATACACTGCATTTCAAGGTGTGACTGGTTTTGGAAATTAGCTGATATTCCTACCTGAAAAAAGCCCAAAAACTACATCAAGACGGGAAGAAAAGGAAATCAAATGGAATATAAGGTCACAGAGTGGAAAAAACCTTCAACTGCTATACCTGGTCAAAAAAACTTCGCAAGCATGCATTTGGGCTGAAGATTCCTTTCAGGAATGACTCTACAGATCTAAAAAATGCAACAGTTGTCATTCGAGCAAGAAAGTGACCCCTCGTATAGCACAAAGCCCAAGAAGTCCGAATTGAATAAAGTAAAGCAATGTGTTTATCTGAACCCAGTCCAAACCGAGAAACCATTTCATTCCATCGTAACTCAAAGTCTTCTGTATTCTCTACACAATGCAATGCATCAAACTCAGATCTGAATTCTGCATATTGACATCCAAGTGGAACAGAGAACCAACTTGATACCTTGGGCGAAATATTCCATATGCAGGTAATGTGTTTCGTGTTTGGTAGTTCGCCCCTAACTGCATCTCTGAGCCCTGGGTCTAGATCAGTTAAGATTGTCTGGGGACTTCTTCCTCTCATAAACTGGACAAAACTCTGTATCCATGGAGATAAACATCATCTATGAGGAAATGTAGAGAACAAGATATGGATCTATCTAGAGGGACAGAGAGATAAACCTGTAAAGCCCAGGCAAATGATCGTGGCGCCTCGTCCTGCAACAGAACACATCCGAAAATGATCATTCTGCCATTGCTGTCAATGCCAAACCACGCCCCAAACAACATACCATAAGTGATTGATCGGTATGATGTGTCAAAATGCACCACATCACCGAACATGGTATATGCATTAACTGAATCGCCATATGACCAAGCAATGTGCTCAAGTTTGTCATTGTCATCCACGCTACAATCAAAACAGAAGCCTTCATCTGCCTCCTTCGAGGCCTTGCAGGCCTCAAGAAGTTCCATTATATCGTTTTCTCTCTTCTCATTGAGCAAAGCATCATTCTCTTGAACAACTTTCTTCCTGTTCTGAATAAAATTCCTAACATCCCTCTCCAAGAATGGCAATTGTCCACCTTGAATCCCCTTTTCTAATTCCAAGACCTTCACTATGCGATGAATCGGAAACCCAGCTTTAGATAGCAAAAGTATCCGCTCTTGATCAGCTTCATGAATCTTTCTGTAAGCGGGCAAGAGACGAACCTGGTCATCTTCCAGCAGCTCATGATTGTGAACATTACTGAATTGCACAACACACCACTGCGAAATGCCTTCCACAACCTCCTTCGACAAGTACATCTTCGCATCACAGCCGCACCGGACAGATTTCCGATCCCTATGGTGCTCCCCACTAGGCTTCTTCCTCACAGGTGCAAACCCAGACCGATAACAAACAAAGTCGCGCTTGTATATACCCAACTGAGGGCTCAATCTCGAGCGCTCTTTCCTAATGGAGAAACCATTCTTCCTCGCAAAGTTGCCATAGTACTCGAATGCATCATCATCGCTCTTGAACACCATCCCCACATACGGGACTACCATAGCCTCGGCCGACGCCGCTTTTGCCTTCGCTAACTGGGAAGCAAGTGCGGTCTCTTCATTATCGCCTTCATACGCAACAAAGCATTTCCAATCCCCACACGGGCATTGCTGCCGCTGTATCCATATGTTCTTTGATGACAATGATGTCATAATAAAAAACTATTGAACACTAGCTCTACCCAGCTCTCAACACAGAAAATCAATACCCAAGTGATCCAAGAAGCAGCGAATATCAATCCTACATGTCGAAGTCGTCAAAAGCTACAAGCGGCGGTATGATGGTATAAACCTGTCAAGATCAGTTCTTTTTTTCAACCCTTTTCCTTAGAACAACAAACTAACCTGTAGCGGAACCTGTAAGGGAAAAAGGACTTCGAGCTAAGCTGAAAATGGCTGCCCTCTTTTGAGCAGTGAAATTGATATATGAACAAACGGGATATGCTAAGAGATTATAAAAACTAGAGAATTAGAAGTAGAAGTGAAACCCTAGCTGCTCTGTCTGCTGCTTGCTTCTTCACCAGCCTCATTTTCTCCTCTCTTCTTCTCTCTCCAAGATTCCCTACTTGATCAGAGGATTTTCTTTCGTTTTCCGGGAAAAAAAGAAGAAGAAGGAAGGAAAGACCAACCCGTGAAATTCAGTTGGGCCCTTTGCAGCCAAGAAAGGCCGAATAAGACAATGTTTGGGACTCGCCCTTGGGCCCAAATTGCCATTTTTCAGATTTCGCAGGTCGAAAGGCAGGATCTTTTCATCATTCTGCAGTTGAATTTTTCAATTCCACATCAAGGAATTCTTCGTCTCCTCCCAAGACGTGCCTGAAAGGACGCTTCCCTTCACCGGAGTTCACGTGTGCATTAATGCCGGAACGCAGTTCGATAATGGGTGCGTGCAAACAACAACGGGCGTACCTCTCCAAGCTTCCTCTTTCGGAAAGTTCGGATCTTGCGGTCCTTTTGTATTGCTTGATGGGGACCATGCAATCTTTTGGGAAGCCATTTTCTCTTTTCTGAGCTCGCTTTCTCTCAGGTGAATTGCACAAAACCATTTGTCAGCTCCAAGACGTGGGCATTGCATATGAGGCTTTGCCATGAATCTCCCATGTTTTCTTGTTTTATGTGGATCTTGTTTGAGCCTCCCTTATGATCATCTGACCTTTTCGGGGATGCGTTGCCGATTAATTAGTGCTTAAAGAGATCGTGAATCCCTTCTTATTTGTGATTGCATATGGGTCCCTCAAAGAAGAGATTCATTTATGAATGGATGAGTTTTGTTTAGGCCAGGCCTTATCGACATTGCTTAAATCCATTCATTTACATGCTTGGTTGTGTTCCATCTGCATTATTGTCTTTGCTAGTACGGATTGGCCGACGTTGATTGAAATTGTCCTGGGTCTTGATAAAAAAGGCAATGTCTAAAGGGAAACGAAGTCTCTCTGTTGTCACAATTTATAAGCCTGACATCTGTTTCATGAACTCAAAAGAGAATCACCAGTTTTAAGGTTATAAGGGAGTGAAAGCTGCAAAATTTTCACCTTTCACTCTGCATCACAGAGAGTGACTAGACCTTGAACACGGTGAGGGAACTTGAGCTCATGGCAAAGTTTGAACACATGCACTCCCAGACGGTAAACAAGACAGACAGAAACTTCATGGAATGTCCCTTGACCGATTGCTTAATGCTCCAAAAATGCAGGTTGCTTAAAGAGGACGAATTTACAGCATTTGATATGGCCTATGATGATACCAGAGAATCTTTGATTGGGAATTCAGATGATGCACCGAATCATCCCAAGGACAAGAGCAATGCAGTCCCAAGAAGAAGGCACAGCCGAAATTCTCCTTCAGCTGATAATTTCCCCGAGCAGAATGGCACTGAACCTCATCTTCTTCAGTCTACAAAAGGACCCACATTTAGAAGAATCCTAGAAGTTTTGGCTACATACCTCGGTGTGGGAAGCTTTTGCTTCTTTCTTCTGGGGAACCAAATCTCGGGCAAGAAGACGAATGGTCTACTTGATGCCCTTTACTTTTGCGTCGTCACCATGACTACTGTGGGATATGGAGATCTTGTCCCAAGTAGCACATCGGCGAAACTTCTTGCCTCAACATATGTTTTCGCAGGAATGGCTCTTGGTGGACTGATCCTAAGCAAAGCAGCCGATTACATTCTCGAGAAGCATGAAGTTATTTTAGTAAGAGCTATGCACATCAATGAAAAGGTTGGTCTGGCAGAAATCCTAAAGGAGATGGAAGCTCACAACATCAGATATAGATTTCTCACTTCCCTTGTTCTTCTTGTGATCCTTACTGTACTTGGAACCGTGTTTTTGTCAGTCGTTGAGAACTTTAAATTTGTTGATGCTTTCTATTGTGTTTGCGCCACTATTACTACTCTGGGCTATGGAGATGAAAGTTTCTTGACCACCGGTGGCAGAATTTTCACCGTGTTTTGGATACTGGCTAGTACCATTTGTGTGGCTCAGTTTTTTTTTCTACCTTACTGAAATGTACACAGAAAGGAGGCAAAGATCATTTGTAAAATGGGTTCTCACACGAAATATTACGTGCTCGGATTAGAGGCAGCGGATCTTGATCATGACAATGTTGTCAGGTAAATTTTAATCATCTACTACAAATTCAATTGTGCAAATAACTAATTTGAGCAAATGTCTGAGTTTCTGGCTGGCGCTTTCCTTTTGCAGCGCTGCGGAGTTTGTTGTATACAAGATACAGGAAATGGGAAAGATCAGCCAGGAAGATGTAACGGCTATCTTAGAAAGGTTCTGGAACCTTGATGTCCATCACTCTGGAACTTTGACAACATCTGATTTAGCTCAGGCCTGAAATTAGGGGGTTTTGCTGCTTGTTTCGGAGGATTATACAGACATACTTTAGTCTTGTATCACTCACACGTGCCGCTGTTATTTGCTGATAATGCTGAATTTTTTCTGTTAGCTCCAACCATGAGTGAATCACTTGAAAAAAGTAATTCCAAAATGTGGAACTCATGTATCCCTGCCTGAATCGTTGCATCTAGGAGCAGATGCTAGACCGTCATGCTGCAATTTGCCAAGTACTATTAGTCAGATGGTATGCGACATCAGCTTCACAAAATTGTTGAATTTCATCGTTGATCTTTTGCAGTCTCACTTTCACAAGACAGAATTCGCTACCTTTGTCCATTGATGAATTTAATTTCCTAAATCTACCTGAACAGCACGATCATAGCCATCATGCAAACGGACTTGATTATGTTCTGTAGTTTTGAATCATCTGTGAAGTCATTGTATATAAATTCAAGAATGACCATATTCTTTAAGTTCATGTCGATTGGCTTAGACGTTGAAGGAGGATGACTCCAACAAATCCTTCTCATTTTAGTAAGATGATTCGCTAAGTTATCAATGAAGGTTCCTTCATTTAATTTGAGATACTTTATATGTTCAAACCTTCTAATCTCTTCAGTTGTTTTAGCGTCTTAAGGATAACTACTAAGGTTTTCCCTATTGGTCACTCTTCTCAGATGAAGTTATTTTGCCAATGTTTCTTAGTCCTGCATGCATGCTGATTTCAAAAAATCACTATTTTTGCAACTCAATTAAGCCATTGGTTCTTGATGATTCTGCTTAAACATCTTCAAGGAAATAATAACACTTTCCAAAATGAGGAGAGAGTTGATTAAAGATGACCTCGGCAATAGTCATCTTATCAATACCCCCATGTCATGAATTTGGGAAAAATTGTTCAAAAAATCCTAAACCTATTGTACTTTGGCCAATTAAGTAATAAATCTTTCAATTTTGCCAATTTAGTTTTAAACATTTTTATTTCTTGCCTTTTGAGTCAATTTAGCCAATTTTGGTTGGAATTCACTGACGTAGACGTCAATCGCGTCAAGTAGCACAATTAGCGTTGACGTGGATAATTATTATTGTTACTATAATTATTTATTTCTTTTGATAACCGAGGACTCCACCATGGGCCTCTTGTGCCCGGACGGCACCGAAGGGCCGGACCCTTATACCTCGGGGGAGACTAGCATAGAACCCTACCACCATGGCCCCCCACTTAAGACGTGTTAGCAGTTGTGGAGTTTCGACCCTGGGACCTCTGCAATGAGGTGTCCATAGCCGAACCGACTCAGTTGCCCACCGGTGGGTGATAATTATTAATAATATTTTATTTTGAATTTTTTTACGATTTTTTTTCTTTTTTCTCTTTATTTTTTTCCCACTTTCTTCTTCCTTTGCTTGTGGTCGGCCACTAGCCAGAGGTGATGGCTGGCCACTAGCCATGGCTGGGTTGACCAGCCTTGCTTGCCTCAGGCAAGGTGTGGGCGGGCAAGGGCAAGCCTCGTCAAGGCAACACTTGGCGAAGGTTGGCCTCACCCACGCCGGATTTGGCGAGGTTGGCCCTTAGCCAGGCTAGGGCAACCTCGTCGGGTGAAGGGAACACCGAGCGAGCTCGCCTTGGCCTGAGCTAGGGCCGTCCTCCCCTAGTCCGAATGATGGTCGGGCTTGCTCGGCGTCACCCTTGACTATCGCTTGGGTGGAGGCGACGCTCGGTGAGGTTGCCTTGGCCTAGGCAAGGGTCGTCTTTGCCTGGTTTGGGCGATGCTTGGGCTTGCTCGGCCTAGGCGAGGTCAACCTTCAACAGGCCTCACTTGGATGAGGGCTCCCTTCGTCGAGGCTCACCCTCGCCCAGATGGGTGTTGCCCTTGCTCGGCCGAGCCTCGCTTGTGGTGGGCGAGGCTAGCCTAGTGTCCATGGCTGGTGGTGGGTCAACGCTTGTGGCCAGCCACTAGCGAAAGGAAGGAAAATGGAAAAGAAAGAAAGAGGAAAAAAAAACAAAAACAAAAAAGAAAAACGAAAAATGTATAAAAAATTTCAAAAATATATATATTTTTTAAATTATCGACATTAGCACTGATCATGCCACATGGCATTGCCATCACTCACATTAGCAAATTCTGGTAAAAATTGACAAAATAGACTAAATTGGTAAGAAAGTGAAAATGTTTAGTATTAAATTAGTAAAATTAAAAAATTTAGGACTAAATTAGCAAAAGTGCAATAGGTTTAGGCATTTTTGGATAATTTTCGCCATTAATTTGAATGAGTCGCACGCCATTGGAGTGGACATCTAACAATTCGTTTATTGCTAAAACTCGATCATAAATTCCAACTAAATGTTCCATCACCTATCTATTCCTTGGTTTCGACCTTTCCACGACCTTCTCGACTCCCAGTTTGATCGGTTCTTTGTGGTTGACAAAATGGAAAGCCATTTTAGTTGGGAGGAGGAGGGAGGGGGGAGGGAAATTAGCTAAAAGTGATGTTACTCAAGCACCCTGTAAACTACATAGAAATAGGATAAACTATAGGACCTTAGCAATTTATATGATTGTCTAAAGGAGCGAATTATAACTATTTTGACCATAAATTGATTCATAGAAGAGAAATAGATTTTTCTATTTCTATTTCTAGATCAGTTTTTGAGTAAAAAATTGTATTTTATAACGACGCAAAATTTCTATTCCCGGAATAGATTTTCGTTTGACAATAACATAAAATTTCTCCTTCTCGGGGGGCGACCGATGGATGACGGTGGCGGCCGATGGCGATTGATGGTGACCAATGACAACGGACGGCGACGGCAGACAGTGAGTGGGTGGCCGACTAGTAGAGATGACAAGTAATGAAGAGAGTTTTTATTTTTCATTTTTGTTCCAGAAATAGAAAAGCAAAAAAATTTTACTTGTCATTTATGTTCTAAACCTATTTTTGGAATAAAAATTTGTTCCAGAAATTTAAAAAATGAAATTGCATCACCAAATAGATTTCTCTTCTAAAAACAAGTTTGAAATAGAAAAATTGTTCTTGGAATAGAAATTGCGTATTGCCATGAGCGCGACAAAATTTCTATAATAGAAATCACTTTATGGCAAGAAATTGATTTTTCAATTTCTATTCCCTAAACGAGTTTCTGAGTAAAGAAACGCGTTTGATAACGACTCAAAATTTTTATATATGGAGAAGTGATGTTACTCAAGCACCCTGTAAACTACTGAGCAACATGATAAACTATAGGACCTTAGTAATATATATGATCGTCTAAGGACGTGAATCATAACCATTTTGACCAAAAATTGATTTCTAGAAGAGAAATAAATTTTTTTGTTTCAATTTTTGGATAAGTTTTTGAATAAAAATTTGTGTTTACGCAAAATTTCTATTACTGGAATAGAATTTCATTTGATGACGACACAAAATTTCTCCTTTTCATGGGGTGACCGGTGGAGAATGGTGGTGGCAATCGATGGTGACCAACGGCGGCGGCAAACGGTGATTGGGTAGCCGACTAGTAGAGAGGACAAGTAATGATAAGAGTTTTTATTTCTCATTTCTATTTCAGAAATAGAGAAAAAAATCTTTTACTTCTCATTTATGTTCTAAACCTATTTCTCGAATAAAAATTTGTTCTAGAATTTAAAAATGAAATTGCGTCACTAAAAGGATTTCTCTTCCAAAAATAAGTTTGGAATAGAAAAATTGTTCATGGAATAGAAATTCGACAAAATTTCTAGAAAAATCACTTTCTAGTTAGAAAATGATTTCTCAATTTATATTCCATAGACAAGTTTTTGAGTAAAGAAACACATTTGATAACGATTCAAAATTTTTATTTATGAAACATAAATTCGTTTAATAACAAAATAAAATTTCTATTTTTAGGGGAGGCAGCGTCAGGCGTCTAGCGGTGGGCAGCAAGCATTTGGTGACGAGTGGCCGGCAGTGGGTGTCTGATGTCCCAAGGTGGCAAGTGGTGACGAGAGTGAATGATTATAAGAGTTTTCATTTCCGACTTTTGTTCCAGGAACATAAGAGTTAGAATTTTAGTTTATGATTTCTACTTCAAATCTATTTCTGGAATAAAAATATATTCTAGAAATAGAAAAATAAAATTGCGTTATCAAACAGATCTCTGTTCCAAACCTATTCTAGGGAATAGAAAAATAAAAAAAAAAAACATAAATTTTGCCATGCGCATCCTTGAACAATCAAGTCACTCCAAAATATAAGTTTTGTACACTTGGCAATGGTCATGTCCTAGAATTTGATTTGATTCCAATATGAGATTAGCATTCTTGGGATTATATTTATAACGTAGATGTACATATCTTCGAGTTACAACTATAAAAGTTAACATGGAGTATTCAAGTGGAGAAATGTCTAGAATATTGAAAGATTAAATGATCAGATGAGAATTTGCATCACACTTCATTAACCCATTCCTTTTCCTCCCACTGCCCACAATAAATATCAGTATAGCTCCATCGCTATCAATATCATTATTCCCCCCATTCCAGTTTTTGATAAACATAACATCAATTCATCAATTAGTTTATTATAATAAAAGTTCCATCTCAATCAGAGTGGAAATTTTAACATCTATGATTACGTGTTAAAGAAAATTGAGGAAACAAGGATCTTCGAAAGCAGCTACCTCACCTTTTCTACTTGTTCACTTTTGTTAGAATATTTAAATAATAAATCACACACTTAGTAAACAGATAAAGCTTTTAACATAGTTAGTAATGATTTCACAAAATCTTACAAGGTGTCAGAACTGAGAATCTTGAGTTCAAATTTTTTCACATCTTGTTTGCCTCATCAATTAAATGTTTCCACGTTTAGTATTTAGAAAAAAACTTAAGTGCGACTGCGAGGGGTTCGTTTTTACCCAAAGGAAAAAGCAAGAAAACGTAAACCCGCGAAATTTAGTTGGGCCCTTTTCAGTCAAGAAAGGCCAATGAGATAATGTTCGGGACTCGCACTTGGGCCCAAATTGCCATTTTCAGATTCACAGTCCAGAGGCAGGTTCTTTTCGTCATTTGGTAATGGAATTTTCAGTCCCCCATCAAGGAATTCATTCTTTTCCAAGCATCCTAGAAGGATGCTTTACACGGGTGTACTAATCCGGGAGCACAGTTCAATAATGGGGTGCGTGGAAACAACGGGCGTAGCTCCTCAGCTTCCTCCGTGGGAAAGTTTGGACCTTGCGGTCCTTTTATGATGGGGGCAATGCAAATCTTTTTGTGAAGCCATTTTCTCTTCCATGCGCTCGCTTTGTCAGGTAAATTAGACAAAGCCAACTGCTTCATTTTCAGCTCCAAGACGTAAACATGCATGTCGTGGTTTCTTGTTTTCCTCATGATCATCTGACTTTTCAGGAATGTGTTGCAGATTAATCAGTGTTTAAAAAGATCATAAATCTCTTCATTTGTGTGACTGCATGTGTCTCACTTCAAAGTAGAGATCCATTCGTTAATGGATGAAATTTTGTTTAGTCGAGGCTTTATTGGCATTGTTTAATCTATTCATTTAAAGTGCGTTTAGTAACGATTCTGTTCAAAAATGTTTCCAGGGAAAAAAAAAAAAAAAAAACTATTTCTCGTTAGGGAACAATTTTTGAACAGAAGAATGCGTTTGGTAAACTTGTTCCTAGAATAGAAAAGAACGAAACACGTTTGGTAAATTTATGTTCTTTTTTGTCTCTTTTAATTTTTTAAATATTTTTATTATATTTTTCTTTCTTTTGGCCGATTGCCGGCCGGCCATGGTCGGCGATCGGCCGACGAGGGCTGGTGGCCTCATCTAGCCATGGCAAGGCTTGCCGGCCCGGCGAGGCCAAGCCTTGCCGTGGTTGGGCGAGGCTAGGCCTCGCCTTGGCCGGGCGAGCTCGCCTAGCCACCGACGAGGCCGAGCCTCGTTGGATTTGGGCAAGCCCGAGCTCACCCGGCTAAGACGAGGCCGAGCGTTGTCGGCGGCGCGAGGTCGGCCTCGCCTTGGCCGGGCGAGCTTGGGCTCGTCGATCTAGGCGAGCCGAGCTCGCCCGGCCAAGGCGAGCCTCGCCGGGGCCGGCGGCCGACGCTCGGCCTCGTTGGGGGCCGTGTGACGCTCCCGTAAGGTCGCCCGGCCCTCGACGGCCTGGGTCGTCGGTCATGGCCGAGGCCGGCAACCGGCCAAAGAAAAAAGAAGAAGAAAAGAAAGAAGAGAGAGAAAATTTGTTTCTTCAAAATGTTCAAACAAGAAATAAGTTTTTCTTTGTTGTTTACATTCCAAATTTGTTCCTGGGAACAAAAAAATAGATTTAGAATAAAAATGCAAATAAACGCGTTTTCGTTCTTTTTAGTTCTCGGGAACAAAAAAACAAGATTTGTGTTCATAAACAGAAAAAAACACAAACAAACACCCCCTTACATGCTTGGCTGTGTTTCATCTGCAATATTTTCTACACTAGTACGTATTGGTCAACATTGATTGAAATTGTCCTTGGTCTTGATAGAAAAAGAAAAAGCAATGTCTTGAGGGAAACAAAGTCTCTCTATTATCACAATGAACAAGCCTGAGATTTGTTTCAAAATCAAAGAGAATTGCAGTTTAAGGTTATTTGGGAGTGAACGGTACAGGGAACTTGAGCTCATGGCGAAGTTTGAACACCACCGGACGGTAAATAAGACAACAGAAAATTCATGGAATGTCCCTTAACTGATTGTTGAATGCTCAAAAAATGCAGGCTGCTTAAAGAGGACGAATCTGCAGCATTGGCTATGGCCGATGATGATACCAGAGAATCCTCGATTGGGAATTCAGTTGACGCTTTGAATCATCCTGCGGACAATGGCAATGCAGTTCAAAGAAGAAGACACCGCCGCAATTTGCCTTCAGTGGATAGTTTCCCTGAGCTGAATGGCACCGAAGCTCATCTTCCCGAGTCTACTAAAGAACCCACATTTACGAAAATCCTCATAATTTTGGCTGCATACCTTGGTGTAGGAAGCTTTTGTTTCTTTCTCCTGAGGAACCAAATCTCAGGCAAGAAGACGAATGGTCTACTCGATGCCCTTTACTTTTGTGTTGTTACCATGACTACTGTGGGATATGGAGATCTCGTCCCAAGTAGCACATTGGCGAAGCTTCTAGCCTCGACATATGTTTTCGCAGGAATGGCTCTTAATGGGCTGATCCTAGGCAAAGCGGCCGATTATATTCTTGAAAAGCAGCAAGTTCTTTTAGTAAGAGCTATGCACATGAATGAAAGGGTTGGTCAGGCCGAAATCTCGGTCAAATCCCACAAAATCAGATATAATTTTCTCACTTCCCTCGTTCTTGTCATGGTCCTTACTGTACTTGGAACTGTGTTTTTGTCGGTCCTCGAGAAATTTAAATTTTTCGATGCTTTCTATTGTGTTAGCGTGACTATTAGTACTCTGGGCTATGGAGATAAAAGTTTTTTGACCACCGGTGGCAGAATCTTTGCCGTGTTTTGGATTCTGGCTAGTACCATTTGTGTGGCTCGGTCTTTTTTCTACCTAGCTGAACTGTACACAGAAAGCAGGCAACGATCATTCATAAAATGGGTTCTGACACGAAATATTACGAGGTCGGATTTAGAGAAAGCAGATCTTGATCGTGACAAAGTTGTCAGGTAAATTTTAATCACATTCTACCAATTTAATTATGCAAATAAACTAATTTGAGCAAATGTCTGAGCTTCCTGCTGGCGCTTTCTTTTTGCAGCACTGCAGAGTTTGTCGTATACAAGATACAGGAAATGGGAAAGATCAGCCAGGAAGATGTTACGGCTATCTTGGAAAGTTTCCGGAATCTTGATGTCGATCACTCTGGAGCTTTGACAGCATCTGATTTAGTTCAGGCCGGAAATTAGGGGGTTTTGCTGCTTGTTTCGATGGGTTATACTTACATTAGTCTTGTATCACTGATATGCACCGTCGTTACTTGCTGATAATGCTGAAGTTTTTTCTGCTAGCTCCAATCATTGGTGAATGTCTCCCAAAATGACTCATGTATCAGTGCCTAAATCGTTGCATCTAGCTTTAGATGCTAGATCGTCATGCTGTAATTTGCCAAGTACTATTAGTCAGATGGATTGCAACATCAGCTTCACAAAATTGTTGAATTTCATCATCTGTTGCAGTCTCACTTTTATCTGACAGAATTCGCTACCAAGGTGGGTGTAACAAATTTTGCAGTTTGCCAACTGAAATGTTTTGTCTGTTGATGATTTTAGGTTCCTAAATCTATCTGAATAGCATGTCATAGCTATCATGCAAACAGACTTAATTATGTTCCATAGTTTTGAATCATCTGTGAAGCTGTTGTGTATAAATTCAAGAATGACCATATTTTTTAACAGCATATCCATTGGCTTAGATGTTGGAGGAGGATGACTCCAACAAATCCATCTTAACTCGGTAACATGATTCGCTAAGTTATCAACAAAGGATCCTTCTTTTAATTTAAGGTACCTTAGATGTTCAAACTTTTCAATCTCTTTAGTTTCAATAGTGTCCTTAGGATAACTTTTGCGTAGATCAAGCCTCAATGCTTGAACATTTCTCTTCATCTGCAAATGAGAGCAAGAAATGAGTAGAATTCAGTGTTGATGAGAGCACCGCCACCCTCTCTCCATTCTGCAGATATTTCTCTCTTGGCCTAGATAATTCTGGAATAATATAGTCCTTTCTTCATCCAAGCAAGTTGTAGCATAATAATTACTGTCAGAGATATTTGTATTGGAATTGTCTGGAGAGATGGGAAAGCCGGTCATTTGCACCCCATAAATAGGAGTGCCTCCTCCGTTTGTATTTCCATATCTTACTTTGCTACTTAGATTCATTGAATTTTTCTGATGAAATAATTTCTCTTTCCAAGATCTTTGATTTGATTGCGCATTCAAGACCGATTGTTCTCCTCAATCTTTACCAAAGACATGCTAACGAGGACATCGATTCCAATATTAGGGGAAAACTTACAATGTTCCCACATGTAAATTGCTTTTATCTTATCCTCACCAAAAAAAAATGCACACGATATCAAGCAAGATTTGTTGTTGCCCGAAAGTTAAGGCATCATAACTAATCTTCAACTTTGGAAAAACATTTCGTGTGGTGCCTTTCGTAACTTGTCCAATATTTCTTTTCATAGTTTGCTTGTTTTGTGGTAGAGGAACGAATCGGTTACTTCAAGAGCCAATGAAAATCTCTTAGTAGCAAATGCGATTTTTCTTGAAAGATCATTGTAATTATCTATAGGAGAGTCTATTAAATGTGTGCCTCTTGAAAAGTCCAAGCGCATGATTGGTACTCATCACCTCCATTGCATAATTTAAAATTTGATACTTTAGATTATTGATGCACAAAACGTCTTTATTTCTAGTTATAATTAATATTCTAAATCCTGAATACAAAATACTCTTTTCACCTAATTTCTCCACTGACTTGCTGTTATCAACATGACAACATCATCAGCTACAATGAGGACTTTCTTACTACAAAGTGCTTCTCCAATCCTCTTATAATCAATTTTGTCAATGCTCCTTATTCTTTCATGAATGTTGATCTCGGATGATGACTTTCTTTCCAACTCAACTAAACCATCAATTCTTGACAATTTCACTTGAACATCTACAAGAAAACAACAACACTTTCCAAAATGAGAAGAGAGTTGATTAAAGACGACCCTGGCAAGAGTCATCTTGCTGATACCCCACATGCCATAAATTTGAATGAATTGCACTTTGCCAGAGTTGACATCTACAATTCTCTTATTGCTACAACTCGATCATAAATTTCAACTAAATGTTCAGTCACTAATTTATTCCTTGATTTCAACCTTTCCACGATCTTGATGACTACTAATTTGATCAATTCGCTGTGGTTGACACAATGGAAAACCATTTTAGTGGGGGGAAACTGGAAAATCATGATTAACTAGCTAGAAGTGATGTTATTCAAGCACCCTGTAAGTTACATAGCAATCGGATAAACAATAGGACCTTAACAATTTTTATGTGATCGTCTAAGAGTCCATATTGGACAATCACATCACTCCAAAACATACGTTTTATGCACTTGCCAATGGTGGTCATGTCCCGAAAATTGACTTGATAGCAATATGATAAACGTAATGTCGATTTATCAGTTAGTTTACTATAATAAAAGTCTCATCTAAATCAAACCACAAATTTTACATCTTTGGTTGAGTGTTAAGGAAAATCGGGAAAACAAGCATCTTTGAAAGTAGCTAGCTTACCCTTTGTACTTCTTCACTTCCAATCCTGTTATCACATCGGCACCATGAGAGCCTCTCTCTCCACGCGTCCACTTTCTCATCACTAAACTTCTTCTCACCCTCCAAATCAAGAGTATCGCATTGTGATATAGTAGAGTTTCGGTTTAATATCATCAGGTTCCACGTCGAAGAAAATAGATAGGATGGAGAATTTCCTTTCGTTTTCTTGGGAAAAAAAAAGAAAACGCAAACCCGTGAAATTCAGTTGGGCCCTTTTCAGCCAAGAAAGGCCGAATGAGACAATGTTCGGGATTTACACTTGGGCCCAAAATTGCCATTTTCGGATTCGCAGTTCAAAGGCGGATTCTTTTCATCTTGGTAATGGCAATTTCAGTCCCACAAGGAATTCATTCTTCTCCAAGATGCGCCTCAGAGGATGCTTTTCACGTGTGCACTAATGCGGAAAGACAGTTCAATAATGGGGTGCGTGGAAACAACGGGCGAAAGTCGTCAGCTTCCTCTTTGGGAAAGTTCGGACTTGCGGTCCTGCCTCTGATGGGCGGCAATGCAAATCTTTTTGTGAAGCCATTCTCTCTTCCATGGACTCGCTTTGTCAGGTAAATTAGACAATGCCCACTGTCTCACTTTCAGCTCCAAGAAGTAGACATGCATGCTATGTTTCTTGTTTTTTGGAGTCTCCTCTTGATCATCTGACCTTTCTGGGATGTGTTGCAGATTAATCAGTGTCTTAAAAATCATGAATCTCTTTTCATGTGCGATTGCATATTTGGTGTCTCCCTTCAAAGAGGAGATCCATTCGTGTCCTCCTCATCTTGCCATTCGAGTTAGAGGATGAAGTTTTGTTTAGTCCAGACCCTCTTGGCATTTTTTAATCCATTCATTTACATGCCCGGCTGTGTTTCATTTGCAATATCGTGTATGCTAGTACGTATTGGTCAACATTGATTGAAATTGTCCTTGGTCTTTATTTTCTTTTTTAAAAAAAAGCAATGTCTAAAGGGAAACAAAATCTCTCTAACATCACAATGTGCAAGCCTGAGACTTGTTTCTGGCCAGTTTAAGGTTACTAGGGAGTGAATGCTGCGAAATTTTCACCTTCCGGTCTGCATCACATAGAGTGACCAGACGTTAGATTATGGTACGGGGAACTTGAGCCCGTGGCGAAGTTTGAACTCACACTACTAGATGATAAACAAGACGACAGAAAATTCATGGAATGTCCCTTTGACTGATCGCTGAATGCTGCAAAAATGAAGGCTGCTTAATGAGGACGAATCTGCAGCATTTGATATGGCCTATGATGATACCAGAGAATCCTTGATTGGGAATTCAGTTGACCCTTCGAATCATCCCAAGGACAAGATCAATGCAGTCCAAAGAAGAAGACGCTGCCGAAATTCTCCTTCAGCAGATAATTTCCCTGAGCAGAACGGCCCTGAACCTCGTCTTCTCACGTCTACAAAAGTACCCACACTTAGATTAGTAGTTTTGGCTGCATACCTTGGTGTAGGAAGTTTTTGTTTCTTCCTCCTGAGGAACCAAATCTTGGGCAAGAACACGAATGGTCTACTTGATGCCCTTTACTTTTGCGTTGTTACCTTGACTACCGTAGGATATGGAGATCTCGTCCCAAGTAGCACATTGGCGCAACTTGGTTTTCGCAGGAATGGCTCTTGGTGGGCTGACACTGGGCAAAGCAGCCGATTACGTTCTTGAAAAGCAGCAAGTTCTTCTAGTAAGAGCTACGCACATCAATGAAATGGTTGGTCTGGCTGAAATCCTGAAGGAGGTCGAAGCCCACAAAATCAGATATAATTTTCTCATTTCCCTCGTTTATGTTGTGGTCCTCACTGTACTTGGAACCGTGTATATGTCGGTCACTGAGAAATTTAAATTTGTCGATGCTTTCTATTGTGTTTGTGCTACTAATATATACTCTGGGCTATGGAGATCAAAGTTTCTCGACCACCAGTGGCAGAATCTTTGCCGTGTTTTGGATACTGGCTAGTACCATTGGTGTGGGTCGGTTTTTCTTCTACCTCACTGAACTGTGCACAGAAAGCAGGCAAAGATCGTTCACAAAATGGGTTCTCACACGAAATCTTACATTCTTCAATTTAGAGGCTGCTGATCTTGATGATGACAAAGTTGTCAGGTGAATTTTAATCATTCACTACAAATTCAATTATGCAAATAAACTAATTTGAGCGAGTGCCTGAGTTTCTTGCTAGCGCTTTCTTTTTGCAGTGCTGCGGAGTTTGTTGTATACAAGCTACAGGAAATGGGAAAGATCAGATGGGAAGATGTTACCACAATCTTAGAAAGGTTCCAGAATCTAGACGTCGATCACTCTGGAGCTTTAACAACCTCTGATTTAATTCAGTCCCGAAATTAGGGGCTTTGGCTGCTTGGAGGATTGTACTTACATACTTTGTCTTGCATCACTAATACGCCCTGCCATTACTTGCTGATAATGCTGAAGTTTTTTCTGTTAGCTTCAACCATGAGGAGACATTCACCCCTATCTAGAAAATCATTGGCAAAAAGTAAATCCAAAATGTGGAATTCACGTCTCCCTGCCTGAATCACTGCATCTAGCAGCAAATGCTAGATACAAGGAGTCGGATGGTCTGCGACATCAGCTTCACAAAGTTGTTGAGTTTCATCGTCGATCTGTTGCAGCCTCACTTTTACATGACAGAAGTCACTAATACGGTGAGTTTAACAAATTCTGCAGTTTGCCAACTGAAATGTTTTGTACATTGACACTTTTTTTTTAAAGTCAATTGATATATTTTTTTAATGAAGTTCCTAGATCTATCTGAACAGCACTATCGTAGCCATTACGCAAACGGACTTGATTTGAATCAGCTGTCCTCCTTGATTAAAATTTCGACAACTGGTAACTGGTAATTTAATCTGTTTAAAGTTCCAAACCACCTACTCATCCTATTTCAGAAAACAGAATCATAAAATCATCGACCTTCCCACCAAACCTTACTGTTCTTTTACTGTCTCGTATGATCAAATACAAATATCCACCAAATTTGACAGATCCTCCAACTAAGCACAACTGATAAAATATAAAACCTTTAGCAAGTAAAACACGTACATGCAACGCTAACCCATCTCCTCCCGCCGTCTTTCTTTTTTGGTTTATCCCCATCATTCTTCTTCTTCTTCTCTGTCTCCTTCCGCTTCTCGCCTTCTTTCTTCTCGCCGTCTCCTTTACGCTTGTCTCCTCCTCCGTCTTTCTTTTTTCGTTTATCCCCATCCTTCTTCTTCTCTGCCTCCTTCGACTTCTTGCCTTCTCTCTTCTCGCCGTCTCCTTTACGCTTGTCTCTTCCTCCGTCTTTCTGTTTTCGTTTATCCCCATCCTTCTTCTTCTCTGCCTCCTTCGGCTTCTTGTCATCTTTCTTCTCGCCGTCTTTCTTCTCAGGGACTTTCTTGATCCTCTCCACTGTTTATGAAATATGACAGCCGGGGATTAGAAATCCAGACATACTGTCGTTAGTTCACTATGACTTCACAAAACATTTAGCATGAAAGCTCCATCTATTGCCGATTGTGATTGCCTCACCGAATTCACGACTCATATGAAGTCTACGGTGGCAATAAAAAAAGAAAAAGAAAAAGAAAAAGAGAAAAAAGAAAGCAAAACCATTAACACAGGCAGAGTGAGACTCACCAGGGGATTTGCGGTTCACTTTCTTGATCACCTTCTCCTTGGACCATCGATAGCGCACAACCTCCTCGATCACCTTCTACAGTCCGGAGTCACACACACATACGCACAAACACAGAGAAAGCGAGTGAACAACACAAGCAAAGATCTTTTGAACTCTGCAAACAAAACGAAGCCAAAAAAAGAGGAAAGCATGGCTCTTTCTGCCACCAGAAGAATGAGAAAAATCTATCATTTTATGCAAGAATGTAAAAGAGCTGATCATACACGGGTTACAGTAATCTTTCTATCGGTTAGCAAGAGAAGAGTCTTGATAAATTGAAAGGATGAGGAACTTAATATGCACCTCTTCAGCCATTGCTCTCGGCTCCAGTGGGCTTTGTGAAATCTGATCTCTCGAGCTTTAGGAGGAATATGACTGATTGTGGAATGATTCCCTCTCTCTCTCTCTATGAGGAATGAAAGGCTCAAGGGAGATGGAGAGAGAAATGATAATGAAGTGAAGTAGCAAGATCCAAGAGGTATAAACGAGCTCTCTCTCTCTCTCTCTCTCTCTCTCTCTCTGAGGAATGAAAGGCTCAAGGGAGATGGAGAGAGAAATGATAATGAAGTGAAGTAGCAAGATCCAAGAGGTGTAAACGAGGCTCTCTCTCTCTCTCTCTCTCTCTCTCTCTCTCTCTCTGAGGAATGAAAGGCTCAAGGGAGATGGAGAGAGAAATGATAATGAAGTGAAGTAGCAAGATCCAAGAGGTATAAACGAGGACAAAGCAGGGGTGAGTATGGTCACCCCTTAATCCTAGGATTAACCCGCACAGTGCTGGTTCTTAATTTTTGGGACTAAGAACCAACCTTATTAAGCTTAGGACTGAGGACCAGATCGACACAATGGGTTCGGTTCGGTTCCAGGATCAACTCGGGACCAACCGATAATTTTTTATTTCATTTTTTATACTCCTTAAAAAAGTGATTGTATATCGAACTGACCCAATGGGTTCGGTCCGGTTCTTGGGTCAACCCAAGACTAACCAATAATTTTTTATTTTATTTTTGTACTCCTTGAAAGGGCAACCGAGGACCGGACTGACCCAATGGGTTCGATGATGAGCGAGGTCAGCTAAGAAAGGAAAATGGTGATGGTCGAGTGGGGTGAGCGTTGAATAGAGTGAACATCGAGTGTCGAGCGGGGAGCAACAAGCCAAGCGAGCATCGAGCGGTGAGTGGCACGAGTGACCCAAAACGACCGAGGCAAGTTTTGAGCGACTAGTGGAGAAATTGTTTTTTATTTTTTATTTTTTATTTTTTATTTTTATTTTGGTAAATTGAAGACTAAGAACAAATAAGATGAAGAGAATGAGTACTTAGAGGAGGATGCCGTAAGAGCTATTTATGTCATTTTGAATGCCGTGAGGAACTTTACAAAAACATTTTCGTCATTCGTAAAATTATTCCTATTGACGTCGTAAAAAATATTAAAAATCTAAGTCATTAAAGAATAATGTAAAATTACTTGAACTCCTCACTAAATAGCTGTTTAATGTTGTTGACGTCGTTTATTTTTAGATTTTCTTTATATAATAAAATTACTAATAATATATTAGATATATAATATATATAGTCAGGGTTGGACCGATCCTGAACTTCTAGGTTCGAGAACAAACCTACACAAGATCTTGGCCCAGGAATTTTAGGATCGGACCGACTCGCTTTTCCCGAAACTGCACTGCAGGACGGACATTGATTGAGCCGGTTTAAGATCAGTCTAGGGTTGACCCTGACCAATGTTCACGCCTAGAACAAAGAGGTTCTTGCATCATGTGAACATGTGAGCCTCCGGGTAGCTTTGAATGGGAGGATGGCACGTGCCCGTTCGGGGTGGGAAATTTCGCGTTGTCGTTTGATGACTGTGAAGACACTGTTGCCGGTCTTCATCAGCACCTTCCCCGAATGCACTAACTCAGGCCATGGAAAATCTTTTGTCCGGTGGGTGTGGGGCCTTATGTTGCCGGGTCCTTCATGCAAACTTCCCACCTTCGAATTCTCTCCGTGGTGATTTCTCACATACACAGAAAAACAATATAGGAAAATAAAATAAAACAGTGACGTCGTTTCTACGGCATGTAGTCTGGTTTAAGTTGCAATAATTCACTGGGGCTCCTCTTTCCCTTCGGCTTCACATGCCCAGTCACCTTCGGTTCACAGGAACATGGAAACGAATCTTGCCATAGGTAAGTGTCCTATTTGTGATCCACTGGGTCGGAATGATAGTTGAATGAAGTTTTCCCCGATTAGAGATGATTCAGCTCTAGAGATAATAGGTATGCAAAAGGGCATGCGCAAATTGTTATTAGGACTTTTGGCTTGTTAGGCGCTTCAATATGTAGGCTAACTTATGTTTGTCTTGTTGCATCGAACTCAAAATAGGTCTTTACAACTTCATGAATATGATAAGATACAGCTTGTAAAGTCAAAAGTTAAAAGACGTGAATCTTGCCACTTTTGTGCAATGCTAATTGCCCTTCAAAGTTCCGCGTCAAGACTTTTATTTCTTTACAACTTCCAAGTGATGAGACTTTAATTTCTTGACGACTTCCGAGTGATGAGGACACTTAAATTAGGTTTCAGAGATCAAATTTATAGTTTCGAGCTCAATAGGACAAACACTGAGACACACGACACATGATATGATATGATACGCCGATATATCATTTATAAAAAAATTAAAAATTCCGATACGTTAAAACACATTATATATTAAATAAATATTTTTTATATATAGATGATAAATTATTATTTTTATGATTATTTCAATTAAATTAATTTAATTCAGATTTACAAATAAATAAATTATAAAAAAGAGCCTAGAATGAATCTATATTAATAACATTAATAAATTTATTCATAAAAAAATTGGAAAGACATTTTTTGACTTTAACAAAAGTTATTGATGAAATTAATGACTAACGAGAGATTATAGTCAACTTATTTAAATAAATCTATAATCTTCTATAATGACCAAAATTTATCATTATTCAACATTCAATATTTTTATTTTCCAAAATCACTTTTTAACAACCATTTTATTTATTTTTTAAGGGTTAATACCCCGAAAACCCCAAACCCAGACACCCGCGACAAATTTACCCCAAACTATTTTTTTGACCACCAAAAACCCCAAAGCGATATACCTTTGATAAATTTACCTCAAACCGGTACACTTGTGACAAATTTACCATATGTTAGTTTTCATTAAATTTTACTATCAAATTATTAAGTTAAATAATACGTGACGGTTGACCGATATACCATTTGGGATTTTACACTCTTTTTGTCACTTACAATTTTGTGATTTTTTTGTCGTATTAATACAATTTAGCAGAGGGTAGATTTGTCATAAATTTCATAGTTTGGGGTTTTTGCAATCGAATAAATTAGTTTGAGATAAATTTGTCATAAATGTACCAATTTAGGATTTTTATGGTCGATCGGTGTAAATTTGTCATAAGTGTACCAGTTTGAAATTTTTCATGGTTAAAAAAAAATAGTTTGGGGTATATTTATTACAAATGTACCAGTTTGAGATTTTTTAATGTATTAACCCTTTTTTTTTAACCCTATCCATTTATTAATAAGTCTATTCAACATTGAACGTTTTTTTTTTTTTGTTTTGGGATAAATGGGCCCCACCTATTTATTTCATCCTCTCTTTCTTCTCTCGTCCCACCCACTCACCCCGTCATTTCCTTTCTTCAAAATTGAAATCACTGTCCACCCTCTCCTCCCTCCCAAAAGGAAAAGAAAAAGAAAAAAATCACCTATTTATTTCACCTCCATTTCTTCCCCCGTCCTCCACCCACCGCCTGTCATTTTCTGTTTTAAAAATTGAAATCACCGTCCACCCTCCCCTTCCTCCCAAAAGGAAAAATAAAAGAAAAAAATCACCCATTTATTTCACCTCTCATTTCTTCCCTAGCATTCCCATTTCCTTTTTCTTCTCCTCCCTAAAAGTAAAGGCATAAGTGCAATAGAAGTCCTAAAACTTGTCACGAAAATGCAATTGAGTCTTAAAACTTATAAAAAGTAATCGAGTCTTAAAACTTATCAAATTGTTTTAATCGAGTCCTAAATTAACATCGTCGCCTTTTTAATGGAAAATACTAATGTGGTGCGGACGTGATGTTTAAAATGATTTTTTTATTTTCATGTGGCTTTTTTAAATTATTTTTTATTTAAATTAGATTTAAAAATTAGAAAAGAAAAGCTAAAATATATTTAAAAAAAAAAAAATTAAAAAAAAAAAAAAAAAGGCTGGCTTCCTTCGCCGTTGCCCATCGCCAGAGGGGCGCTTCCTTCACCGGGGGAGGGGGGAGGAGTTGCTAATCTTATCTTCTTCTTTTTTTTATAACAATTTAAAAAAATAAAATTTAACTTTTCTTTTTAGTTTTTAAATATATTTTTTTTTAAAAAATTGAATACAAAATAATTAAAAAAAAGCCATGTGGAAAATTAAAAATTATTTAAAATGTCACGTTTGCGCCACGTTAGTATTTTCCATTAAAAAGGCTGATGGTGTTAACTTTAGAACTCAATTGAAATAATTTGACAAGTTTTAAGACTTAATTACATTTTTTGCAATTTTGGGACTTAATTGCATTTTGATAAAAGTTTTAAGACTTCTATTACACTTATCCTAAAAGTAAAAGATGAACCTCATTAAAGTAGTTCTTGGTTTTGGCTATCCTTTGTGTTGATAGCCTTTTGTTTCTCTCTTTGGAATCACGGCACCCTTAAACTCTTTTTGACTCTTTTGTCTTCTTGAGTGTCTGGTTGTAGGTGCCGGGCCTCCTACCTTGTATATCCGTTTAGCAAAGTCTATACAATACTTACATTTACAAAAAAAAAAACCTCATTAAAGTAGGCATGGAAACCCAAAAACCCTAGTTGCCGCCACCTCCTCCTCCTCTTCCTTGCACGATCCTCTTGTTCTTGATCTCTCCTCCCTCTCAATTGTCTCATCGGAGTTGCTCGCTGCCTCGCCTCTGGCCCTCCATCGCGACATTGTAGTCTTCCATCACGGCACTTGCCCTCTTGGTCAACATGCTTTGGCCTTCAACGATTCTCCTCCACCTCCATTGCTTTCTTCAACAATTCTCTCTCCCTTCGCATTTGCAGACCTGCCCCAGAACATGCCTCTCACAAATTCCAGACACACGTGTCAAGAAGAATTGACCGCATGTCACGTGTTGACTGCGTGTGGAAGTGTGTCCGAGCGTATCGAAATGTCCGAGACGATATGAAAGTTCTCGGAAAGTGTCCGTCCTTCATAATAGATAATGACTGGGTCATCCCTTTGATACGTGAATCTGAAGGGTTGAAAGTCTCAGAAGGTGGCCGCGTCAACACGTCCTGAGAAAATAATGGAGCAAGTGACAGGAAAATTAATCAAATGTTAATGGGTCGATGAGGAACGGTTGAAACAGTCGTTTTTGGAGGTTTATAAGGACAAACTATGATAAGAATCTTGATTGTCATCGACTGCTTGAAACAAAAATAAATAAAATTGAAGCATGTTGAGAGTTGAAACAGAAAGTGTGTTTTTAGGCCTATAAGGCCAATGAAAACGTGGCTCCTGAAAAAAAAATCAAAGTCAGTCTCGGAAAAGGAACAACATGATTAAAATTATGCAGTCAAATCAATCAATAAAATATATCAAACAAGTCCTTAACGTTTGATTATTAAGCAATTTACATTGGTCCCTGCTTTTATTGTAAACAGCTCATATCTTTGAATTAAAAAATTATTTTTATTTCTGGTGCGCTTCGTTTGTGTACTTTGGGTGCACCTTTGCGAGTTTTACTTGTGTCCACTGTTTGGAATCAGGAGAAGATTGAAGTCTCCCAGCCTTAACAATGAAGAAGAGAAGCTAATGCAAGTTAAACATTCACACTTCCATTCACCCGAAAAAAGGAGAAAGATATTATACCATCCATTTGAAACAATCCATATACAAGATGTCATGAAGATAATGTCTTCCATCATAACATTAGATGCTAAGCCAAAAGATACGCAATCAAAATTTGCTGCCATAAAAATGGAAAGACAAAGAAGAATTAAGCTTTTTCATTAAGAAATTCATCTGTATTGGTGAAATGCAGCTAGTTTATTTCAGTAATTTTTGCATACAAATTGTACAAAGAGTACCTTGTGCCTATGTCCACATCCTCGGTTCTTTATCTTCAGCTTCAAGAGTGGTTCACTTGGAGCCACCGATGGGCGATTGCAAAATGATGAATTCTATATCAAGTCCCTGCATGCACAGTCCACTCCCACTCGTGCTCTTGACCACCGAAACAGAGTAAAAATATGTTCACTTCACTCCAAATTTCAGACTATTTTCAATCCTCTGCTCAATCCTTGATGTGAAAAATGAAGAAGCTCAGGCATTTGCAAGTGACACAAGCACCATCAGAGATATCATCCAGTTGGAGAAAGTGTCATATCCACTGTGACACCATCGGTCTCTGGCATGCTCCTAACTTCTTCAAGGATCCTTTTGACTTCTTTCATTAATTCCCTGCGGACATAATTGGTACGCCCCCTTGTAAGTGACGATTCTGCGAACAGTGACTCACTGAGGGACTGATATTCTCGAAACCATTCATTGTCGCTATCTTGAGGTGCAGGTTCATCATAACATGTTATAGAGCTTTCTTGGCGCCATCTGAAAGTAATTCTTTCTAATAAAAACAGAAAGGGCATGTCTGCATAAAATCCCTGAAGATTCAAATTCCTTACATGAGCAGTGAATTTGCTCTTCTTCTGGTATCCACATGACAAGACAGTCGCCATCCATCTTCTTATAATGTCGTAAAAGGTAGGAACCATCAGCCAATTCAGACATGGCATATTGCATGGCCAGCACAAGTTCATTTTGCAAAGCATTCAATGCAAAAGGTGTGAGAATGCTTCGTGCATGCTCTTCCATTGGAATGCACACTTTGGAAGGCATATACTGCATTTCATGGTGTGACTGGTTTTGGAAAGTAGCTGATATTCCTACCTTGAAAAAAAAAAAAACCCAAAAACTCTACGTTAAGATGGGGGAAGATAAGGAAATCAAATGGAATATAAGGTCACAGAGTGGACAAAACCTTCAAGTGCTATACCTGGTCAAAAAAACTACGCAAGCATGCATTTGGGCTGAAGATTCCTTTCAGGAATGAATCTACAGATCTAAAAAATGCAACAGTTGTCATTCGAGCAAGAAAGTGACCCCTCGTATAGCACAATGCCCAAGAATTCCGAATTGAATAAAGTAAAGCAATGCTTTTATCTGAACCCAGTCCAAACTGAGAAACCATTTCATTCCATCTTAATTCAGAATCTTCTGTATTTTCTACATAATGCAACGCATCAAACTCAGATCTGAATTCTGCATATTGAGATCCAAGTGGAAAAGAGAACCAACTTGATAACTTGGGCGAAATATTCCATGTACAAGTGATGTGTTTGGTGTTTGCTAGTTTGCCCCTAACTGCATCTCTGAGGCCTGGGTCTAGATCATTTAAGATTGTTTGAGGACTTCTTCCTCTCATAAACCAGACAAACATCTGTATCCAGGGAGAGAAACATCATCATGAGGAAATGTAGAGTACAAGATATGGATCTATCTAGAGGGACAGAGAGATAAACCTGTAAAGCCCAAGCAAATGATTGTGGTGCCTCATCCTGCAACAGAACACATCCAAAAATGATCATTCTGCCATTGCTGTCAATGCCAAACCATGCCCCAAACAACATACCATAAGTGATTGATCAGTATGACGTGTCAAAATGCACCACATCACCGAACGTGGTATATGCATTAACTGAATCGCTGTATGACCAAGTGATGTGCTCAAGTTTGTCATTGTCATCCATGCTATAAACATAGCTAAAGCCTTCATCTGCCTCCTTCGAGGCCTTGCAGGCCTCAAGAAGTTCCATTATATCGTTTTCTCTCTTCTCATTGAGCAAAGCATCATTCTCTTGAACAACTTTCTTCCTGTTCTGAATAAAATTCCTAACATCCCTCTCCAAGAATGCCGATTGGCCAACTTGATCCCCTTTTCTAATTCCAAGACCTTCACTATGCGATGAATTGGAAACCCAGCTTTAGATAGCAAAAGAATCCGCTCTTGATCAGCTTCATGAATCTTTCTGTAAGTGGGCAAGAGACGGACCTGGTTGTCTTCCAGCAGCTCATGATTGTGGACATTACTGAATTGCACAACAGACCACTGTGAAACGCCTTCCACAACCTCCTTCGACAAGTACATCTTCGCATCACAGCCGCACCGGACGGATTTCCGATCCCTATGGTGCTCCCCACTAGGCTTCTTCCTCACAGGCGCGAACCCGGACCGATAAAAAACAAAGTCGCGCTTGTAAATACCCAACTGAGGGATCAATCTCGAGTGCTCTTTCTTAATGGAGAAACCACTCTTCCTCACGAAGTTGCCATAGTACTCAAATGCGTCGTCACCGCTCTTGAACACCATTCCCACATACGGGACTACTATAGCCTCGGCCGACCCCGCTTTTGCTTTCGCCAACTGGGAAGCAATCGTGGCCTCTTCATTATCGCCTTCATACACAACAAAGCATTTCCAATCCCCACAAGGGCATTGCTGCCGCTGTATCCATATGTTCTTCGATGACAATGATGTCATCATACAAAACTATCAAATACTAGCACTACCCAGTTCTCAATGCAGAAATATCAATACCCAAGTGATCCAAGAAGCAGATGTGGAAGTTGTCGAAAGCTACAAGCAACGGTCTGATGGTATAACCTTCTCAAGATCAGTTCTTTTTTTCAACCCTTTTCCTTAGAACAACAAACTAAGCTGTAGCACAACCTGTAAGGGGAAAAGGACTTCGAGCTAACCTGAAAATGGCTGCTCTCTTTTGAGCAGTGAAATTGATATTTGCTCAAACGGGATATGCTAAGAGATAATAAAACTAGAGAATTAGATGTAGAAGGAAATTTTCTTTTCGTTTTCCCGGGATCAGCGGAAAAAAAAGGAGAAAGGAAAGACCAACCCGTGAGATGCAGTTGGGCCCTTTGCAGCCAAGAAAGGCCGAATGAGACAATGTTTGAAACTCGCCCTTTGGCCCAAATTGCCATCTTTCAGATTTCGCAGGTCGAAAGACAGGATCTTTTCGTCATTCTGTAGTTGAATTTTTCAATTCCACATCAAGGGATTCTTGTCTCCTCCCAAGACGTGCCTGAAAGGACGCTTCCCTTCACCGAATTTCACGTGTGCATTAATGCCGGAACGCAGTTCAATAATGGGTGCGTGGACACAATAACGGGCGTAACCCTTTATCTTCCTCTTTCGGAAAGTTTGGATCTTGCGGTCCTTTTACATTGCTTGAAGGGGGCCATGAAATCTTTTGGGAAGCCATTCTCTCTTTTATGAGCTCGCTTCCTCTCAGGTGAATTGGACAAAACAGTTTGTCAGCTCCAAGACGAGGGCATGCATATAAGGCTTTGCCATGAATCTCCCATGTTTTCTTGTTTTATGTGCATCTTTTTTAGCCTCCCTCATGATCATCTGACCTTTTCTGGATGTGTTGCAGATTAAATGGTGTTTAAAAAGATCGCAAATCTCTTCTTATAAGTGATTGCATATTTGGTGTCTCCTGTCAAAGTAGAGATCCATTTATGAATAGATGATATGTGTTTAGGTCAGGCTTTATTGGCATTGCTTAAATCCATTCATTTACATGCTTGGCCGTGTTTCATCTGCAATATTGTCTATGCTAGTCCGTATTGGTCCACGTTGATTGAAATTGTCCTTGGTCTTAATAAAAAAGGCAATGTCTAAAGGGAAACAACGTCTCTCTGTTATCACAGTTTATAAGCCTGAGATCTGTTTCATGAGGTCAAAGAGGATCACCAGTTTAAGGATTTTTGGTAGTGAAAGCTGGGAAATATTCACCATTCACTCTGCATCACAGAGAATGACCAGACATTAGATCATGGAATGGGGAACTTAAGCTCATGGTGAAGTTTGAACACACGCACTACCGGACCGATTGCTGAATGCTCCAAGAATGCAGGCTGCTTAAAGAGGACAATCTACAGCATTTGATATGGCCTATGATGATACCAGAGAATCCTTGATTGGGAATTCAGTTGATGCTTCGAATCATCCCCAGGACAAGAGCAATGCAGTCCAAAGAAGAAGACACCGCCGAAATTCTCCTTCAGTGGATAATTTCCCCGAGCAGAATGGCACGGAACCTCATCTTCTCGAGTCTACAAAAGAACCCACATTTAGAAAAATCCTAATAGTTTTGGCTGCATACCTCGGCGTGGGAAGCTTTTGCTTCTTTCTTCTGGGGAACCAAATCACGGGCAAGAAGACGAATGGTCTACTTGATGCCCTTTACTTTTGCGTCGTCACCATGACTACTGTGGGATATGGAGATCTCGTCCCAAGTAGCACATTGGCAAAACTTCTCGCCTCAACATATGTTTTTGCAGGAATGGCTCTTGGCGGGCTGATCCTAAGCAAAGCGGCTGATTACATTCTTGAAAAGCAGGAAGTTATTTTAGTAAGAGCTATGCACATGAATGAAAAGGTTGGTCCAGCCGAAATCCTGAAGGAGATGGAAGCCCACAAAATCAAATATAAATTTCTCGCTTCCCTTGTTCTTCTCGTGGTCCTTACTGTACTTGGAACCGTGTTTTTGTCGGTTGTCGAGAACTTTAAATTCGTTGATGCTTTCTATTGTGTTTGCGCCACTATTACTACTTAGGCTATGGAGATGAAAGTTTCTCGACCACCGGTGGCAGAATCTTCGCCGTGTTTTGGATACTGGCCAGTACCATTTGTGTGGCTCAGTTTTTTTTCTACCTTGCTGAAATGTACACAGAAAGCAGGCAAAGATTATTCGTAAAATGGGTTCTCACACGAAATATTACGTGCTCCGATTTAGAGGCAGCAGATCTTGATCATGACAATGTTGTCAGGTAAATTTTAATCATCTACTACAAATTCAATTATGCAAATAACTAATTTGGGCAAATGTCTGAGTTCCTTGCTGGCGCTTTCTTTTTGCAGCGCTGCGGAGTTCGTGGTATACAAGATACAGGAAATGGGAAAGATCAGCCGGGAAGATGTTACGGCTATCTTGGAAAGGTTCCGGAATCTTGACGTCGATCATTCTGGAACTTTGACGACGTCTGATTTAGTTCAGGCTCGAAGTTAGGGGGGTTTTGCTGCTTGTTTCCGAGGATTATACTTACATACTTTAGTCTTGTATTACTCATACGCACCGCTGTTCCTAGCTGATATTGCTGAAGTTTTTTCTGTTGGCTTCAAGCATGAGTGAATGTCTCTCCTATCTATAAAATAACTTGCAAAAAGTAATTCCAAAATGTGAAAGTCATGTATCCCTGCCCGAATCGTTGCATCTAGCAGCAGATTGCTAGATGCTAGATCGTCATGCTGCAATTTGCCAAGTACCATTTGTCAGAAGTCAGATGGTCTGCGACATCAGCTTCACAAAATTGTTGAATTTCATCATCGATCTGTTGGAGTCTCACTTTTATATGACAGCATTTGCTACCAAGGTGCGTGTAACTAAGTTTGCAGTTTGCCAACTGAAATGTTTTGTCCATCGATGATTTTAAGTTCCTAAATCTATCTGAACGTACTTGCCAACGGTCATAGCCATCATGCAAACGGACTTGATTTTGTTCTGTACTTTCGAATCATCTATGAAGTCATTGTCTATAAATTCATGAATGACCACATTCTTTAAGTGCATATCGGTTGGCTTAGACGTTGGAGAAGGACGACTCAAAAAATCCATCTTAATTCGGTAAGATTATTCACTAAGTTATCGATGAAGGTTCCTTCATTTAATTTGAGGTGCCTAAGATATTCCAACCTTACCAATCTCTTGCGGTTTCAATAGCGTCCTTAGGATTGCTTGAACATTTATCTTCATCTGCAAATGAGAGCAAGAAATGAGTAGAATTCAATGTTGATGCTCGCTCTCTCTCCATTCTCCAGATCTTTCTCTTTTGGCCTAGATAATTCTGGAATAATTTAGTCCTTTCTTCATCCAAGCAAGTTGTAGCGTAATAATTACTGTTAGAGATATTTGTATTGGAGATGGGAAAGTCGGTTAATTACACCCCATAAATGGGAGTGCTTGCTCTCCTGTATTTCCATATCTTACTCCTCCCTTGAGATTCATTGAATTTTCTTGATGAGCAATTTTCTTGCAAGATCTCTAATTTGATTATACATCAAAACCGATTGTTCTCCCCCAATCTTTATTAAAGATATGCTAATGAGGACATCAATTTTAATATTGGGGAATAAGTTACAATCTTCACACATGTAAATTGCTTTTATCTTATCCTCACCAAGAAAAAGTATGCAATATTGAGCAAATTTTGTTGTTACCAAAAATTAAGGCATCATAACTAATCTTCAACTTTTGAAAAACATTTCGTGTGGTGCTTTTCTTAACTTGTCCAATTTCTCTTTTCATGGTTTGTGTTTTGTGGGAGAGGAACAAACTAGTTACTTCATGGGCCAATAAAATTCTACTCTATTAAATATGACTTTTCTTGAAAGATCTTTATAATCTTTTGTAGAAGAGTCTATTTTAAATGCATGTCTCTTGAAAAGCTCAAGTGCATGATTAGTACTTTTCACCTCCATTGCATAATTTAAAATTTAATACTTTAGGTTATTGATGCACAAAACATCTTTATTTCTAATTGTAATCAATATTCTAGATCTTGAATACAAAGTACTATTTCCACCTAATTTCTCTTGGTTGTTGCTATCAACGTCATCAAATACAATGAGGGTTTTCTTATTACACAGGACTTCTCCAATCCATTTTATTCCATAACCAATTTCACCAATGCTTCTTGTTCCTGCATGAATGCCAATTTCAGATAATAATTTGCAACTCAACTAAGCCATCAGTTCTTGACAATTATGCTTCAATGAGAAGAGAGTTGATTAAAGACGATCTTGGCAAGAGTTGTCTCACCAATACCCCCATGTCATGAATTTGAATGAGCCGAACACCGCAAGAGTCGACATCTAATAATTCGTTTATTGCTACAACTTGATGATAAATTCCAACTATATGTTCATCCACCAATCTATTCTTTGATTTCAACCTTTTCATGACCTTTTCAACTACCAATTTGATCAGTTCTCCATGGTTGCCACAATGAAAAATCATTTTAGTTTTTATTTTTTTTGGGGGGAAGGGAAATCATGATTGCCTAACTAGACATGATTGCCTAGCTAGAAGTGATGTTATTCAAGCACCACATGAACTGCATTGCAATCGGATAAACAATAAGACCTTAACAATTTACATGTGATCGTCTAAGGGTCCATACTGGACAATCACGTCACTACAAAATATTAGTTTTGTGCTCAGCAATGGTCATGTCCCGGAATTTTACTTAGATTCCAATGTGAGATTAGTGATCTTGGGATTATATTAATAACGTAGGTGTACATATGTTAACGTATTCAAGTGGAGAAATGTCTAGAGTATTGAAAGATTAAATGATCGGCTTTTAACACAATTATTCCCCCATTAGTGATCTCAGACTGAAATTTTTACATCTAAAATTTTGGGGAAACAAGCATCTTTGAAATTAGCTAGCTTATCTATTAGAATATTTAATTAATAGATAACGTATTCATTAAACGGCTTAAGAGTTAGTCTCACAAAATTTTATAAGTTCTTGAGTTCGAATTTTATTAGGCCCCGTTTGCCTTATCAATTAAATATTTCCACATTATTATTAGACAATTAAAAAAAAAAAAAAAAACCTAAGCACGAGGAGTTCGTTTTCTGGGAAAGAAAAAAAGAAAGAAAACGCAAACCCGCGAAATTCGGTTGGGCCCTTTTCAGCCAAGAAAGGCGAATGAGACAATGTTCGGGACTCGCACTCGGGCCCAAATTGCCATTTTCAGATTCGCTGTTCAAAGGCAGGTTCTTCACATCATTTGGTAATGGAATTTTCAGTCCCACATCAAGGAATTCATTCTCCTCCAAGATGCTCCTAGGAGGATGCTTTTCACAGGTGCACTATTGCGGGAACACGGTTCAATAATGGGGTGCGTGGAGACAACGGGCGTAGCTCCTCAGCTTTTTCTTTTGGGAAACTTTGGAGCTTGCGGTCCTTTTCTGATAGGTGCAATGCAAGTCTTTTGTGAAGCCATTTTCTCTTCCATGAGCTCGCTTTGTCAGGTAAATTAGACAAAGCCAACTGTTTCATTTTCAGCTCCAAGACGTAGACATGCATGTCGTGTTTTCTTGTTTTCCTCGTGATCATCTGACCTTTCAGGGATGTGTTGCAAGATCAATCAGTATTTAAAAAGATCATCATTCTCTTCTTTTGTGTAACTGCATGGTTGGTGTCTCGCTTCAAAGTAGAGATCCATTCATGAATGGATGAATTTTCGTTTAGTCCAGGCCTTATTGGCATTGTTTAATCCATGCATTTACATGCTTGGCTGTGTTTCATCTGCAATATTAGCTACGCTAGTAGGTATTGGTCAACATTGATTGAAATTGTCCTTGGTCTTGATAAAAAAGAAAAGCAACGTCTAGAGGGAAACAAAGTCTCTCTATTATCACAATGTACAAGCCTGAGATTTGTTTCATAATCAAAGAGAATCGCCAGTTTAAGGTTATTGAACGGTACTGGGAACTTGAGCTCATGGCAAAGTTTGAACACAACCGAACGGTAAACAAGACAACAGAAAATTAATGGAATTTCCTTGACTGATTGTTGAATGCTCGAAAAATGCAGGCTGCTTAAAAGAGGACGAATCTGCACCATTGGATATGGCCAATGATGATACCAGAGAATCCTCGATTGGGAATTCAGTTGACGCTTCGAATCATCCCAAGGACAATAGCAATGCAGTTCAAAGAAGAAGACACTGCCGCAATATGCCTTCAGTGGATAGTTTCCCTGAGCTGAATGGCACCGAACCTCATCTTCCCGAGGCTACTAAAGGACCCACATTTTTTAAAATCTTCATAATTTTGGCTGCAATCCTTGGTGTAGGAAGCTTTTGTTTCTTTCTCCTGAGGAACCAAATCTCGGGCAAGAAGACGAATGGTCTACTCGATGCCCTTTACTTTTGTGTTGTTACCATGACTACTGTGGGATATGGAGATCTCGTCCCAAGTAGCACATTGGCGAAACTTCTAGCCTCGACATATGTTTTCGCAGGAATGGCTCTTAATGGGCTGATCCTAGGCAAAGCGGCCGATTACATTCTTGAAAAGCAGCAAGTTCTTTTAGTAAGAGCTATGCACATCAATGAAAGGGTTGGTCAGGCCGAAATCCTGAAGGAGGTCGAATCCCACAAGATCAGAAATAATTTTCTCACTTCCCTCGTTCTTGTCGTGGTCCTTACTGTACTTGGAACCGTGTTTTTGTCGGTCATTGAGAAATTTAAATTTGTCGATGCTTTCTATTGTGTTTGCGTGACTATTAGTACTCTGGGCTATGGAGATAAAAGTTTCTTAACCACCGGTGGCAGAATCTTTGCCGTGTTTTGGATACTGGCTAGTACCATTTGTGTGGCTCGGTTTTTTTTCTACCTTGCTGAACTGTACACAGAAAGCAGGCAACGATCATTTGCAAAATGGGTTCTGACACGAAATATTACGAGGTCGGATTTAGAGGCAGCCGATCTTGATCATGACAAAGTTGTCAGGTAAATTTTAATCATCTACAAATTCAATTATGCAAATAAACTAATTTGAGCAAATGTCTGAGTTTCTTGCTGGCGCTTTCTTTTTGCAGCACTGCAGAGTTTGTCGTATACAAGATACAGGAAATGGGAAAGATCAGCCAGGAAGATGTTACGGCTATCTTAGAAAGGTTCCAGAATCTCGACGTCGATCACTCTGGAGCGTTGACAACATCTGATTTAGTTCAGGCCGGAAATTAGGGGGTTTTGCTGCTTGTTTCCAAGGGTTATACTTCCATTAGTCTTGTATCACTCATATGCGCCGCCGTTACCTGCTGATAATGCTGTAGTTTTTTCTGTTAGCTCAACCATTAGTGAATGTCTCCCCAAAATATGGAACTCATGTATCAGTGCCTGAATCGTTGCTTCTAGTAGCAGATGCTATATCGTCATATTGTAATTTGCCAAGTACCATTAGTCAGATGGTCTGCGACATCAGCTTCACAAAATTGTTGAATTTCATGGTCGTTCTATTGCAGTCTCACTTTTATATGACAGAATTCGCTACCAAGGTGCGTGTAACAAATTTTGCAACTGAAATGTTTTGTCCATTGATGATTTTAGGTTCCTAAATCTATCTGAATAGTACGATCATAGCCATCATGCAAATGGACTTGATTATGTTCCGTAGTTTTGAATCATCTGTGAAGTCTGTATATAAATTCTAGAATGACCATATTTTTTAAGGGTGTATACATTGGTTTAGATGTTGGAGGAGGATGACTCCAACAAATTCATCCTATTTCGTTAAGATGATTCGCTAAGTTATCAACAAATGGTCCTTCATTTAATTTGAGGTACCTTAAATGTTCAAATCCAATATCTTCGGTTTCAAAAGTGTCCTTGTGATAACTTTTGCGTAGATCAAGCCTTAATGCTTGAACATTTCTTTTCATCTGCAAATGAGAGCAAAAAATTAGCACAATTCAATGTTGACGAGAGCATCGCCACTCTCTCTCCATTCTCCGGATCTTTCTCTCTTGGCCTAGATAATTCTGGAATAATTGAGTCCTTTCTTCATCCAAGCAAGTTGTAGCGTAATAATTACTGTCAGAGATATTTGTATTGGAATTGTCTGGAGAGATGGAAAAGCCGGTCAATTACACCCCATAAATAGGAGTGCTTCCTCCCTTGTATTTCCATATCTTACTCTGCTCCTCAGATTCATTGAATTTACCTGATGAAACAACCTCTATTCCAAGATTTTGATTTGACTGGGCTTCCAGAACCGATTTCTCTCCGAATAAAAAAGAAAAGAAAAGAAGAAGAATGAAGGGGAGGAGGAAGTGAGGATTTGTAGAGGTGTGAGATAAGAGAGATCAACCCTTACCAACGACATGCTAACGAGGATATCAATTCTAGCATTGAGGAAAAACTTATAACATGTAAATTGCTTTTATCTTATCCACATCAACGAAAATGCATGCAATATGGAGCAAAATTTGTTGTTGCCCGGAAATTAAGACATCATAGCTAATTTTCAACTTTGGAAAAACATTTCGTGTGGGGCTTAATATGTCCAATGTTTCTTTCCACTGTTTGTGTGTTTTGTGGTAGAGGAACAACCCGGTCACTTCAAGAGCCAACATAAATCTCTTAGTAGCAAATGCGAAATTTCTTGAAAAAACATTGTAATCATTTGTAGGGGTCTTTGTTAAATGTGTTTTTCTTGAAAAGTCCAAGCGCGTGATTAGTACTCATCACTTCCATTGCATAATTTAAAATTTGATACTTTAGATTATTGATGCACAAAACATCTTTATTTCTAGTTATAATTAATATTTTAGATCTTGAATACAAAGTGCTCTTTCCACCTAATTTCTCCACTTGCTTGCTGTTGTTGACATCATCATCAGGTACAATGAGGACTTTCTTCATTACAAAGTGCTCTCCTATCCTCTTCATTCCATAATCAATTTTGTCAATGCTCCTTATTCTTGCATGAACGTTGATCTCATATGATGGATAGCTTTTATTGCAATTCAACTAAACCATCGGTTCTTGACAATTTCGCTTGAACATCTACAAGGAAATAACAATACTTTCCAAAATGAGAAGAGAACTTATTAAAGATGACCTTGGCAAGTTGTCTTATCATACCCCGCATGCCATATATGCGTATGAATTGCACGCTGCCAGAGTCGGCATCTAACGATTCGCTTATTGCTACAACTCAATCATAAGTTTCAACTAAATGTTCCTTCACTAGTCCGTTCTTTGATTTCAACCTTTCCACAACCTTCTCGACTACCATCAATTCACATTGGTTGACACAACGGAAAACCATTTTAGCGGGGGGAAACTAGGAAATCATGGTTACCTAGGTAAAGGGATGTTATTCAAGCACCCTATAAACTAATAGCAGTCGGATAAACAATAGGACCTTAACAATTTTTATGTGATCGTTTAAGAGTTCATATTGGACAATTACATCACTCCAAAATATGCGTTTTATGCACTTGCCAATGGTCATGTCCCGAAAATTGACTTGGTAGTAGTATGATAAACGTAACATTGAGTCATCAGTTACTTTACTATAATAAAAGTCTCACCTAAATCAAAGTAGAAATTTTTACATCTTTGGTTGAGTGTTAAGGAAAATTGGGAAAACAAGCATCTTTGAAAGCAGCTAACTTACCCTTTATACTTCTTCACTTTCCACCCCTTTATCACATCGACCATCTCTCTGTGTGTCCACTTGCTCATTACTCAACTTCTTCTCACCCTCCAAATCAAGAGTATCGATGGTATTGCGATGCAATGGAGTTTTCAAGTTAATATCATCAGGTTCCACGTCAAAGGAAATAGATAGGGTTGGAGAATTTTCTTTTGTTTTCCGGGGAAAAAAGGGAAAGAAAACACAAACCTGTGAAGTTCAGTTGGGCCCTTTTCAGCTAACAAAGGCCGAATGAGACACTGTTCGGGACTTGCTATTGGGCCCAAAATTGCCATTTTCGGATTCGCAATTCAAAGGCAGGTTCTTTTCATCATTTGGTAACGGAATTTTCAGTTCCACATCAAGGAATTCATCTCCTCCAAGATGCGCCTTGGAGGATGCTTTTCACGTGTGCACTAATGCGGGAACGCAGTTCAATAATGGGGTGCGTGGAAACAACGGGCGTAAGTCCTCAGCTTCCTCTTTGGGAAAGTTTGGACCTTGCGGTCCTGTTTCTGATGGGGGGCAATGCAAATCTTTTTGTGAAGCCATTCTCTCTTCCATGGACTCGCTTTGTCAGGTAAATTAGACAAAGCCCAATGTCTCATTTTCAGCTCCAAGAAGTAGACATGCATGCCATGTTTCTTGTTTTTTGGAGTCTCCTCATGATCATCTGACCTTTCTGGGATGGGTTGCAGATTAATCAGTGTCTTAAAAGATCATGAATCTCTTTTCATGTGTGATTGCATATTTGGTGTCTCCCTTCAAAGAAGAGATCCATTCGTGTCCTCCTAATCTTGCCATTAGAGTTGGAGGATGAAGTTTTGTTTAGTCCAGATCCTCTTGGCATTGTTTAATCCATTCATTTACATGCCCGGCTGTGTTTCATCTGCAATATTGTGTCTGCTAGTACGTATTGGTCAATATTGATTGAAATTGTCCTTGGTCTTTATAAAAAAAAAAAAAAAAAAAAGCAATGTCTAAAGGTAAACACAATCTCTCTATCATCACAATGTAAAAGCCTGAGACTTGTTTCAGGCTAGTTTAAGGTTATTAGGGAGTGAATGCTGCGAAATTTTCACCTTCCACTCTGCATCACATAGAGTGACCAGACATTAGATTATGGTTGGGGAACTCGAGCTCATGGCGAAGTTTGAACGCACACTACTGGATGATAAACAAGATGACAGAAAATTCATGGAATGTCCCTTGACTGATTGCTGAATGCTCTAAAAATGCAGGCTGCTTAATGAGGACGAATCTGCAGCATTTGATATGGCCTATGATGATACCAGAGAATCCTTGATTGGGAATTCAGTTGATGCTTTGAATCATCCTGAGGACAAGAACAATGCAGTCCAAAGAAGAAGACACTGCCGAAATTCTCCTTCAGCGGATAATTTCCCCAAGCAGAATGGCCCTGAACCTCGTCTTCTCAAGTCTACAAAAGAACCCACACTTAGAAAAATCCTAATAGTTTTGGCTGCATACCTTGGTGTAGGAAGTTTTTGTTTCTTTCTCCTGAGGAACCAAATCTCGGGCAAGAAGACGAATGGTCTACTTGATGCCCTTTACTTTTGCGTTGTTACCATGACTACTGTGGGATATGGAGATCTCGTCCCAAGTAGCACATTGGCGAAACTTCTAGCCTCGACATATGTTTTTGCAGGAATGGCTCTTGGTGGGCTGATACTGGGCAAAGCAGCCGATTACATTCTTGAAAAGCAGCAAGTTCTACCAGTAAGAGCTATGCACATCAATGAAATGGTTTGTCTGGCTGAAATCCTGAAGGAGGTCGAAGCCCACAAAATCAGATATAATTTTCTCACTTCCCTCGTTCATGTTGTTGTCCTCACTGTACTTGGAACCGTGTATATGTCGGTCACCGAGAAATTTAAATTTGTTGATGCTTTCTATTGTGTTTGTGCTACTATTACTACTCTGGGCTATGGAGATCAAAGTTTCTCGACCACCAGTGGCAGAATCTTTGCCGTGTTTTGGATACTGGCTAGTACCATTTGTGTGGGTTGGTTTTTCTTCTACCTCGCTGAACTGTGCATAGAAAGTAGGCAAAGATCGTTCACAAAATGGGTTCTCACACGAAATCTTACATTCTTCGATTTAGAGGCTGCTGATCTTGATGATGACAAAGTTGTCAGGTGAATTTTAATCATCTACTACAAATTCAACTATGCAAATAAACTAATTTGAGCAAGTGTCTGAGTTTATTGCTGTCGCTTTCTTTTTGCAGTGCTGCGGAGTTTGTTGTATACAAGCTACAGGAAATAGGAAAGATCAGTTGGGAAGATATTACCACAATCTTAGAAAGGTTCCAGAATCTCGAGGTGGATCACTCTGGAGCTTTAACAACCTCTGATTTAATTCAGTCCCGAATTAAATCAGAGGATTGTACTTACATACTTTGTCTTGCATCACTAGTACGCCCTGCCATTACTTGCTGATAATGCTGAGTTTTTTCTGTTGGCTTCACCCCTATCTAGAAAATCATTGGCAAAAAGTAAATCCAAAATGTGGAACTCATGTCTCCCTGCCTGAATCACTGCATCTAGCAGCAAATCTAGATGCAAGGAGTTGGATGGTCTGCGACATCAGCTTCACAAAGTTGTTGAGTTTCATCGTCGATCCGTTGCAGCCTCACTTTTACATGACAGAAGTCACTAACACGATGCGTGTAACAAATTCTGCAGTTTGCCAACTGAAATGTTTTTTCCATTGAAACTTCTTTTTTTTAAGTCAATTGATATTGTTTTTTTTAAAGTTCCTAGATCTATCTGAACAGCACTATCATAACCATTATGCAAACGGACTAGATTTGAATCAGCTGTCCTCATTGATTAAAACTTCTACAACTGGTAACTGGTAGTTTAATCTGTTTAAAATACCAAACTACCTACTCATCCTATTTCTGCAAACAGAATCATAAAATCATCGACCTTCTTACTTAACCTTACTTTTCATTAATGTCTCAAATGATCAAATACAAATATCCACCAAATTTGACAGATCCACCAACCAAGCACAACTGATAAAATATAAAACCTTTAGCAAGTTAACATGTACATGCAACGCTAACCCATTCGTGATCCAATCACATGACTGTGCACGACTCAGGGTTCTCTTCACTGAAGTAGTCCGCGCGGTTCGTGTTATAGCCCCTATTCACACCATAACTGCTCTCACCGTAATAAGCCGGCACCCCGTGAGAGTATGGCATGGCACCGTGTCCTTGGTAATACAGCTGAGGCGGCGGGTAGTGCGGCTGGTAGTACATTCCGCCTGGATAAATCGTGGGATATCCCGAAGCAGGCTCGACCATATACTTCTGAACTTGCGCGTCCTTCCCGCCGTCTCCTTTAGGCTTTTCTCCTCCTCCGTCTTTCTTTTTCTCACCTTCTTTCGTTTTATCTGCAGCTGGTGCGTCCTTCTTCTTGTCGCCCTCTTTTGGTTTATCCCCATCCTTCTTCTTCTCTGCCTCCTTTGGCTTGTCGCCGTCTTTCTTGTCCCCGTCTTTCTTGTCAGGCTTCTTCTCGGAGACCATCTCGATTTTCTCCACTGTTTTTCCGCCTTTGCTTTTTATTTTCTCGAGGATTCTCTCAGGACAACAGCTTACCACAATGATTTCCACCTTGTTCTGCTTCTCATCGTACGTTTGGTCTCGGATTTCTATTGTTCTCAAAACGATAACACCGATACATTAACTTTCCTTTCTACAGCAATACTACTTACAGATTCTAATTCGCCAAGGTCCTCATCCTAAATGCATAATTAGTATAGGAACAATGTGTGGGAGAATTTCAATTTTGGAAGAAACAGAATTACCGTGTACGAAATACAACAGCCCGGGATTAGAAATCCAGACATACAGCCGTTAGTTCATTATGACTTTGCAAAACATTTAGCATGAAAGCTCTATTTATCGTCGATTGTGATTACGTCACTGAAGTCATATGAAGTCTGTGGTGGTAAAAAAGAAGAAAAGAAAAAAAAAAAAAAAGTACAACCATTGACACAGGCAAGGTGAGACTCACCAGGGAATTTGCAGATCACTTTCTTGATCTTCTTGTAGCAGCGATAGCACCCCAGATCAGCCTTGATGACCATTTTTACCTTCTACACTCCACAGTCACACATACAAACGCACAAACACAGAGAAAGTGAGTGAACAGCACAGGCAAAGATCTTTTGTGCTCTGCAAACAAAACGAAGCTAAAAGAAGAGGAAAGCATGGCTCTTTCTGCCACCAGAAGAGTGAGAAAAAACTATCTTTTTATGCAAGAATGCAAAAGAGCTGATCATTTGTGGGTTACAATAATCTTTCTGTCAGTTAGAAAGAGCCCTGATAAATTGAAAGTATGAGGAATGTAATATGCACCTTTTCAGCCATTGCTCTCGTCTTCGGTGGGCTTTGCGAGATCTGATCTCTCAAGCTTTGGGATGAATATGACAGATTGTGGAATGATTACCTCTCTCTCTCTCTCTCTCTCTCTCTCTCTGAGAGAAATGAAAGCTCAAGGGAGATGGAGAGAGAGATGATAGTGAAGTGAGAGGGCAAGATCCAAGAGGGTGACGTTCATATAAACGAGGACAAGAAGTTCCTGCATCGTGTGGACATGTAAGCCTCCGGGCAGCTTCGAATGGGAGGATGGCACGTGCCGGTTAGCGGTGGGAAATTTCACGTTGTTGCCACGGCACCTTCACCGAATGCACTCATTCGGGCCATTGAAAATCTGGATCCTTGCTGCATCAAATTCAACGGATGAGATCGTCACGTATAATTATTTTCTCCGGTGGTTGTGGGGTCTGATGTTGCCGGCCCCCTTTTGATATCTTTCTTGATATGCATGTTCTGGTCCTTGATGGAAACGTCCCACCTTCCAATTCTCTCCCCGGTGATTTCTTACATACCCAGAAAAAAAAAAATCGGGAAAAAAAATAGTGATGTCGATTCTACGGCACGTCGTCTGCTTTAAGTTGCAATAATTGACTGGGGCAGTCCTGTTTCCCTTAGGCTTCACATGCCCTGTCACCTTCGGTTCACAGGAACATGGAAACGAATCTTGCTCTAGGTAAGTGTCCTATTTTCCGTGTCGAATTATCAATTACAGATGTCGATGTCCTTCGCCTGCAAACTAAACTAAAAACAAAATGTGGGCATCCTTCGTATTTGTGATCCACTTGGTCAGAACGATAGTTGAATGAAGTTTTCTCCGATTAGAGATGATATAGCTTTAGAGATGATAGGTATGCAAAAGGGCATGCACAAATTGTTATTAGGACTTTCGGTTTGTTAGGCATTTCAATATGTATGGCTAACTTAGGTTTGTCTTGTTTCGTCGAACTCAAAATTTGTTTTTGTAGCTTTATGTATCTGATGAGATGCACCTTGTAAAACTCAAAAGTCAAGACAGGTGAGTCTTACTGTTTTTGTGCAGTGGTAATTGTGCTTCAAAGTTCCGCGTCAAGACTTTTGTTCCACAATGACTTCCGAGCGATGATGACACTTAAATTAGGTTTTGGAGACCAAATTGGTAGTCCTGATAGAAAATTCAAGTGGCAAAAGCATAGCCTTCTACCCCAACAAAAGGGTTGGGTTCAAACCACCAAACGTTCGGATAGGCACGAGTTTCCCCTAATTTACTGTTTGCGTGTGTGATGAGGAGAGCCTGCCGTACCCAATTGGGGGCTAGTCAGCAGTGGTCCAAAACTTCATAATAGGTCGGATCCAATTGCTGACCAGAATGAAATCAGATGGTGCAGAACTGATCTAGAAGATCTTACCGGAAATCGCCGGTCTCGATCCGGTCATTAGCCGGCGGCGAGGGCAACAACCTCTTGGGCCCCAATGTGATTTTCCGATCCAATGACCGGTCACACTGCGAAAGGTTTGACTCTCATCGTCTAATTTAAGATATGCAAAGCACAGATACATCGTGCGAGGCGTTTTTCTTTATTGGGGTACTGACAAAGAGACAACGTGTGCATGAGTCTCGGTGATCTGCTTTTGTATCGTGGCTTCTTAGCTGGCTCCGTGTCTTAAAAGAACTCCTCTCCTTTTTGACCAAACGAGCAATATGGAATCTTAAGTCATCATTAGCCCACGAATTAACAAATTGGAGTTGAGAAAATTGGACAAAGACGGGAGATTTCATACCGTAGTTGGGAAGATTGAAGTCATCTCGCTCGACTTTCGACTTCCAGAAAACCCGAGATGGTTCGGGAGAAAATCGAATTGAAGAATTTGTTTGTTTTTTCTTTCAATAGATAATTTGATTGAAATTGTGCGACCAATTTTGTAAGAGCTTTACAACGATTAGTAAAAGACCGACGGCTGATGGTCATATGACGTAAAGCCTGCAATTCACACCTATCCAAGCGTGGAAATTTTATGAAAGGGGTGTGGTTCAAATTGGTGGAAGGACAAGAAAAGGAAGAAACAGATCCCCTGCGGCATTCAATAAATTCATGGTAATATAATGTTGGTGTCTAGTACAACAATCCAATAAGTACTTCTCTTTCTTCTTAAAAAAAATAAATTTATTATGTGATAAGAAAGATGGTGACAATAAGTTCATGAAAGATGAAGGACAAAGATGAGAATAAATGCACGTAAAAAAATATACTTTTTATATGCATATACTTGATGGTAACGTGAATAGAAAGTCAGGCTGTGGAATTGGATATGTTCCAAATCCACATATCATTTGGTATTTGACAAATTATGCGTGATGTTTGGAATTTGGTGGAGTGATCTGATAGCAGTAGAAGGCCATGCATAAAACATAGACAAGACATATATTGAGCCTCTCCTATTAACATTTTCTTTTTTCTAAAATTTTTTGACCCCATCTCTCCCTTGGATTATATTGCTTGATTGTGCCTAATAATGCATGCAATTATTGTCCATCTACTGTTGAACAACCTTTGCTTTTATGTGAGTGGTTTTACTATTCTTCTTTGCATTTTCTCATTCTTTTAAGAAGTTAATGGAATCTGAAGTAGAAAGATGGAATTGTTTTTTTTTTTTAATATGTAAGTGCCAAATCACATGTTCATTACAAGCCAAAGCATCAGAGTAAAAAAAAAAGTATAAAGAAAATGAAGAAGTAATAAATGTACCTGAACTCTTAAAATTTATTACAAAAATGTAATTGTATTTTAATATTTCTAAATAGTTAATAAAATTTTAAAATTTGTTCAATTAATGCTATCGAGTTGAAGGCGAAATTTCCTTATATTCTTTAAAGACATATTTACTGCCTTAGGAGAAAAAAACTTGAAAAAGTATTTACAAAATAGGCTGAAAATGAAAAAGAAAGAAGCTAAAATCTTTAAGAAAAGAAAAAAAGAGGCTGAAAAATTAAAAGGGATATCCAAATATTTAGGAAAAAAAAAGAAAACGAAATCTGAGAGAAAAAGCAAGGTTTGGCGGCACTGCTACCCCAATTTCGGTAGGAAGAGCTGTCGACCCTCGCCGAGGACTTGGTGTGGTCCGATGGTCTTCATTCGAGCATTGCGAGGGCTGCCAGCCCTCGCTTGCTGGAGCAGTGGTGGTGCCACCACTTGTCAGCATCATGCGAACGTCGGTCCGTCTCTCCGATCTTTTTGACTTCTTCAATGACAACGATTCTGTGGACTTTGCCAAGATACCTTGGAACGGTGGAGCTAGCAAGTGACTTGAGCTCGTGAACTCACAATCAGACAATCGACAGATGTATGCTATAAAATAAACTCTTACCAAATTGGTGATATCAATGAAACTTATGAAGTGCGATCGGACCAAGTGACTCAAGCAGGCAAGCAACTCACTGATTAAGTAGGTATTGGCCAACTCAGATTAGTCTGTAATCTTATCAAATATTCATAGTCTATTAATACAGATAATTAGGCTTTCTATAAAACCTACTTTTGTCGGTAGATTGCTGTTAATTGGCTTTGTACTCATTAGTATAATCAATTATTGGCGTGCTTTTCTTAATGCTACCTGACAAAGTGATCGATAGGCTCGTAAGTGCCTTTAGATCTGTTCGCCGCGGAAAGGCAGAAGTCAAAATGGGAGGATGTTTGTCCTTCTTGGGGCAGCTGTATCAGTGGAATGAAACTGGTATGCAAAACTAATATACACAGGGGTGCGGTCTACTTTTTAAAGTCTGAAAGTTTGATGTTGGATAGAGCTGTAACTCATTATAATGGGGTATCTAATAAATGGGGTTTGGCCTTTTTATGCTTATAGGCCATGTATATGGATTTTATGGGACATATGGGATCTGTTGTTAAAATGAAATATGTACAGAAAGATAAGAAAAAGGCTCAAGTATTATTATCTGATTGTTACGTAAATGGCTTTCTCTCCTCTTTATTGAAGAAGATATTTGATGCCATCTTTTTATAGTTCTGTTGATTTCTTTTTTTAAAATAGCAATTACGTGGAGTCTAGACAAGCTTTTGGGGACCTTGACTGGCTCATCTCTCTGGGCAATCGTGAAAGGCGTGCTCCCTACATGGCCTAGTATACTTAGGATTTTACTCCTTGAGTGTCTAAACAAGGTTTTAATCCGAAACCACAAGAAGAGGAGCATACTCCATCATCCATACCAACACCTTGATTTTATAGTCATGTCAATATTTTTTTTTTCCAGTGAAATTAAAAGGGATAACAATACAAATAATTTTTAAACTTTGGCCCGAACTTTAAATTTATACAATATGGTTCATAAACTTTATTCCATTGTGCAATGCTGTCCTTGAACTTTTAATTTATTTAGTGTTGTCCCTTGACTTTTGATAAGTATTCAATTTAGTCCACGAAATGCATGGAATTGTTCAATATTATTCTTCCATTGATTCAAGTTTAGGGATAATATTAAATATTGGACTAAATTGAACATGTATAAAAAGTTCATGAACTACATTAAATAAATTAAAAGTTCAGGGATAATATTGCATATTGAGCTAAAGTTCAGAGATTATATTGCACATAGAGCCAAAATTTAGGAATTATTTGTGTCATTTAAGCAAATTAAAATAGCAAATAGATTGAATATGAAGATTGTTAATTTTGATATCTTGAGGAACTCGATTAGTTAACAAAGTATTTGCTATAACAAACTTTAAAGGAACTTAAATTCAATTTTCTTACAGATTTTGAATTTCACATTGTGCACAAAGTTATGAGATTCAATATATATATTTTCGCGAAGGAAGTTTTTCATTCAAAATTTTCTCTTTTTGGACAAGACATTACTTTTTTCCCGTTTCCCTTCTTCCCTTCTAATAGTTTTTTTGGGTCATATATTTGTTACATTTCTGATGATAATTAACAAATGTCACAATATTTGAATTATAAGCGTTTTTTCTATGTTTATTATTTTTTATATGTTCATTAAAGATAATAAAATTATGTGAACATGCTCTCTTTTCCTTATTTCTTTGTCTACCGTTAATAGAGCTTTTTCATAAATTTATTGTCGAGATGTGTTGAATTTGACATGCTACCCATCATAATTTTGTTGGAGCGGATTACCGTACAAATAACTTCAGAGCAGGTGGGTGCACTATTCACCGTAGATTATAATATAAATTGGTAAACTCATAAATCAAGTAGGACACAAATCAAAATCTTAGAGGATGACCTAAATATAATACCATTTACCCTTGGTAGTGTTGAAAAAGAAACTTGCACATTGTCGTGCTCCCAATCAAAACACATAACTCATTTATTAACTGCACTCATTTATTAACTGCTAAACTAATGTCATGAGTTTATCTGGTTTGCCTTATATAATGATGTGCAAATGCTCCAACAGGATCAATCATGGGAAACACTAAGGTTTGGCTCATTCCTAACTTTTCAACCCGGCATTTTCTTGTTAGTGCTAGATCAGATCAGATCAAAGGGCTAACCATGAATTTGGGCTGGACTGTATCTACAAGTTCCAATAGAGGCCCAAGTCCAACAACTTGTCAAGTATTGCATCTTCAGTGCCGGATGTAATTTCCATACATTGGACAGTTCCTGTAATAAAATATCAGCGAAAATCTAGCTAGCTAGCGTCTTTAATTCTTTTTTGGAATTGACTTGAAGTGCCTCCCCTCGAATTTCCAACCTCTAAAGTGTATAACTAAATATATATTAAATCTCTACCACTAGATAAAATATATATGATCTCCCATATGAGTGTTATTATTTAGCGATCTAATGATTAGCAATGATCAAATCTAATTATCGATTGGAGCGACAGATGACATGACAAATATTTGGCAAGATTTGAGATGGAGTCCAGACTTTACATTGTGATTTGGTTTTTAATAATTGGGTTGAATCAAGTTTAATACTATAATGAGCTGAGCTTGGGCATAGGGTTTGAAACCGAATTGTTATATTCAATCAAACAATCAATTTCAAGTCAAAATTTTGCCTCAAGAAACAGCTTCAAGTATTGTATGATGTCTTGCTCCTAATCTTTTCACACAATTCATTTATTAATTGCTAAACTAATGTCATTGAGTTTATCTGGTTGTCAGAATGATTTAATGATGCCATCAAACTAAGGTTCGGCTCATTCTTGACTTTTCAACAGAGCATTTTCTCATTGCTGCTAGATAAGATCAGATCAGAGTGCTAACCATGAATTTGGGCTGGGCTATATGTACAAAGTTCCAATTGAGGCCCAAATCCAACTACTTGTCAAGTAATGCATTTTCAGTGCAGGATGAAATTTTGCATAAATTGTACAGTTCTTATAAAAAAATTAGTCAAAGTCTAGCAAGCTAGCATCTTTATTTTCTTATTTAAATTTGACTTGAAGTGCCACACTTTGCATTTTCAACTTTAAAGTGTGTAAATATAAAACATTTATGAAACCTCTACCGTTAGATAATAGATACGTGGTTTAATATGATCTCCAGTATAGTTATTATTTGGCAATCTGGCAATGATCAAAATGAGCGTGAGAGACGATATGACAAACATTCGGCATCGCCAGCTCCCTTTTATTTCTTTCTCTTGAATGTCTTTTTTCATTTTTCCGCATACATGCATTTATATGTATGCATATATCCCCTGTTAAGTTGAAGGTGTCAAATTTTGTAATACTACCTACATTCATGCGGCTTGCAGAGGATTTTAGGAAAATGAACAAAATATAGTACAATTTTTTTATGAGAACTTGAGATGGAGTCCAACTTTACATTGCGATTTAGTTTTTAATAATTGAGTCAAGTCGAGTTTAATCTAGAGCATATATACTAGATCAAGATGAGCTTGAGCATAGGGATTTGAATCCGCATTTCGTCATATCAATTTAATATCAAACCATCAATTTCCAGTCAAACTTTGCATTAATAAACTACTTCAAATAAATTGATAGCTTGATTGCATCTTTATAGTTCTTTTAATAAAATACCTCTTAGACTTTTGTGCGCACTGACCCCACTAAAATAATATGCTAGTTCCAACCTTGCTTGCTAACAAGTATGACGCGAGTTGTCTTCAAAACTTCATAGGCCTCCGAAACATATACCATATCCAATCAAAGCATGATTCCTGAAAAATAAATTCACAATTAATATTGAGAGAAAGTTTCAAAAAAGGAAAAACTTGATCAAAGTTATGCAGCCATTTACCCAGTAATAAATAAAACTAATGTCTATCGTGATATAGAGAGAAGGAAATAGATAGAAGTTGTTCTAAATTCCTCCGAAGATACTAATGAAAATAAAAAGTATAGGTTTTAATTGCACTTGTTGAGATAGAACTATCGTATTAAAAAAATCGTAAATCATGTGAGATTCTCGTAATGCTTAAGAAACGGAATTGTGTGTGCGGAATTATGCACATCACATCAATTCACTTTTCATGCAACCGAATGCAAACAATTTGACATTGACTCATACCCCTATTTGGTACCTAAGATCAATAAGATATTCGATGGGCCTGATGCCTAATCTACCTCATGTATAAGCTTCTAAGATAGAGAAATAACATGTTATTACCAAAAAAAGAAAAAAAAAAAGACCAGGACTAACCATAAATAATATAGATAAAGCCTTTCCTCCTCCTTTTTCACCTTTCTATCTAGCGTAGTTATGAAAGCAGGTTAATGAAACAATATTTCTTGTTAGGTATATCACATCTTTGGTCAAACCAGCTAAATTAATAATTTTTCAGTTACACAATTGACTAAATTGTCGTATAAGTTGAAACCAAGACTCAACCTACTCATCAAAAGTTAAAAGAGAATCAGAAATTGGCTCTACCTGAAATAAAATCTCCACGATGAAAAATACAAATGCCGAAAAGAACGACTACTTTAACTCCTATTTGAAGTAGCTTTCAATCAAACTGTAAAAGCAGGGGAGGATGCAGCAGTTCATCATCCACCAATTAGATTGCCATTGTTTTTACAAATGAAAAATCTTAGATAATGATTAAGGAATGCACAAATTGCGAAGCTTATACGCACGGCATGAGTAGGTTTCTCACACTAACCAGGACAGGCAATTTGTGTTTGATCCAACGAACCGAGTGTTGGCTCAATTTCACAAGTTTCACGAAAGGTCCGACATCCAAATAAGATATAAACTTCCTCTCAACACTAAAAAAAGAAAGTGAAAAAAAAAAACAATCTAGACAATGCTAAACTAAATATTACACCACCAATCAAACACTAGGCTGGATAGAATCGAAAAGTAAAGCAATCAAATGGCTGGACCAATCATGAACTACTCATGAACATGCATTTCAAATTTTTTCTACAATAACTTTGTTGTCATCATATTAGCTTCAAACCATCCAATTGAAAATTCTTTTGGTAAAATCGAGTAGACAAAGCCTTTCCTCCTCTTTCCTCCTCTTTCCCTCTTTATTTGTTGCTTATTGACATGTAGTTTCTTGTCTATTTGAAATTGTACACGCATACATACGTTTTATCTGGTCAAGTTCTATGTATCACAACCATGAAATCTGCTCTCTGGGCACTTATCGAGTCAAACACGTGATTTATGCTTTAAGAGTGCCTTCTTTACATGCAATGAGCAAATTATTTATGTTGTACTTAATTAGTACGTCCATGATGGGGTGCGATTGGAACATACCGTTTCGTCTTGATATGCTACGATAGAAAGACACCCTTTGAAAGGGTATGAGGGAGTCATATAAAAGTCTCCTGAAGACAACCGTTGAGACGGTTGGCAGAACGTACGCTCAGAAAGAAATAGTTTTTCCTTTCTCTCCCTTTTCCATAAAAAAAGAAGAAGGCATTTCATTTCTCCTTTACAAGAACAATTGGCATTTACGCTGTGGAAATCGGGTGCTTTCCTCGTGATTGCATTCAGATCAATGTGAAGTATTTTTGTTCGTGATTCATCCGCAATTCAACGTTTGTTCCGGGGTTAATTGTTGATTGCACATCGGATAAAGGTAAGTCGTCTTCCGTCGACTTGAATTCTAACACTGGTATCAAAGCCCGGTTGTGATTTCTACCTTGTTTTCATCGAATTTTCTCGTTTACCATTTTGATATCGAGATCAAGAGTATGAAATCTACACTGTTCGGATGTTTATTGCTCGGAATTGCAATCGATTCGTCGAAAACGAACCGAAGCAAAGAACGGGTTCGGGGCCACATACACCCGTACATTTTTAGCCATTTTTCGAAATATTTTTTCGGCCAAAATAAATTTCTAAATATACAGGATGAAAGCACTTGTCGAGATGAGTCCATTGATGGGTCGAGCACCGCCGGAGGACGCCGGACGTGTCCACACGTGCGGCCGAAGGCTGACCCAGGCGTGGGCGCCACGCGCTGACGCGCTGGGCACACCAGCGCGTGCGTGTCATGCGCGCGTCGGCGAACCGACTTGTGCGCGTCATAGATGACGTCATCCAACCGTCGGTAGCTTGCCGGATGACATCACCGACAGCGACAGTTGGCCGGCCGGTCGTCGGCTGACAACTGGACCCGCGACCGGACCGAGGCGACCCGGGACCCGACCCGACCCGACCCGACCGTTGACTGGTCAATGGGTCCGGCAGTCAAACCGGTCATCGGTTGGACTGGTCAGACCGGCCAGGAGTCGTCTGGCTAGCTGGCCCGTGCGCCACATGCGCTGCACACTTAAGCGGCGCGTGAGGGCTCCGAGTGGAGCGTGGTCGGCGGCGTTTGGTTCGTATGGATGTGCTCTACACTATGGTATATATATATTATTTTTGAGTTTGGTAAATGTATAAAATTGTGTATGGAACCTTAAGTGCACATATTTTTAGGGTATAAATGCATAGTTTATTCGTTTGTAGCTTGTATTTTCTTATGTTTTAGCAAATACAGTAGCTAGCCTATATGAAAATGATGTCATATATGCTGTGTAGAGCTTGGTTCGATGATAACATGTATATAGTTTAATATACTTGCAATTTTCTAGTTCCAAGAATATTCGAACAATGGTAGGAAATCCTTATTTTTCCGCTACATGTTGAATTGCGTTTTTGATTGTAGTTGTAGCATGATTGTTTTTTTTTTGTACATTGGTTCACATCATGCTATGTTTTTATGTCAATGAAAAAATGTAGAAATTACATGAGGTCATGTAATTATTTTTGGTAGAATTCGAAGGAGTTCTCACCTAAAACTTAAAATTTGCGCAAATTAAACTAATTAATGATAATAAAACAATCGTACATAGGAGCTGATTGGGAACATAGTGAACTTTTGTTTCTGTATCTTTTGTTGAATCATCATTGATTTAGTTTATCTTTGCTGCAAATTAAATATGTGTGTTACTCTGAAAAGTGTGCTAGTATTGATTCTGCGTTTATTATGTCAATGTGTTATAGCAATTGATTATGGCTTTGGCATCCAAGACCATTGTGGCTGACCTCAATAAGGGTGAGAAGCTGAACGGTGACAATTATGATATTTGGCAACGAAAGGTTCAGTACATCCTTGAGGAGCAAGAGGTTTTGGAAACCCTCAACTACACCATGGATGAACCTGAGCATGGAACTTCAGCTCAACACGGGAGAGATCTAGAAGCTTATCAAGCTTGGAAAAGAAGAATAGCATTGCTCGCATCACGTTTTTGAGCTGTATGCAAGATGATCTCATGTGTGAGTTTGAAAGTTATGATAAAGCTCAAGCAATGTGGGTTGTCTTGAAAGATAAGTTTGGGAGTACATCTGCCACTAACTTAAGGAGACTCACCATCAAGTTTGACATATACCGAAAACGCCCAAATGTAACGATGAGGTAGCATTTTCGGGAGATGTCAAACATGATTCGTGAGCTGAAGTCAGCAGGTCACTCCCTTACTGATGAACAGCAAGTTCAGGCTGTTATAAGATCTCTTCCTAATAATTAGGAGCATATGAAGATCAATATGACGCATAATGAGAATATTGCCACTTTTAATGATATAGCGCGTCATTTGGAATTAGAGGATGAGCGCCTAGAGGCTGTGAGATCCTCTACCCATGCTTATGTTGCTGAATCGAGTTCGCGTAAAGCTTCGGGCTTCAAGCGCAAAAAGAATTCTCAATTCAACAACAAAGGGAAGAGAACTGATCAGGCACCTAAGAGGGCTATGACCTTCCGACGCAAGAAGTGTGGTGGGAAGAAGGACAAGGCCAAGATGAAGTGCTACCATTGTGGCAAAATGGGTCACTTTGCTTGTGAATGCACTGAGTCGAAAGAGGTACCCTGTTACTCCATTACTTTATGTAATACTTTTATTTCTAGTACTGTGATGCTTGCTGAATCTCATCCAATGTGGACTGTAGACTTAGAAGCAATAGACCATGTAGCTAGAGACCGAGAAGCATTTGTGGAGTATCGTCAGATACAGCCTGGAAGAAGATGGATATATGTTGGGAATAATTCAAGAATTGAAGTGAAGGGTATCAGCACATGTAAATTAATTTTACGTGGTGGTCGAAACCTATTCCTACATGATGTCCTCTATGCTCTAGATATACGATGAAACTTGGTCTCCGTTATTGTTCTTCTTAGCCTAGGATATGTATTGAATTTCCATGGTGATTGTGTTGACATTTTGTTTAGAACAGTTTATTATGGTTCAGGTTATGTATTGAATGGTTTTATGATGTTAGACGTTGACTATGATCAGTACATTGTTAATGTCGATGGTTGTTTTTCTTTAATTGCATTTTCTAGTAATGTTGAGATTGATGCAAGTACTTGGCATGCTAGATTAGGTCACATTGGGTTGCAAAGAATGTAAAGATTAGCTAGAGAAGGCCTTTTAGGGTCACTCACTAATGTTAATCTACCCGTATATGAACATTGTCTAGTGGGAAAAACAACTAGAAAACCATTCGGTAAAGGAACTAGAGCTGAATTTCCATTGCAACTCATACATTCTGACATTTGTGGTCCTTTGAATGTGAGGGCGAGGCATGGAGCCTCATATTTCATCACTTTCATAGATGACTTCACGCGTTTCGGTTATGTCTTTCTGATCTCCCATAAGTCAGAAGCATTAGACTATTTTAGACGATATATAACGATGGTAGAGAGTCAATTGAATAAAACAATAAAGGCATTGAGAACCGATCGTGGACGTGAGTATTTATCTGAGCAATTCAAGGGCCTTTGTGATGAGAAGCGAATTGTACGACAATTGATTATTCCTGGTACTCCACAACAAAATGGGGTAGTCGAGAGAAGGAATAGAACCATTTTGGAAATGGTTAGGTCTATGATGGCGCAAGCAAATTTACCTATCTCTTATTGGGGAGATGCATTATTGACAGCTGCCTATGTACTTAACCGAGTGCCCTCAAAATTGGTCACTTCCACCCTTTATGAATTATGGACTGATAGGAAACCAGACTTAAGTAGTCTACGTCCATGGGGATGTGCAGCTTATATTCATGATTCTTCTCACAAATATGGCAAATTAGGTCCTAAAGGGAAGAAATGTATCTTTATAAGATATTCTGAACACTCCAAAGGGTACGTGTTCATAGGTGAACAAGCTGATGGAAGTATGACCGAAATGGAGTCACGAGATGTCACGTTCTTGGAGAACGATTTTCCTAGTAGAGGAGAGATTAATAAGGACTTCCAATTATATGAGATGGAAGATCCTAAGAACACACCCACTAATGTTGTAGAGGGAAATGGAGATTTATCTCAACACACAAGACCTAGTGGGAGTGTTGTATCGCCTGACGAATTGAATTAAAGAGAAATTCAATTGCGTAAAAGTAATCGTAAAAGTATTCCCCGTCGTCGTTTTGAAATTGAAGGGGAAGCATTTATGATTGCTCAGAAAGACGATGCTGAGCCTAAGACTATTCAAAAGGCTCTTTCATCCTCCGATAGGAAAAAATGGAGAAAAACTTTAGAAGATGAAATGGAGTCAATGAAAGAAAATCATGTCTGGGACTTGGTTGATCTACCACCCAATCGTAAGGCCATTGGAAACAAATTGCTCTTTGAGATTAAGCAAAGGGCGGATGGATCTATTGAAAAGTATAAGGCTCGTCTTGTGACGAAAGGTTATACTCAACAAGAGGGTATAGACTATCAGGAAACCTTTTCACTAGTTGTAAGGTTTGCCTCAATACGCCTTATCCTAGCCATCGTTGCACATTTGGACCTTGAATTACATCAAATGGATGTAAAGACGGCATTTCTCAATGGAGAACTAGATGAGGAAATCTATATGAAACAATCAATAGGTTTCATAGCTAAAAGGTCAAGAGCATAAAGTTTGCAAACTTCATCGCTCAATATATGGCCTTAAGCAATCATCTAGACAATGGTATCTTCGTTTCATCGAGTCATAACAACTTTTGGTTTCACGATGATCGAAGAAGATCACTGTGTATATGTCAAGTGGTCTGAAGATAAATTTGTGATTTTATCACTTTATGAGGATGATATTCTTTTGACTAGATATGACAAGGTTTTGGTTATCACCATAAAAAATGGTTGTCCTCCAATTTCGAAATGAAGGACATGGGAGAAGCTGCCTATATATTAGGAGTTAAGATCGAAAGAGATCGATTAAGGAAACTCCTTTCTTTATCACAAGAGTATTATATTATGAAGATTCTTAAACGTTTCAATATGCAGCAATGTAATCCCATTGATACCCCTGTCATGCAAGGTGAAGGCCTAAGTATTGAGATGTGTCCTAAGACTCCAGAAGAAATTAAAGTAATGGCAACTGTTCCTTATGCTAGTGCGGTTGGAAGTTTGATGTATGCTATGATGTGTACTCGACCCTACATATGTTATGCTATGGGATTAGTGAGCTGATATCAATCAAATCCGGGTCAAGTACATTGGAAAGCAGTGAAGAGGATCCTGAGATACTTGAAAGGTACCATGGACTATCAACTTTGTTACCAAGGGAATGATTTACGCCTATTAGGCTACTCATATGCTGATTGGGATGGAGACCTAGATGAGCATAAATCGATTTCTGGATATCCGTTCTTGCTCAATGGAGGTGTAATTTCTTGGAATAGCAAGAAACAGACATGCACGGCCTTGTCTACGATGGAGGCAGAATTTATTGCATATTCTGCCACAGTGCAAGAAGCAGTATGGTTAAAATGTTTCTTAGAAAATTTAGCCACTGTCACTGAGGTTCCAAGATCGGTGATAGTTTATTGCGATAGTCAAGTAGCCATTGCCTATGTGAAGAATCCCAAGTATCATGGAAGGACGAAGCACATTGACATAAATAATAACTTCATAAGAGATATAATAGTGCAAAAAGAAGTGATCCTACAATACATTTCAACCAATAGAATGGGTGCTGATCCATTTACGAAGGCTGTTCCTAGAGACATATTCTTGACCCACAGGATGTCACTATGATTGTGTAGAATGTGATATATTTTATTGTAGAGGATCATTGATTTATGTATATGTGGACATACATATTGTACTTGTTTGTCTATTAGTGACTTTGATGTTTTATCAATAAGTACAAATCCATTATGAGACTAGAACATACACACATATATTATTGAAAAGTATGTCAGCAAGCAATGATTGACTTACTCACACGAGCAATCATCTCAAGTGCTATAGTTAGCACGTTGAAATGAGACGTTATGTACAAATGAATGCTGAAGAGCAAGTTTAGTACATAAAATAAGATGTCGCCTTGATTGGAGTCAAGATGAGGTCTATGATTTGTTTATAATAAGATCAAACATGATAGTCCATAATCATGTATGCCTGAAAGATGCCGGATGCGAATACTTAATTGGGCTCTATAGAAAGCGAGTTGATATAGCACTCGAGCTAAACATGAGTACGTGAGGAGCACGTGACTATGTTTAGGCTAAGATCCGTATAGTGGATATATTTAATAAATGACATACGCTTTTATAGAAAAAGAAATCCACTATAGCATGTAATTCATACTACATGTGCATTGTTCGACCGACAAGGGAAGGTGAGTAAAATTATCCCTATTTACTCATCGTGTGAGCCCTTGGTAATTTATAATTTTCCTTATTTTGTGCCCTATGTTACTTCTGACTATATTCTCAAAGTGAAAGATCAATGTTGCTACTTTAGCATATTACCGGCAGTCCTGAATAGATATGGCTTTATGGGATGTGTCTAGGAAAGCAGTTGTTCTGAAATGGAGAGAGACATGAGTGTGAAGGAAGACTGTTATTGTTTTACATCTATCACATGCATTTACTGGTCGACCAATTATATCGTCTTATGTGGTTGCGGATATAATTGTAAAAACATATGGTGTTTTGAGAATAGCCAAGTATAGCCTTTAAAGGATAGGTATACTTGGATTGATGTAAAAAATATGTCTGGGGCACTGTGAGACATTGATTGTTTATTTCTTTTCGGGGTTGTAGCCATTATGTCATCCCTAACAGGTGCATAATTTGAGCTCCCAAGTGCAGGTGTACTTACTGCTTGGTCGCATGGCTTACTTGCCAGTATGAATTGTTTTGTAAAGTTGATGAATGTTGAATGCCTTATATTCTTGATAGAGAGCTATCAAGCCCATTATGTTCGAGTGGGAGATATTGTACTTAATTAGTACGTCCATGATGGGGTGCGATTGGAACGTATCGTTTCGTCTTGATATGCTACGATGGAAAGACACCCTTTAAAAGGGTATGATGGAGTCATATAAAAGACTCCTGAAGACAACCGTTGAGATGGTTGGCAGAACGTACGCTCAGAAAGAAATAGTTTTTCCTTTCTCTCCCCTTTCCATAAAAAAAAAGAAGGCATTCTATTTCTCCTTTACAAGAACAATTGGCATTTACGCTGTGGAAAGCGGGTGCTTTCCTCGTGATTGCATTCAGACCAACGTGAAGTATTTTTGTTCGTGATTCATCCGTAATTCAACGTTCGTTCCGGGGTTAATTGTTGTTTGCGCATCGGATAAAGGTAAGTCGTCTTCCACCGACTTGAATTCCAACAATTTACGACACACGAAATGAGTATGTGGTTCCTTTAGCTTCCTATCTAAACTAGGAAAATCGCAAAGTATCAATTTTATCTTCACAACAAATAGTATAAGTAGAAATTGATATTATTTTTGAGTAAAAAGCAAAGCTTATCCAAACGATTCACTCCTTATTTGAAAGGACGCATGAAACATAAAAGAACTTTTCAAATAATAAGAAATTGAATGATGACATTTCTTCTGGATTAAAGTTCTTTCACTTATTTTAATACCGATTGACAAAATTTGGAACCTTTTCATGGACGAAAAGGAAAATAAAAAAGGGAAAAAAGGAGTACAAAAAAAAGAAAATTAAATTCACAAAACACAATCTAGAAAATAAGACTTGTTTAAAAACAAGTGAGATCAATTAGATTCCGATAACGATAAGTAAACTGAAATACTAAATCTCTTCTTTTCAGTTAATCAAACGTTAATTGTGCGATAGAGAGAAGGTTGAATGAGACTCACCTTATGGTGCTAGTAAGATTCAAGGGTGCCCTGAAAATCTTTCTTGGAACCGGAGATATCTATGCGGCAATGATTTGGCAATTTGGTGCTTGATACATCAATCAACCTTTCCAACGATGCCCATTCACTAACTGTTAATTCATACATAAACACCATCTCGTCCAAGCCCCTGATAACTTGTAGCCGTTTGTTGTCCTTGATGATTATATACTCAAGGTTCGTTAAGTTTGACAAACTGCCAATACTTTGCAAATAAGGACAATCATAAACGATGATGGATTCCCATTATTCCCACGTCCCAACAAATTGTATCTCAAGTATCTTAGTGCAACCAGCCAGCAAGAAACTACTCAACTTATTTAAATGCCTGGATGGAAGGATTAGTCTCCCTTCAAAACTAATCAACTCATGAGTAGACTCCCAATTATCGTGCCCTGCTTCCCCCACATAAACTAGCCTTTGGAAAGACTTGTAGTGTTGAAAAGACAAGTCATCTAGTGATTCGAACCCAGAAAATTGGTCTCAACTAGTTTCGGACAGTAAATTACCTCGAATTTATTTAGCTTCCTTATGCTTGATAGTTTGAATCTCTCAAGGGGTTCACAATTACTTACTTTCAACTCCATTATTTTTGGAAGTTGAAGCCCATGGAGTTGAAATTCTTGCATTGGAGACCCATGGAGCCCTAAACATGACAAATTTCTCAGGTTCGGAGAGAGTGACCCGATCAAATTAAAACCATAAAGGCATAGCGTTTGTAGAGACGCGAGAAGTTGCAAAAAGGCTTGCAGGCCCAATCCAATCAAATCAATTTTCTTTAGCAGAGGAAGGGAAGCCAGCTCAGCAGGAGCAGGGACATTGTGAAGTCCGTAGCTTAAACTAGTCAATTTGAATAACCTCCCAATCCATTGTAAATCACCGGTACAAAGATTATCTCCTCCTACTCCTCTTCTCCAATTATTTAGCTCCAACTCAACCAAATTACTCCAGTTCAAGAGGTCTAGACTACCCGTAACGATGGAGACGACACTCGTAGATGGATTAAACTTGTTGGGAGCACTGGCAACTCTTGAATCTTACCACATGCCCACAACTTCAATCTTTGTAACCGAGGAAGCACTCTAAGGGTCTTTGGAGCTTCACTAATTGAAGTAAATGATAGATCTATGATTCTTAGAAAGGGTAGACTTCCGATTCCAGAAGGAAGTTGACCTTTAAATTATTACTATTGATTCGAAGGACTTCTAGATTTTGAAGCATTCCAATAGCACTAGGTAACTCCCATGAATTTGCTGAATCTAATCTACCTAAGCCACTTGAAAAGTTCACCTCATGTAATGATCTCAACTTCCATAAGGGATTTGGGACTTTCTGTCATGCCCCGAACCTCGAGCGTGCGCACATCCCTCGATGGTCGACTAAATTTGCGACGTTCCCAAGTCGCGTCGCCGACCCAATCGATTCATGCACAAGGGGAAACGAAATAAACAATTTCCAGACAACAAACAACATGGGATAGAAAAGCAGGACAACCAATTCACAAGAGCCACACTATATAAACACAACGAGTTTATATACTGAGGCCAACTCTAGTGTTCATGTACAGAAGTCTAGATCAAAAAGGGCTACGGAGCCACCTAAACTCTGGACTCTCCGGTCCCCGGCTTCGGATCTTCCACGACACCATCTAGAGTGTCGATATCCAAAGGATGCCTATCTCCCACTCCCCGGTCCTAATGGGAGGCTCGTCGAAACCACCCACAAGACCATCCTGACTCCCATCGGGCTTATGAAGATACCATGCTTTGAAACGATGAGGTACCAAGTGGGGTAGGCCCTCATCGACCCAAACGGTGGACTCCACAAGCTCACGAGTCAGACTGGTCCCGGAAACTGGAAAATAGGAGCGCTGGAAGTCTACCTCCCTCGGGACCCCATACTGCACATGACGTGCCTCCATCTAAGAACCTGTAAAGAGTTAACCACAACGGGGTGAGACAATGTCTCAGCGAGTTCACGCCCTAAACCCCGATTAGGAAGGAAATTTGCCTAAAGACAGTTTAATCACACATCACAGAAGACTCACCTCGCCTCAGTTCATTCTTGCACGTTAGTATAGTTCATATCACAGATTCATATAGTAAATGCACTCATCAATTGGAACGTCTCACTTCCAAACCAATCAATCACAGGAGTCCCAATTGTTATGACACGTCCTATACCGTGCCACACAATTTTGTCTCATAATCAGGCGCGGTTAAAACACTCATTCATGCGTTCCAATTGATTATTGCCCTCACAAGCACGGCCTACCCGACGCACATTGGTCTTCTAGCGTAACCGAGCATCGTCTCATCCCTTGAGCACGGCAACGTCTACCTCTAGACAGCATTCCCAAAGGAGCTTCGGTCCGGCCTCTACCGTGATCCGACATCCGTTGTTAGGGGCATTCCATATAGGAGCATCACCTACCCGACGCACATCGGGGGCGGTTTCTCATAACTATCACACAACCATTCAATCTCGGCCAAGGACATTGTGCTTTGCACTCGACATTGTGCTTTGCACTCAAATGCCTCAATTAAGATAATGAACTTGGCCTATTTTCTTCGTATTAAAAACACTCGGTAAAATAATCATATGTGGGTATACGGTTAGATAGAACCATAAAAAGCGATATCATTCCTTTTAAAAATCCCACTGTCGCGACCTAAATTTTCGAGTTCACCACTTAAAATTAAGCTAATGGATTGTTAAGCCTAGACTTAACTCGGGCTCTCCCAAGCCCATACCAATTCGCGACTTAGATTCAAGTTCTTAACATGCAATTGATTTTTAATTAGGAGTCGCCACTAATCTATTTTCGGTAGGTCGATTAGACACCTAAGTAAAGTAACGGGAGATTTACTTTACTCATATGAACCAGAGATTATGGATACGGGGACTTGGTTACACTAGATTTCTCTAATGCCCTTTCGGTACCATTCTTTTATTTTCAAAAAAATGTCTTTGCAGGCAGCTTGAATTGATTTTAATTTACTTTTCTAACATGTGAGGTGATCACACAAGTGCGCAAACCACCAATTTAACACCCAAGAAAGCAAATAGATAAAATGCATGACTTACCTTATAACAACGAAAGCATCTGCGTTGTTAGATCAGAATTCACATCAGCAATCCTAGATATGATTTCTAATTAACAAGCAATCACTCAATTTTTGCTTTCACTTTTTAACGAGAATATAGTCCATATGCAATGTAATGCTTCTAATATAAAATGAAATAATATGGCATGGCAAAATGTCCTAAACTACATGAATGAGTAAAAAAAAACTAATGATTTCTTAATGAACATGCAATAATTAAATATGCAATCTAAATTAGCAAAAATGACCTAATTCTAATGACGGGCAATTTCTAATTAAATGACCCTAGCAATAATCCTTAAATGACGTGCATTTCATGAACCTAATTCCACATGATATATGCATGATGATTTTTTTTTTGTGTTTTTTTTTATAAAATTCGAAATTAAAATTGCCAAATAACTAAACATGCAATTCAAATTTAAAACTAACATCCTAAATGAATGCATTTTTTTTGGATTTTGTTTATTTAAAAATTCGAAATAAGATTGCAATCCTAAATATGCAAGATAACCCTAAGACTAGGAATATTCTAAAACGAACCTAATCCTAATTCAAAATTTTTTCCTTTTACGAAAATAAAATTGATTCAAACACCATGACAGCAAATCAAGCAAGATAAGATTAACATCCAAAAATTGGCGAACCATATCTCGCGCATGAGATCGGGTTGACCAATTTTAAAATTAAATCGCGAATCGAATCTCGGGTAGGAGATCGGATTGACGATTTTGAAAGAGATTGCTAGTCGGATTTCGGGCGCGAAAATCGGACTGTCAATCCCTAATTTGAGGGGCAATTTCATGTCGAAACCTCAATCTTCATTTAACGAATAATCATACTAAAAAGAACAAGTAAAATAAAATAAAATAAAATAGAAAACTACCTAATGTGATTTTCCTTTTTTTCTTTTCTTGCTTTTTCACCCACGACAGCAGCTTCGTGGTGGGTCACCGTCGGTCGCCGGTCATGGTCGTCGAACTCCGGCGAAGGGGCTCCGGCAAGGGATCCGGTGGCTGGCGGATCGGCGGCGAGCGAACCGGTGGGCAAGGGGCGGAGCAGCTCAAGTTGCGGCGGCTACGGGCGTCACTCGGAGAGGTGGCTGCCGGGCGTCGGGTCTTCTTGTAGGGGCGGCGAGATCCGGCGGGAGCAGCGCGTCGCGAGAGGGTCGCACGGCGTCGGAGGAGCGTGGGCGGGCGAGGCGCAGCGGCGTCGCAGCGAGGAATCAAGCGGCGGTGTTCGTGGCCGGCGAAGCAGCGATTCGGTGGCTGCCGTCGTCGGCGATGGCGGTGGTCCGCCGTGATCGTTAATGCGGGGCTTCGGGGACAAGCGGAGGCACGGGGGAACGAGGCGGAGGTGCGGCGGCCGCTCGGGATCTGCGGCGTCGAGTCGGAGCGGAGAGGCCGAGAGCTCGGGCGGAGGGAAGCACGTGCGAGCGCGGCAGCGGCGGATCGCGAGTCGTCGGGTGGAGTGGCGGCGTCCGAGATCTGCTGCGGATGCGGGCGTAGCGAGCGGAACAAAGCGGGTAGCGGCCGGGCGGTCGCGGATGGCTAAAGGGACGGCGGTGGTTGGTGGCTCAGCTGCCGGCGTTGGGTGGTCTTTGGCGCGGCAGCCGCAGCGGCCTCCCGCGCGAGAGAGGACGGAACGCGGGCGGGCGGAAGACGAGGGGGAAGTGGCTGCACGAAGAAGACAATGAACAGTACCCCCGGTTTCTGCTCTACTTTTCCCTTTTCTTTTGTTTTCTTTTTCGATGCTCACGTCCCCCTCTCTGTTTCTTTTTGCGGTCGCTGCCGCCTGGCTGCTTTTGCCTTGTACTTTTCAGCGAAGCTTTTCTTCTGCGACTTTCCTCAAAATGGAGAAGCTCCCCCCTTCGGCCAAAACGAAGTTTGCCTCCACCTTTGTTTCTTTGTGTGTTTTTTCCTTTCCCCTAGCAATCGAGAGAGAACCCAACGTGGCCGTATTTTTCAATATGTGTGGCCTCCTCTACGAACCCTATGGGTTTTAATCTATTTATAAGCAACGAATTAGGATTTCTAATATTTCAAAATTGATATCCACAAAGATTCTTTTTCGCAAACACCATATTTGCAATATTCATTTTTTCCACTTGCCCTATCCAAAAAATCCCATCATATCTCGAAAATTTTCAAATTCTTATTTTTTACGAGATAATTTTCGATAATAAAAAAAAAAAGGCTTGAGCCAATTTGCTCGCTTCGTGGGCTTAGCCCGGCCTGTTAATTTAAAGCTCAGAACCACTAATTCAAACCCATCCACCACCGGTCCAATAAATAAATGAGAAACATGCAAACTAAAAATAAATGCACCTCTTTACCAAAATAAATAAATAAATAAATGCACCTAAATCTATATGCTATGCAATTAATATTTTCTTTTCAGGGATAAAATTAACCCCCTAATTTTTAATGCAATAAATGACTAAACGGGTTGCCAAAATTTAGGTGTCAACACCCACTATTTGATATAATACTTAAAAACATTTTTGGCTTCAAAAACCGACACCCGGTATTTTTCAATTAAATACCAAAATTTCATAATTTTTGAAATAATAACTGAAAATCAACAATCATCACTCAATTGCCAAATTCAGCAATCAATTGCATAAACTAATTGCATCACGACAATCAGCACGAAATTCCAACGACCGGCTATCCCGGTATAATTTTCGAAAAATATAAAATAATTAAATAAATTGCAAAATTAATTAAATAAATGCAATTTAATTACATAAATGCCTAATTAAGCTAAATATGCTAATCTAACCACCTAATTGGACTTAGAAAAATAATGCACTATGCTAAGTAAATCATGTCATCTAATTAACCCTTAACTAATCTAATCTAACCACCAAATTGGCCTAATTAACCAACTAAACCACTAATTAATTAAACTAACCACCTAAACCAAACTTAAGCTAATCTAATTACCCCCTAAGCATAATTAACTCCATAAGTAGAGTTTAGCAAGTAAAGCGGACCGGATTTGCGAGCCGATGAGTTCACGGCGACGGCGACGGGGAGGCGAGCGAGACTCAAGCCTACGGCGACACCCAATGAGGTTCGAAGGGCCCGAAAAATGGCCCAACAACTCCTTTGCTAGAGCCGGGCCTTCGGTTCGGTTGCGAGCTGAAGGAGCTGGATCGAGCGACTACAGCGGCTGGAACAGCGAGGAAACGGACTAGGCGGCTTGGACGGGTGGTGGAGGGGCTTGACGGCGACGGTTGGTGGCTAGAGCAGCTCAGGCGGACGGCGACGTGGGCTGCCAGGGCACGGATGAAGGCTCGGGACGGCGGGGACGCGTGAGATGCGGTCGGTGTGCGGGCGAGGTCGAGGGCTTCGGCGGGCTCGGGCGGGCGTGAGGCTGCTCGGTAGTGGCTAGCTCAGCTACGGGAGTGTTGGCTGGTTCTCTTTGGTTCTATGGCTCTCAAACAACAACAATGGTGCACAAAGTAGCAAGAACGAAGAAGAAGAAGGGACTGGCTGGTCTTGAGGGGGACCAAAGCCACAAAAGTCTTCACAAAATATCAAGAACACTCATCACTTGGCCCCCACCAGCTGCAACCTCATCCACAGTAGCCATTCCCCTCCCAATCTTCCTCAAGAAGCCAAGGATTGAGCTGAAATGTCGCAACCCACCTAGGCATACGAATTTGAGACATTTCCCCTTCAATTCAATACAATTCCCCTCCAAAAGACTTCAATTAAATGGCCATAATACCAAGGAGGAAACCCACACTCAATTCCACCATTTTCCTCACCAATTGAACCAACTTGAAGGCGAAAAATTCATTCAAATAGGCCTATCCGAATTTACCGGTCCAAAATCACCCAAACTTGAATTTCCGCCAAAAATTCGGACTTGCCGAAAATTCTTCGGAGGATGAGTCGACGTTCCTAAAATAAATCGTGACATGACAAAACTTTCAATTTTTGAAATCGGGTTCAATTTCGTGGTTAATTTTAACCGGACGCGATTTTAGCATGACCTAACCTACTGGGTAGCTTTTAGGAATTTTTAGTGCATTTAACCCGTAGTCGATTATTTTTGAGCCTTATTGTACATTTTCGACTCATAGGCGACTCTTGGTTGTCGTAAAAATCTCGAGGTTTCAAATACGGGTATAGGGTATAGAAATGACAGAAAAATCGATTTAATGTCGTTCGACAGAAATTTTGCAATCAGGTGGAATCACCCACACTTTGATCACATGCCTCTGTTGAATCGACCTATCTCCGATCTCTAATCGATTTTGACGGTGCCGTATTGACCCTTGTAGATTAGCACGGTCGAGCAGTCAATTTCTGGTCGAATTCTCAAGTCAGTCTCGTTTATATTCCTTAACGGCTTCACTAGATAGATTAGTTATCGTGAGTGGCCAACTCAGAGAAGAAGACTATAAGCGCGTCGATGAAAAGCTCATTTCATTTCATCGAAAACAAGGTTGAAAATCAAGATGTCACACTTTCTTCACTTTAACTCCTTGTAAAAAGAAGCACTCAAGATTCACTAGATTCCTGATTTCTTCTGGTAAATCTTCAAGACAAGAGCACCAATCAATCGTCAGATCAATTAGACAACTCAACTTCCCAATAGAGCCATCAATTTTCCTCAAATTGGAACAATCATGGAAAGTAAGCCTCTCTAAATTTGAGCATCCCGAGAAGTATAGTGTCTTGATTATTCCGTGACAACTTTTAGGAAAAGGAACTTTCAATTTCCTAGCAATCTGCCAAAATCAATGCATTATTCAATGGATGAACAATCGTATATTACTTTCAAAGAAAATATAATAGGAATAATCATATTATGAACCTTGATCATGCTCTGTAATTTCGAATCATCTATGAAGTCATTTTGGATTAATTCAAGAATGACCACATTCTTTAAGTGCATGTTGGTTAGCTTTGAGGTTGGAGGAAGATAACTCCAACAAAGCCATTTTAAATTGGTAAGATGATTTGCTAAGTTACCAACAAAGGTTCCCCCATTTAATTTGAGGTATCTTAGATGTTCAAATTTTCCAATCTCTTCACTTCTAATAACGGCCTCAAGATAACTTCTGCGTAGATCAAGATCCAATGCTTCAACATTTTTCATCTACAAATGAGAGCAAGAAATCAATGGTATTTGACATTCTATAGAGGAAAAGGATTAAAATGGAAAAAGAGAGAGAAAAAGAGCATCCTAGTGCTTTCCCTCCTCTGTGGTTTTTGTATCAAGGGATTTATTGCAATTTCGTAACCTACTATGCCTTCCAAAATTCACTGGATTTTCTTGACTAACAATTCCTATTCCAAGACCTATGAGTTGATTGTGCATCCAAAACTCATTGTCCTCCCCAATCTTTACCAAAGACTTGTTGATGAGGACATCAATTCCAGTATTAGGGAAAAACTCACAATCTCTTCACATGTAAATTGCATTCTGCTTATCCCTAGCAATGAAAAAACATGCGATATCGAGAAAAATTTGCTGTTGCTCGAAACTCAAGGCATCATAACTGATCTTCAACTTTGCAAAAACATCCTCATGACATGATTTTCTTAACTTGTCCAATGTCTCTTTTCATAATTCTTGCGTTGCGTGGTGGAGTAACAGACCAATTACTTATAGAGCCAATGGATTGTGCTTGAAAGATCCTTGTAATATTTTGAAGGAAAGTCTCTATTAAATGCATGCCTACTGAAAAGCTCAAGGGCACAATCGGTACTCATCATTTCATAATTCAAATTATGACACTTTAGACTATTGATTCGTAGAACATCTTTTTTTCTAGTTGTAATCAATATTCTAGATCTTGAATTCAAAGTACTCTTTCCAACTAATTTCTCCACTTGTTCGTTGTTATCAACATCAAGTACAATGAAGACTTTCTTATTGCAAAGTGCTTCTCTAGTCTTCTTCATTCCATAATCAATTTCGTTAATGCTCCTTGTCCCTGCATGGATGCCGATTTCAAATAATAACTTCTTTTGCAACTGAACTAAGCCATCAATTCTTGATGACTTTGCTCGAACATCTTCAAGGAAACAACAACACCTTTGAAAATGGGAAGAGAGTTTGTTGAAGATGACCTTTGCAAGAGTCGTTTTACCGATACCCCGCATGCCATGAATTTAAATGAGTTGCACGCTACCAGATTTGATATCTAACAATTTGCTTATTGCTTCAACTCAATCATCAATTCTAACTAAATGTTTAGTCACTAATTTACGTTTTGTTTTTAACTTTTCCACAACCTCCTCAACTACCATTGGATCAATTCGCCGTGGCTGCCACAATGAAAAACCATTTCAATGGGGGGAAAAAGCGAAATCACGATTACCTAGCTAGAAGTGGTGTTATTCAAGCATCGTATAACTACACGACAATCGGAGATATATTGGGACCTTAACTATCTAAAAGTGACCGTCTGAGAGTTCACATTGGACATTAACACCACTCCAAACATACTTTTTTGCGCTTGGCAACACGTGCGCGATGTCATGACCCGAAAATTGACTTAGATTCCAACATGAAGTTAGCAATTTTGGGATTGTGTTTATAAATGTTCATGCGAAATAGATTATATAAATATTATGCCTTTGAAATTGTCATTTTCTGATCCATTTTCGAGCAATGGCTATAGAAATTGAACACGGTGTGTTCACGAGGAGAAATGTCTAATGTATTGAGAGATTAACGGGTAGATAGGGATGTGAATGGCATTTTATTATTCCATTCTTTTTCCTCCAACTGAGCACAATCAAATATTAATTTAGCTACCTAGCTATTAATATCATTCCTCGTTCATTGTATAAGATCACCTTGTTAAGAAGTTCACATTTTTTGACAAACGTAACAGTGGTTCATCATTCAGTATTACTTTAATAAAACTTCCGTCTCAATCATACTGGAATTTTTAGAACTGTGATTAAGTGCTAAAAAAAATGGGGAACAAGCATCTAGGAATCAGCTAGCTTACCCTTTGTATTTCTTCACTTCCCACTCCTTTATTGCATCAACCTCCACGAGAGCCTCTCTCCACACATCTACTTGCTCGTTGCTCAACCTCTTCTCGCGCTCCATATTTAGTATCACATCCCGATACAATGGAGTTTTCAACTTAACATCGTCGGGTTCCACATCGAAAAAAATAGGTAGGATCTCTTTGTTACCTTTTGATTTGAAGGTATATGCCACGATCTGCACAAGTTTGTGGAGGCACCATTGAGTTGAAGCATAGGTCCGAGAGAAGATCAATGTGTAGATCCTAGAGTTGTCGATTGCTCGCTAAAGCTATCCATCGATCCTTTTTCTGACACGGAGCTCTTCGTTGTTTCGGAAGACGTAGATTCCAGCATTGATCAATCTATGGAAGAGGATGTCGGTGAATCTGTTGCGAGTGTCAGGTCCTCTAAAACTTAGAAACACTTCATACTTGCTTCCGGATGATATTCCTGCACCTGAGCTCACCATAGCAATGGTTTGTTCAGCTTGGCAGGTCTAGATGTCTCTCTCTCAGCTTAGCACTAGCAGATCTGCAATGAGTGAGATTATTGACATTTGTAGAATTGTTCAATTGAAACCCATATGATGAAATGAAGCAATTTCTGCTATCATCTCGAATCGGGCGGTTGAGAGAGGAAAGAGAAATAGCAGTGTTTGACCAGGAGTAGCTAAGTAGAACTTTTCTATATAATCTTTATGACTGGGTCATCCCTTTGATATGTGAATCTGAAAGGGTTGAAAGTTGTAGAAGGTGGCCGCGTCAACATGTCCTGAGGAAATAATGGAGCCAGTTACAGGAAAATCAATCAAATGTTAATGGGTCGATGAGGAATGGTTGAAACAGAGTCGTTTTTGGAGGCTTATAAGGACAAACTATGAGAAGAATCTTTCGTTGTCATCGAGTGCTTGAAACGAAAAAATAAAATAAAATTGAAGCATGTTGAAAGTTGAAACGGAAAGTGTGTTTTTAGGCCTATGAGGCCAATGAAAACGTGGTTTTTGTACGCAATCAAATCAATCAATAATATATATCAAACATGTCCTTAACGTTTTATTGTTAAGCAATTTACATTGGTCCCTCCTTCAATCAATAATATGACACGTCCTTTACCGTGCCACACAATTTTGCCCCATAATCAGGCGCAGCTATCACAACCACTCAGGCGTGTTCCGGTTATTACGGCCCATCAGCCACGGCCAACTCAACAGTCGGCGGTCATCCGGCGTAACCGGGCATCGTCCTGCATAAACGCATCAAGACGGCATTCCATAAACGAGCATCAGCCCGGCCTCCACCGTGATCGACATCCGTTGACGTGGCATCCGAACTTAATTAGGCATCGTCTCGCGTAAATGCATCAGGACGGGTTCACTGTGCTTTGCACACAAATACCTCAATTTCAAATAATGGACTTGGCCAATTTCCTTCATATTAAAAATCATCTCAGTGAAATAATCGTGCGTGGTCACGCATTTAAATCGAACCATTAAACGTAGTACGCTCGCAATTTAAACTTCCACGATTTTAAATAGTATATAAAATTTTGGCGTCAAAAACCGACACCCGGTATTTTTCTAATTAAATACCCATAAAATCAAATTTTGTAATAATAATCAATAATTACCACCAAGCACTCAATTGCACATCATAGCATAAATAAACCATCAAATTCACATACAAATTCAACCACGAGGATTAGCGTAAAAATTTCACTAAACGGCTAATCCGTCACAATTTATGCTAATTAAAAATTAATTAAATAAATTACAATTAAATTAAATTAATCTAATTTAATTGAACTAACCATGGTTAATTAAACTAACCACGGTTAACTAACCATGGTTAACTAACCACGATGAACTAAACTAACCCAAGTTAACTAACTAACCTAGGGTAGACTACTAACTAAACTAACCACCTAACTAAACTAGTCTAGGTAACTAACCAACCTAACTAACTTGGTTACTCCAACTAATTAACACTAATCCTAATTAAGGCTAAACTAACCTACTAAGTGCAATTAACTTCCTAATCCGAGATTAGGGCGTTAACTCACTGGATTAGCACGGCAGTGGGCTCACGGCGACGGCGACGTGAAGGCGGTGAGATCCCGTGACTACGGTCCCACCAACGGAGGACCGATCGGGGCTGAAAATAGCCCAACAAGTCTCAGCCAAGCGTTGAGATTTGGCTCTGTGGTTGCTGGAATGAGGGGTTGTTGGTGTAGCTGGAATGAGCGAGAGGTGTTGCTGGATGGGTTGGGGTTAGGTGGTCGGAGCTGTGGCATTTGGACGGAGTTGGCGAGCTGTTGTTGGCCGGTGGCTGGAGGACGGACGGGGCGGCTATGGAGGCAAAACGGTGAGGCGAACGGTGGGCGGGCGGTGGTTGATGGTCGGCTAGAGTTGGGTGGACGGCAGCGGCGGGCGCGGGGACGGGCGGTTGGACGAGCAAGGGCTGGGCTGGGCTGGTGGTTCTGCGACGGAGGTGTGAGGTGGTGCGGGCTAGACGAATGGTGGTGTGGCTGGTTGTGGAGCTGCAGTTGACCGAGCGAACGGATGGGGCTGGCTGGTTGTGTGAGGTGGAGATGGCCAGGCGGTGTTGGACGCTGGTTGGTGGAGTTGGTGATGAAGTAGTGGACAAGTTGGCTGGACGTGAGGTTGGTATTTGGAGTTGGAAGTGCGAGAGGAGCTGGGACCATGAAGATGGAGCAGATGGGCAGCAAGGGAGTCGGCCGAGGAAGTGTACGCAGGAGGGATTGAGGGAAATGGGAAGAGAAAGAGAGAAGCCATGAAGTCAAGGCCATGGCCAATAGGGGGCCAAGCAAAAATATCCAACTACTCAAGTGCTAGGCCACAAAAGTCTTCAGTCACTTTGTCAAGGGACCAACCAATGGCCAATTTCCTCTCAAATCTTCACAAAACAATCTCTTTTTGGTGGCCAAATACCCCTTCAAAGCCGCCTATACGAATTTCCTTAATTCCTTTTTGCCGAATTTGATTTTTCCGCAAAATTTCGGACTCAACAGAATTTCTCCGAAAGATGAGATGATGTCCTAAAAATAAATTATGACACACTCCAATGTCCGATTCCTGAAAACAAATTCAATTTCATGGTTAAAATCGACCGGACGCAATTTTAGCGTGACCTAACCTACCGAGTAGCTTTTAGAGATTTTAACGCGTTTGACCCATGGTCGATAATTTTCGATCCACGTTTGTGCATCTTCGACTCGTAGGCGACTCTCTGTTGTCGTAAAAATCGTAAGGTTTCAATTATGGGTACTGAGTACAAAATTGACAGAAAATCGGGTTAGTGCTGTTCGACGCGAATTTCGCAATCATGTGGAATCATCCGCAATTCAATTGCGTGTTTTCGTTGAATCGACTATATCTGATCATTAATCGATTATAACTGTGTTGTATTGACCCTTGCCGATTATCATGGTCGAGCGATTGATTTCCGATCGAATTCTCAAATCTGTCGCGTTTATATCTCTTAACGGCTTCACCTAATAGATTAGTTAACTTGTGTGTGGCCAACTCAGAGAAAAAGGACCATAGGTGCGTTGATGAAACAACCATTTCACATATATTAAATCGGGGTCGAATTTCAGGATGTCACAACTCTTCTCCTCTTATAAAAATTTCGTCCTCGAAATTTAAACCATTACAATTCTTCTTCAAAAAGGTGGGGGTATTGACGTCTCATCGATTCCTCGCTTTCCCAAGTAGCACCTTCTGTCCCGTGGTGTTGCCAGACCACTTTAACCAAGGGAATCGTCTTGTTGCGCAGCACTTGCTCCTTTCGATCCACTATCCAAACCGGTCTCTCCACGTACGACACTCTCTCGTTCACGTCTAATTCCTCAAAATTCAGCACGTGGGTCGGGTCAGGCTCGTACTTCCTCAACATCGACACGTGGAAGACATCATGCACTTGAGCAAGTCTCGGCGGCAACGCAAGACGATACGCCAAAGTCCCAATTCGCTCCAGAATTTCAAAGGGACCGACATACCTCGGACTTAACTTCCCTTTCTTGCCATCGTTTTGGTAAGTTAATTTGCATGGTTTATGTGGTGGGTTCAGTTCGAAGAAAAGATTCAGCACTAAAAATTTCATTAGCATGGATTAGGTGGTTTAGATTAATTAATTGTCGATGCATGTTAGGTGGTTAGTTTAGTGCAATTAGAGCCTAGACAAGCTCTAGTATTTATCTAGAGTGATTCAGAAATTTTCCGGTCCGTCTCGGCATTCGATTAGGCATTACGGGCCTAAGTTGCTATTTATTACATTTCTTAATTAATTTTCGTATTTATTTATTTATTTATTTTTCGAAAATTAGACCGAGATAGCCACCGACTGAAATTTTATGTCGATTACTGTAGTGTGATCTGTTTATTTATTTGAGTCCTAATTTATGCTAATTGAATGTGATTGTGATTTTAGGAATTTATTCCTAAATTTATGTAATTTCAATAATTAATTGGAAAATCACCGAGCGTCGGTTTACAGTGCCAAAAATCTGTTTATGGGCTGTTGAAATTGGTGAAATTTACGGAAAGTGAAATTATTATATTTTGGCTAAGGCCGACCGTGTACCCACACACGGTTATTTTTATCGGGTGTGATAAAAAGGACAAATTGATTTGGTAATCAGAGTTGTACAAATTATTATCAGCTTTGGGCGAGCTATATAGTATAACTTATCAGCTTTGGGCGAGCAATAATTTATCATCTTTGGGTGAGCAATAATATATTAGCTTTGGGTGAGCATTAATAGTATACTATATTGGCCTAGGGGCCCTAATATATCACATTTGGGCAAGCAGTATACTATATTATTAGCTTTGGGTGAGCTATACTATCTATCTTCAGCTTTGGGTGAGCACTCCTAATTTGATAGGACCTTATAGATAGTATTGAGTATACCGACCAAGGGAAGGTCGTGATGCCATGGAATCGACTGAGTTGATTGATCGATTATTCGATCTGTTATGGTGAATTGATTGGTTCATTGATTCAATGGACTAAATATTTAATTGAATTGCAGGAAGGAACTGAGGCCAAGGTAAGTCCTCTAACTCATGATTGTGTCTAGGCAGCCCTCAATGCGTATTTGCTTCCTAGTCGGGTCTTAGGGGGTTGAACTTGCTCAGACGTAGTCTCACCCCGTTGTGGGACAATATCTCAGGTTCTTAATGGCAGCACCTCTTGCTCCTCTCGAGCACTTTGGCGAACCGAATAAGTTCACATAACAGACTTATCACATTCTGATACATAGGAACCCTGTAGGATTGGAATATGTATTAATGAAATCCATAATCTAGGTTGATGCGGGTTTACCCAAAAAGGTACCCCATCAGTACAGGGCATGGCATCGCTATTACAGTGATGGACGAAGAGAGGGCCATGTACCGAAATTTGATATACCTCTATATGTGATGGAGGTCGCTTTTGGAAGGGGTACTGCAAACCCTAAGGATGGTGCGGTGGTGAATGCAAAGGATCCCAAGCTTGATGATCTTGACTCTCCGGAGTACTCAGTTGTGGGCTCCAGCTAGAGCATGGAAGAAGGAGAGATCGTCAAAGATGATGACCCGGAGGAGGATCTGGATTGAAACCCCACCCCTGTCTGCAGACTTTGTTTTGTAAATTTGTTTGATTAAAACTTGACTTTAGTTAGTTTGTCATACTATATACATTATGGGTTGCAATGTATATATGCATGGTTGTTTCAGGTTCAAAATTTGTGGTCATACTTTCCTATCCCATTGTTTTATTGTTTAGGTATTATTTATGTGCTTGTACATGCATATTAAAAATGAATTATTCGGCGATGCGTCCTGGGACGTCGCTATTTAATCGACCAGTGAGGGATGGGCGCGCGATCAAGGATCAAGGTGTGACATCCCCGTTTAAGTGGCATAAGAACAATGATTTAGGATTGGAGTGATAAGGTACGATGGTTTATGGGATAGTTGTAGGATTGGCCTTTAAATTCATGCCGGTGCATGTCTGTGATAACTAATTGGTAGAATTGCTTGTTGTTTGGATCATTCTGTTTCTAATTCGGTGTGAATTGGAAGCAGGTTTCAATAGAGAGGACTGAGCCATGAGTGATCAGGAGAAAAGGACTCCTAGTAAGAGGACCGTTAGGGCCGTAACTCGGGGTAGGACGCTGACCAAGGTCGGTACCCGAGGAGGCCGAGGTTGAGCGCCAACTTAGGCTGGCGCGAGTGGAGTGGCACCACCTCCAGTTGGTGTCGGGGAGCCCCTGGTGATCCCAGAATAGAAGGGATCATGCAGGTGCTTGAGGCCATGAGAGACGTGATAGGACAGCAGGCACAGAATCAAGCCGATGTTGTTGCTGCCGTTGCCGCCGTTGCCACCACGCCGAGGCCGCACTGTTGCCGCACCCGTCGGTTCAACCCGAGAATGTAGTGGTGCATAGAGAGAGGCTGATACACAAGTTGGTGGAGCAATTTTAAACCCGCCAAGGTTCACGGGTACGAGAGATCTAGAGGCCGCATCTCATTGGATCCAAGATCTAGAAAAGGCCTTTGCACTCTTGATGTGCACCGAAGAAGAGAAAGTGACCCTGGCAGTCTATCAGTTGTAGGGTAATGCCAATACCTGGTGGAGAGCCGCTAGAGAGACTATTTTTCCAGGAGGAGTGGTTCCGTTGTGGGATGCATTCCTCAGGGTGTTCAATAAACAATATTTCTCGAGGAGCGCCAGAGAACAGAAAATGGAAGAGTTTCAGCGTCTCCGTTAGGGGACGATAACTGTTGACCAGTATGGGGTCAAATTCGCAGAGCTTTCTCAGTATGCTCCGAGGCTGATTGAAGATCCTGAAGAGAAGGCTCGAAGGTTCAAGAATGGCCTTCAACAAGAGTTGAAACAGCCGCTGGTGCCGTTCGATATGATTGATTATCGAGAAATTTACCATCGAGCACAGCTGCTCGAAAGAAGCCTGAATGAGCAAGTCACCTCGTCTGGAGGAAGATTTCAGGTTTACTTCGCACTGAGAAGGGATCCGCCATGGGAAGAGGCCCATGGCTAGAGGAAGATTTCAGGTTCCGCCCAAGAGGAAGGGTGGAATTGGAAAATTAGGGGCGAGTCATAATAGCCTATGTCGCTTTTGTGGAAGGCGACATGGTACAGCTCTGTGTCCTTGAAGACCGGGTGTTTGTTTTGGATGTGGCCAACAGGGTCACATGATCATTAACAGACCAAGAGGACAACCGCAGTTGCCACCACCGCCACCTATGGGTCAGATCAGAGGGTATGCACCTCAGAACACGCTGCAAGGAGGATAGCTCAGACCCCCAGTTCAAGCCATGGTGTATGCCATCACGCAAGGTCAGGCAGAGGCTGCGCCTAACGTGATCACAGGTATGGTTTCGCTGAACAACCATCCTGCTTATGCTTTATTTGACCAAGGAGCAACCAATTCTTTTATTGCCAAGCAGTATGTTAAGTTGATAGAATTAAGTCCTATATTGTTGGAGTCGGCAGTTAGCATATCTACACCAATGAAGGATAAAGTGATAGATGCTTTGGATTGTTCTGGTTGCAAGTTAGCGATTGGTGAGCGAGTGGGGAAAATAGACTTGTTAGTCCTAGCCATGTATGACTTTGATTTGATGATTGGCATGGACTAGCTCACCAAGCAACGAACTAAGATGGACTGTTATTGCAAGGCGATTCAGTTTGACCCGTTAGAGAGTGAGAGCTTCGAGTTTGTCAAAAATCGAGGAGGACCCTCGATTATCTTGATCTCGTTGCCAAAGGCAACTCGTTTATTAGACGAGGGTTGTCAAAGTTACCTAGCAATTGTTATGGATACGATAGTTGAGAAGCTGAAGATTGAAGACATTTTAGTGGTGCAAGAATTTCTAGATGTTTTTCCGAAGGAATTGCCAAGTCTACCGCCAGAGAGAGAGAAATTGAGTTCATCGAGCTAGCACCCGGGCCAGAGCCAATCTCTAAGGCTCCTTACCGAATGGCGTTATCAAAGTTGAAGGAACTGAAGGTGCAGATGTAGGAGTTATTGGATAAGGGATTTATTCGTCCCAGTGCATCACCTTGGGGAGCACCAGTTCTATTTGTAAAGAAGGAAGATGGTTCGTTACGCTTGTGCATTGACTATCGGCAACTCAATCAGGTAACGATCAAGAACAAGTATCCACTCCCGAGGATCGATGACTTATTTGATCAATTGCAAGGAGCGTCAATATTTTTGAAGATCGACTTGAGAATAGGATATCATCAGCTAAGGATCAGGAAAGAGGACATTCCACAGTCAGCATTTCGTACTCGGTATGGTCATTATGAGTTTACAGTGATGCCATTCGAATTGACGAATGCTCCAACTACCTTCATGAATCTGATGAACCGAGTGTTCAAGGAATATCTAGATCAGTTTGTGATCATGTTCATCGATGATATTCCGGTGTATTCGAGAAGTGAGGAAAAGCATGAGAGTCATCTGAGATTAGTACTACAGACTCTGAGAGTTCATCAGTTGTACGCCAAGTTTAGCAAGTGCGAGTTTTGGTTGACTCATGTTGCTTTTTTAGGTCACGTGATTTCAAGTGCAGGAATCTCCGTGGACCCGAGCAAGATTGAAACAGTGATCAACTGGCCAAGACCAACTACCGTAATAGAGATCAGAAGTTTTCTGGGTTTGGCAGGTTATTACAAATGGTTCATGGAAGGGTTCTCATCATTAGCATCGCCTTTGACTAGACTCCTGAAGAAAGAAGAGAAATTTGTGTGGACAAACAAGTGCGAGAGTAGTTTTCAAGAGCTTAAGCAAAAGCAGACTACCGCACCTGTGCTGACCATTCCATCTGGTCCTCGAGGATACGAGATCTATAGCAATGCGTCGTTCGGAGGATTGGGTTGCATGCTAATGCAACATGGCAGAGTTGTTGCATACGCCTCTCGTCAGTTGAGATCTCATGAAAAGAATTACCCGACGCATGACTTAGAACTCGTGGCAATTATTTTCGCCCTGAAGATTTGGAGACACTATTTGTGCAGAAAAAGATTCTAGATCTTCACTGATCATCAAAATCTCAAGTATTTATTCTCTCAAAAGGAGTTGATTATGAGACAGCGCCGATGGATGGAATTGTTGAAGGACTACGACTGTGATATCCTATATCACCCAGGGAAGGCGAATAAGGTCGCCAATACTTTGAGTCGAAAGTCTTCAGTTGCTCATATATTGATTAAGGAGTGGAATCTAATCGGGAGAGCTCGAGATTCGGTATTCAAGTTTGAGGTAGGCCACCTTTCTAGTCTTATGGCTACCCTCAAAATTGAACCGGATGTTCATATCAAAATTAAGTTACTCAAGATCCTGATGTTCAGAAAATTTTGCGAAAAAGACACCGATAAAAGGAAGGCTAACTTTCAGATTTCTAATGACGGAACACTGAGGTTCCGAGGACGTTTGGTTGTACATGATAATGTGGAGCTTAGAGAGGATATTCTATCAGAAGCACATCGTAGCAGTTACAGCATTCATCTGGGTAGCACCAAGATGTATCAGAATCTACATCAACACTATTGGTGGTCGGGTATGAAGGCGGACATCGCCAAGCATGTCACCAAGTGTTTGACGTGTCAGCAGGTCAAAGCTCAACATTGCAAGTTGGGAGGACTTCTGCAACCTCTTGCAATCCCAGAGTGGAAATAGGAGCATATCACGATGGATTTCGTGACTGGACTACTGAGGAGTCAAAAAGGAAATGATTCGATTTGGGCAGTGATCAACAGACTAACGAAGTCGTCTCGCTTCATTGCAATATGAAAGAACCTCAGTTTGGATAGACACGCAAATATGTACGTGCGTCAGATAGTTCGTCTGCATGGAGTGCCGGTGACAATAACTTCAGATTGAGACCCAAGATTTACCGCCTTTTTGGAAGAGCTTGCAAAGTGCTTTAGGTACCAAGCTACAGTACAATACGACATATCATCCTCAGATGGATGGCTAGTCTGAGAGGACAATTCAAACCCTCGAGGACATGCTGAGAGCTTGTGTGCTAGATTTCAAAAGAAGTTGGGAAGAACAGCTTCATCTGGTGAAATTTGCCTACAACAACAGTTATCAGCAGAGCATTCAGATGGCTCCTTTTGAAACGTTTTATGGCAGAGTGTGCAGAATACCAGTGTGTTGGACCAGCCCAGAGTTGGTTCAGCAATTAGTGGATGCCATTGTAGTGATTAGAGGCAGAATAAAGACCGCTCAGAACCGACAGAAAAGTTATGCAGATAAGCGCAAGAGATTATTGGAATTCAAGTTGGTGATCACGTTTTTCTAAAATGTGTCACCAATGAGGGGAACTTCGCGCTTTGGTAAGAAGCGCAAACTGAGTCCGAGGTACGTAGGTCCATTTGAAATTCTAGAGAGGATCAGGACCTTAGCATATCGTCTTGCGTTGCCGCCAAGACTGGCGCAAGTGCATGATGTCTTTCACGTGTCGATGTTGAGGAAGTACGAACCCGACCCGACTCACGTGCTTAATTTTGAAGAATTTGACGTGGATGACCGAGTGTCATACGTTGAAAGCCCGGTTCAGATCGTGGATCAAAAAAATCAAGTTTTGTGTACAAAGACCATCCAATTGGTCAAAGTGGTCTAGCAACACCACGGTACTAAAGGAGTAACATGGGAGACTGAAGAGTCGATGAGACTGTTTTACCCCCACCTTTTTACTTAAGTATTATAATGGTTTAAATTTCGAGGATGAAATTTTTATAAGAGGGGAAGAGTTGCGACATCCCAAATTTTCAATTATGTTTTCCATTGAATAAATTGGGCATTTCCTCAATGCGCCTATAAGGCTATTCTCAGAGTTGATCACTCTCGAGATAACTAGACTATCTGGGAAAGTCATTAAGGAATTTTAACGCTATAAACCTAAGAATTCAACCAAGAATCGGTTACTCGACCGTACTCATCTTTAGAGGTCATTACGGTACAATTAAAAATCGATTAGGGATCAGAGATAGGTCGGTTCAACTGAGATGTGTGGCTAAACATGGGTGACTCTACTAAATTGGAAAATTCTCGTCGGCCGGCACTAGACTGATTTTTCTATCGTTTTGGTACCCTATGTCCGTATTTAAATCCTCGAGATTTTTACGACAACCGAGAGTCGCCAATGTGTCGAGCGAGTTCATTGTGGTTCGAAAAAAATCAACCACTGGTCATTTGCACTAAAAATTTCTGAAAGTTACCCGATAGCCTAGGTCACGCTAAAAACGTGCCGGAGTGAAATTAACCATGAATTTGAATTCAATTTCAAAAATTGAAAGTTCTGTCATGTCACGAATCATTTTAGGAATGTCGACTAAGTCTCAAAAGATTTTTCTGCCAATGGAGACTTTTTGGGAAAAAGTCGAGCTAGGGCCTTTTTGTCCTGAAAATACCAGGGACGTTTTTTTATCGTGAAATTGGGAAGCAAGTGGGATCAATTGGTGAGGAAAAATACCAATTTGATCGAGGGTTTGACGATTGAATTTTTAGAAGGCGATTTGGGTAAATTCAAGAACCATTTGAAGTCCAATTGAGGGAAAACTTGTGCAAATTCGTGTGCCCCCACCACCACGGGCTTTTGGACCATTTCAAAGGGTTCAGAAGGATTTGGTGGTTGAAATGGATGGTGGAAGATAGCTGGTGGAGGAGAATGGTCAAGGGGACCAAGAGGATGAGATAAGAAGCTTGGTGGTCCCCCTTTGTTCCCTCATCTCCTCCATTTCCCCCTTAGCCGGTCGAGTAGCTCCCTCACCCGCTCCATTGTTTGTGTTATTCTAGCAACACCGAGGAGCCACCGAGGAAGCTAGCTGAGCAGCCGTCCCCGTCGCACGCCGCCGCCCCTCTTTGTGCGCGCGTCGTCGCGCCTTGCCGCACGTGCCTCCGCCCCGTCTCACCCATTCCGACCGTAACATTCCGCCAAGTCGGTCGGTGATGTTCCAACCAACTCAGGCTGTCGTGTGCCACCTCCAACCGCCGTCGAAGCCCAAAATTGCTTGTCCGAGCCGCTGAAGTCTCCGCCGGTCTACCGCCGATCTTGCTTCGCCAATCCAGCCCCATTTTCTCTCATTTCAGCCATCAAACAGAGGGCAAATCATGAGGATTTCCAGCATGTGGTTTTGGCCCGCTTTGGCCCTTTTCCCGACCCCAAAAGCCAAGCCTACTTTGGAGATAGTTGATCCCCGCCGCGTTCCCGTCGAGTTGAACCGATTGAATCGCTAAACAAATAAGTTTAACTCACTAATCCTCGCTTAGTAGGTTAATGATGCTTAGGGGTTTATTAGTTTAAGTTAAGCATGGTTTAGGTGGATAGTTAGATTAGATTAGAGATTTAATTAATTGTCGATGCATGTTAGGTGGTTAGTTTAGTGCAATTAGGGCCTAGACAAGCTCTAGTATTTATCTAGAGTGATTCGAAAATTTTTTGGGTTCGTCTCAGCTTTCGATTATGCATTACGGGCCTAAGTTGCTATTTATTTCATTTATTAATTAATTTTCGTAATTATTTATTCATTTATTTATTTTTCGAAAATTAGACCGGGATAACCGCTGACTGAAATTTTATGCTGATTACTATGGTGTGATCTGTTTATTTATTTGATCCCTAATTTATGCTAATTGAATGTGATTGTGATTTTAGGAATTTATTCCTAAATTTATTTAATTTCAATAATTAATTAAAAAATCACTAAGCATCGGTTTACAACGCCAAAAATATTTTGGTGGACTATATAAAATTGTGAAATTTATGGAAATGAAATTATTGTATTTTGGCTAAGGTCAACCGTGTACCCACACACGGCTATTTTTATCGAGGATGATAAAAATGATGAATTGGTTGTATGATTAAGGTGGTATACTATTTTGTACAAATTATTATAGCTTTAGGCAAGCATATATATAGTATACATATTATTAGTTTTCGAGCATATTTATTATAGTTTTGGGCAAGCAATAATCTATCAGCTTTGGGTGAGTAATAATATATCAGCTTTAGGTGAGCATTAATAGTATACTATATTGGCCTAGGGGCCCTAATATATCAAATTTGGCGAGCATATATATAGTATACTATATTATCAGCTTTGGGTGAGCTATACTATCTATCTTCAGCTTTGGGTGAGCACTCCTGATTTGATAGGACCTTATAGATAGTATTGAGTATACCAACCAAGGGAAGGTCGTGGTGCCATGGAATCGACTAAGTCGATTGATCGATGATTCAATCTATTGTGGTGAATTGATTGGTTGATTGATTCAATGGACTGAATATTTAATTGAATTGCAGGAAGGAACTGAGGCCAAGGTAAGTCATCTAACTCGTGATTGTGCCTAGGCAGACCTCAATGCGTATTTGCTTCCTAGTCAGGTCTTAGGGGGTTGAACTTGCTGAAATGTAGTCTCACCCCGTTGTGAGACAACATTTTAGGTCCTTAGATAGCAGCACCTCCTGCTCCTCCCGAGCATTTTGGCGAACCGAAGAAGTTCACAGAACAAACTTATCATATTCCGATACATGGGAACCCTGAAGGATTGGAATATGTATTAATGAAATCCATAATCTGGGTTGATGCGGGTTTACCCAAAAAGGTATCCCATCAGTACAGGGCATGGTATCGCTATTACAATGATGGACAAAGAGAAGGCCCTATACCGGAATTTAATATACCTCTATATGTGATGGAGGTCACTTTTGGAAAGGGTACCGCAGACCCTAAGGATGGTGCAGTGGTGGATGCGAAGGATCCCAAGCTTGATGATCTCGACTCTCCGGAGTACTCAGTCGTGGACTCCAGCTAGAGCATGGAAGAAGGAGAGATCGTCAAAGATGATGACCCGAAGGAGGATCTAGAGGAGGGAACCCCACCCCAATCTGCAGACTTTGTTTTGTAAATTTGTTTGAATTAACTTTAATAGTTTCATCATTGTATATACATTATGGTTTGCAATGTATATAAGTGTGATGGTTTTTCAGGTTCGAGATTTTTACTTCTACTTTTCTATCCCATTGTTTTATTGTCTAGGGATTTTATATCTACTTCCACATGCGCATTAAAATGAATGGGTCGGCGATGCGTCCTGGGACGTCGCTAATTAATCGACCAAGCCGGGATTGGCGCGCGCCAGGGGATTGGGGCGTGACAATCCGTTTGTGGATGATGGGCCGTACTGTACTGCAGCTTCGTTCCCAAGGCAGTCCGTAAACTTTTCCAGAAGTTACCATGAACTTCGGGTCTCGATCCGACGTGATCGTCATTAGCACTCCATAAAGACGAATTATCTGACGCACGTACAACTCAGCATATCTGTCCAATGCAAAGTCCTTTCGTACGACGATGAAGTGAGTAGACTTCGTCAATCTGTTGACTACAGCCCATATAGAATCATTACCTCGCTGATTCCTTGGTAATCCCATCATAAAGTCCATTGTGATGTATTCCCATTTCCACTCGAGAATCTCGAGAGGTTGCAAAAGTCCTCCAGGCTTGCAATGCTGTGCTTTCACTTGCTGGCACGTTAGACACTTGGCGATATGTCTGGCGATATCCGCTTTCATACAGGTCCATCGATAATGTTTACGCAGATTCTGATACATCTTCGTACTGCTTGGATGAATGCTGTAATTGCTACGATGAGCTTCTGACAAGATCTCCTCCTTAAGTTCTGCATCGTTAGGTACACACAAACGTCCACGAAACTTTAGTATTTTGTCCTCGAAAAGTTGAAAGTCAGCCTTCCTCTTTTCTGTATCCTCCTGCAGAATCTTCTCGGATCTCCGGGTCTGTCAACTACAACGTCTTGATCCTTATCTGCACCTCCGGTTCAATTTTCGAGCTCCTTCGAGTAGAATCCACTCCTGAATCACCATTTGCGCAATCGATGACTTTCGACTCAACGCATATGCAACCTTGTTAGCTTTTCCGGGATGATACAAGATGTCACAGTCATAGTCCTTAAGAAGTTCCATCCAACGACGCTGTCTCATGTTCAACTCCTTCTGAGAGAATAAGTATTTTAGGCTCTTGAGGTCCGTAAAGATCTGGAACTTTTCCCCGCATAGGTAGTGTCTCCAAATGTTCAGAGCGAAAATGATCGCTGCGAGTTCCAAGTCATGCATCGGGTAATTCAACTCGTGAGACCTCAACTGACGGGACGCGTATGCAACAACTCTCCTATGTTGCATTAAAATCCAGCCCAGTCCTCTGTACGACGCATCACTAAAGATCTCATATCCTCTAGGACCAGACGGAATCGTTAGCACTGGTGCGGTAGTTAGCTTCTGCTTAAGCTCTTGGAAACTACGCTCGCACTTATCCGTTCACACGAACTTCTCTTCCTTCTTCAGCAACCTAGTAAGAGGCATGACTATTGCTGAAAATCTTTCCACGAATCGTATATAATAACTTGCCAATCCCAATAAACTTATGATCTCTATCATTGTCGTCGGTCTTGGCCAATTTATCACGACTTCGATCTTAGTTGGGTCCACGAAAATCCCTTCACCAGAAATCACGTGACCTAGGAAAGCTACACGAGTCAGCCAAAACTCGCACTTACTAAACTTGGCGTACAGTCCGTGTTCTCGTAGAGTATGAAGCACTGTCCTTAAATGTTGTTCGTGCTCCTCAGGACTTCTTGAGTACACCAGGATGTCGTCGATAAACATTATCACGAACTGGTCCAGATACTCCTTGAACACTCGATTCATTAGGTCCATGAAAGCAGCTGGGGCGTTGGTCAAACCAAACGGCATTATGGTGAATTCATAATGGCCGTAATGCGTACGAAAAGCCGTCTTTGGTATGTCTTCCTTCCTAATCCTCAGCTGGTGGTAACTTGTCCTCAGGTTGATCATGGAAAATATCGACGCTCCCTGCAACTGGTCAAACAAGTCATAATTCCTTGGCAACGGATACATATTCTTAATTGTCACTTGATTGAGTTGCCGATAGTCAATGCAAAGACGCAACGAACCATCTTTTTCCTTACGTACAAAACTGGTGCTCCCCAAGGTGATGCACTAGGACGTATAAATCCTTTGTCTAACAAATCCTGCATTTACACCTTTAGATCTTTCAACTCTAACAACGCCATACGGTAGGGAGCCTTAGAAATTGGCTCCGTTCCAGGGGCCAACTCAATCACAAACTCGATCTCCCTTTTTGGAGGCAAATTAGGCAATTCTTCAGGAAACACGTAAGAAAATTCCCGTATCACGACGATGTCTTCCATCTTTGACTCCTCAACTGTTGTATCCACGACAGTTGCCAAATAACCTTGGCAACCCACATCCAGTAACTGGGTTGCCTCAAACGACGAGATTAAGGTAATCGAGGGTCCTCCTTGACTTCCATTAAACTCGAAACTTTCACTCACTAACGAGTTAAATTGAATCGCTTTATGACAATAGTCTACAGTAGCTCGTTGCTTGGTGAGCGAATCCTTGCCAATTATCACATCAAAATCAAACATGACTAGCACAATCAAATCTATCATTTCCTCTCGCTCACCAATAACTAACTTGCAAGCAGGACACCCTACTGTAAACAACACCTTATCCTTTAATGTGGTGGATATACTAATGACTGTCCCCAATGGTTCTGAACTCAATCCTACCAACTTAACGTACTGCTCAGCAATAAATGAATGCGTAGCTCCATGGTCAAATAAAGCATAAGCAGTATGGTCGTTCAGCGAGACCGTACCTATGACCACATCTAGTGAGTCCTCTACCTCTTGTCGGGTGACAGCATACATCCTGCCCTACATCGGCGGCCTGTTCAACATACCCCGCGGCGCGTTCTGCGGTGCACTCCCTCTGTTCTGTCCCATCGGTGGTAGTGGCAGCTATGATCCCATAGGCCTATGTGGACAATCTTTGATTTGGTGGCTATGCTGGGCACATCCAAAACAAGCTCCCGTCCTTGTAAAACACAGGGCTGATCCATGTTGTCTTCCACAGAAACGACACACACCGTTTGGGTTGGGTGCCGACTTTCCAATCCCACCCTTCCCGTTGGGCGGAATGGGATACCTACCTCCTGTCATCAGCCTCTTCCCGAACCAATTACCATCTCTGCTTGATCTGAATTGTGATCCAGATGCTGCGGCTCATTCGTTCAAGTTCCTCTCAATCAGCTGTGCCCTCTCATACAGATCGTTGTAATCCTTCAGATTTAGCGACACCAACGGATACTTAATCTCAGGTCTGAGGCCATCCCTGAACCTCCTTGCTCTGTCCACTGGATCCTCTATCAGTCTGGGTGCATACTTAAATAGCTTGGCGAACCTCACCTCATACTAATCCACCGACATCAGACACTGGCGGAGACGTTGGAATTCTGCCATTTTCTGCTCTTTGGCATAGTCGGAGAAGTACTTTCCATTAAAGATTTCCATGAAGGCATTCCACACTAGAACCGTACCTTCGGGAAACACTCTTCCCCTGGTGGCTTCCCATCACGTGCTGGCATTACCCTATAACTGGTAGATCGCCGGGACTACTTTATCTTCTTCAGAGCATCTCAACAGTGCGAAGGTTTTCTCTAGCTCTCTGACCCAGAGGGTTGCAGCTTTGAGATCTCCTGTTCCAATGAACCTCGGCGGATTCAACTTCAGAAATTGTTCTACTAACTTATGCATCGGTCGCTCCCCGATCACATTTCCAAGCGAGACCTCAGCAGGTGCGGCTGCAACAGCGGCAATGGCATTAGCGGCAGTAGTGGCGGCGGCGGTAGCAGCGGCTTGATTCTGTACTTGCTGTCCATCATGTTTCCCAAGGTCTCAAGCGCCTGCACAATCTCGTCTATCCTGCGATCACCGGATGCTACTCCCTCAGTATCAGCCGTGGTGGTACTCTTTCTCTTGCGCTGGCTTGAGCCGGTGCTCTACCTCGGGCACCGGCCTTAGTCGGCGTCCTACCCCGAGAAATTGACGTGACTGTCCTCTTCCGAGGAGTCCTCTGTTCTGGCTCACTCATACTGCAGGATCTTTATAGAACCCGCTTTCCAATTCCAACACAGAATTAGAAATTTGAGTGACCTACACAAAATAATCAATCAATCAATCACAAGCATCAGCGTAAGGAAAAAGTCTTTCCTACTAACTATCCCAAAACCCATCGCATCTTATCACTCCAGATACTAACCAGCTCTGATATTACTTCGGGTGGGGATGTCACGCCCCAAACTCCGGGCACGCACACATCCCTTAGCAGTTGATTAAAATTTGCGACATTCCCAGGACGCGTCGCCGAATCTTTCTTTTTATCTTTCAATTAAGCACACGCGGAAGCGAATTAAATAAACACTCGGACAACCAACAACACAGGGATAGTAGAAAGACAAGCCAGCTATTTTCACAAAACACACTTATATACATACCAATTTAAACCTAGAAGTTTATATACACGTGTCTATCTCAAAAGAAACTACCAGACAACCTACACTCTAGACCCTCTTAGTGAGTCAAAACCCTAAACCCCAATTAGGAAGCAAATTCACCAAGAGGCAGCCTAAACAGGCGTCACACAAGACTTACCTCGCTTCGGCACGTCCCTGCACATTAGCTCATCATATATGCACTTATAAATGCAACACGCGTAATTCAATAATTGGAACACATCATTCCATTCATAACCAATCACATGGATCCCAATTACAAGGTAAAACCGTTATGACACATCACATACCATGCCACACAATTTTGCCCCATAATCAGGCGTAGCTATCGCAACCACTCAGGTGTGTTCTAGTTATTACGACCCATCGGCCACAGCCAACTCAACAGTTGGCGGTCATCTGGCATAACTGGGCATCGTCTCGCTTCGTCAAGCATGGCAACATCCCGCGTAAATGCATCAAGATGGCATTCCATAAAGAAGCATCGGCTCGGCCTCCACCACGACCGGCATCCGTTGGCGTGGGGCATCCAAACTTAATCATGTATCGTCCCGCGTAAACGCATCAGGATGGGTTCACTACCCCGCGTAAACGCAACAAGACGGGTTCACTACCCCACGTAAACACATTAGGGTACTTAGGTGATCACACGAGCACATACTTGGGCAAGGACATCGTGCTTTGCACTCAAATACCTCAATTTCAAATGATGGACTTGGCCGGTTTCCTTCATATTAAAAATCATCTCAGTGAAATAATCATGCGTGGTCACGCATTTAAATCGAACCATTAAACATAGTATGCTCCCAATTTAAAATTCCACGATTTTAAATAGTATATAAAATTTTTGGCTTAAAAAACCGACACTTGGTATTTTTCTAATTAAATACCAATAAATCAAATTTTGTAATAATAATCAATAATTACCACCAAGCACTCAATTGCACATCATAGCATAAATAAACCATCAAATTCACATACAAATTCAACCACGAGGATCAGCGTAAAAATTTCACTAAACGGCTAATCCGTCACAATTTATGCTAATTAAAAATTAATTAAATAAATTGCAATTAAATTAAATTAATCTAATTTAATTAAACGAACCATGGTTAATTAAACTAACCACTGTTAACTAACCATGGTTAACTAACCACGATGAACTAAACTAACCCAAGTTAACTAACTAACCTAGGGTAGACTATTAACTAAACTAACTACCTAACTAAACTAGTCTAGGTAACTAACCAACCTAACTAACTTAGTTACTCTAACTAGATTAACACTAATCCTAATTAAGGCTAAACTAACCTACTAAGGGCAATTAACTTCATAATTCGAGATTAGGGCATTAACTCATCGGATTAGCGTGGCGGCGGGCTCACGGCGACGGTGGCATGAAGGCGGTGAGATCCCGTGACTACGGCGCCACCAATGGAGGACCGATCGGGGCTTGAAAATGGCCTAACAAGTCTCAGCCAAGGGCTGAGATTCGGCTTTGTGTTTGTGGTTGGAATGAGCGGGAGGTGCTCCTGGACGGGTTGGGGTCAGGCGGTCGGAGTTGTGGCGTTTGGACAGAGTTGGCGGCTGTTGCTGGCCGGTGGGCGCGAGATGGACAAGGCAGCTATGGAGGCGAGACGGTGAGGCAGACGGTGAGTAGGCGGTGGTTGATGGTCGGTTGGAGTTGGGCGACGGTAGGTGGCCGGCATGGGGACGAGCGGCTGGACGAGCGTGGGGCTGGGCGGGCTGGTGGTTCGGCGATGGAGGGGTGAGGCGTGAGGTGGTGTGGGCTGGACAAACGGTGGAGTGGCTGGTCGTGGAGTTGCGGTTGGTCGAGCGAACGGACGGGGCTGGCTGGTTGTGTGAGGTGGAGATAGCCGGGCGGTGTTGGATGCCGGTTGGTGGAGTTGGTGATGAAGCGGTGGACAAGCTGGTTGGGCATGAGGTTGGTTGTTGGAGTTGGAAGTGCGGGGAGCTGGGAACATGAAGATGGAGCAGATGGGCAGCAAGGGAGTCGGCTGAAGAAGTGTACGTAGGAGGGATGCAGGGAAATGGGAAGAGAAAGAGAGGAGCCATGAAGTCAAGGCCATGGCGAATAGGGGGCCAAGTAAAAATATCCAACTACTCAAGTGCTAGGCCACAAAAGTCTTCAGCCACTTTGTCAAGGGACCAATCAATGGGCAATTTCCTCTCAAATCTTCACAAAACAATCTCTTTTTGGTGGCTAAATAACCCTTCAAAGCTGCCCATACGATTTCCTTAATTCCTTTTTTTCGAATTTAATTTTTCCGCAAAATTCCGGGCTCGACAGAATTTCTCCGAAAGATGAGACGATGCCCTAAAAATAACTTGTGACACACTCGAACGTCCGATTCCCAAAAATAAATTCAATTTCGTGGTTAAAATCGACCGGATGCGATTTTAGCACGACCTAACCTACCGGGTAGCTTTTAGGGATTTTAGCGCGTTTGACCCATGGTTGATAATTTTCGATCCACGTTTGTGTATCTCCGACTCGTAGGCGACTCTCGGTTGTCATAAAAATCGCAAGGTTTCAATTATGGGTACTAAGTACAAAATCAACAGAAAATCGGGTCAGTGCCGTTCCACGCGAATTTCGCAATCATGTGGAATCACTTGCAATTCAATTGCGTGTTTCCGTCGAATCGATCTATATCGATCACTAATCGATTATAACGATGTCGTATTGACCCTTGTCGATTATCACGGTCGAGCGATCGATTTCCGATCGAATTCTCAAGTCTGTCGCGTTTATATCCCTTAACGGCTTCACCTAATAGATTAGTTAACTCGTGAGTAGCCAACTCAGAGAAAAAGAACCATAGGTGCGTCGACGAAACAACCATTTCACATATATCGAATTGGGGTCGAATTTCAGGATGTCACAAATGCAGCTAATCTACTTCAGTTATTTTTTGCATACAAATTGTACAAAGACTACCTTGCGCCTATGTCCACATCCTCGGTTCTTTATCTTCATCTTCAGGAGTGATTCACTTGGAGCCACCAACAGGCGATTGCAGAGTGATGAATTCTATATCAAGTCCCTGCATCTACAGTCACACTCCCTCTCCTGCTCTTGACCACGGAAACAGAGTAAAAGATCTTCACTTCTCTTCACATTTCAGACCATTTTCAATCATCTGCTCAATCCTTAATGTGAAAAATGCAAGAAGCTCAGGCACTTGCAAGTGCAACAAGCACCACCAGAAAGATCATCCAGTTGGAGAAAGTGTCAAATCCACTGCAACACCATCGGTCTCCGGCATGCTCCTAACTTCTTCAAGGATCCTTTTGACTTCTTTCATTAATTCCCTGCGGACATAATTGGTACGCCCCCTTGTAAGCGATGATTCTGTGTACTGTGACTCACTGAGGGACTGATATTCTCGAAACCATTCATTGTCAATATCTTGAGGAGCAGGTTCATCATAACATGTTATAGAGCTTTCTCGGTGCCATCTAGTAATGAAGTATTTACTGGGAAGTGGAAAGTAATTCTTTCTAATAAAAACAGAAAGGGTATGTCTGCATAAAATCCCTGAAGATTCAAATTCCTTACATGAGCAGTGAATTTGCTCTTCTTCTGGTATGCACATGACAAGATAGTCACCATCCATCTTCTTATAATGGCGTAAAAGGTAGGAACCATCGGCCAATTCAGACATGGCATATTGCATGGCCAGCACAAGTTCATTTTGGAAAGCATTGAATGCAAAAGGCGTTAGAATGCTTCGTGCATGCTCTTCCATTGGAATGCATGCTTTGGAAGGCATATACTGCATTTCAAGGTGTGACTGGTTTTGGAATTAGCTGATATTCCTACCTGGAAAAAGCCCAAAAACTCTACATCAAGACGGGAAGAAAAGGAAATGAAATGGAATATAAGGTCACGGAGAGGACAAAACCTTCGAGTGCTATACCTTGTAAAAAAAACTACGCAAGCATGCATTTGGGCTGAAGATTCCCTTCAGGAATGACTCTACAGATCTTAAAAATGCAACAGTTGTCATTCGAGCAAGAAAATGACCCCTCGTATAGCACAAAGACCAAGAAGTCCGAATTGAATAAAGTAAAGCCATGTGTTTATCTGAACCCAGTCCAAACCGAGAAACCATTTCATTCCATCGTAACTCACAGTCTCCTGTATTCTCTACACGATGCAACGCATCAAACGCAGATCTGAATTCTGCATATTGACATCCAAGTGGAATAGAGAACCAACTTGATACCTTGGGCGAAATATTCCATATGCAAGTAATGTGTTTTGTGTTTGGTAGTTCGCCCCTAATTGCATCTCTGAGGCCTGGGTCTAGACCAGTTAAGATTGTTTGAGGACTTCTTCCTCTCATAAACTGGACAAAACTCTGTATCCAGGGAGAGAAACAACATCTATGAGGAAATGTGGAGTACAGGAGATAGATCTATCTAGAGGGACAGAGAGAAAAACCTGTAAAGCCCAGGCATATGATCGTGGCGCCTCGTCCTGCAACATAACACATCCGAAAAAGATCATTCTGCCATTGCTGTCAATGCCAAACCATGCCCCAAACAACATACCGTAAGTGATTGATCCGTATGACGTGTCAAAATGCACCACATCACCGAAATATGCATTAACTGAATCGCTGTATGACCAAGCGATGTGCTCAAGCCTGTCATTGTCATCCACGCTATAATCAAAACTAAAGCCTTCATCTGCCTCCTTCGAGGCCTTGCAGGCCTCAAGAAGTTCCATTATATCGTTTTCTCTCTTCTCATTGAGCAAAGCATCATTTTCTTGAACAACTTTCTTCCAGTTCTGAATAAAGTTCCTAACATCCCTCTCCAAGAATGGCAATTGTCCACCTTGAATCCCCTTTTCTAATTCCAAGACCTTCACTATGCGATGAATCGGAAACCCAGCTTTAGATAGCAAAAGTATCCGCTCTTGATCGGCTTCATGAATTTTTCTGTAAGCGGGCAAGAGACGAACCTGGTCGTCTTCCAGCAGCTCATGATTGTGAACATTACTGAATTGTACAACAAGCCACTGTGAAACGCCTCCCACAACCTTGTTTGACAAGTACATCTTCGCATCGCAGCCGCATCGGACAGATTTCTGATCCCTATGGTGCTTCCCACTAGCCTTGTTCCTCACAGGCGCGACCCCGGACCGATAACAAACAAAGTCGCGCTTGTAAATACCCAACTGAGGGCTCAATCTTGAGCGCTCTTTCCTAATGGAGAAACCATTCGTCCTTGCGAAGTTGCCATAGTACTCGAACGCGTCGTCATCGCTCTTAAATACCATCCCCACATACGGGACTGCCATAACCTTGGCCGACGCCACTTTCACTTTCGCCAACTGGGAAGCAACCGTGGCCTCTTCGTTATCGCCTTCATACGCAACAATGGATTTCCAATCCCCACAAGGGCATTGCTGCCGCTGTATCCATATGTTCTTCGATGACAATGATGTCATAATAATACAAAACTATCAAATACTAGCACTACCCAGTTCTCAATACAGAAATATCAATACCCAAGTGATCCAAGAAGCAGATGTCAAAGTTGTCGAAAGCTACAAGCAACGGTGTGATGGTATAACCTTGTCAAGATCAGTTCTTTTTATCAACCCTTTTCCTTAGAACAACAAATTAACCTGTAGCACAACCTGTAAGGGAAAAAGGACTTCGACCTAAACTGAAAATGGCTGCCTTCTTTTGAGCAGTCAAATTGCTAATTGCACAAGCCCGATATGCCAAGAAAGTATAAAAAACTAGAGGATTAGATGTAGAAGTAAAACCCTAGCTGCTTTGTCTGCTGTTTGCTTCTTCACCAGTCTCATTTTCTCCTTTCTCTTCCTCTCTCTACAGACTCCCAACTTGATCAGAGAATTTTCTTTCGTTTTCCGGAAAAAAAAAAAGAAAAAAACGGAAGGAAAGGCAAACCCGCGAAATGCAGTTGAGCCCTCTTCAGCCAAGAAAGGCCGAATGAGACAATGTTTGAAACTCGCCCTTGGGCCCAAATTGCCATCTCTCAGATTTCGCAGGTCGAAAGGCAGGATCTTTTCGTCATTCTGTGGTTGAATTTTTCATTTCCATATCAAGGAATTCTTCGTCTCCTCCCAAGACGTACCTGAAAGGACGCTTCCCATCACCGAATTCACGTGCGCATAAATGCCGGAACGCAGTTCGATAACGGTTGCGTGGAAACAACAACGGGCGTGACTCTCTTCAGCTTCCTCTTTCGGAAAGTTTGGATCTTGCGGTCCTTTTGCATTGCCTGATGGGGGCTATGCAATCTTTGGGGAAGCCATTTTCTCTTTTATGAACTCGCTTTCTCTCAGGTGAATTGGACAAGACCATTTGTCAGCTCCAAGACGTGGGCATTGCACAGAAAACCTTGCCATGAATTTCCCGTGTTTTCTTGTTTTGTGTGCATCTTTTTTGAGCCTCCCTCGTGATCACCTGACTTTTCTGGGATGTGTTGCAGATTAAATGGTGTTTAAAAAGATCGTGAACCTCTTATATGTGATTGTAAGAGTTTTCCTAATGTGCACTACATTAATTGATATTGTAATTTACCGTTTTACGAGATTGGTTTAAGGTGAGATAGAATGTTTATTAATTAATCTAATATGAGGCTGGTTAGTGTGGGCCGAGTTGAGCTTGGCCCGTAATGAGAGGGCCTAGTTGGAAACTCTATAAATAGTGCTCAAGTCTCTCATTTAATCCTAATTCTAACAAGTATCTTCACAAATGAGCATTTACCTAGCGCTAAAGGGTGAGGAGGCCATCTCATTAAGCTAGTGATATAGAGGGCAATAGAGGAGAATGACTTGTGTGTGGATCATATCTTTTCCGCTTCTACATCAAGAACGATAGATTCCAAAACAGGTACGTTAATTTTTCTACTCAATTATCTGTGTTCTTGTTCTACTTATGGAGATCATGGTATTGCATGTTTTGCATCTTACATGTGGTATCAGAGCAACCATAACCTAGAACTCGAATGCATAGAATTTTCGCCCTATTTTTTGTGATTTTTTGTTCAATAAAAATCAAATTTAATTATAAATTCGGACTGGGTTCGTTGAGACGAGCAAAACCGTGGGTGTCATGTCGTTGGGGGAGGCCCCACGTGCCTTCACATGCGGCTAGGGCATCGAGTACACGCCCCACGTGTGGTCACGCGCCCTCACGCGCTCTCACGCGCGGGGCGCCACTCGTGCGTGTGTTGCATGCACGAGGGCTGACGTCACGATGACATCGGTGACCCCCTAAGGCCCGACCCGACCCGACCCGACCCGATATGATGACCCGATCCGACTTGCTCGGCGGTTAATAGTGGACCGGACCGGTCAATTGGTCAGATTGGACGATTGGACCATACGGTTGGACCGAACGGTTGAGTCCCGGGCCAGGGTCGGACCGCTACTAGTCGGACTAGATCTGAGGGGTCATTACGTTTGCGTGTGTGCTCCATGCGCTGCGCACTCAGGCGGAGCGTGCGGGCTCGTGGAGCTTCCGTTTGGCCTGTGGTTGGCAGCTACAGGTTCGTATGATCATTCTCTATGTTGTGGTGTATTTATTTTACATGTTTGATGATTTTATGGATGTGAAAATACATACGAAACCCTAAATACGTGTATTTTAGTATATTTTCGTGTATTTTTCTTGTATTTTTCTGTGATTTTGTAAATACTGGTGTTGGTTTACAAGTATGTTATCACATAAATATTATAAAAGTGTGATTCATTGATAATATATAAATTTTTTTAATTTTTATTAATGAATAAAGTAGTGTAATTAGCATGATATGTGTTTTTGGTGATATATTGCCCCTATCACTAAAGTTAAAATCACATGTATATGAGATGTGACCTCCTGTAATTTTAGTCTTGTTTTCAATTTAATAAATCGAGCTTTTCACCGATGCGCCTATAGTGTTGTTCTCAGAGTTGATCACTCTTGAGATAACTAGACTATCTGGGGAAGCCATTAAGGAATTTTAACGCAATAGACTTGAGAATTCGACCAGGAATCGACTACTCGACCGTGCTCATCTGCAGAGATCATTACAGCACGGTTAAAAGTCAATTAGAAATCGAGATAGGTCGGTTCGACGAGAGATGTGTGACTAAACGTGGGTGATTCCACCAAATTACAAAATTCTTGTCGACCGGTACTAGATTGATTTTTTTTTTTCGTTTTGGTACCCTATGTCCGTATTTGAAACCTCGAGATTTTCATGACTACTGAGAGTCGCCAATGTGTCGAAGAGGTTCATTATGGTTCGAAGAAAATCAACCACGGGTCACGCTAAAATCACGGCAGATTGAAATTAACCATGAATTTGAATATGATTTCAGAAATTGAAAATTCTGTCATGTCACGAGTCATTTTAGGAACATCGACTCATCCTCCGAAGAATTTTTACGGAAACCAAGATTTTTGGCGAAAAGTCAATATAGGGCTGTTTTCGATCGGAAAATTTCAGGAACCGTTTTTGATTGCGCAATTAGGATGCAAGTTGGTTGTATTGGCGAGGAAAAATACCAATTTGATCAAGGACTCGACGATGGATTTTATAGGATCGAAATTTGGCTTCAATTAGAAGAGGATTGATCCAATTTGGAGAAAATCAAGTCTAAATTCGTAGCCCCCCCTTGCCAAGATTGTGGGCTGCAAGTGTGCTGAGGAAGCTAGCCAAGTGGTGGGGTTAAGCCAAAGGGGGCAAGAAGATAGAGAGGAGACCAAGGTGGTCCCCTTCAAAGCCAATCGGTCCCCTTCTCCTTCCTCACCGTCGACCCCCATTTCTAGAGAGAGAGAGAGAGCTTCAAAGACCAGAGAAGAACCAGCAGCTCACTCCCTCCTCCGTTGAGCAGCCGTCAGAGCCGTCCAGCACCGCCGCTCGCCGTTGCGCCCAGCCGCGAATTCGCTTGCTCGTTGTGGGTCACCACTGTCCCAGTGCGACGTCCACCCTTGCTTGCTCGTCCAGCAGGTCGCCAAGCCACCTCAGGCCACCGTCGGAGCCTCCACCGCCGCCGTGAGTCACCGCTTTGTCGCCATGAAGCCCCGCCTAGACCGTTGTAGCCTCCACCACCCGTCTCTACCTGTTTCAGCCTCAACCATCCACCATCTAGCCTTGTTCGGCCCAACCACAGAATTGAACCCCCTCAAGCCCACCATGCACTGTTTGGCCCGTTTTGGAACCCTTCCAGGCCTCGAAAGGTGCACCCGCTTTGGAGTTTGTGGCTCATCTCTGCATCCCCTTCGAAGTGAACCCGTCGGATTGTTAATCAAGTGAGTTTACTCATTACTCTCCGCTTAGGGAGTTAATTATGCTTAAGGGTTAATTAGTTTAAGTTAAGCATGGATTAGGTGGATAGTTAGAATAGATTAGTGATTTAATTAATCATTATTGCATGTTAGGTGGTTAGAGTAGTGTAATTAGAGCGCGAGATAAGCTCTAGTATTTATCTAGGGTGGTTTGGAATTTTCCAGGCCCGTTTTAGTATTTAATTAGGCTTTTCTAGCCTAAGTTGCATTTATTGGTATTTATTAATTAATTTTGATTATTATTTAATTAATTATTATTTTCCGAAAATTAGACCGAGAATAGTCGGTGATCGGAATTTCGTGCTGATTGCAATGGTATGCGTGATTTATCTAATTGAGTGCTAAATTGTACAAATTGTGTGTTGATTGTAATTTTGGGTATTTATCCAAAAAATTAATAATTTCGGTATTTAATTAGAAAATTACCGGGCGTCGGTTGACAACGCCAAAAAATGTTTTTATCAACTATATAATTAGTGGAATTTTATGAATTAAAGATAGTATACTTTTGGCTGAGGCCTACCGTGTAACTACACATGGCTATTTTCGTCGGGTATATTTTAACATGATGAAATTGGCCAAGTTCATTATTTAATCGAGGGATTGATGTGCAAGGCACAAAGTTCTTGGCCGGAGTGAGTTTATCGTAGTTCAGCTTGGGTGAGCATTGGGTTATCAGCTTGTGAGAGCAGTGTACTATATCAGCCTATAAGTGCTTGATATGTCAGCTTGTGAGAGTAGTACACTTTATCAGCTTGTGTGAGTAATGATCGTTTATTAGCTTGTGAGAGCAACGATCCATATATCAGCTTATGGGAGCTACTATCTATCTATATTAGCTTGTACGAGCTACTATCTATTCGTTTCAGCTTGTGTGAGCATTGTGGTTTCAGCTTGTGCGACCATAGTCGGTGTCGACCGTACCGGATAGATAATACTGAATTGATAGATAATATGGATTGGATCAATTGATCGTTGACTTGGAATGGTTGATTGGTTGAGATTTATGAATCGTACTGACTTGTAGGAAGGGACTGAGGCAAAGGTAAGTCCTCTGACTTGTGCTTATGCTTAGCCAGCCCCTGGGGGGTATTTTTTTCCTATTGGGACTTAAGGGGTGAACTTACTGAGACATCGTCTCACCCCGTTGTGGGATAACATTTTCTCGATCCTTAGATGGCAGTTCCTCCAAGTATTTTGGACAGTCAAAGAAGGTCACCGAATATAAGTGTTTTATTCCGCTTCATGGGGACCCGAGGGGATGGGTCTATGAGCTGGTAAAGTCCGTGGTCTGGGTTGATGTGGGTTTACCCTAGAACGTACCCCATCAATACAGATCATGGTATCGTCAGGAGCGGAATGGCAGAGAGAGGGTCCTATATCGGAGTTTGAGGTCCCTATGTACGTGTTGGAAGTAGCTCTTGGAAAGGGTATGACCGACCCTCTAGGTGGTTCAGTGGTGGACCCGAGCCTGGCAGATCCCAAGTCTCCGGTGTATTCTGCGGACTCGAATGCTTGAGAAGCTGTAGCACTTAAACTCCCCCTGTTTTGTAGACATTGTATATAGATCAACTAGTATTGTATGACATAATTGAAATGTGTATATAAGTGTGGTTTGGTTTTCAAAAATTTGTGGACCTGCTTTTCTATCCCATCTTGTTGTTGTTTGGGGATTTATTTATTTGCTTTTGCATGCGCATAAAAATGAATGGGTCGGCGACGCGTCTTGGGACGTCGCTATTTAATCGACCACGAGAGGGATGGGCATGCGCTCGGAGGATCGGGGCGTGACATGAGAAGTAAAGTTTATATTCCAAGTATGAGAGAGTTTTAAAGATTCAATTGAGTTGTGACCGCCAAAGTGGCACACTTGATTGGGTTTGAGAAATATCGGTTTCGTATAATGATTGAGATGTCTCCTGGTCTAATGTGTTGTCATACTCCCAAAGGAGGTTGTCACGCCCCGAACTCCGAGCGTGTGCCCATCCCTCTTCTGGTCGATAAAATGTTACAACTTCCCATGATGTGTCACCGACCCTTTTCATTTTATTGCACATGTGGAAGCAAATAATAAATCCCCTGACAAGTAACCATCTCGGGATAGAAAAGCAAGACAACAATTTCACAAACAAACATACTTTTATAAACCAACTAAGTTATTTACAAAGATCGTCAACCAAAAGTCTACAAAAAATGGTTCTCTAAAAAGAAGCTGTCTTAACTGACCTACACTTCAAATCACTTCAGCACGGCTCCAGGTCCTCAGCTCTATGGTCCTGAAAATTGAGCGCACGACAGGGTGAGATATAAATCTCATTGAGTTCATGCTCTAAACCCTGATTAGGAGGGTAATACGCCCATAGGCGTCCTAACCACACAATCATTCAATCACATAGACTTACCTCGTCTCAGATTCACCCTACAAGTCAGTACAATTTATATGACGGATAGCCATGAAGATATGAGCAGCAATTAAGCTCATCAATAGGAACGCCATAATGAATCATAACAAAGCACAAGGGTCTTGATTATAGGGCCAAATCGTTATGACACGTTCCATATCGTGCCACACAATTTTGTCCCATAATTCAGCGCGTTCAACTCAATTAATCATGCGTTCTTAGTTTTCATCTCGGCATATAACACGGCCTACTCTCTGTTCGGCGGTCTTCTGGCATTGCCAGGCTACGTCTCACACCATTGAGTACGGTTACATCTTTCTTAGACGGCTTTCCCAAAGGAGCACGTGTCCAGAATCTACTGCGACCGGCTTCCCATTGTCTAGGGGCGTCCCATATAGGGGTTACTGTCCAGCTTAATAGCCCGGGACGGGTTCTCTTAACCAACACACGATCACTCAATTATGGCCTAGGGCACCGTGCATTGCACTCAAATGCCTCAATAAAAATGGTGAACCTGGCCTATTTTCTTCGTATTAAAAATACACGATAAAATAGTCGTGTGTAGGCACACGGTCATATTGGACCCGAGAAAAGTGATATATTCCAATTTAAAATCCCACTATTTTATATAATATATAAAACCATTTTCGGTGTTAAAATCCGACACTCGGGATTTTCGAATAAATATTGGAAATTCATAAATTTTGGAATAAATGTCCAAAAATCCAATCGGCACTCAATTTGCACAAATTAACACTCAATCGCAGAAATTAACCACACCATTGCAATCAGCAAGAAATTCCGGTCATCGACTATCCGGTCTAATTTCCTGAAAATAATTAATAATTAAATAATTTCTAAAATTAATTAAATAAATCAATTTAAATTCTAAAAATACTAACCTAAGCCAAAATCACTAAATTAAATATCAAAATGGGCCCGGAAAATTCCCGAACCAAACTAGATAAATAATACGATTTATCTAGGCCTCAATTAATTTAACCTAACCACCTAACATGCATAATTAACAAATTAAATCACTAATCTAATCGACTAACCACCTAATCTCTAATTAAATTAAACTAAACACCCCTTAAACGTCATTAGCCTACTAAGAAGAGTTTAGTGCGTAAACTCACCGGTTTAACGCGAAAACCGATTCACCACGATGACGGAGCGACGGCGGCCGAAACTTGAGATTGCAGCGGCGTCAACGGAGCTCAGACCGGGCCTAGAACCAGCCCAACAAATCTCAGCCCAAACTGAGGTTTGTTCTTGAATTGGGCTGGACCAAAATTGGGCTGGGCTGGGCTTGCTACGGCAAGAATTCAAGATTGGGCTGAAATGCAATTGAAGATGGGCTTCGAAAGGGCTGAAACGTCACTTTGCTAGGTTGGAGCTTGAAGTTTGGGCTGCTGAATGAAGATGGGCTGCCGAAACTTGCTTCAGTGGAGATGATTTCGCTGGAGACGTGGACTGGACGAGAAGACGCGGACGTGCTGGCAGCAAGGTTTGCCTCGATCGTTGATGCTGAGAATCGACCAAGTGGGAAGAAGACACGGGCTGGTGGAGGGCGTGAGCTGGCAGCAGCTTCGGTGGACGCTGGAAACAAGTGAAGATGGAGAACGTGGGGTTTGGTCTTCGGTGGGATGAGCCCGAAACTTGCTGGACGTGTGGGAAAATGTGGTCAACAAACAGATTGTGGAGATGTAGGGTTGACTGAGAGAAAACGTGGCCAAATTGAGGAGTCGTTGGTGGAGTGGGCGAGCGTGTGTATGAATGGGCGGTGGGGTGCTTCGGTAAATGCAGAGAAGAGTGAAAGATGGAGAATTGAGGGAGTTTGCTCGAGGGGCAGAGAAGATGAGTGTTGCTGGAGAGATCGAGCTGCTTTGGGGGAACAATTGAAGACAAATGAAAAGCAAGGCAGAGCTGATGGAGTCGGCGTCGAAGGGGAAGCAAATGGCAAACGTGTTGGAGAAGTCACGGGTGAAGGGGCCAAAGTCAACATATTTATCTCTTCGATTAATTGCTTGTCCCCCCTATTACTTTCTAATAAGATAATGCCACCATTTAATCCAAATTGAAGCCAAAATTGTAGTCCTTTCCATGGTTCCGAATTTCACCAAATTGAACTTCTATTTCCTCTCCGATTTCTCCAATTCGAGGTTCGATTTCGTTGAAGAAAAATCCCATACAATTTTCTGCAAGTCCCCAACACCCAAAGGCTTGGCTTGGAAGTCCAAAATTCCCTTCAATTGAGCCCCTCTGAATTTCCGTTATTTTCCAAACCATCTGAATCGATTTTCTGTAAAAATCTCGGGATCTCCAAAAATTCTTCAGAAGATTAGTCAACATTCCTAAAATAGATCGTGACATGACAGACCTTTTAATTTCTGAAATCGGGTTCAATTTCGCGATTAATTTATCTAACGCGATTTTAGCATGACCTAACCTACCGGGTAGCTTTTAGGAATTTTTACCGCAATTGACCCGTGGTTGATTACTTTCGAGCCACAACGTACATCTTTGACTCATTGATGACTCTCGGTTGTCGTGAAAATCTCGAGATTTCAAATACGGACACAGTGAATGTACGAAATGATAGAAAAATCGGTCTAGTACCGTTCGGCGATAATTTTGCAATTAGTTAGAATCACCCACATACTAATTACATATCTCTATCGAATCGACCTATCTTCGGTCTCAAATCGATTTTTGATGGTGCCGTAATGACCCTTGCAGATCAACGCGGTCGAGCAGTCGATTCCTGGTCGAATTCTCAAGTCCATTGCGTTAAAATCCCTTACCAGCTTCACCTGATAGGTTAGTTATCTTGTGAGTGGCCAACTCAGAGAAAAGAACTATAGTCGCGTCGATGAAAGGCCTAACTTATGCAATCGAAATCAGAACCTGAAAATCAAGATGTCACAGAGGTGATTGTGTATTAGTTTATGGAGGGATATATGCTGGTGTGGTAGAGTGGTGACTAATCCTAGTGGTTCATATGCCTAAAAGTGATGAATTCACGAAGGTTAGAATATATTCTTATAACCGCTATCATGTAGGGAGTGTACAACTGCATATCATGTATTCTATCCAAAGGTGATTATATGATTTGCATGTAACTCTCTGGATGTGTACTTGTACGTCAAGTTACATAGTGCTCATATGATGCTAATTATATACATTGCTTATTTTTCAGTCACATTTTTTGTAAACGGTAACTCCGTTACTATTAAGGTTCTTGTTGGTTCAAACTTTAAGAGATGGAGAGAAGATTTTTTGTTTGCTATGGAGATGACAGATGTTCATATGGCTCTTACTACTGATCAGCCACCAGATCTTACTGCCGAGAATACAAAAGCTCAGAAAACACATTTTGCTGCTTGGGAAAAGAGCAATTGAATTTGCTTACTATCCATGAAACGTTCTATTCATGAATGTTTGAAAAGTGGTTTGCCTACGGATTGCACTGTTAGGCAAATGGTGAAAGCCTTGGTGGCTAGAAACCATGTCTCGTCTAATGTTGAGATAGGGACACACCTGCAAACACTATTTAATATGAAGTATGATGGTTTTGGTGGAGTTAGAGATTATGTTCATAGGATGGTAGATTTGCAGACAAAGTTTCAGGCTCTCAATGTTGTTATTCTCACTACTTGCATTGTGCATCAAGCTCTAAATACTCTTCCTCATGATTTTGCGATTATCAAGACTAATTATAGTTCTCAAGATGAGACCTGGTCAATTAATGACCTGATTGCAAGGGTAGTGGCAAAGAAAGAACGATTGAAGAAAGATAAAGTGCACTTTACCCTTTATGCTTCTGGTTCTGGTACTGATAATGGTAAGAAGTTGAAAAATTATACTCATAAGGACAATTTTGAAGCTGCTGGTCCTTCTAACAGTTTGGATCCTAAAAAAACATTATTCAAAAAGGATGGTGTTATTTGCTACTTTTGTGGGGAGAGAGGACACGTAAAGAAACGCTACAATAAGTATAAAGCTCGGCTGTCCAAGAGAATCAAGAGTGAGCCTAAAGGTAATGATTCTTTGGCATTTGTTTGTGAATCCAACATATCTGAAGCCCCAACCAATTCTTGGTGGCTAGATAGCGGTGCAACTAATCATGTTGCATTTACCATACATGGGTTTATAAACTCAAGGATGCCAAATTAGGATGAATCAAAGCTCACCGTGGGAAACAACATTAAAGTTGACGTCGAGTTCGTGGGAGATGATATTTTAATTTTAGATTATGGTTTTAGGATGATGTCGAGAAACACTTTTTACGTACCTTCTTTTAGATGGAACTTAGGTTTCGTGTCTTGTTTGGACATGTGTGGATACTCTTTTGAAATCAAGGGCAATAGTATTTCTATGTTTTATAATTTAAATAAGGTTGGGTGTTGCAATTTATCCAATGGATTGTATCGATTGTGTTTATCTCCCAACGATATGTACATTGGTTATTCAGCAGAAAATGTTGTTTCTAAAAGGCCTCTACCTAAGGAACAGTTTTATGCGTTGTGGTATAAACGTCTTGGTCACATCTCTAGAGAAAGAGTAGAAAGGTTTACAAAGGCTGACATCTTGCCTACTCTTAAAAGTGATCTAGAGACTTGCGTAAACTGTTGTAGATGTAAGATGACTATGATAAAGAAGAAATCCACAGTACGAAGTTCTGACTTATTGAAGGTTATTCACACTGATATTAGTGAACCATACATGGCTACTTTGTGCAGAAATTTTTATTTAATCACATTTATTGATGACTATTCCCAATATGGATACTTATACTTGATTAAAGAAAAGTCTGAGTCTCTTGACAAATTCAAGATTTTTTGGATTGAAGTGGAGAAACAATTGGGAAAAGTTATCAACATTGTCAGATTTGATTGTGGTGGTGAGTATTTTGGTAGGTATGATGATGCTGGACAACTTAAAGGGCCATTTGCTAAATACTTAGAGGATTCTGGGATAATAGCTCAATTTACTATGCTTGGAAGTCTTGAACAAAATGGCGTGGCTGAAAGGCGCAATCACACTCTTATGGACATGATGAGAAGTATGATTAGTAGGACCAATTTATTTGATTTTCTATGGGGTGAAGCTTTGAAAATATCACTCTAAATTCTAAATCGTGTTCTTACTAAAGCGGTTCCATTGACTCCTTTTGAGTTGTGGACTAGACGTAAACCTAGCTTGAATCATCTTAAAGTTTGGGGATGTCCTATAGAAGTGAAGTTATATAATCCAATATTGAGTAAGTTGGATTCTAAAACTACTCGGTGTTATTTCATATCTTACCCGGATCATTCAAAGGGGTATCGATTTTATAACCCTAATGAAGGTACAAGAATTGTGGAATCTCAAATGGCAAAATTTTTGGAATTTGATGTAGCTGAAAAAAGGTAGCTGCTCATAAACTATTGAAGATGACAGTATGGTGGGGATTATTGGATCCCTGTCTCATCTTGTGCAGACGATTATGGAGCCTCCTATGCCACAAATTGAGCCTGTTGTGGCTAAGGATCCTATTGTTGAGGTAGTTCCTGATAAAATTTCTCAAGCCCCTCAAATTCAGAATGAGGTTGTAGTAGCTCAACTCATAAGATCGACTAGGGAAAGACATCCAGTTATACCAGCAAACTATGTAGTCTACCTAGGAGAGAATTAATATGATATGGGATGTGTTGTTGATCCTATGACTTATATGGATGCTATTTCATGTCCTCAATCAGATTTATGGCTAGATGTGATGAAAGATGAGATGCAATCTATGAAACACAATGGTGTTTGGGAGCTTATTGAATTGCCTGAAGGTTATAAGCCTATCGGTTGCAAATGGGTATACAAGACTAAAAAGGGATTCCAAAGGAAAGATTGAAAAGTTTAAAGTCATTTTAGTAGCTAAGGGTTTCACTCAAAGAGAAGGAATAGATTATGAAGTAACTTTTTCTCTAGTTTCTTCTAATGATTTTTTTAGAGTGATTTTGGCATTGGTAGCACATTTTGATATGGAGTTACATCAGATGGATGTTAAGACTGCTTTTCTAAATGGAGACCTTAATGAGGAGGTTTATATGGTGCAGACTGAAGGTTTTGCAGTAGATGACTCAGGTAAGCTTATATGTAGATTGAAAAAGTCTATTTATGACCTTAAGCAAGCTTCTAGACATTGGTATTTAAAGTTTGATAGCGTTGTCACTTCATTTGGATTTATTGAAAACAAAGTAGATTAGTGCATATACTGCAAGGTTAGTGGGAGGAAATATATTTTTTTTTTCATACTTTATGTAGATGATATCTTACTTGCAAGTAGAGACATTGGATTACTATATGAGACAAAGCGGATATTTATCGAAAATTTTTGACATGAAAGACCTTGGTGAGACGTCTTTTGTTATTGGCATTGAGGTCCATAGGGATCGTTATCGCCATTCATTGGGTTTGTCTTAGAGGCCATATATTGATCGTATTTTAGAAATATTCAATATGCAGTATTGCAATCCAGGAAATGCTCCTGTTATTAACGGTGATAAATTGAGTCTTTCAGAATGTCCTAATTCAGATTTTGAGGAAGCTCAAATGAAGGATGTACCTTATGCTAGTGTGCTTGGAAGTATCATGTATGCTTAAGTTTGCACTAGACCAGATATTGCCTTTGCAACAGGACTTCTAGGCAAATATCAATCAAATCCATGACGCGATCACTGGGTTCCTATCAAGAAGGTTTTAAGGTACTTAAAGAGGACAAGAGATTATATGCTGATTCATAGACATGTTTCAGACTTGCAACTAGTAAGGTATTTAGATGCAGATTTTGTTGGCTGTCAAAATGATAAGAAGTCAACAACATGATATATATTTATGTTGGTAGGAGGTGCATGTGACGACCCTCGACCCGTTGGGGTCACTCATGACGTTTCCTGTCCTTACTATTATTTTCATTGCGAAAGCGTGCATCAGCAACTCTATCATAACTTAAAACAACGCACAAAAATTATGAAACCATGTAGTTTTATTTATTTATATTTTTAGACGACTTCGGTCGGTACATTAAAGCCAAAAAGTCCCCTTTTCTAGCTAACCCAAAATTTTGTCCTGACCCCCTGCATCCTATTCACACAATCGTCTTCATATCACGTCTTGGTTGTCCAAAAATGCTACCATCCCTCCCCAGGTCCTCCGCCTACTCGACCCCACTTGAACCAACGTTGTCGTCATCCGAAAGTGGAAGCGGCCCCACTGTACATCCGTTGACCCGGGCATACAATACAATGAGCCCCATCAGTACGGGGCCCGTTGGGAGATCAGCGTCCACTGTCAGGATCACCGTAATCCGGATGAACGTGATGTCGGGAAAGTCGGGGTCCACATGCTCCACCTGATCCCACCCGAGGTCAGTGGGAATGCCGTAGAACATGGTGGAAGACGCGGGTTGGAGCGGCATGGCTACACGTCTGAAATGTAATAGTCCCACAAGGGGTGAGTACAACCACTCAGCAAATGAAAGCCTGTTAGACCATATTACATAAGTCTACCACTACTTATATGACGGGATCCTAAACATGCAATGCAGGGAACTGAACTAATTCAAGTTAACATAACTCCGAGGGATTTCACAAAATGACATTCATTAGGGAGTAAATAGACATTCAGGAAAATTCAATGATCCTATCGACTTTGGTTCTAACTCGCCGCCATCTTCTGAAGGGACCCGTGTTGCACCCCTCCAGGCATTTCGCATCCCATCTGGCATCACGAGGACCTTTGGTTTCTTATTTCAGTCCCCGAGCATCCGGAGCGTGTCACGTTACATATCTAGGCATCTCACACCCCACCTGGCATCGCGAGGACTTCCGATCTGTGACATCCTGAATTTCCAATTCTATTTTCAATTGAATTAATCGGGCTTTTCATCGATGCGCCTATAGTTCTATTCTCTGAGCTAATCACTCACGAGATAACTAGTCTATCTGGTGAAGCCGTTAAGGGATTTTAACACAATACATTTGAGAATTCGACCAGACATCGATTGCTCGACCGTGCTAGTCTGCAAGGGTCATTACGGCACAATTAAAAATCAATTAGAGATCGGAGATAGGTCGATCTGACTGAGGTATATGATTAGTGTGTGGGTGATTCCACCTAATTGCAAAATTCTCCTCGATCGGCACTAGACCGATTTTTCTGTCATTTTGGTACCCTGTGTCCGTATTTGAAACCTCGAGATTTTCACGACAACCAAGAGTTGCCAATGTGTTGAAGATGTACAATGTGGCTCCAAAATAAACGACCATGGGTCATTTGCATTAAAAATTCCTAAAAGCTACCCGGTAGGTTAGGTCGCGCTACAATCATGCTAGATTGAAATTAACCGCGAATTTGAACCCAATTTCAGAAATTGAAAGTTCTGTCATGTCATGATTCATTTTAGGAACGTTGACTCATCCTTCGAAGATTTTTCTGCAAACCGAGATTTTTGGCGAAACTTCAAAGTAGGGCCGTTTTTTACCGAAAAAATCAGAGGGCCGTTTTTGGTCGCATTTTTGGGATTCAAGTTAGTTCAATTGATGAGGAAAAATGTTAATTTTGATGAGGACACCTTAGTGGGATTTATGGATATCAAATTGGATCCAATTGAAGGAGAATCCATTCAATTTGGGGGAATTGTGTCAAAATTCGTAGGCCAAGGGTCCATCAACATTTTGGACCACTTGGTTGGCTTGCTACGGAAGTTTGAGGGCTACATTTTGTTCTTGGATGACAGCCCAATTGGTGGGGCCTTGCCAATGAGCACCAAGGGGATATAATGAAGACTTTTGGGGCATTTGGGACCCCCAATCTTTAGCTGGCTTCATCTTCCTCTTCTAGCCACCTTTATCCATTGTTGTTGTGCTTTGAAAGCTTGAGAGAACCGAGAGAAGCCAGCAGCCAAGCCGGTAGTCGCCGGAGCCCCTTGCCGTCGTTGGACTCGTCACATGCTGCCGTGCCGCCCGCGAGCCTAGCTCGGTGTTCCGCTCATCCGCATGCTCGTACGTCATCGTCCCTATCTTAGCCGTCCCCTGAGCAGTTCCTCGTCGCCGTAGCAACTCGCCGTAGGAGCCCTACGTCGCCGTCCAGCCATCGTCGCCTTTGCTCGGCCCGCTGCGGCCGCTCGTCTCGCTCACCTTGCCGTTTCAGCCGCTAATTCCAGCTTGCTCGGCCTTGGACGAAGCCGAAGCCAGCAAGGGCTTTGAGGCTTCAAGGCTATTTTCGGCTTTTGCTCGGTCCTCCGTTGGTGTCACCGTAGGATTGTTTATCGTTCGTCTCCGCATTGCCATCGTCGTGGACTCACCAGATCGCTAAATCGGTGAGTTTACTCACTAAACTGTGCTTAGGGAGTTAATGATGCTTAAGGGTGTTTAGATTAGGCTAATTAGGGATTAGGTGGTTAGTTAGAATGGATTAGCGATTTAATTATTCGATTTTCCATGTTAGGTGGTTAGAACGGCTTAATTAGGAACTAGATAGGTTGTACTATTTATTTAGATAGGTTCGAAAATTTTCCCAGCCCGTTTGGGCGGTTAATTAAGCATTTTCGGCCTAAGTTGGTATTTTTGGTATTTAATTGTATTTATTTAATTATTTTTGGTATTTATTTCATTATTTATTATTTTTCGGAAATTATACCGAGATAACCGATGACCAGAATTTCATGTTGATTGCAATGGTGTGCTTGGTTTATTTAATTGAGTGTTTAATTTATGCAAATTGAGAGGAAATTGTAATTTTGGGTATTTATTCCAAAATTGCGAAATTTTGATATTTGATTGGAAAAATCCCGGGTGACGGGTTTTGACACCGAAAAATGGTTTTGAGGACCAGATCGAATCGTGGGATTTTAAAAGTGTGAATATCAATTTTCTGGTTGAATTTGAATCGTTGACTTGTGTGAGCAATTATCTATTCGCTTGTGAGAGCATTGAATCCTCAGCTTGTGTCAGCAATTATCTGTTAGCTTGGGTGAGCAATCATCAGCTCGTTAGAGCAATATATTATATCATTTTGGGTGAGCTATAATATATATAAGCTTGTACGAGCAACCATCTATATCAGCTTATGCGAGCATAATTATACTTCAGCTTGTGTGAGCAGTAATCGAATTGATTGAATTGATAGATGGTATTGATTGTATCAATGGTATCGAATTGGATGGATTGATTGATCGATAGTTTGAATTGAATTGATTGAATGAGTATATGAATTGTGCGACGTGCGGGAACCGAGGCAAGGTAAGTCCTCTGTCTTGTGTGTGCATAGATTGCCTTTAGGCGTATTTCCTTCCTAGTTGGAGTTTAGGGGGTGAACTTGCTGAGACATTGTCTCACCCATCGTGGGCTCAATCTTTTCAGGTCCTTAGATGGTGGTTCCTCCAAAATGTTTTGGTCGGCCCATGAGGGTTACTGAACAGATTTTTAATTACCCTGATCTCGAAAGTCACTGGGTCTATGAAAGGGTACCTCATCGATTCAAAGCATGGTTTCGCTACGAACCCAATGGATTCAAGGTGGGTCCCCTTTAGGGTTTTGAGATTCCCTCTACGGTAGTCGTCACCGCTCTAGGTGAGAGCGCAGCTAACCCTCCTGATGGTGCCGAGGAGGACCCTACGCCCCCGGAGCCTGTGGAGACCGAAGGATCGGCGAATGTGTCCGACTAGTAGGTCTTAGGATAGCTTCTTTTGAGAGCCGGTCTTTTGTAGACTCTTGTCTATAGTCTAGCGTTGTATATAAACCGAGGTGTTTATAAAAGTATTTTGGCTGTGAATGTGTTTCTTGCTTTTCTATCCCGTGTTGTTTGTTGTCAGGGGTTTTGTTTTGCTTTTGCATGTGCATTAAAACGAATGGGTCGGCGACGCATCCTTGGACTTCGCAAATTTGATTGACCACTGAGGGATGGGCACGCGCTCGAGGTTCGAGGCGCGACATCCCTACCTGAAGTGGTATCAAAGCTGGTCGATAGTTGCAGTGATAAGGTGCGATGGTTTATGAGATAGTTAATAGGAATGATCTTTATTTTCTGCTGATGCATGTGATTGATAGTTGATTGATAAATTGTTTGTGGTGATCGTTCAGCGTCTAATTCTGTGTGGAATTGGAAAGCAGGTTTCTGTAAGAATCTTGCATAATGAGTGATCAGGAGTAGAGGACTCCTAGAAAGAGAACCATTGGACCTATTACTCAGGGTAGGACGTCGACAAGGGTTGGTACCCAAGGGGGTCATGGTAGAGCGTCGGCGCAGGCTAGCGCTAGTGGTGTAGCACTGCCTCCTGTTGGTGCTAGGGTAGTAGCCCTTGGTGATCCCAGGATCGAAGGGATCATGCAGGCGCTTGAGACGCTTGGGAATTTGATCGGGCAAAGCGGAGCCTAGAATCGAGCCACCGCCGGGCACTACCGTTGTCGCCAAATTACTGGCTACCTTGCCGCCGTCCCCGCCACCACCGATGCCGTTGCCACTGCCGCACCTGCCGAAGTTCCGCTTGGGAATGTGATTGTGTAGTGAGAGAGGCCTATTGATAAGCTCGTGGAGCAGTTTTTGAAGCTGAACCTGCCGAGGTTCACTGAAGCAGGAGATCCTAAGACTGCATCGCTCTGGATCCAAGACATGGAGAAAGCCTTTGCACTTCTAATGTGCAATGAGGAGGAGAAAGTTGTCCTGGTAGTATACTAGTTACAGGGTAACGCGAATACGTGGTGGAGGGCCACCAAAGGTACAGTTTTCCCAGAAGGCATAGTTCCGGTGTGGGACGCCTTCCTCAGAGCCTTCAATGGCAAGTACTTTTCGGGTAGCGCCCAAGAACAGAAGATAGAGGAATTCCAGTGCCTCCGCCAAGGAATGCTGACAGTAGATCAGTATGAAGCCAAATTCGCGGAGCTGTCGCAGTACGCACCAAGGCTGATAGAGGATCCTGAAGATAAAGCTCGGAGCTTCAAGAATGGCCTCCGACTAGAGCTGAGGAATTGATTGGTGCCATTTGACCTGAAGGATTACAATGGGGTTTATGATCGGGCCCAACTGATAGAGAGGAACCTGAGTGAACAGACCGCTGCGTTTGGTTCAAGGTTCAGTTCGAATAGAGACGGGAACCAGTTTGGGTAGAAGCCTATGACCAGAGGAAGGTATAATGTTCTGCCAAGCAGGAAGGGTGGAATAAGCAAGTCAGCGCTGAGTCAGAATGGCACGTATCGCTTCTGTGGAAGGCAACATGGATTGGCCCCGTGCCATCTTAGGATGGGTGCCTGTTTCGAGTGTGGCCAGCAGGGTCACCTGGCCAGAGACTGTCCCAGAAGGCCAAGAGGACTACAGCAGTTACCGTCGCCGCCATCGATGAGTCAGAATAGAAGGTTCATGCTGCATATTGCACAACAGTGAGAACAGAACAGACCTCTAGCTCAGGGAAGGACATATGCTATCACGAGAGGACAGACTGAGGACTCGCCTGATGTGATTACAGGTATGGTACAATTTTAGTGAACAACCATGCCATGATGCTTTATTTGATCATGGTACAACTCATTCATTTATAGCTAAGCAGTTTGTTAAGTTGGTAGGATTGATTCCTAAGTTGTTGGAGTCAGTGGTTAGCATATCTACACCGTTATAGGATAAGGTGTTAGCTACAGTGGGTTGTCATGGTTGCAAGTTAGTGATTGGTGAGCGAGAGGGGAGAATAGATTTAATAGTCCTAGCCATGTATGATTTTGATGTGATAATTGGCATGGACTGGCTCACCAAGCAACGAGCTAAGATGGACTGCTATCGTAAAGCGATTCAATTTAACTCGTTATCGGGTGAAAGTTTCGAGTTTAATGGGAGTCGAGGAGGACCCTCGATTTCCTTAATCTCGTCGCTTGAGGCAACCCGTTTGTTAGACGGGGCTTGTCAAGGTTACCTGGCAACTGTCATGGATACGACAGTTGAGGAGATGAAGATTGAAGATATCGTGGTGGTTCAGGAGTTTCCAGATGTGTTTCTGAAAGAATTACCAGGCCTGCCACCAGAGAGAGCAATAGAGTTCGTGATCGAGTTAGCACCCGGGACAGAGCCAATCTCTAAGGCTCCTTACGGGATGACGTTGTCTGAGTTGAAAGAACTGAAGGTGCAGATGCAAGAATTGTTGGATAAGGGATTCATACGCCCCAATGCATCACTTAGGGAGCACCAGTTCTATTCATGAAGAAGAAAGATGGTTCATTGCGGCTGTGCATCGACTATCGTCAACTCAATCAAGTGACGATCAAGATCAAGTATCCACTCCCGAGAATTGATGACTTGTTTGATCAGTTGCAAGGAGCGTCGATATTTTCAAAGATCGACTTGAGGACGAGATATCATCAGCTGAGGGTCAGAAAGGAGGACATACCGAAGTCAGTGTTTTGTACTCGATACAACCATTAAGAGTTCATTGTAATGCCGTTTGGTTTGACGAACGCCCCAGCCACTTTTATGGATATGATGAACCGAGTTTTCCGAGAGTACCTAGATCAATTTGTGATCGTGTTCATCGACGATATCCTGGTGTATTCGAGAAGTTCAGAGGAGCAGGAGAGGCATTTGAGGATGGCACTTCAGACCCTGAGGAATCATGAGTTGTACGCTAAGTTCAATAAGTGCGAGTTTTGGTTGACTCGTGTAACGTTTTTAGGTCATGTGATTTCAGGCGAAGGAATCTCCGTGGACCTGTCCAAGATTGAAGTAGTTATCAGCTGGCCAAGACCGACATCAGTGATAGAGATCATAAGCTTTTTGGGTTTAGCAGGGTACTACAGAAGGTTCATGGAAGGATTTTCAGCGTTAGCGTCGCTGTTGACTCGACTACTGAAGAAGGAAGAGAAGTTTGTGTGGACAGACAAGTGCAAGTGTAGTTTCAAAGAGCTTAAGCAGAAGCTGAATACCGCACCTGTGATGACCATACCATCTGGTCCTGGAGGATAAGAGATCTATTGTGATGCGTCGTTTAAAGGACTGGGTTGTGTGCTAATGCAACATGGTAGGGTTGTTGCATACGCGTCCCGTCAGTTGAGACCTCATGAGCTGAATTACCTGATGCATGACTTAGAACTCGCAGCGATCATTTTCGCTGTGAAGATTTGGAGACATTATTTGTGTGGAGAAAGATTCCAGATCTTTCACAGACTATCAAAATCTCAAGTACTTATTCTCTTAGAAGGAGTTGAATATGAGACGGCGTCGCTGGATGGAACTTCTGAAGGACTATGATTGTGATATTCCGTATCACCTTGAAAAGGCGAATAGGGTTGCAGACGCTTTGAGTCGGAAGTCTTTAGTCGCACAAATGATGGTTAAGGAATGGATTTTACTCGAGATGGCTCAAGATTCGGTTTTTTAAATTTGAGGAATGCCACATTTCGAATCTTATGGCCACCCTCAGAATTGAGCTGGAAGTGCAAATCAGAATCAAGATGCTTTAGTTGACAGACCTAGATATTCAGAAGATCCTACAAGAGGATACCGAGAAGAGAAATGGGACTTTCAGTTTTCTGAAGACGGAACACTAAGGTTCCGAGGACGATTGTGTGTACCTGACGATGTAGAGCTTAAGGAGGAAATCTTATCAGAAGCTCATCGTAGTAGTTACAGCATTCATCCTGGCAGTATGAAGATGTATTAGAATTACGTCAACACTATTGGTGGTCCGGTATGAAGGCGGACATCACCAAGCATGTTACCAAGTGTCTGACGTGTTAGCTAGTGAAAGCACAACATTATAAGCCGGGAGGACTTCTGCAACCTCTCGAGATTCCCGAGTGGAAATGGGAACACATCACAATGGACTTTGTGGCAGGCTTACCAAGGAGTCAGAGGGGTAATGATTCCATTTCGGTAGTGGTCGACAGACTAACGAAGTCAGCTTACTTCATCGCCGTACAAAAGGACCTTGATTTCGATAGGCATGCAGAGTTGTATGTGCGTCAGATAGTTCGTTTGCATGGAGTGCCGATGACGATCACATCAAACAGAGACCCTAGGTTTACAGCTGCCTTTTGGAAAAGCATACAGATCGCCTTAGGAACGAAGTTGTAGTACAATACGGCCTATCATCCTCAGATGGATGGTCAGCCTGAAAGGACGATTCAGATTCTCGAGGACATGTTGAGAGCATGTGTGTTAAATTTCAAAGGAAGCTGGGAGGAATAGCTTCATCTCGTCGAGTTCGCCTACAACAACTACCAGCAGAGCATTCAGATGGCACCGTTCAAAGCATTGTATAGCAAAGCGTGCCAGAATGCCAATTTGTTGGGATGAGGTTAGAGAACGAAAGATCATAGACCCAGAGTTTGTCCAGCAGTTCGTGGATGCAGTTGCAGTTATCAGGGACAGACTAAAGACCGGTCAGAGCCACCAGAAAAGCTACGCTGATAAGCGTTGAAGGCCATTGGAATTCCAAGTTGGTGAGCATGTCTTTCTGAAGGTGTCACTGATGAGGGGTACTTCGCGCTTCGGCAAGAAAGGAAAGCTGAGTCCGAGGTACGTAGGTCCCTTTGAGATTCTGGAAAGAATAAGAACCCTAGTGTATCGTCTTGCATTGCCGCCGAGGTTGGCGCAAGTACATGACGTCTTTCACGTGTCGATGTTGAGGAAGTATGAACCTAACCCGACCTACGTGCTAAATTTTGAAGAATTAGACGTGGACGACAGGATGTCGTACGTGGAAAGGCCGGTTCATATTGTAGATCGAAAGGGGCAGGTTCTGCGTACCAAGACAATCCCGTTGGTTAAAGTGGTCTGGCAACACCACGGCATAGAAGGAGCAACCTAGGAAAGTGAAGATTCGATGAGATGACTGTACCCCCACCTTTTTGTTTAAAGAGTTGTAATTGTTTAAATTTCAAGGACGAACTTTTTATAAGAGGGAAAGAGTTGTGACATCCTAAATTTCCAGTTCTGTTTTTATGACATCCTGATTTTCAAGTTCTGATTTCGATCGGATGAGTTGGGCTTTTCATTGAGATGGCCACTCACGAGATAACTAGATGATCTAGGGAAGCCATTAAGAGATTTTAATGCAATAGACTTGAGAATTCGACCAGGAACCGACTCCTCGACCGTGTTCATCTACCGAGATCATTAGGACACAGTAAGATCAATTGGAAATCAGAGATAGGTTAGTTCGACTGAGATATGTGGTTAAACGTGGGTGATTCCATTAAATTGCAAAATTCTCGTCGATCGGCACTAGACTGATTTTTCTGTCGTTTTGGTACCCTGTGTCCCTATTTAAAACCTCGAGATTTTCACGATCACTGAGAGTCGCCAATGTGTCGAAGGGGTTCATTGTGGCTCAAAGAAAATCAACCACGGGTCATTTACACTAAAAGTTCCTGAAAGCTATCGGGTCGCCTAGGTCACGCTAAAATCGCGCCAAATCGAAATTAACTGTGAATTTGAATCTGATTTCAGAAATTGAAGGTTGGGTCATGTCACAAATCATTTTAGGAACATCGACTCAATCTCTGAAGATTTTTCTGCAAACCGAGACTTTTTGGGAAAAAGTCAAAGTGGGGTCGTTTTTTGTCCGAGAAAATTCAGAGGACCGCTTTTGATCGCACAATTGGGAAGCAAGTGGGATCACTTGGTGATCAAAAATACCAATTTGATCGTTAACTAGATAATGGGATTTATGGGAGCCGATTTGAGTTGATTCAAGAAGGATTAAAGTCCAAAATGAGGGAAATTATTGTGAAATTCGTAACACCCATGGACCCAACTTGTGGACCTCTCCAAGACTTCTAGAAGAGGCACTTTGGGGTTGGAACTGTGCTAGAAGACCAGTTGGGTTGATGAGGACAGCCAAGGGGGACAACAAGAAGAGGATGAGGCTTGGTGGCCCCCATTCAACCCAATCTTGTCCCCCTCTCCATCAGCAATCTTCTTCCTTTATCCTCCTCATTTCTCCATTGCCAAGGTCCTTGGAAAGCTCAAGGGAACTAGAAAAATCAAGCAAGCCCTTCCCCCTTGCCGTCAACCTCTTTTTCCCTCTATTTTCTCCATGTTCCAATTTCTACTCTAGCTGACCTTTCGCCAAAGATCTGAGTTAAAAGTTGCCTTCCCGAACGAATTAGCTTACGCTCCAACCACCACCTTGACCGGGGGAGAGAGCTGTCCAAACGAACCTAGCTGCATCCGAAGCAGCCGTCGGCCGTCCCATCCGGCCGCCGCAAGCCATCGGTCGCCGGTTCGCCGGTCTGCTGCCCGCCTGCATTGTTTTGCGTTTTTCTTCATTTTTTTTCCCATTTTGACCCTTTCTTTGCCCATCCCAACCACCAACAAGTTCCCCTTAACCCCCGAGAGCCTCCGGGTGCCAACCACCCACTCGCTAGGGCTCCGATTAGCTTGTTTTCGCCGTTGATGTTGCTGGTTTATTCTCCGAAGTTCAACCCCGAAGAGAAGCAGAAACTAGCAAGGGTTTTCAGACTTCGTGGCCCGTCTTCAAGCCCTTCCCGGCCTTGCTTGGTGTCGCCGCTAGGAGGATTGTCGCTTGCCTTCGCGTTGCCGTCGCCGTAAACTCGCCGGAGCACTAAACAAGTGAGTTTAACTCACTAATCCTCGCTTAGTAGGTTAATGACGCTTAAGGGCTGATTAGATTAAGTTAAGTATGGTTAGGTGGATAGTTAGATTATATTAGTGAAATTTAATTAATTGCTGATGCATGTTAGGTGGTTAGTTAGTACAATTAGGGCCTAGACGAGCTTTAGTATTTATCTAGAGTGACTTGGAAATTTTTCGGGTTCATTTCGTCATTCAATTAGGCATTTCAGGCCTAAGTTGGATTTATTGGCATTTATTTAATATTTTCCGTAATTATTTAATTAATTAATTATTTTCTGGAAATTATACCGGGATAGCCGGTGACCGGAATTTTATGCTGATTGCTGTGGTGTGGTTCATTTATTTAATTGAGCCCTAAATTGCGGTGAATTGAATTGATTGTGATTTTAGGATTTTATTCCTAAATTTATTTAATTCCAATATTTAATTGGAAAATAACCGAGCGTCGGTTTACAACGCCAAAAATATTTTGGTGGACCATATAAAATGGTGGGATTTATGGAAAGGAAATTATGATATTTTGGATAAGGCCGACCGTGTACCCACACACGACTATTTTATCGGGTATCTTTAATACAAAGAAATAAATCTAAGATATACCGAGTGGGGCCATGATTACCACTAATTTTTAGATATGCCGAGTGGGGCCGTGATTACCACTGATTCTTAGATATGCCGAGTGGGGCCGTGATTACCACTAAATCTAAGATATGCCGAGTGGGGCCATGATTACCACTAAATCTAAACTATGCCGAGTGGGGCCGTGATTACCACTAAATTTAAGTTATGCCTGTGAGGCTGAGATTCATAATTGGAGTGAGTAATGGAATTGACCGTGTGAAGGTCCTGATGACATGGAATCGACTGAGTCGATTGATCAATGATTCGATCTAATTGGTTGAATAATTGTTTGTGTCATATTGTCTGACAAGAAGAAACTGAGGCCAAGGTAAGTTCTCTGACTCGTGATTGTGCCTAGGCAGCCCTTAAGGCGTATTTGCTTCCTAATCGGTCTTAGGGGGTTGAACTTGCTAAGACGTTATCTCACTGGTTATTGTATAACCATTTTCAAGTCCTTAGATGGCGGTCGTGGAGGACCCGAAGACCCGAAGTCTAGGGAGGTGGAGATCAAAGGATCGGTGAACGTGTCGACTAGTTGGTCATAGGATAGTTCCCTTTTTGTTGAGCCAGTCTTTTGTAGACAGCCTAATATTATATATAAACCTTGTTTGTTTATAAAAAGGCTTGTTTTGTATATGAATGGTTTCCTGCTTTCCTATCCAAAGCTTTTGTTGTTAGGGGATTTGTTTTGCTTCCGCGTGTGCATTTAAAAATGAATGGGTCGGCGATGCGTCCTGGGACGTCGCTATTTAATCGACCAGTGAGGGATGGGTGCGCGTTCGAAGATCGGGGCGTGACAGCTTTCAATTGAATGAATTGGGCTTTTCATCGACGAGCCTATAGTTCTATTCTCTAAGCTGATTACTTACGAGATAGCTAGTCTATTTGGTGAAGCCGTTAAGGGATTTTAATGCAATAGATTTGAGAATTCGACTAGAAATCGACTGCTCGACCGTGCTAGTCTACAAGGGTCATTACAACATAGTTAAAAATCAATTAGAGACTAGAGATAGGTCGATCCGACTGAGGTATGTGATTAGTGTGTTGGTGATTCCACCTAATTGCAAAATTCTCGTCGATCGGCACTAGACCGATTTTTCTGTCGTTTTGGTACCATGTGTCCGTATTTAAAACCTCGAGATTTTCACGACAACCGAGAGTCGCCAATGTGTCGAAAATGTATAATGTGGCTAAAAAATAATCAACCACGGGTCAATTGCACTAAAAATTCCTAAGAGATACCCAGTAGGTAAGGTCGCGCTAAAATCGCGCCGGATTGAAATTAACCGCAAATTTGAACCCGATTTCATAAATTTAAAGTTCTGTCATGTCACGATTCATTTTAGGAATGTCGACTCATCCTTCGAAGATTTTTCTGCAAACCGAAATTTTTGGCAAAATTTCAAAGTTTTTGACTGGAAAAATCGAGGGCCGTTTTTGGTCGCGTTTTGAGATTCAAGTTTGTTCAATTAATGAGGAAAAATGTTAATTTTGATGAAGACACCTTGGTGGGATTTGTGGACATCAAATTGGATCCAATTGAAGGAGAATTGATTCAATTTGGGGGAATTGTGTCAAAATTCGTAGGCCAAGGGTCCATCAACATTTTGGACCACTTGGTTGGCTTGCTAGGGAAGTTTGAGGGCTGTATTTTGGTCTTGGATGACAGCCCAAGTGGTGGGGCCTTGCCAATGAGCACCAAGGGGATAGAAGGAAGACTTTTGGGGCATTTGGGACCCCCCAATCTTTAGCTGGCTTCATCTTCCTCTTCTAGCCACCTTTATCCATTGTTGTTGTGCTTTGAAAGATTGAGATAGCCAGAGAAGCCAGCAGCCAAGCCAATAGCCACCAGAGGCCCCCTACTGCCGTTGGACCCGTCGCACACCGTCGTGCCGCCCGCGAGTCTAGCTCGGCGTTCCGCTCGCCCGCGCACTTGTACGCCGTCGTCCTTGTCCTAGCCGTCCCCTTAGCCATCCCTAGTCACCGTAATAGCTCAGCCGGAGCCCCACCATCGCCGTCCGCCTCTGCCTGACCCGTTGCAGCCGCTTGTCCTCTCGCCTTGTCGTTTCAGCCGCTGGTTCCAGCTTGCTCGGCCTTGGGCAGAAGCTGAAGCCAGCAAGGGCTTTAAGGCTTCAAGGCCCGCTCGGTCCTCCATTGGTATCGCCGTAGGGTTGTTTATCGCCCGTCTCCGCATCATCGTTGTCGTGGACTCACCGGATCCCTAAATCGATGAGTTTACTCATTAAACCGTGCTTAGGGAGTTAATGATGCTTAAGGGGTGTTTAGATTAGGCTGATTAGGGATTAGATGGTTAGTTAGAACGGATTAGCGATTTAATTATTAGATTTTGCATGTTAGGTGGTTAGAACGGCTAAATTAGGGACTAGAGAAGTTGTACTATTTATCTAGATAGGTTCATAAAATTTCCCGACCCGTTTGGGCGTTTAATTAAGCATTTCCGGCCTAAGTTTGTATTTTTGGTATTTAATTGTATTTATTTAATTGTTTATTATTTTTCGAAAATTATATCGGGATACACGGTGACTGGAATTTTGTGCTAATTGCAATGGTGTGCTTGGTTTATTTAATTGAGTGTTAAATTGTGCAAATTGAGTGGAAATTGTAATTTTGGGTATTTATTCCAAAATTGCGAAATTTTGATATTTGATTGGAAAAATCATGGGTGTCGGGTTTTGACATCGAAAAATGGTTTTGAGGACCAAATCGAATCGTGGGATTTTAAAAGTGTGAATATCAATTTTTCTTGTTCAATTTGAATTGTCAACTTGTGTGAGCAATTATCTGTCAGCTTATGAGAGCATTGAATCGTTAGCTTATGCGAGCATTATTGAATCGTTAGCTTGTGTGAGCAATTATCTGTCAGCTTGGGTGGGCAATGATCGTCAGCTTGTTAGAGCAATATACTATATCAGCCTGGGTGAGTTATAATATATATATCAGCTTGTGTGAGTAACCATCTATATCGGCTTGTGCGAGCATAATTATACTTCAGCTTGTGTAAGCAATAATCGAATTGATTGAATTGATAGATGGTATTGATTGTATCGATGGTATCGAATTGGATGGATCGATTGATCAATAGTTTGAATTGAATCGATTGATTGAGTATATGAATTGTACTGACGTGCAAGAAGGAACTAAGCCAAGGTAAGTCCTCTGTCTTGTGTGTGCATAGACTGCCTTTAGGCGTATTTCGTTCCTAGTCGAAGTTTAGGGGGTGAACTTGCTGAGACATTGTCTCACCCCATCATGGGCTCAATCTTTTCAAGTCCTTAGATGGTGGTTCCTCCGGAACATTTTGGTCGGCCCATGAGGGTTACCGAGCGGATTTTTAACTACCCTGATCTCGGAAGTCACTGGGTCTATGAACTTATGGTGACCACCGTCTGGGTCGAAGAGGGCCTACCTCAGAGGGTACCTCATCGATTCAGAGCGTGGTTTCACTACGGACCCAATGGATTCAGGGTGGGTCCCCTCCATGGTTTTGAGATCCCCTCTGTGATAGTCGACCCCGCTCTAGGTGAGAGCGCAGCTGGCCCTCCTGATGGTGCTGTGGAGGACCTGATGCCCCTGGAGCCTGTGGAGACCGAAGGATCGGCGAATGTGTCCGACTAGTAGGTCTTGGGACAGCTTCTTTTGAGAGCCGGTCTTTTATAGGCTCTTATCTATAGTCTGGCGTTGTATATAAATCGGCGTGTTTATAAAAGTGTTTTGGCTGTGAATGTGTTTCTTGCTTTTCTATCCTATGTTGTTTGTTGTCAAGGGTTTTGTTTCGCTTTCGCATGTGCATTAAAACGAATGGGTCAGTGATGCGTCCTGGGACGTCGCAAATTTGATCGACCACCGAGGGATGGGCACGCGTTTGACGTTCGGGATGTGGCAGTCTCAATCACATTCCCCAAGCATCCAAAGAGCATCATTTTCCCGCCCCTCTAGGCATCCCGACACCCGGGGCATCATCGCCACGGTGGACCGACGACATCAATATCAATTCCACCCATGGCGCAGCACCTGCAGGTTTTATTTTCACCATCCCATAAACCTATACCGAACCTCTTCTGGACGCATAAGACCAAATCCAATACTCTAACCGGAGTTTGTATTATTCTATAGTCGACTCAATTACAATGACTCGCCCAAGGGAATTTCGGCATCCGAACCCTAAGCAAAACAATGCCGAATCGCCATAACATTATGATACACGCCAATTGACCTCAAGTCTCGAACAAGGCTGTAACGGAACCAGACCGACTAGCAACAACTTGACCATACAAAAACCGACACTACCATTCTATGATCGTTAGGACCCACGGTTTCACACCCAAACTAGTACTGACCGTGCCGACGGTCGTCACATGCACTATAAGGCGGATCAACACCGAATCCAACTCAAACTCGCCTAGGACAGAACCGAATACCCAATAACTCGAGGCATTCGAGCCAATTTTTTTTGCTTGAATTCTAGAATGAAATCCGAGTAAGGCAGCATTATGCAATATAGAATAATAGGACCGCCACTTGCCTTAAATCCGCGAAATGCGAGCTACGGGCGCGATTGGTGGCGAGGCAACGTGACGACGATGTGATGGTGAAGCGGTGGAGCAGCGAGCTACGCGAGTTGAGCAACAAGTAGAGGGCGAGGCCGTGAGAACTTTTGTTGAAGGTTGGCTGATCAATTCCTGGGTGAATGAATTGTGTTGAGGGAAAAGGAAGAGACCCCTGTCTTCAGCTTGCCGTTGGTTAACTCTAATAGTCAACAACTTGAGATTTTTGTGGCAGCGGAAACGGAAGGCACGTGGGAGGGGAAAAACGTGGCTCCTTGGCGTGAGGGTTTCTTTCCCCTGCGCATGCCATCTTGTTCCTTCATGTAGGAATGTGGCAGCTTGCTGGTCAAGGTCTTCAAGTTGTTGTCCAGCGGAGGGGAAGAAATGTGGTTGTTTGCTAGGTCAACAGAGAAGAAGAATGTGGCTCCACACTTGAGTCAACAAATTTCTCCCTTGTTGACTGCCGAGGGAAACGATGGCGTGCACGTGTGGGCTAAAGAATTTTCGATCTTCTCTTCAGCAGGTGTGCGTATGCATGGGTTGAAAACAACTTGCATGAAATTGATGAAGAGTTTACATGGGACTCTGGCTTGGCGACATGGGCGGAGATGTAAACATCGGTCTCGTTTATGGCATTCCACGAAGAAAATTTAACTGAGATGATGGGCTAGACGATGATTGAGTTGTCATGATGTGGCGAAGATGTGACAATGAGGTGGTGCCGCGGGGACGTGATGAGATGTGACAGTCCCGTATGGGGATGGTGGTGGCGAAACGGTGGCCGTGAATGGTGTCAACGACGTAGCCCAACGACAAACTTGTCAACGCGGCATGGATCATTACGTACTCGAGGCTCGGGGGAAGTCTAGATATCATAGTGCAGTATCATGGAAAAGCGAGAAATAGAAATCTATATCTTCTTCTACCACGCAAGTAGAGTTTGTAGCATGTTTTTCAGCTATTACTCAGGTTATTTGGCTTCGGAACCTCATTAGGAAGTTAAGAGTTTTTGATTTTGTGGATAGGCCCATACAGTTATATTGTGACAATAACTCTGTAGTGTTGTTTATTAATAACAATAGAAGTCTCAAGGGGTCTAAGCACATGGATGTCAAGTTTTTGACCATAAAGGAATCTGTACAGAATGGCGATGTTGCAGTAGATCATATTCCTATAGATGATATGGTTGCAGATCCATTAACTAAAAGCCTACGCCTTTATGTGTTTGAGCGACATGTCATTAGCATGGGCTTAAGAGCATCTTGGGATACTGTTATTTAGTGGGAGCTATTTTTACTTTTCCTCTAATAAAATTTACATCTGTGTTTGTTACATTTAGTAACATTTTGATATATATATATATATATATATCAACTTTTACATTCAATAAAATATTCTTTGAATGAATTGTTATTATGTTGAATATATATTGATAAAAGTCTCAAGGTATTGTATAAACCTTGAATGAAGGCTAGGGGCATCTGGTTATTAGCCTTGTGCATATGTCTTGTTATACATAAAGAAATGTTAACCGTAAAGATAAGGCATATGTGGGTTCATTGGAACCATAAAGACATTCTCTAGTGGCACAAGTTTTTTGTGACACTTAAGGTAAGAGAATGATGACTGACAAATAGAATCTCTCTATAAGAGATGTTATCCATTTGTCACATTACTACATTGAATCCATATCAATAAAGTTGAAAACACTCGTGACCATGGAAGGCTCTGTGTGTATACATACAGTTATCGCCATGATTCGGTATTTGAGACTTTATGGGATGGGATTGACTATTAGGAATTATCTCTAGACCAAGGTGCACATATACAGTACAATTTCAATTAATATAACCCAAGTGAGAGAATGTAAGAGTTTTTCTAATTTGGACTACATTAATTGATATTGTAATGTACCATTTTACGAGGTTGGTCTAAGGTGAGATAGAAGGTTTCTTCATTAGTGTAATATGGGGCTAGATAATGTGGGCCGAGTTGAGCCTGACCTATAATGTGAGAGCCTGATTGGAAACTCTATAAATAATGCTCAAATTTCTCCTCTAACCTTAATTCTCACAAGTATCCTCACAAAGGAGGCCTAGCACTAAAGGGTGAGTGGGCCGTCTCATCGAGCCAGTGATACAGAGGGTAATAGAGGAGAATGACTTGTGCGTGGATCATCGCTTTTCCGCTTCCGTATCAAGAACGATGGATTTCAAAACAAGTGCGTTAATCTTTCTACTCAATTATCTATGTTCTTGCTCTAGTTATGGAAATCATGGAATTGCACGGTGATTGCATATTTTGTGTCTCCAGTCAAAGTAGAGATCCATTTATGAATAGATGATTTGTGTTTAGGTCAGGCCTTATTGGCATTGCTTAAATCCATTCATTTACATGCTTGGCTGTGTTTCATATGCAATATTGTCTATGCTAGTACGTATTGGTCCACGTTGATTGAAATTGTCCTTGGTCTTGCTAAAAAAGGCAATGTCTAAAGGGAAACAACGTCTCTCTGTTATCACTGTTTATAAGCCTGAGATCTGTTTCATGATTTAAAAGAGAATCACCAGTTTAAGGTTTTTAGGGAGTGAAAGCTGGGAAATATTCACCTTTCACTCTACATCACAGAGAATAACCAGACATTAGATCATGGAATGGGGAACTTAAGCTCATGGTGAAGTTTGAACACACGCACAACCAGACCGATTGCTGAATGCTCCAAAAATGCAGGCTGCTTAAAGAGGATGAATCTACAGCATTTGATGTGGCCTATGATGATACCAGAGAATCCTTGATTGGGAATTCAGTTGATGCTTCGAATCATCCCAAGGACAAGAGCAATGCAGTCCAAAGAAGAAGACACCGCCGAAATTCTCCTTCAGCTGATAATTTCCCCGAGCAGAAATGGCACGGAACCTTATCTTCCCGAGTCCACAAAAGAACCCACATTTAGAAAAATCCTAATAATTTTGGGCCCCTACCTCCTTGGTGTAGGAAGCTTTTATTTCTTTCTTCTGAGGAACCAAATCTCACGCAAGAAGATGAATGGTCTACTTGATGCCCTTTACTTTTGCGTCGTCACTGTGACTACTGTGGGATATGGAGATCTCGTCCCAAGTAGCACATTGGCGAAACTTCTTGCCTCGACATATGTTTTCGCAGGAATGGCTCTTGGTGGGCCGATCCTAAGCAAAACGGCGGATTACATTCTCGAAAAGCAGGAAGTTATTTTAGTAAGAGCTATGCACATCAATGGAAAAGGTTGGTCCTGCCAAAATCCTGAAGGAGATGGAAGCCCATAAAATCAAATTTGTTGATGCTTACTATACTTGGAACCGTGTTTTTGTCGGTCGTTGAGAACTTTAAATTTGTTGATGCTTTCTATTGTGTTTGCACCACTATTACTACTCTAGGCTATGGAGATGAAAGTTTCTCAACCACCGGTGGCAGAATCTTTGCCGTGTTTTGGATACTGGCCAGTACCATTTGTGTGGCTCAGTTTTATTTTTCTACCTTGCTGAAATGTACACAGAAAGCAGGCAAAGATCATTTGTAAAATGGGTTCTCACGTGAAATATTACGTGCTCGGATTTAAAGGCAACAGATCTTGATCATGACAATGTTGTCAAGTAAATTTTAATCATCTCCTACAAATTCTGATGGGTTTTTATGTTTGATGGGCTTACTTAAGCCCGTCCGCCCATGTTGGGCCAAAACCAGGCCCGTAAATGAAGGGCCCATAGAAGAGTGCAGTTACTGCAATATAAAGAATAATAAAAAAATGGGGGATTATCTGAGCGGTTGCGTTATCTAAGCAATTACGTTATCTGAGCAGTTAAGTTATCTGATCAGTTGCATTATCTGTTAAGCAACGTTTTAGAAAAGAGAAATACGTTTTCTCTGTTTTCTATGTTCTCTCAGTTTTTCCCCCGTGAAATAGTACGCTCCTCTTTACGAATGGAATCATGGTTTCGAAGAATTCCTCATAAAGTTGCGATGACGGTGCTTAATCTGTGAAAATCAAGGTATGTCCGACTCCGTGATATACCTTTGATTGGTGTAACATGTTTTTCTGGGCACGTTTTCCGCATTCGTTTTTCGGTATTCAATTGAGTATCGGATCGTTTTTAGGAATTTTTATTTCCCAACATTGGTATTAGAGCAATGTTGTTCATGTATCCCGATTATTGTTGATGTTTATAAATTGCTTTTGGTTGAAATTTCGTGAAACACCACCGTTGGTCGCTCAGGGACGGAAATCCCAACACCCCATACTGTTCGCCCCCTTTTTTGATTTTCCGTAAATCAAAACTTGTTTCTGATAGTGCAGGGTCGTAGTTCTCGTCAAGACGAGAAAAACAATGGGTGGCCTGCCACCGGGGGTCGCCAAACGCGCCGCCATGCGAAACCAGAAGATCCGGCTTCATTGGCGTGTGGAACGCGCCGAGGTGTTTCCCAGGCGTGTGCACGGCACACGTGCGCGCGATAAACGCAGGCGCGTGCAACGCAAGCGCGTGGTAACCGCACGGCGTGGGTGGCACGTGCACAGCAATCTGCTGCTATGCACGCGCCTACATGTTTTTTACTGATTTGCCCCTGTTTTCTCAAGAATATTACGTTTTTTCCATTGATGGTTGTTTTTACGATTATGCCCTTATTGTTCGACGTTATTACTATTTTGCCCCTAGCTGACCCATTGACCCTACCCATTGACCCGTTGACCCAACCTGGTCATCCGTTGACCGTTGACTGGAGTTGACCACCGTTGACCTGCGTTGACTGGCAAAAAAGAGAAGAAAAGGAAAATTATGTTTTTCTGATTTTGTTCATTGTGGATTATAAGTAATCCCTTTTGTTTTACATTTGTTGTAGGAACCATGATGCATTTTGTATGCATGCCTATATATTCCGAGAACGAGGGAAGAAAAGGCTAAACTTGAGGGGCTAAAAAAAGAATTAGCTAATTATCGGTGGAATGACGGTGATGTAGTATCACACGTGGTCAGGGTCAATCAGATGATACAAGAAATCATCTGGAATGGTTATCCTATGCCGGATTTTGAGAAGGTGCCGGCCCTAATGAACACTCTTCCACCTGAATGGCAAGCAATGTTAGATTGCCTATGGGAGGTCAACGAGGTCCCGGATTATAGGAGGCTTGCAATAGCTTTTGTAAGAGAGTACTATGGAATCGAGGCAACCAAGACTTCAACCCTTGGGTTGAGTGTCACATGGCGCAGAATGAATGCGCCTTGGAGGAGTCATGAGGGCTCTCCAAAGGTCTTTTCGTGGTTGACCAATGTGCCTTCAAAATTCTCAAAGAATTTTACCAAGAGATTAGAAGAGACTTTCCAAGTTTATGAAATAAATGAGAATATTTGGTTTTAATTATTTATCTTTCATAGATTAGTTTGAGATGTTTTAGGTGTAAATATCTCTTTCTATATTGATATATTTCCTTTGAATATATTACTTAGTGTAAATGATATGTTTAATTATTGAAAGTTCAATGTTATCTATCCTTAAAAATTAGTATGTTAATTTACAATTCTTTGTGGGAAGTTCAAGAAAGCTTTTGTGACTTTGCTGAACTTATTTTTTGCATGAATGATTATGTTAATGATAATTTCAAATTAGGATCTTTTGGATGATGACTGGAAGCATAGTGACCTTTTGATTCTGAAATCTTATTTTAAATTATTCATTAATATGATGAGTTTATGTAAAATGGATGCATAAATGATTGGCATTAATAATTCGTGCATATGAGTCTGATATGTTTAGATCCAATGGCTTCAACAACTAAGAGTATAATTGCTGAGTTGAACAAAGAAGAGAAACTGAACGGCGAGAATTATGAAATATTGAATATGAAAATTCAATATGTGCTTGAAAAACAAGAAGCACTAAAAGCTCTTAACCATGTTATGGAAGAACTTGAGAATGTTGTGCACCACCTTGAGCTAGCAAAGGACTGCCTAAAGGCATTTGAGTGGGAAACAGATATTTGCTGTGCTGGTTCTAGCTTAGAAGGGGATTCGAGCTCTAAGCGCAAGTGCATTGATTCGTTCAAAAGGTGGAAATGCAAGGGATCAAGTCCTTCTAGCAAGAAACTAAGAGTTAACCAACATAAGAGAGGAAAACTTCCTCGAGTGAAGAGAATTTCAAGGGTGAAATGTTATAACTGTGACTAGAAGGGTTACTATGCTCGCGACTGTTGTGAGCCAAAGAAGGTAGACACCCCTTGTACTCTTAAGAGCTTTGCCTATGTATCAAGTTCTGTATTCTTAACTGAATCTAATTCTTTGTGCATTGTAGATTCGGAAGCAACAGACCATGTAGTGAAGGATAGATAATCCTTCGTGGAATTTTGACGAGTGCTGATTGGAACTAAATGGATCTATGTAAGAAAACAACGCTAGAGTTGAAGTAAAAGGGATTGACACTTGCAAATTAAATATGCGTGGTGGACATACCTTGTTCCTACATGATGTATTATATGCTCCAAAGATTCGTCGGAATTTAGTATCTATTTTAATGTTGGTAAAGCTTGGTTTTAGTTTGAACTTCCATAATAATGGTGTGGATTTTTATTTGAATACAAATTACTATGGTTATGGTTATTTTCTGGATGGTTTTATTGTATTGAATGTTGACTGTGGTAATGTCAATGTTTATTATTCCCTCTTCACGTCTTCTAATTCATATGATAATGATGTGAATGTGTGGCATGCTAGACTTTGTCATATTGACCAACAATGTATGAATAGGCTAGCCAAAGAGGACATGTTGGGCAACATTGAAAAACTCGATTTGCCCATATATGAGTATTGTCTAGCAGGGAAAATAACAAAGAAACCATTTTAAAAAGTTAAAAGAGCTCAATTTCCTTTGCAATTAATCCATTCTGACATTTATGGTCCAATGAATGTGAGGAGAAGGCACGAGATTGTTTATTTCATCACATTTATAGATGATTATACTCGATTCGGAAATGTCTATTTGATTTCTCATAAATCTAAAGTATTGAGTTGTTTCAAAAAATTTATGAGCTTGGTAGAAAATCAATTAGATAAGAAAATAAAAATATTGAGATCCGATCGAGGTCGAGAATATTCTGATGAGTTTAGAAATTTATGTGATGAAAAAGGAATAAAAAGACAATTGTCTATTTCCTGTACTCCTCAACAAAATGGTGTTGCGGAAAGAAGAAACAAAACCCTACTTGAAATGGTTAGGTCCATGATGGCGCATGCTAACTTACCAATCACATTTTGGGGTGATGCTTTATTAACTGCTGCCTATATACTTAACTGTGTGCCTTCCAAATCAGTTACTTTCACTCCATATGAGTTATGGATAGGTAGAAAATCGAACTTAAGTTTTCTTAAATGGTGTGGTTGTGCTGCCTATACTCATGAGCCCTCTCACAAGTTTGGGAAATTGGGTCCTAGAGGCAAGAAGAGTATTTTCATAAGATACTCAGAACACTCGAAAGGGTATGTATTTATAGGTGAGCAAGAAAGTGGGAGTATAACTAAATTCGAACACTGGATGTCGCATTCTTAGAGAATGAATTTCCTAAGAAGGGAGAAATAGGTAAGGATTACTCCCCATTTGAAACCTTGGATCAAAATAATGAACTTAATAAAGTTCGTCCAAGTGCGAGTAACATAAGAAGTGATGAATTTAATTCAACTTACTCTCAATTACAACCACCTGATGGGACGATATCGTCATTATCTAATCTGAGTAAGAGCATAATGGGAAATGATGTGCAAAATGTACAATCTCCCGTATGGCGAACAAGTTGGAAAAGTATTCCCCGTCGACATTTTGACATTGAAGGAGAAACTTTTATGGTTGCTCTGCAGGATGAAGATGAGCCAAGAAATGTAAATGAGGCTATAAATTGCCCTCGTAAGGAAAAATGGATGCATGCAATGGAAGAGGAAATTGAATCAATGAAGTCAAATCATGTTTGGGAACTGGTTTATCTTCCAAAAGGACGCAAAGCCATTGGGAATAAGTGGATTCTCAAAATAAAACATAAAGCTGATGGCTTAATAGAAAGATATAAGGCTCGTCTTATGGCGAAGGGGTATAATCAACAGGAAGGAATTTGTTATGAGGAAACATTTTCTCCTGTAGTGAGATTTACCTCGATTCGCATTATTCTGGCAATAGTAACAAGTATGGATCTTGAGTTACATCAAATGGATGTAAAGACTGCTTTTCTCAATGGAGAATTAGAGGAAGAAATATATATGGAACAACCTGTTGGTTTCATTATGAAAGGCCAAGAACAATAGGTATGTTGATATATGGCCTTAAGCAGTCGTTGAGACAATGGTATATACGTTTTCATAATGCCATAATGGCATATGATTTTACAATGATTGATGAGAATTATTGTGTATATATCAAAAGATCCAAAGATCAATTTGTGATCATATCATTATATGTTGATGATATACTGATTGCCGGAAGCAATATGGAGTTTGTTAATACTGTCAAGAGTTAGTTATCTTCCAACTTTGAAATGAAAAACATGGGTGAGGCTGCATACATTCTTGGAGTTAAGATTTCAAGAGATCGTTTGAAGAGATCATTATCTTTTTCGCAAGAAACATACATAAATAAGATTCTTGAACGATTTCGTATGCAAGATTGTGAACCCATAGATACTCCTATTGCGAAAGGTGAAGGATTGAGCCATAGAAGTGTCCAAAGACTCCACAAGAGAAGGAACTAATGCAACATATTCCTTATGCTAGTGCTGTTGGAAGCTTAATGTACGCTATGATGTGTACAAGACCTGACATATGTTTTGCAGTTGGAATGGTGAGTAGATACCAATCCAATCCAAGTCAAGCACATTGGAAAGCCGTCAAAAGAATACTGAGGTATCTGAAAGAAACTGCTGATTATACATTGAGTTACCAAGGAAATGATCTGCAACTTGAAGGCTATTCAAATGCTAATTGGAGAGGAGATTTAGATGAAAGGAAATCTAACTCTGGATTTGTTTTCTTACTGAATAATGGCGCCATATCTTGAAGCAGTAAGAAACAAACATGTATAGCCTTGTCAACAATAGAAGCTGAGTTCGTGGCATTATCAACAGCGATACAAGAAGGTGTTTTGCTTAAGAGATTTTTGGATCATTTAGGTGTTATTAAGAATGTTGCAAACTCATTGTTGGTTAATTGTGATAGCCAAGCAGCAATAGTGTACACTAAAGATCCAAAATATCATGGTAAGACCAAACATATAGATACAAAGTATAATTTTGTCGAAGATATGTTTGTACAAAAAGATGTGAACTTGTACGCATAGAATGGTAGCAGATCCTATGACGAAACTTGTGGCATCCGAGAATTTTGACGACCCTCGAAGAAGTGACGGTCCGTGACAGATTGATGGGAGTATGGTTGGACTATGTCATTGGTACCATTTACGGACACCGTTTCGTTATCATCGTTGGACTGATATGTTACGTTTAGTAATGGTCCAATTGTCGAAAATTTCCTTTAGGTAACACCACGATTGAGATCCTCTTCCACCCGCATGTGTACCCTACTAACCAAAACTCTCATGCACATTTGTTCCGATGACACTACACGACTCTACCACTCAAGTATTTATGTAGTAAGAGAGGGACTTGGACTTTAATCTAATAATTATTTAGTGAGCCGAAGGAAGGGATTTCGGCCATGCATGAGGAACATGCATGCGTGCTTGGGAGGAGAGACCATCCACGTCTCCTTCGATGGTCAACAAATCTTAAGATGTTGACCAAAGGGCTACGTCCATAGCCATGCATGCAAGAAGGGAGACTTTGACCATCTCAGCAGCTGCAACGTGCACGTCGGTGTTGTCCTCTTCAATTGCCGCCAGCGTGATTTCCATTTAGTTGACTCAAGAGTCAACTAAACTAGCCCACGCCCTTGCATGCACGAGAGAAGCTGGCTGTCACCGAACCCCGTGAAGACCACGTCCTCCTCTAGCTGTCAACGTGCGCACGCTCCTCTCCTTCTACGGCCGGCGAAGGCCATGTCTCTTCTCCATTTGCGGTGACCGATCAACGCTGGCACGTTGACACGCCTTGCATGGAAAACTGCAAGGTGTCTCCTCGGATGGGACTCCCTCTACGTTGCCGCTTCCCCTGCTGCCACCGAATTCCCTTTAGTTGACTAGGGAAGTCAACAAGTAAGCTTCGAAGATGAACGGAAGAATGAGCGAGAGAAAGAGAACCGTGAGCGAGAGAGAAATTCGCGAGAGAGAGATTCGTGAGAGAGTGAGCAGAGAGAGGAAGGAAGGGACTGCTTCCCCTCTGCTCATGCACGCGCGCCGCCGACGCCGACGCCGACGCCGCTCACATTTGCCGCCGTTGAGCCGCGCCCGTGACCCGCAAGCTTACTGTTTTGCTTGCCGTCGACACCATAGGACCCGAGGCAAGTTGAAATCTACTAATCTATATAGTGTAGTGCTGTTGCTGTCTTTGAAAGTGTATTGATAGGCTGGATTGTTGGATTTTGATGTTGAATGGTGGTTTATTGAGTGACCGAGACTGTTTTGAGGCTAAAGGGTTGAGGAAATGCTCGGGTTTTTCATATATGGTTTCGATTTCTTTGGACTTCATCCAAAACAGATTTGATGACTATGAAATCTTGAAGAATTCGGCCACTGATTGATTTGGAAAAGAAAAACCTCCCGATTCGCATTTGAAATCCTATTTACTATGGCACTGACTTCAAATGTTTTAAAAATTGCATGGTGCTTTCCAATTTCGAATTTTTGTATCAATTTTTCTAAAATAATTGGAAATCGGGTTGATGTTTCGGACTTACTATACGAGTTTTGTTTTTACTTATCGTTTTGAACAAAAATTTGGCCATCGGTTGATTTGGAAAAAACCTCCCGATTCGTATTTGAAAATCCTATGTACCGAGGCGCCGCTCACCAATGTTTCAAAAAGAAAAGCAAAATATTTTGGTGCCCTCGAGATTTCAAGTTTTTGCAAGAACCAATCTTTGAAAATCTTGAAGTCGGGAGTGTAGATTTGAATTACCAATGTGCCGATTTCAAATTGCTTGTGATTGATAACTCCCTTTGGTTTTGGCGTAAGTGCAACTCGAGAATTCACACATGGATTTTCGAAATGCTTTGAAGGTGAAACGTGGAAATGGATTTATGAAATGATATAATGTTGCTGAAATTTTTGTGAATTGATTCCATTGCCATGGAAATGGCATATGATTTCAAAGCCTGCTATTGTTGTATTGATATGCTTTTGAAAACCTTAGTTTGCATTGTTTGATATCATGAAGGAAGATTTTCAAGCATTCAAAAGGAATTTCAGATGTGGTTGTTGTTTTAAAAACTGTTTTGGCATTCAGCAAATCATTCAATACTGAAATTTCGATAAAGACTCATAAGACTTCCGATGTCATTGCATTGAAAATGTTTTTGGTATTGAAATAATCTGAGATGTTGTTGATGCCATCGGACCCTCGAGTCGATGATGCCCCGAGAGTTGGGAGGCCCAAAGGTTTGAATGAGTCGATGCCCTTTGGATGCCTGGGGTCCACAGTGCCTCAGAGGTTTCCCCGGGAGTGTCAGGATGCCCGGTTGTATGTCAGTACGTAATTTCGGAGGGTAGAGGCAACCATTTTCATGGCGAGCCCCGGAGATTCCTCGTGATGCCAAGTGGGGTGCGAGAGGCCTGGAGGTGTGATGTAACACGCTCTGGATGCTCGGTGATTGAAAACCGAAGGCTTTTGAGATGCCAGGTTGGGTGCGAATGCCCGGAGGGACGCAAACATTAGTCCTCCGGGAGGAAAAATCTTTTGAATATTAAAAACTGATGGTTCAACTAAGTGTTGCGCCTGACTATGAGACAAAATTGTGTAGCATGGAATGGGACGTGTCATAACAGTTTGGTCTTATAATCAGGACCCGTGTGACTGAAAATGGTGCATTTTAGTTTTGAAACTGCACTTGCCATTGCATTGAAAGGCTTTATGGATTTGATGCATACTCATTCCTTTGATTATATGTTTTGTCTATCTTGCATGGACTTAGATTTGTGATGGCTTGCATAGTATAGTTTAGTAGATCTTCAACTGCCGAGTGGTTGTACTCACCCCTTTTTGGGGACTAACATTTCAGACTAGACAAGATGCCCCTGCTGCCCACACCTCCTTGTACATTCTATGGGATCCCTATCGATTTGCAGTGGGAACAGTCAGAGTATCACGATCACGACTGACATTCATCCTGGTGAGGGTGATATTGACTATCGACACTAGCCTACCCTCGGGTCCCGTGCATCAGGAGTTCGTCGTCTTGTGTGTCCGGAGGAACGGACATACTCTAGGGCTGCTGCTACCACCACCAGAAGACGACAACAGGGAACCAAGTGGCGTGGAGTGACCACGATGGGAAGGACAACAGAGGAAGAAATTTTTGGATGCCGACATTGATTGATGGACTTTATGTATATGACTGTTGGAAAAGACGTCGGTCATCTTTTGAAGTATAGCCGAGTATAAAAGACTACGACATTTTGGTGTACTGACGAATGATGTCCATCTGGTTATGTAAATAAAAGTGTTCGGCTTTAACTTATAAAATGTTTAGTTGGTGTGCATTGTTCTTAAATACAAGGAAGGGAAGTCGTTGGATACGCTTCCGCTATATTTTTTTGTGTAGGGACCAATGTAAGAAACATAAACCCCCAGGATTCATGGACTTGTCAAGTTCTTATGGTATTAGAGAAATGGATTTTCAGGGCAAGCAAAAGGTAGTGACTGTGGCGACCCTAACGGATCGGGGGCCGTCGAGGGGTGCCACAAAACCACTACCTAGAGATGTGTTCTGTGGCCATGTGAAATCTCTAGGATTACGTAAAGGCTGATGTACTGAATATTGTAATTTCCCTTAAGTGTTCATATTTAATGAATTTATGTTTTCATTATTAATGCCTATGAGTCTTTGTTTAACGTTTATGCATCTTAATGCTTAGTGCAATATATAAAATTGAGAAAGTATGTCGGACAGATAAAAGATTAGCCACTCACATGGGTAATCGCCTCTATTTATTATGTGATAAATAGAGATAAACGGTTTTTAAGCATATTATCTAGATTATATTCGAGAGCTTAAGCTTAAAATATATATGTCACCTTAACTAAGTGTTAAGATGAGGATATAATATTTACTATGTTCGAAAGTAAAATAACTCACATATTTTACTTTATCTGTCTATGATGCCAGATATGAGTTCCGATGAATTCCGTGAATGAGTAGATATGTGAACTCAAGTTAGACATTAGGTATGTCTGAACTATCATCTGTACGGTATTGAAGTGTAGACATATGCTCCATGGGAAATGAGTTAATACCGTAATCCGTATTTTATACTATGTATGCATGAGACGACCAATAAGAGTGGCAAAAGTTTTGATCTCAACTTTTATGCCATGTGAGACTCTTGAGGAAAAGAGTTCCTCAATTGAGTGCCCTCATGACTCTTACTTATTCTCACGATTTCTATTCAGTGTTTGCTATCTTACAATGTTGCCAATGATCATGAATTAATTCGATCTAATGGGACATTTCTAGAAAAGTAAGTTGAATTGAAATTGAGAGTTTCAAGGAAAGAGGAAGATTGAATTTGGAGAATCACATTTCAGTTCTGTATTCACTGGTCGACCAATTATGATTAATTTTTTTTTTGGATAATCATAATTGTGAATATAATATATTATTGTTTAAAAAGAGATCAAAAGAGATATAAATGTGATCGATCGATCTAAAAGTACTGCATACTATACCTACTAAAAAATGTGATGCTCATTATGAGCTGCTATATATTTCTGACAGATGTATGGCAATGAGCTCTCAAAGTATGCTGGTCGCATGGATTATTTACCGGTATGAATGCTGTAGAGAGGTAAAGAGAGTTTTGTTCGGTCCACCATGTGTGAGTGGGAGATGATGGGTTTTTATGTTTGATGGGCTTACTTAAGCTCGTCCGCCCATGTTGGGCCAAAACCCAGCCCGTAAATGAAGGGCCCATAGAAGAGTGCAATTACTGTAATATCAAGATTAATAAAAAAAGGGGATTATCTGAGCAGTTACGTTATCTAAGCAGTTACGTTATCTGAGCAATTAAGTTATCTACGATCAGTTGCATTATCTGTTAAGTAGCGTTTTAGAAAAGAGAAATACGTTTTCTTTGTTTTCTACGTTCTCTCAGTTTTTCCCCCATGAAATAGTACGGTCCTCTTTACGAACGGAATTAGGGCTTCGAAGAATTCCTCATAAAGCTGCGACGACGATGCTTAATCTGTGAAAATCAAGGTATGTTCGACTTCGTGATATACTTTTGATTGGTGTAACATGTTTTTCTGAGCACATTTTCCACGTTCGTTTTTCGGTATTCGATTGAGTATCGGATCGTTTTTAGGAATTTTTCTTTCCCAACAAATTCAATTATGCAAATAACTAATTCGAGCAAATGTCTGAGTTCCTTACTGGCGCTTTCTTTTTGCAGCGCTACGGTCTTCGTCGTATGCAAGATACAGGAAATGGGAAAGTTCAGCCAGGAAGATGTTACGGCTTTCTTAGAAAGGTTTCGGAATCTTGACGTCGATCACTCTGGAACTTTGACAACATCCGATTTAGTTCAGGCCTAAAATTGGGGGTCTTGCTGCTTGTTTCCGAGGATTATACTTTAGTCTTGTATCACTCATATGCGCCACTGTTACCTGCTGATAATGCTGAAGTTTTTCCTATTTGCTTCAACCATGAGTGAATGTCTCCCCTATCTATAAAATCGCTTGCAAAAAGTAATTCCAAAATGTGGAACTCATGTATTCCTGCCTGAATTGTTGCATCTAGTAGCAGATACTAGATAGTAATGCTGTAATTTGTTAGTCAGATGGTCTGCGGCATCAGCTTCACAAAATTGTTGAATTTCATCATCGATCTGTTGCAGTCTCACTTTCATATGACATGATTCGCTATCAAGGTGCGTGTAACAAATATTTTGCAGTTTGCCAATTGAAATGTTTTATCTATTGATGATTTAAAGTTCCTAAATCTATCTGAACAACACGATCATAGTAATCATGCAAATTATGTTTTTTAGTTTCGAATAATCTGTGAAGTCTTTGTATATAAATTCAAGAATGACGATATTCTTTAAGTTCACATATCGATTGGCTTAGACGTTGGAGGGGGATGACTCCAACAAATCCTTCTTAATTCAATAAGATGATTGGCTAAGTTATCAACAAAGGTTCTTTTATTTAATTTGAGATATTTTACATGTTAAAACCTTCCAATCTCTTCCGTTTTAATACTGTCTTTAGGATAATCACCAGGGTTTGGCCTAGTGGCTATCCTTCTTATATGGGAAAGGGGAGGTGGAAAGTTCAAATTTCCACCTTCTTAAGGGGGTTAGGGTATGAACACTTTAGTTATAGGTATGAATTTCAACTCCCATGCCCTATAAGGAAGCAAGACAAAAATTTGAGAGTGAGAATTATAATAGAAATATAATATAATTGACAAGAAAAATAAAAACTTTTATGCATGAACATTTCTCTTCATCAGCAAATGAGAGCAAGAAATGAGGAGAATCCAATGTTGAAGAGAGCCGCTATCTCTCCATTCTCAAGATCTTTCTTTCTTGGCCTAGATATTTTTGGAATAATTTAGTCCTTTCTTCATCCAAGCAAGTCGTAGCGCAATAATAACTATAGAAGATATTTGTATTGGAATTGTCCAGAGAGATGGGAAAGCTTGTTAATTACACCCCATAGTTAGGAGTGCTTGCACCGCTGTATTTTCGTATCTTACTTTGCCGTTTCACGAAAAATAACTCCCAAAAAAAATATTTTTCTAATTTTCCCATATTTGTTTCACGGAAAATGAATTGGTTGGGGAAAACGTTTTCCATAAGATAAGGGAAAATAATTTCCGCTTTTGAGAAATAAAAAACATTTTCCACACCTTCTTTCACCTTACTTTCTTTCATCAAATACTTTTTCCTTTTATTTTTTAAATTTTTTAATATCTATATTTTAGTTGTTTTTCTTTTTCTTTCCTTTTGCTTTTATTCTTCATTGGCTAGCTGCTGGCCATGATGGTGGTCGGTGACCGGCTACGGGCGACCTAGATCCTTGCCATAGGTCGGCGGGGCTCGAGCTCGCCGGATTCGGCAAGGGGCAAGCCTTGCCCTTGTCGCCGGATCTCGGTGAAGCTCGAGCTCGCTCAAATGGACTCGAGCGAGCTCGGGCCTTACTAGATCTGGCAACCTATGTCATGGCCCGATCCTCGAACGCGCGCCCATCCCTCATTGGTCGATTAATAGCGATGTCCTAGGATGCATCGCCGACCCTTTCATTTTAATACACAAGTGGAAGAATATAATAAAATCCCCAGACAATAAAACAATGGGATAGAAAAATAAAGGCATATTTTTCACCACTGAAAAACCACAACCACACTTTTATACAAAGAAAACCCTATAGTATATAATTCAATACTATTCACAGAAGTCCGGTCTATCACACATTAGACCAAGACTTAGAGTTTGCAAAACAAGGTAGAGGTCTCAGTCTTCATCGGGATCATACTCTGGATAGTCTTCTGGATCCTCTTCCAACACCTCTTCTTCAGGGTCTTCTTCTTCTTCTTCAAACTCCTCCTCTTCTAGTTGCACCTCGGGTTCCTCCTTAGGCTCATCTGCCGGCTCGTCCTCAGGCTCCTCCTCCAAAGGCTCATCCTCGTGCCACTCCTCCTGCTCTACGATTTCTCCGTCCTCTCCATTCTAGTTGTCGTTGTTGACTGAGTACACAGGAGTATGAGCATCGTCCTCGAGTTTAGGATCCTTAGCATCCATTACCGACCCATCCTTATGATCGGCTGTCCTTTCTCCGAACGCCTCTTCCAAAACGTACATAGGCACCTCACCTTCCGGTATAGGACCTTCTCTTCGCCCATCGAAGTAATGACAGTACCACGACTGATACTCATGGAGCCTTAGGGAATCCTGACCCACGTCAACCTAGACGGTCGACTTAACCAAGACGTACTCTAGTCCTTCTGGGTGAGGGTGTATGTGGAAGCGGTATGCTATCTCTGAGATCACTTCGGGATTCCAAAATGCATCGGAGGACAAGGAGGTGGAGATGCTGCCATCTAGGGGCCTGAAACGTTGTCCCACAACCGGATGAGACTACGTCTCAGCGAGTTCTACCCTCCTAAGACACGATTAGTAAACCAATACACTACAGGCTGCCTAAGCACACACAGGTCAGAGGACTTACCTTGGCCTCAGATCCCACCTGCAAATCAGTATAATTCATAATAGGCACCCAATTATTCAACACAGATCGAACTATCGATCAAATAGACCTAGTCAATTACATGTCAATCAGACCATTCCCTGGTCATTTCAATCAGTATCATACATTCCCCACGATGGAATATCTAGTTGTCGAGCCCACGTGCATTCTCCAAGACGACGTACCTACTCATCGAACCCACGAACGTTTTCCAAGGTGGGACATCTAGTCATCGAGCCCACGTGCATTCTCCAGGATGACATACCGAGTTTCCGAGCCCATGTGTCTTCTCCGAGATGACATACTTGTTAAGGAAATCCCTTATGATGTTTTGAAGATGACAAAATAAATCAAAGGCTACTAACGTGTTTAATGGTTAAGTAATAGACAATGCAGATGATAGAACATATAAAGGATATTATTGAAGTCTATACTTGGAAGAACCAGAAGGAAGCTTAACTGTGTACATATTTTGCTTCTGTTCAGAAGCAAAATATGTTCAGACTTAGATTGCATAGTCTGAAGACACTCAGACTCAGATTGCAAAGTCTATCGCACTCAGACTCAGATTGTAAAGTCTATTGCTCTCAGACTTTACATCCAGATTCGACAGAACGTAATACGAGCCTAATCATACAACATCTAGTGATCTGGTTTGGATTCCACATCAAGATTGATTTGATTGATTCAATCTAATTGATTGAAGATTGGGTATTGAAGACAAGAACTTTCTATATGAAGAAGCTTTACTTATGGAAACCAAGATTTCGTTTGTATGGGTGATCGGGATCAATTTGGGATTCTACTTTTGTCACTCAACGGCTACCAAATCTTCTAGATACGAGCTGTCCAATGGGTATATTGGAAGACGATCCTCAAGATGCTGTCCAACGGCTAGTTTGGAAGTGGAGGAGTATTTAAGGAGATGAAGGACCGATGAGCAAGTAAGAGACGGAGCGTAGAATTTATAATTCCAAAGTTTGAGCGAATTCGATCATGCACTTGTCTCGTGAGCTTAAACGTTTGTGATTGTGAGAGAAATACCAAAAGAGTGACTTAGTGAGATAGTGTGATCTACTACTAAGTGTTTGCACTCAAAGTTGTAATCTCTTGTTGATTGCATAGTGGAATCCAGCCAAGAAGGCTATTAGCGTGGGAGAGTGGACGTAGGCTTGGATTAAGCCAAACCACTATAAATCTTGTGTTCTTATTTTCTTCCCTTAACTCATTTATTTTATTCCGCATATATTTGCCAAGGTTTTGTTTAAACACCTATTCCCCCCCTCTAGGTGTTCATACTAGCACTTTCAATACTTAATCACCAAGCCCACGTGCATTCTCCCAGGTGATATACCAACTCACCGAGCCCACGTGCCTTCTCCAAGGTGATAAACATAACCTATCATTAATCCAGTATAACATAACGCCTTTCTCCGGGATGACGTACTTAGTCATCGAGCCGGCGTAATACAATACATAATCAATTCCATTTCCACAAATTCCACTATTCTCCGTAGTTCACCAATCTATTTTTGATACTGACAACTGATGCCCGGTTGTCCCTCAATCAAATACCTAAAATCAATTCATTTAGGAACATATCCTAAAAATCCATAATTAAATCAATTCGTTACAAACCAAAGCTCGAATAAATAAACAGACTGAACCACAATAATCAGCATAAAATTCCGGTCACTAGCCATCCCGGTTGAATTTCCGGAAAATAATTAATTAATTAAATAATTATAAAAATTAATTATGAAATAGCAATAAATCCAATTTAGGCCCGTAATGCCTAATTGGAAGCCGAAACGGATCTGAAAATTTCCGAGATTCATTCTATAATTACTCGAGTTTATTTACTTGCTAATGACTATGTCTAGCCACCTAACATGCATTGGTAATTCACTAATTTAATTATTCTAAACTAATCTAACCCCCTAATCATGATTCATTAACACTAATCAACCCTTAAGCATCATTAGCAAACTAAGCGAGGTTTAGTGAGTTAAACTCACCCGTTTAACAATCCGTTCGGATTGAAACGTCGGGAACGCGACGGGGACCAACTTTCCCAAAGGCGGGCCTAGGTTTTGAGGCTCGAAACCACCTCAAAACAGGCTTGGAAGTTGCTGCAAAACCCCTCTCTGGTTCTGTTCTGATCTTGCTGAAATGGAGGCCAATAAGTTTGGTTTAAAGCGAGAAAGGACCGAGGAGGAGTGCAAGGGTGAAACCGGGCCATGGCAAGGCTTACCGGCGGTTGAACGAGACCGGGACAGCTCCGGTTGAGCTCCTCCAGACCCGAAACAGCAGCTGGAACGGGCGTGAGGGGCGAGCAAGGGTGGTCGAGTGTGCGGGCTGCTCGCATGGGCGGTGGCTCGCGGAAATGGCAACGGCGATGGCGTGCGGCGGCTCCTCAGCTTGCTAGTGATTCCGGCGGTCTTCCTCAGCTTCTATGGGCGTTGAACAGCAATTGAGGGGAGAGAAGAGGTTGGCCGGCAAGAGGGAGAGAGGATAGAGAGGAGGGGGACCAAGGGACTCCACTTGCCTTGTTTTTCCTTGTCTTTGTCCCCTTGACCCTTTCCTATCCAAGCATTGATCCTTGGCTCACAATGAGCCACCAAAGCATGTCCAACAACTCATGAAATGGTCCAAAATGGCTAGGGCATGGGGGAGCTACGAATTTGGAAGCTTTGGCCTCAATTTGAACACTTTATCTCTCTTGAATTAATCCCAAATGACCTCAATAAATTCAATTGACTCCATCGATTAAACCGATATTTTTCCTCACCCATGTATCCATCTTGCTTCCCAAATTTGCTATCAAAAACGATCCTCGGCTTTTCTCGCACAAAAACGATCATGCAACGACTTTTTCCCGAAAATTCTCGGGTTTCAGAAAAATCTTCTGAGACTAAGTCGACACTCCTAGAATTTATTGTGACAAGATAGAAACTTCAATTTCTAAAATCAGACTTGATTTTGCGGTTAATTTCCACTTGGCGCGTTTTTAGCTTGATCTAGATTACCGGGTAACTTTCAGAAATTTTTAATTGCAAATGACCCGTGGTTGATTTTCTTCGAGCCATAATGAACCCACTCGGCGCATTGCCGACTCTCGATTGTCGTGAAAATATCGAGGATTCAAATGCGGACATAGGGTACCAAAACAATAAGAAAATCAGTCTAGTGTCGGTTGACGAGAATTTTCCAATTTAGTGGTGTTACCCACGATTAGTCATACATCTCTGTCGAACTAGTCTATCTCTCGATTTCAAATCGATTTTAACTGTGCCGTAATGGCCTCTAAGAGGAGCACGGTCGAGAAGCCGATTCCTGGTCGAATTCTCAAGTTTATTGCCCTTAAAATTCTTTAATGGTTTCCCTAGATAGTCTAGTTATCTCGAGAGTGATCAACTCTGAGAACAACCCTATGGGCGTGTCAATGAAATGCCTGATTTATTCAATAGAAAACAAGGTTGAAAATCTGGGATGTCACAACTCTTCCCCTCTTATAAAAATTTCGTCCTCGAAATTTAAATCGTTACAAGACTTAAGCAAAAAGGTGGGGGTACAATTGTCTCATTGACTCTTCATTCTCCCATGTTGCTCCTTGATGCACCGTGGTGTTGCCATACCACTTTGACCAACGGAATGATCTTTGTATGCAGCACTTGTTCCTTTCTATCCACAATCTGGACCGGGCTATTCACATATGACACTCGGTCATCCATGTCCAATTCCTCAAAATTGAGCACGTGAGTCGGGTCAGGCTCGTACTTCCTTAACATCGACACGTGAAAGACGTCATGCACCTGCACCAATCTTGGCGGCAATGCAAGATGATACGCTAGGTTTCCAATTCTCTCGAGAATTTCAAATGGACCTACGTACCTCGGACTCAGTTTGCCTTTCTTTCCAAAGTGCGAAGTTTCCCTCATTGGCGACATCTTTAGAAAAACGTGATCACCAACTTGGAATTCCAATAATCTCCGACGCTTGTCTGCGTAGCTTTTCTATTTGCTTTGAGCGGTCTTTAATCTGCCTCTGATTACTACCACGACATCCACTGATTGCTGGACCAACTGTAGGCCTGTTATTTTCCATTCCCCAACTTCATCCCAACATACTGGTGTCCTGCACACTCTGCCATACAACGCTTCAAATGGAGCCATCCGGATGCTCTGGTGATAACTATTGTTGTAGGCAAGTTCCACCAGGTGAAGCTGATCTTCCCAACTTCCTTTGAAGTCTATTACACAAGCTCTCAACATGTCCTCAAGGGTTTGAATTGTCCTCTCAGACTGGCCATTCGTCTGAGGATGATATGCCGTACTATACTGAAGCTTTGTACATAAAGCACTTTGCAAGCCCTTAAAAAAAAAAGCAGCGGTAAATCTTGGGTCTCGATTTGAGGTTTTCGTAACCGGCACTCCATGCATTCGACCTACCTGACGCACATACAGGTTTTGCGTGCCTATCTAGACTGAGGTCCTTTCAAACTGCAATGAAGTGAGCTGACTTTGTCAGTCTGTCGACTACCACCCAAATTGAATCATTTCCTCTCTGACTCCTCGGTAGTCCAGTCACGAAATCCATCGTGATATACTCCCATTTCCATTCTGGGATTGCGAGAGGTTGCAGAAGTCCTCCTGGCTCGCAATGCTGAGCTTTAACCTGCTGACACGTCAAACACTTGACGACGTGCTTGTCGATGTTCGCCTTCATACCTGACCACCAGTAGTGTTGACGCTGATTCTGATATATCTTAGTACTCCCAGGATGAATCCTGTAACTGCTACGATGTGCTTTAGATAAAATATCTTCTCTAAGCTCCACATCGTCAGGTACAGCCAAACGTCCTCAGAACCTTAGTGTTCCGTCATCAGAGGTCTGAAAGTCAGTCTTTCTTTTCTCAGTGTCCTCTTGAAGAATCTTCTGTACATCCGGATCTGTCGGTTGGAGTGACGTGATTTTGACCTGGACATCCGGTTCAATTCTAAGGGTGGCAATAAGACTCGAAAGGTGGCCTACCTCAAACTTGAATACCAAATCTCGAGCTCTCTCGATTAAGTTCCACTCCTTAATCAGTATATGAACTACTAAAGACTTTCGACTTAAAGCATCGGCGACCTTGTTTGCCTTTCCTAGGGGTGACACACGACATCACAATCACAGTTCTTCCAAAATTCTAACTCATAACACTATCTCATATTCAACTCCTTCAGAGAGATTAAACACTTTGAGACTTTAGCGTTCAACGAAGATCTGGAGTCTTTCTCCACACAAATAACATCTTCAAATTTTCAAAGCGAAAATTATTACTGCGAGTCCCAAGTCATGCGCCAGGTAACTCAACTCATGGGGTATCGACTGATGGGACGCGTATGTAACACTTTACCACGTTACATCAACACGCAACCCCATCCTCTAAGCGACGCGTCACTATAAATTTTGCATCCTCCAGAACCATAAGGAATGGTCAACACAAGTGCGGTAGCTAACTTCTACTTAAGCTCTTGGAAATTATCCTCACACGTGTCTGTCCATATGAATTTCTCTTCTTTCTTCAGGAGTCGAGTCAATGGCGACACTGATGTTGAGATTCCTTCCACGAACCTCTTGTAGTGACTTGTCCAACTCAACAGTTTCCGATCTCTGTTACTTGTTGGTCTTGGTCCACTGATAACTGATTTGATCTTGGCCGGGTCCATGGAGATTCCTTCACCATTCTCAGATGTCTCTCGTGCTCCTTAGCATTCCTCGAATACACTGGAATATCATTACACGACACGATCACAACTGATCTAGATATTCTTTGAACACTCAATTTGTCAAATCCATGATAGTAGCTGGAACATTCGTCAGACCCAATGGCATTACATTGCACTCATAAGGGCCATATCGAGTACAAAACACTATCTTTTTCTCTAACGACAGGTCTGACAATTCCCATGGAAATACCTCTAGGAATTCTTAGACTACTGAGATATCCTCAATCTTCAGTTCTCCAATCTGTCTTATCTATGACAACCGCCAAGTAATCTTGGCAACCTCCGTCTAACAAATAGGTTGCCTTCAACCGACGAGATTAATGAAATCGAAGATTCTTTTCGATTCCCAATAAACTCGACACTTTCACACGCTAATGGACTAAGCTGGATTACTCCATGACCATAATTCATTACCACAAGATGCTCCATGAGCCCACTCTATTCATGTGGCGTCAAAGTTACACCTCAGCAACTAGTCAAGCACAACTATAGCTAATGACTCCCCTTTCTTTCATTTTATTTCAACAACTGAAGTTCTACAAACTTAGTCCAAAGCTTTGCTGTGCTACTTTGATAAAATCTCCTCAAGAACATTCTTCTGATTGGTGCAGGGTCGGTTCCATTCCTGTCCCTTTCGCCATCCTAGTGGCGTCCCTAAGCGTAGTAGTAGTGTCTATGCTACCTTAGACTTTCATGACAATCCCTCACCTGATGGCCATGCTGGTCACAATCACAGCACGTTCTAACCATACTCGGACACTGGATTTATCTACGCTTCCTTCCATACTTTTGGCACCCATCTAGTGAGTCTTCTATCTCCTGCCAAGTGACAGCATGCACTCTTTCTGGTACCTGAGGCCTATTCCAAAAACTCCACGGTGCGTTTTATGGTGCACTCCTTCTAATCTATCCCATCGGCCTTTTAGGACAACTCCAGACCAGGTAACCCTGTTGGCTACACTCCAAATAATTTCTTGTCCTAGGAAAGACATAAGACCGGTCTCCGTCATCATGCACGGAAACAACATGTTCCATTTGACTCGGTGCTGACCGACTATCCCACCCTTTCTATTGGGTGGAATAGAATACTTTTCTCTCGACATCGGTCTTCTCCCTGACCGATTTCCATTTCTACATAAACTGAATCTTGACTCAGATACTAAAGTATGATCCCTGACCACCAATATAGGTTGGACCTCAATAGATACGGCAATAACAGTGGCTCGATCCAGAGCCTGCTGACTCAACTAGTTCCCAAGGAACACTAGTGCTTGAACGATCCCGTTGAACCTAGGATCGCTCGATGCTGCTACACTAGTACCAACATGCAGCGGTACTCTTACACTAGCACTGGTCTGAACCTGCGCTTATCTCAACTACCTCGGGTGCTGACCTTTCTTAGCATTCTACCCCGAGTCACAGAGGCTACTGCCCTCTTATTAGGAGTCCTCAGCTCCTGATCACTCATACTACAAGCTCCTATAGACACCTGTTTTCTAATTCTACTATCATATTAGAATTTGAGTGACCCACACAAACTAGTTATCCATCAACTATCAATTACATGCACCATCATGAAATAAAGGTCATTCCTACTAACTATCCCACGACTCATCGTGCCTTATCACTCCAAGCACAGACCTGCTCTGATACCACCAAAACGGGATATCACGCCCCGATCCTCGAACACGCGCCCATCCCTCATTGGTCGATTAATAGCGACGTCTTAAGACACATCGCCGACCCTTTCATTTTAATACGCAAGCAGAAGCATATAATAAAATCCCCAGATAATAAAACAATGGGATAGAAAAGTAGGGCCATGTTTTTCACCACGGAAAAACCACAACCACACTTTTATACAAAGCAAACCCTATAGTAAATAATACAATACTATTCACAGAAGTCCGGTCTATCACACATTAAACCAAGACTCAGAGTTTGCAAAACAAGGTAGAGGTCTCAGTCTTCGTCGGGATCATACTCTGGATCCTCTTCTAGATCCTCTTCCGATACCTCTTCTTCAGGGTCCTCTTCTTCTTCTTCAGACTCCTCCTCTTCTGGTTCCACCTCGAGTTCCTCCTCAGGCTCATTTGCCGGCTCGTCCTTAGGCTCCTTCTCCATAGGCTCATCCTCGTGCCACTCCTCCTGCTCTACGATTTCTCCGTCCTCTCCGTTCCAGTTGTCGTCGTCGACTGAGTACACGGGAGTACGAGCATCATCCTTGAGTTTAGGATCCTTAGCATCCACTACCGACCTATCCTTATGATCAGCCATCCCTTCTCCGAACGCCTCTTCCAAAACGTACATAGGCATGTCACCTTCCGGTATAGGACCTTCTCTTCGCCCATCGAAGTAATGACGGTACCACGACCGATACTCATGGGGCCTCAGGGCATCCTGACCCATGTCAATCCAGACGGTCGACTTAACTAGTACGTACTCTAGTCCTTTCGGGCGAGGGTGTATGTGGAAGTGGTATGCTATCTCTGAGATCTCTTCAGGGATTCCAAAATGCATCGGAGGACAAGGAGGTGGAGGTGCTGCCATCTAGGGGCCTGAAATGTTGTCCCACAATGGGGTGAGACTACGTCTCGGCGAGTTCTACCCTCCTATGACTCGATTAGTAAACCAATACACTACGAGCGACGGTACCACGATCGATACTCATGGGGCCTCAGGGCGTCCTGACCCACATCAACCCAGACAGTTGACTTAACCAGTACGTACTCTAGTCCTTCTGGGTGTGGGTGTATGTGGAAGTGGTATGCTATCTCTGAGATCTCTTCAAGGATTCCAAAATGCATCGGAGGACGAGGAGGTGGAGGTGCTGCCATCTAGGGGCCTGAAATGTTGTCCCACAATGGGGTGAGACTACGTCTCAGCGAGTTCTACCCTCCTAAGACACGATTAGTAAACCAATACACTACGAGTTGCCTAAGCACACACAGGTCAGAGGACTTACCTTGGCCTCAGATCCCACCTGCAAATCAGTATAATTCATAATAGGCACCCAATTATTCAACATTGATCAAACTATCGATCAATCGACCTAGTCGATTACATGTCAATCGAGATCATTCCCGGTCATTTCAATCAGTATCATACATTCCCCACGATGGAATATCTAGTCGTCGAGCCCACGTGCATTCTCCGGGATGACATACCGAGTCTCCGAGCCCACGTGCATTCTCCAAGACGGCGTACCTACTCATCGAACCCACGTACATTTTCCAAGGTGTGGGACATCTAGTCATCGAGCCCACGTGCATTCTCCAGGATGACATACCGAGTCTCCAAGCCCACGTGCCTTCTCCGAGATGACATACTTAATCATCGAGCCCACGTGCATTCTCCCAGGTGATATACCAACTCACTGAGCCCATGTGCCTTCTCCAAGGTGATATATATATCCTATCATTAATACAGTATAACATAACGCCTTTCTCCGAGATGACGTACTTAGTCATCGAGCCGGCGTAATAGAATACATAATCAATTCCATTTCCCCAAATTCCACTATTCTCCGTAGTTCACCAATTTATTTTTGATACGACAACCAATACCCGGTTGTCCCTCAATCAAATATCCAAAATCAATTCATTTAGGAACATATCCTAAAAACCACAATTAAATCAATTTCGTTCCATTTCCCCAAATTCCACTATCCAAGCATTGATCCTTGGCTCACAATGAGCCACCAAAGCATGCCCAACAACTCATGAAATGGTCCAAAATGGCTAGGGCATGGGGGAGCTACGAATTTGGAAGCTTTGGCCTCAATTTGAACACGTAATCTCTCTTGAATTAATCCCAAATGACCTCAATAAATTCAATTGACTCTCCATCGATCAAACCGATATTTTTCCTCACCCGTGTATCCATCTTGCTTCCCAAATTTGCTATCAAAAACAATCCTCGGCTTTTTCTGCACAAAAACGGTCCTGCGACGACTTTTTCCCAAAAAGTCTCGGGTTTCAGAAAAATCTTCTGAGACTGAGTTAACACTCCTAGAATTAATTGTGACAGGACAAAAACTTCAATTTCTGAAATTAGACTTGAATTCGCGGTTAATTTCCACTTGGCGCGTTTTTAGCGTGATCTAGATTACCGGGTAACTTTCAAAAAATTTTAAGTGCAAATGACCCGTGGTTGATTTTCTTTGAGCCATAATGAACCCACTCGACTCATTATCGACTCTTGATTATCGTGAAAATCTAGAGGATTCAAATACGGACACAGGGTACCAAAAACAATAAAAAAAATCAGTATAGTGCCGGCCGACGAGAATTTTCCAATTTAGTGGTGTCACCCACGATTAGCCACACATCTCTGTCGAACCAGTCTATCTCTAATTTCAAATCGATTTTTAACTGTGCCGTAATGGCCTCTAAAGAGGCGCACGGTGGAGAAGCCGATTGCTGGTTGAATTCTCAAGTCTATTGCCCTTAAAATTCCTTAATTGTTTGCCCAGATAGTCTAGTTATCTCGAGAGTGATCAGCTCTAAGAACAGCCCTATAGGCGCGTCAATGAAATGCCCGATTTATTCAGTAGAAAACAGGGTTGAAAATTTGAGATGTCACAACCTAGGTAAGGCTCGAGTCTTGCCCGAGGTGGCTAGACGTTGGCAAGGCTTTAGCGACTTCCAACGAGGCTTGAGCCTGGTTGCGACCTGATCTTGTCACCGATCCCTCTTATGAGGAGAAGAGGGAGGAAAGGTTGGATTTAGGGATACTTGACCATGAAAATTCTCGCATGGTTCTCAATCACATGGATATCATCACCTCATCCCTTTGACGAACCTCTTGTGAGTTCCTTTTATAAGGTCACGAGTTCTCCCAAACTCGTACCTCGCGTGACAGTGAAGTGTGCCGACCCGTACCCACACGGGCGACACACCTCGAGAGAAGAGGTCTGGTGTGAATATCGGGTTTAGAGATACCTTTACCATGGTAGCCCTCTCTCTGGTATTCCTTCCGAAGGATGGCGTCACTTCATCCATTAGAAATTTTTCACATGCGGGTATTACTAAACCATAGTGAGTCCTATCAAGACTCGTACCCTGCGTGACGGATTCATATATACGGTCTAGTTGTTTAGGACAACTTAAAAATAAGATGGGAATTGCCACTAGCCTCGCTTTTTGGGGGGTTGGCTAGAAACCCAATCGAGGTTCAGGAGTGTTCCCTCGGTTTGTATGCAACCAGATATCTAGGTCCGGGGACTTGAGTTACGCTAATATTTCTATTAGTGTCCTTTCGGTACTTAAATAGTATGTTGTGTTTACCTAACGTGTCCATGCATTTTTTCTTACATTTTCGGGATGATTAGTCCTAAACTAAGCGATCATGCATGGTTGGTCATTTTCATGCTAATCTATTTTTGAAAAAAATGAAAAGGAAACACCCAATTGAATTGAAAATTGCAAGACATAAAGTAAACAATCAAGGAAAAAGGTAAATCTACCATGCAATTCTACAAAATATAAAAGTGAAACACAATTGAAAAGGATAAGAGAAAAAGAGAACCTGCAACTCATTAGGTTTTTATATAGACGATGAGAACCTGAGACATATATCAGGGATGAATGGTACATAATAATGGTTGGAATGGATATTGACCTTCGCCGTCTTCATGTCTTCTCCATCTTCAGGGTCCTAGTCTACATCTAGTCTAGGAAATTTATAACTAGATACATACAATGGAAAGAAAGAGGCGTACATGTCAAAACAATCAAAAGCACAACATTGTACTAAAATCAATTTTTTTGAAAGAAATTCAATACAAAAAGAAGATTTGGGCCTCGGGGTTTGCCTTTATAATTCATGCATAGGTTCCTCTAAGACACTTTCCTGATTCATTTTATGACTTACAGCTATTATTGGCCAATTGTATTCTCGCATTGCCAATAACACTTATAAGTCTCCTAATCAAGCGATCTATGTGATCCTAGGGTTTTCCCTCGATATCAACCCTATCATATATCTAAAAGTCAAATGCATTGCAGGAATTAAATATGCATGCAGATCTTTTGGACCTTGTTTCTCAACTAATCAAGCAAGAAAGTGAACCATCGGGAGGTCATTTATTACCAAGGGCATGCGCCAATCGCAAACACAGGCACTTCTAAATGCATGTGATATTTCAAAGACATGTCAAAATCATCCACAAAAAATTTTGAGACAAAATGATGTCTCGGTTATGAAAGACATTCAATTGCCAAGACTAACCCCGGGTTCGCATAAATATGCTCACAAGCGTCACAGGTATTTTGAATATAATTCAAATAGTGACTTTCACGATGTCAAATCAGGATTTAAGAAAAATTTTGAAAATATTTTGGATTAAGGAATATCTAGGCTCTGGAACATATTCAATTGCCAAAGCTAGTTCGGGACTCGCATAAATGCACTTATAATCGTTGTAGGCATTTTGAATATGGTTAAAACCACGACTCTTCCTTAGACCAAATCAAGCTTGGGAAATGAATTTTTTAGTAAATGGTTTTCTAAATATAACATGTACCAAAGTATTTTTAAATTTGATTTGAAAAGAAGACTTGTTGAAAATCATTCAGTAATGACTATCGAGGTGTTTAAAATAACTTTTATGAAGATGGAATAGCCTAGGTTCATGCACAAACTAACCTAAGAAGTTTATCTTAACAATCACAATTCAACTCATCTCAGGAAATTTCATAACAAACATATAAAGACAGAAAAATTGGGCAATGCCTAATGACAATTTGGCGATGAAAAAATTCCCCAACATACACGATAGAATAACAAACAACTTTTGTGAATAAAGTTTTCCTGAACGAGCGACCCATGATTTTACAAAAATCAGAAAACAAGTAACAGCATGTCTGAAAATTGTCAAAACAACAGGATATTTAGTCATTTTTACAAAGATTGTCCTATCAAAATAGGTCTAAAAATCACCATATTTTCACACAACATAGCCAACATGTTTTCAAACAAGTTTTTAAGAGGCCAAGTGCAAAATCTTTATAGAAAAATAGAATAAAAATGTCAAAGGTCTGTCCAAACAGCGGTTAGAATAGGGGTGCGAATTTGATCCAATGTCTAGATTCTGATCGAATTTTGAAAAAAAATATAAAGTGGTCCAAATGATGAGCGATTTATGTGAAATTAGCCGCATTGGAAACTTCTAAGTGTTCTTTACAACTTCCTAGAAGGGTTCCAGCCCAAACTAGCTCGATTTGATGCTCTACGATTGAGATCTCTAAGAGTGCGCATATCAGTAGCTAAAAATCAGAACACAAACATGCATTAATGTGGCACCCCTCGACACGCCCCCCTCCCCCGGCGATCCGCTAGGGTCGCCACAGTTTGCTTTCACTTATCCTATTAACATATCACTCGATACCATTTGAATTGTAGTGGGTCCATAAATCACGGGGTTTGTATGATCTCATTCGGTCCCAATGCAATTCACATAACGGAAGCATAATCAAATCTCCCTATCCCATACTCCAACAACAATAATGCAATGCACACCAACTACACATCAGATAAAAAGATAGAGCCGAGTCACTGTTATTTACATAACTATGATGGACATCTCAGGTTGGTACAACAAAAGGCCAAGGCTTTTATCTAAGCTTGGCTACAACCCAAAAGAACCCGACCCTACATCAGACATGTACACCATTCCATCATCAAGTGTCGGCTATCCAAAAAGTGTCATCCTCCACCAGTCACACGCTCTAATCACACCCAACCCAGTGCATCGGCCGGTGGCGGCGGCAGCATCCCCATCATCCTCCTGTCACGACGAACATGGACAAACAGGAACTCCTGGACTACAGGGCCATCAGGTAGGCCCACATCATACATAACCAAAACACGAACACGGATAAACACCAGACCATGAACACCAACGCAGGGGTGCTCCGAGCACTCGACCTCAACATCAGACGGTAAAACATAAAATGTACCACGCGTGACAGGTGACAGAGGCATCTCTCAATCTGAAATGTTAGTCTCCAAAAGGGGTGAGTACAACCACTCAGCAGTAAAGATCCATCAAACTACACAGTGCATCAGACAAGACAATCAAGGTATCACGAATAAGGCACATATCATCCATGCAATCGAGCATACATCACCATGCAGTCATGCATATATCACCACACAATCGTGCTTGTATTTCCATGAGGTTCATTCCATGCCATATGCACATACATACGCATGATTCATATCATCCACACAATCATGTACATATCCCCATGAGATCCATTCAAGCCTTCATGATTGCATTCTTAATGTCAGATAGTATCAATTCAATTTCATAGGCAATTCATGCATCATGCCATATGCACACACCCATGCGCATGATTAAATTTCCAATTGTAACTTTCAAAAGGATCTCATTTTTTTTCTTCCAGGGACCAGTGTTTGCATCCCTCATTTATCGCTTGCACCCAACCTGGCATCGCGAGGAACCTCCGACACACACCTCCGGGCATCTGGCACATACCTCCGGGCATCTCGCACCCCAACTGGCATCACGAGGGATCCCCCTCGGCACACACCTCCAGGGCTTCCGGCACACACCTCCGGGCATCCAGCACACACACTCTGGGCATCCCGACACTCCCGGGGCATCATCGGCTCACACCTCCGACGCTATCATTATTATCACAATATATATTCACATATATGTCTCATTTTCAACCTGGCATTTGATACAACAATTTCAAAGGTCTAAACCAGCTTTTTGATGTTATATGACATGCTAAATGTCACCACATATGCAGCATAATTAACCACTCAAGACATTATATCTCATAAAGCAATTCATTTATTTTTGAAAATACAGCAATTTTCGAATAAAACAGAATGCACTCCTTTAGTTAAAATTCTGGAAAAATTAGTAAACGGTCTTAATAAATTCTGAAAATTTAACATATTATAAAAAATATCTAGAGAAAAATATTTCATGAAGAACACCATATCAAAAGAGCTTCATACAAGTCGCTACAATCCATATATCACAGCCTCTAAAATTTCAGAACATCGCCTTTGCACAATTTCATTCACAAATTCGGTAAAAACCCTAAACCGGCTCCGAAAATTCTGAAATTTTGATATGTTATAGAAAAAACCTATAGGTAAAAGTTTCGTGAATAACTCGAAGTCAAATTCGTGATAGATTAAAAGCTATAATTACCATAACCGTCCCTAACCCTCGGCAATAATTTCCAGATCTAACCATTTCAAATAAAAATAGTTTCACCGACCTACCCTTGTCCCTTTCTTCTAAAATTTCAGTATGTTACTCCTTAACATGTCATCTACAACTTTCATCAAGAACACAAGATCAAATTTCAACCGGATAATTTTATAAAATTCACAGAATCACACTAGGTCAACATAACGGTTTCCAGATCTTATTTCTTCAAAGAAAAATGGTTTCACCGACCTAAACTTGTTCATTTCCTCTCAAATTTTGATATGTTACTCTCCAAGAAGTCCTCTACAACTTTCATCTAGAACTCAAAGTGAGATTCCAACTAGAAAATTGCATGCAGCTCACGAAATTACCAAAGGTCGGACTGTTTTTCCAGAAAACAGAATACTAGGCTAAGACACTACTCCCATAACTTTGAAAATTCTCACCTCTACCACATCCGAAATTTACCATTCATCACACACAATCACAGCAAGCAAAGTGTAGATCAATGGACTCTACTTGCCTTAAATCCAATGAAAATCGCAGCAAGCAAAATGGTGGGGCTCGATCGACGGTCTCCTCCTCCCTTCACGGCTCACGGTCGGCTTCCTCTCTCTCGGTTCACTCTCCCTCTCTCTCGACTTCACTCTCTCTCTCTCTCGGTTCACTCTTTCTCTTGCACGACCACTCCTCCCCCTAGTTTAATCCGCCACTCTTCTTTTCTTCCTTTTCATGATTAGTAATCATTAATCTTGCATGCAAGATGACACTTGGTTGATCTCTCTTGCCACTTGTTATTTTTGCCATGCAAGATGATGGGCCTCCTTTGGGCCGACTCCTCCCTCCGGTTCCTCCTCCTTTGGTCGACAGCCCATTGGGCTTCTTGGACCGGTCGAACGGTGGGGCTGTGGGCTGGTTTTTGGGTTGGTTTGGCCTAAAAATTTCGGCCCACTCCTTCTTTTAATAATCTACCCTAAACCCCCACTTATATAAATACCTAATTGAAATTTACATGGCCATAAAAATTTGTAACATAAATCAATAAAATCCAACTTGTAAAGTTCATGGCCAAGAACAAAATTTTCCTTATCAATTTGTCCTTTAGAAAAATCCTTGATCACCCATGGACATAGGATATATTTCCAACCAAATAATTCTCCATTAAAATGCTCGGCCTTAATCTATTGTAATTCATTGGTCTAAAGGCTATAATATAGTCTGATGGTGCTTCCATCACCTTTCCATAGGTCGTAATGCATCTAGAGATCGCTATGAAATTTTAGGATGCCACAATTCTCCCCTCCTTAGAGAATTTCGTCCTCGAAATTAGACGTTACCTATGTCTCTTTAAACAAGTAAGGATACTTTTCCCTCATCTCATTTTCACTTTCCCATGTGGCTTCCTCCACATCATGATGTCGCCACAATATCTTGACCAATGGTATTTTCTTCGTCCGTAGGACTTGTTCTTTCCGATCCAGCACCTGCATAGGCTCCTCAATGTACCTCGCTCTCTCATCCACTTTGATGGCTTCATGATCGAGTATGTAACTAGGATCCGGCTGGTACTTCCTCAGCATAGATACATGGAACACATCAAGTAAGTTTTCTAGCTTAGGAGGTAAAGCTAGTCGATAGGCTACATCCCCTATCCTTTCAAGTATCTCAAAAGGTCCAACGAATCTAGGGCTCAACTTACCTTTTACTCCAAATCGAGATATTCCTCTCATAGGGGATACCTTAAGAAATACATGATCTCCTACATTAAATTCCAAAGGCCTTCTATGCTTATCTGCATAGTCTTTCTGCCTACTCTGAGTTGTTTTAAGTCTTTTCCTGACAATTTCAACAGCTTCAGTAGTAACTTGTACTAGTTCAGGTCCTGTCACTCTCCTTTCACCTACTTCATCCCAACAGACAGGGGTCCTGCACCTTCTTCAATATAATGCTTCATATGGGGCCATGCCTATACTTTTCTGGAAACTATTATTATAGGCGAACTCTACTAAGTGCAACTTCTCATCCCAACTTCCCTTAAAATCAATAACACAGGCTCTCAACATATCTTCCAGAGTCTGAATCACTCTTTTCGTTTATCCATCTGTTTGAGGATGAAAGGTAGTACTAAATTGAAGTTTTGTCCCAAAGGCATTTTGGAGACTTCGCAAAAAATTTGAAGTAAACCTAGAGTCTCGATTAGATGTGATCGTTACAGGAATACCATGTAAGCGTATCACTTGGCTTACATATATCTCAGCAAGTTTATCCATCGAATAGTCTACGCGGACCGCTAGAAAATGAGCAGACTTAGTCAAACGATCTACTATTACCCAAATAGAGTCGTGACCACTTGATGTCCTTGGCAATCCTTGCACAAAGTCCATCGTCACATGCTCCCATTTCCACTCTAGTACGTCCAATGGTTTCAATAGTCCTGCAGGTTTGCGGTGTTCTGCTTTCACTTGCTAGCATGTTAAACATTGAGAAACATGTTTAGCTATATCCGTCTTCATGCCATTCCACCAGAATTGCTGGCGCAAATTCCTATACATCTTTGTACTACCTGGATGGATACTATATTTACTTCTATGTGCTTCCGATAGGATTTCCTTTCTCACTTCTTCATTATCGGGAACATAGAGTCGTCCTTGACACCTTACTATCCCATCTTCAGAGACTTGAAACTCTGGTCTTTTCCCTAAAGACACAGCGTTTCGTATTTTCACAATTTCCGGATCAGATTCTTGTAAAATCTTCACTTTTTGAATAATCTCGGGCTTAATCCTTAAGGCAGTGAGCATACCGGTAAGATGGTCTATTTTCAACTTGAACTCTGAGTCTACTACTGATTTTAACAGATTCCACTCTGTTATCCTTAAACTAGCCATGTCCATAGCCGACTTTCGACTAAGGGCATTTGCCACCTTATTTGCCTTTCCTGGGTGGTACCGTATTTCACAATCATAATCTTTTAATAATTCCATCCACCTTCTCTGTCTCATATTCAACTCTTTTTGCAAGAACAAGTACTTCAAGCTCTTATGATCTGTATAGATTTCAAATTTCTCTCCATACAGATAATGTCTCCATATTTTCAGAGCAAAAACTATAGCTGCCCACTCCAAGTCATGAGTAGAGTAATTTAACTCATGAGGTTTCAACTGCCTCAATGCATAGGCTATGACCTTGCCATGTTGCATCAAAACACATCCCAGTCCTTTATGAGATGCATCACTATACACCGTGAATCCACCAGATCCAGATGGTATAGTTAGAATTGGGGCTGTAGTTAATTTCCTTTTAAGTTCCTGAAAGCTTCTTTCACATTCTCCACTCCATTCAAACTTTACATTCTTTCAAGTTAATTTCGTTAAAGGGCCTGCCAATTGTGAGAATCCTTCAATAAACCTCCTCTAATAACCAGCTAGTCCCAAGAAACTTCGTATCTCAGTCGGCGTTGTCGGTCTCGGCCAGTTCACTACCATCTCAACCTTTGCAGGGTCTACTGCAATTCCATTACCCAACACCACGTGCCCTAAAAATATTATCTGGTCTAGCCAGAATTCACACTTACTAAATTTGGCGAATAACTTATGATCTCTTAGCATTTGCAATGCTATCCTCAGGTGTCGTTCATGCTCTTCTGGTCCTTTAGAATATATCAGGATATCATCAATGAAGACAATTACAAATTGATCTAGATATGGCTTAAATATCCTATTCATTAAATCCATGAATGTCGCCGGTGCATTCGTTAATCCAAATGGCATAACCAGGAATTCATAATGTCCATAACGAGTCCTAAATGCAGTCCTAGGGATGTCTTCTTTCTTTATTCTCAACTGATGGTATCCTGACCTTAAGTCAATCTTAGAAAAGACTGAACTTCCTTGCAATTGATCAAATAAATCATCAATTCTAGGCAAGGGATACTTATTCTTTATAGTCACCTGGTTCAGCTGTCTATAGTCAATACATAAACACATTGACCCATCCTTCTTTTTCACGAATAGGACTGGTGCACCCCAAGGAGAAACACTTGGCCTAATAAATCTCTTATCAAGCAATTCTTGTAGTTGCACCTTCAATTCCTTCAGTTCCATTAAGGTCATTCTATATGGGGCTTTTGATATTGGTCCAGTTCCAGGCATTAGTTCAATTTCAAACTCAATCTCTCATTCCGGTGGTAATCTAGGCAATTCCTCATGTGGCACCCCGAAGCGCCAAGGTCACCACAGACTTATCAAAGAAGAACCTTAGTTCCTAGGCATATATATATATATATATATATATATGCCTGTTATTATTTTTTTTTCTTTTTTTTTTTCGGTCCCAGCGCATCTTATTTGCGGAAGCATAATCAAGTTCTACTAACTCTCCCTCCCAACAATCATGATACAATTGCACACCACTAAACACCATTAGAAAAGATAAAGCCATGACACTTTTATTTACATATTTTCAAGATGGATTTTCTCGGGTCGGTACAACAAAAGAAAGGCCAAGACTTTTAGCTACACTCGACCATAATCCCCAAAAAGAGACAACTCGACCCTCTATGTCGATCATGCAAAATCCTCCATCTACTAGTGTCGGCTATTGTCCAAAAGTTGCAGCTCCTACTCTTCACGCACGGGCCGTCACACCCATCCCGGTGCGTCAAGCGGTGGCGGCGGCAACATCCCCGCATCACTCCGTCTCGACGAACGTGAACAGATATGAACTCTGTATGACCGGGCCCTCGCGGGCCCACATCATACATCACTAATGCACGAACCCGAATAAACGTCGGACCGGGGGTGGTGGGACGGTCGATCTCCACACACTCGACCTCCACGTCCGAAGGAAGGCCGTAAAAAGACGCCCGCGTGACAGCGAGGAGCGGCATCTTCCTAATCTGAAATGTTGGTCGCCGAAGGGGTGAGTACGGCCATTCGGCGGGTAAAGGACCCAATAAACCACTCAATGCATCACACAATACAATCATAACAATCATAGCATAAGACATATCATTCAAGCATCCATGCATAACTTACCTTGGAGCCATGCATATGCCATCATACCACATGTACACACATGTCATGGGTGCGCATACATCCATGCACTTACCATCATCATGTCACATATACCATCATGCCATAGGTGCACGTACATCCATGCACTTACCATCATCATGTCACATATACCATCATGCCATAGGTGCACATACATCCAGGCACTTACCATCATCATGTCACATATACCATCATGCCATAGGTGCACATACATCCATGCACTTACCATCATGCATCGATGCATACATATGGCCATGCCATGCATGATTCAATTTCAATTTCCAAATTTTTATCTTTTCATTTTGAACCGCCACATTTCTCCTTTTTCCCGGGACCAATATTTGCATCCCACATTTATCGCTCGCATCCCACCTGGCAGCGCGAGGAACCTCCGGCACAAACCTCCGGGCATCCGGCACAATACCTACCAGGCATCTCGTACCCCAACTGGCATCACGAGGTATCCCCCGGCACAAACCTCCGGGCTTCCGGCTCCCCACGCTCTGGACATCTCGAAACTCCCGAGGACCCTCCGGCATTCAGCCATTTAAGGCCACTGGGCATCCGGCCTTTACCCTTCTAGCCAGGCATCCCGACACTCCCGGGACATCGTCGACTCACACCTCCGACGGCCTTCTCACTTATCTTAGTTCACATTTTCAATTATAGCTCAATTTCAACATGGCATATGATGTGATGGCAAACAAGATCATTTTCATCATTTGATTCTTATATGCATTTCCAATCATCATCATACATCCAGCAAGATACAACCACTTATGACAATACAATCCATGGGGTCCATACAACTTAGAATAATCCATACATCATGTCCTTTTGAAATATATCAAATTCCAGCTTACACAATTTCGGAAAACATATAAATTAAATATCCATAGGATCTTCAAAAATCATAAAATCAGAGTATGTAATAGACAAGACATAAAGGTAGCAATTTCATGGAGAACACGTGCCCAAAAGAGCTTCACACAATAAGATATGGCTCACACAATACCGCATGCAAAATTCGGGTAAAGTCAGATTGCGCAGTTCTTGAAATATTTCGATTAAAATACCCGAATGACCTCCAAAAATTATGGAATTTCACCAGGTTATATTCAAGACCCTAAGGTAGATTTTTCTTGAAGACATCTAGACCAGATTCGCTCTAGGTAATTAACTATAGACGGTCGAAGCTCCTGTTCCTAGTACCGAACAGTCCAGTTTAGCTGTCTCCGAAAAATCGAGGTTTCGCCTACTTATCTTTCTTCATTTTCTCTGAAATTTTGATATGTTTTGCCTCAAGAGGTCCACTACAACTTTCATCAAGGGTTCTAGGTGAGATTCTCAAAGGATAGTCACCATTTAGTCCACGAAGTCTCGGGAGTCCAGTACCATACTTCCAGATCTACAGTTTTTAAAAGAAAATCGTTTCACTAGGCTACACTTGCTAGTTTTACCTCAAATTTGAGTATGTTAATCATTAGGATGTTATATACAACTTTCGTGAAGAAGTCGAAGTGAAATTCTTAGTAAAAGGAGACATACAATACACAAAACCACCAAGAGGTCGACGAAACAGTTCCAGATCTAGCCTTTTCGTAGAGGATGGGTTTCACCCCTTGAAGCTTAACCATTTTGTCTCAAATTTTAGTATGTTATACTTTGAGATGTTTTCTACAACTTTCATGAAGAAATCGAAGCCAAAATCCAACTCAAAACACGCATGCAAGCCTCTACAAATTTCTGGGTCAGGTATACACGAATACAGCAAGCTATTTCAAAAACAAACTACAATAGCTTCGGTTTCTCACTCCTAAACACTCAAGATTCAACACCATTCCAAACACACATGCAAAACACACATGCAAGAGCAGTAAATGGATCCTAACTTGCCTCTAAGATCAAGCGAACGACGGCACACGGACGGGCGAACGGACGAGCGGACCTCCCCTTCGCGCGGCTTCTCCCTTTCTCTCTCGGTTCCTCACTCTCTCGCAACCCTCTCTCTCTCTCACTTGGCTTGGGCGACAGCCCCTCAACCGGCCATTCTCTCTCTCTTTATTTCCCCTAAACTTAATCATTAGCAATGATTAAGAGCCACCCACAATGGCCAATGCATGGGGTCTTCTTTTGTCACTTGGCAAGACATGCAAGATGGGCTTGGGAGTGGGCTTGGAAGGATTTGGGCCGGCCTCTCCCTTGTGGCCGACGACAGGTCCTCCTTGGGCTTCAATGGGCCAGCCATTTGGCCCATCAAAAGTCCATACTCTTGGACCTAAGGCCCAAGCCTAATTAAACCCCAATGTTACTTTTAATAATTCATCTTTAATTCTTTCTTTTATAGATTTCAAGTTTTAAATTTCACATGGCTAAAATCCTGTAATATTTAATCTATAGGGATTGAATCTATGAGGTGCATAGCCAAGAATAAACTCTTCTCATTAATTTATCCTATGATACTATTTTTAATAATTCATGAACACAAATATATAACACTTGGTCCTAAAAGAAAACCAATGGCTAAAGCATAAACCATAGGTAATTTCATTACCTAATCATGGGCTTTAATACATCTAGAGGTTGTCTTGAATTTTGGGATGCCCCACCTCAGGAAATACATCTTGAAATTCCTTGACTATTTGAATCTCATCGATATTTGCCTCTTTCTTAGTAAGATCTCTTACTACTGCTAGGTATCCTTGACATCCTTCGTCAAGTAGTTCACAAGCTTTTACCATTGAGATGATGGCTATAGAGGGGTTTGTCTGACCTCCAAAAGATTCAAAACTAGACTGGTCAAGTAACATGAACTGGATCACTTTCCTAAAACAATCCACCTTAGCCCGATACTTATGGAGCCAGTCCATTCCTATGATAACATCAAAGTCATACATAGCCATTACGACTAGGTCTATTTCCATATCTTGTCCCCCTATAGTTATCTTACATTTTGCACACATCATTGTAGATAATACCATATGCGATTTCGATTATCTAAAGACTTGCAAAAATCTAACGAAAAATCTCACATACAAAACATGTGATGAGGAATATTTTTCGTCAAGAGTCCAAGTCCTAGATGAAATCACATGAATCATGGAAAAAATGACAAAATAGACATGCATATCTAAGTTATATGTTGCTACAACACCTTTTCACATTAACTCATGTAATTGACATACTAAACAACATCAACAATTTGCAAATCATACATCAATTGAACACATAAAACATATATTTCATCCTTCATGAAGGATTTGAGACCAAACAAACTCATTTATGGACTCAATTTAATCAAATCACAATTCGAAATAGTGTAGGGCAAACTATCCTATGTTCAGATCTAGGCGATTTTGACCTAGTTAAACAAATCCAAAAATTTTGAAAAAATTACAGAACATTCTCCACACAATTACGAGCAACTTTTATGAGGGAAGTTCCTCCAAAAATAAACATAGAGATCAGTATGCAAAGGACAAAATCAGAAATCAACATAGAGTGGACCGACTTAGGCTCACATCTGAATGGTTTTGACCTAGCTAATCATGTCTAAAAGTTCCAAAAAAAATATATAGAACATTCCTAAGACAGCAACAAACAACTTTCATTAAGGAAAGTTCATCCGGAAATCAACACAAGAAATTGCACAAAAAATAGAAAAGACAGAAGATGGAACAAGAACATAATTGAAAAATAACCTAAACTATTGCAGAATCACTCATCTTTGGAGGCATTTTTCGAAGGTCAAATGATACTCGATCAGGATGTACGACCTATCGATTCGAAGCTTGTGACATGTGTTATCTAAGTATAGAAGGACTCAAACTCAAATAAGGTCATTTCTGACCTCGTTTGGGCCAAAACAATAAGGTTGTTCAAGGATACGAAAATGCAAGTTTAATGCCAAATCAAGTCAATCATTCAAGATTAATCAAAAACACTCAATCACAGCAAATCAACATTTAAATCCATCGATCTGACATCTAAACATAGCATATTGATCGAAAATTGAACCATAGCCCCGATTGGTTAATCCGATCTCGCTTTACGGGGTTCGAGATTGAGATTATTACATTTTATGTGTTTTTGTTGATTTTGATCGCAATTGATCGAATCAAATCATGGACACATTCGAACCTCCATGAACCAGATCTAAAAAGAAAAAATTCATTGCAAATCAGTCGGATTGTCGGGTTGATGCCGAAATAGAATCGATTTGATTGAACCGGTTTCCAAAGTCGCAGGTGAAACTTAGAGATTGATCGGCTTGATTGGAGAGATCAAGCTATTGCTGAGGCTTCCAAAAGCTCCAATCAGCTACTAGAGATGGTGAGAAAGATCGGAGGGATGATCGATGACGGCAAGGTCAATGGTGTGGGGGTTAGATTGCCGGCAGAAACTCAACGTGTGATGGAGAGAGGGAAGGAGAGAGAATTGGCGGGAGAGAGAGAGAGCTGGAGAGAGAGTTTGCCGAAGATTTTTTTTTGTAAATTTGTCAAATGAGCCTCCCAAAATGGAGGGAAAATGGGTTTATATACTATTCCCAAACCATCCAATTTCATTCGTCGATTCAATTTGACAGTCGAAATTTTGATCCAATGGTCAAAAGTTGATTTCGAAGGCTCTATTATGATCTAGAGGTGTCAAGTAATTGATCTAGTGGATTTAATTTGCAAAAACCCGAGCCAAAATCGAGAATTGCGTCAAAATGCTCAATTAAGGGTTAAATTGTAATTTTATGAAATCTGAGGATCAATAAGCAAAATTTTGGGAAATTGAGGGTGCATAAATGAAATTGGCACTGTGAGGATTCCAAAAGCGGTCATTGGAGGTCAGGAATCGGTTGGCAAGGGGTTGAATCGGGCATCCCTATCGATGGCCGGTCAAATTGGTCAGATCAGTTTGGTCCGGTTTGGCCAGTTTTTGACCAGTTTGGTCCAATTCTGGCCATTTTGCTCATTTGTGACCCTTGTTGGTTCAAAATTTATGCAATTTGGTTCATGAAGGACCAAATTTAAAAGGAAATTTATCCTTTTTAAGAAGAAATTGGCCTATCGTGATTTAATTAAGCTAATTAAACCTTATGAATGTGATCTAGGGGTCTTTTATTGACCTAATTGAATGATTATTGTGAAAGACAATGAGTCAAAACCATGGGTGCTTTAAATTGGGCCTAAAGGGCTAAAATGGTCAAATTTGCAATTCAATGGGCAAAATTGCAAATTAATTAAAATTGAATTCAATTAATGTCACAACTGTCCTAATTAATGAATTATCCATGCGTAAGATCATTTATCATATCTGAATTGACTTTGAATTGAAGGGCTCGAGTTTATGTAGAAAATGGATATAGGCTTAATATCAAAATTGGATCTAAATTTATGAAATTAAACCATAATCATGAATGAGTCAATTGAAATTTTGACAATTGAAACTTAGTTGCTTGACTTTCTTATGCTCGGGAGGATAAAATTTTTCAAATTGATAAGTTCTGGTGTGAATTTCTCAAAATCGATTTTGAATTTTAACTTATTTTAATAAATGAGTGAGAAACAATGGTCCGTTCGCAAGTTATGAAGGATTTATTTTGGTCCCATAATTAGTGCTCAAAACGGCAATTCGCATTTGGACCTGGCAATTTGCGAAATTGAATGCACAAGCGGATTTAAAATAGTCCCTAAATCAAATGTAAAACAAGGAACTACGCTTAATTATTACTAAAATAAAAGTAATTTCATTTTTGGTCGATTTAGAACTTAAAACTAAAAAATTCAGAAAACAGGCTACAAGAGTTTTGCCATTTACAATATCTTCTGTTCCCAATTTCCTCCTTACTTGGGATGACTTGACTTTCTATTAACCTTGTCACTCTATCGTGTACCAAGTGATAGAAGATCTCATCCAACTTGGTAACGTCAAATGAATACCTCTACGTGTCCTTGGCCTTGAGCATTATTGATTCTTTTACTCTAGTAGGCTTCAAAGTTTGGCAGACGTATGGCTTATCTAGAGTTACCTTTGCTACCGCAATCTTTGCAGCTTCATCTTGAGTATCATCTTCTTCCGAATCTTCTTCGAGATCATACAATATCATATTCTGCTTATAATCCCGATAAGGTTTCTTGTCTTTTTCCTTTCAAAGGTTCTAATATTGAGTTGTTATGGCAGTTAATGAGAACAAATCAGTAAACTTCTGCTCGGCGAAACACTCCTTCAAAGCAAATTTTAAACCATTTTTGGCCATCTAGGCAACTTCTATTTCCGGAAGGAAGAACAAACATCGATTTCTCATCTTTTTAAATTGGGCAACAAACTGATCACCCTGATTGATCTAATTCTGGTCGTTCACATTGTCATCCCTTTGCAAAATTCTAACTGGTGGCACGGGATTCGAACTGCTAACAATAGGTTGGGCTAGAACTTGCATGGGTTGTGGAATTGTGCTAGTGTGACAACTATGAGTCAGGTTCACTTGATTCGGCACTCCCATTCTCAAAATCATATCAGTAACTAAATTGGTTAATGAAGGAGTCAAAATAATCGACAAATGATTAATCATATGATTGGCCAGATCATTTTGTTGTTATTTAAACATCCTTCTCATGGTGGCCATGACTGTCGGGTTCAAGGCCAATTCTTTTTTATGGTCTTTAGACAATTCTCGCGAAATTTCTTTAGAGTGATTATCCATATTGAAACCATCAATAGGGTCTGGATTCTGACTGGAGATCTCGAAACGGATGGTCCTCTCTCCAACATGCTGTGCGGAAACATTATCCTCGCCAACAGAGGAGCAACTATCATGTTTTCTTGATTTTGCCATCACTATCTCCTAAGAGCATAACACAATGGTCCCACCAGGTGTGCCAAAAAGATGTTCACTGGGGAAAGTTCCTTGACAAAATCTTTCACCAAAGAGACAAAGCTTTGACTTTATTTTTTGAAATGGGTCTTGTGTTGCTCCAGAAAAGAAGCAACTGATATAAACTAACGCAAAGTAAAGTTTAGGAAAACAAGAGAAAAAGTAAAGAACAATTGAATGTAAAAGTGTGATAAAAAAAAAAAGATAACAACTTAAAACTGAATGATCGATTGTCGATTTTGGCAAAAAGGTTTCTATAGTGATGCCTCTTCGGCTATTTATAGTGATAATCCGTAGGTAACTGCCTTTTTGTGGTTACCATTTCGATATCTACAATGTTCTGGAAGTGTTGGCTCTTTATCAAAAACCGTCCTATCTTGCCGATGTTTTCACTGGTACCGATTCCACTGACCGCTTCCATCCTTATCTCATCGGTTGTGGCAAGCCCCTTGTCGCATTATTCAAGACCCCCATTTGTTGATTATTGGCATCCTGGCCCATTCTTTGCGGATTCCTATGTTTTGGGCCAACTTTAATCTCTTCGGCTGCCGAAGCCTAATAAGCTAATTTGAGTGCCAATAACTTTATTGTTGGCCAATACCTACTTAATTAGTAAGGTTATTTCTGGTCATCTGGATTTCTAACCAAGCTAGTATTAGATAGGATAGAATATGAAATTCATGAGATTTTGTTATATCATATTTTTTGGTGATTGTAATAATAAAAGTCGGATATATTCATATGATATTATAAATATTTTTTGGCATAAATGCCTATACGAATCATAAATTTTACAAACAGATATGGTAAAAATTTATCGCGACACTCTTGTGTACTTTATTTTTATTTTCCTCTCTTTTTAATTAATTTCTTTTTTTTTTTATTTCTTTCTTCCCATTCCATCATTCTCCAATATTTAACCAAAAAAAAAAAACAAAAAAACAAAATTCTTTGATAAAATTTTATTAAATAGAAAATTGTACTAACATACCTAAGATACTAAAACACCTAAAATATGTAACAAATATATATATTGAATTTATATTATAAGATAGAATTAAATTTAAGTATATAAATAAAAATAATATTAAATTTTATTTTTTGAATTCCTTATAGTAGAATTCAAATATTATTTATATTGAAATATAATTTTAATTGGTTAATTTAATAAGTTTGTTATTTAAGAAAAAAACCTTCCTATTGTGGATTTTAGAAATTACATCCGCTTTTATCCCATCTTCTCCATGGTATAATTTTATCTGTTTATCTCTTCTTTATATCTGACTTTATCCTATCTTGAGTAGGCACCAATGCATGATAGAATAAATTTTTTCCCAACCACCAAACACAACCTAAGTTGCTTGCTTGTTTGGGATGCTTGGTCCGATCGGACTTCATAAGTTTCACTGATATCACCAATTCGGTAAAGTTTATTGCAATTAATATAATGCACACCTATCGATTATCTGATTGTAAGTTCACAAGCTCAAGTCACTTGTTAACTTCACCGTTCTAGGGTGTCTCGGCAAAGTCCAGAAAATCGTTGTAATTGAAGAAGTTACTCTTATCAAAGAGACGGACCAACGTTTAGACGATGATGACAAGTGGTGGCACCACCATTGATCGAGCAGGCAAGGGCTAGCAGTCCCCGCAATGCTCAAATGAGGATCATCTGGCCTCACCAAGTCCACGGCGAAGGTCGACAGCTCTTGCTACTGAAATTGGGGTAGCAGTGCCGCCAACCCTTGCTTTTTCTCTCAGATTTTGTTTTCTTTTTTTCTCTAAATATTTGGATTTCCCTTTTAATTTTCAGCCTCTTTTTTCTTTTCTTGAAGATATTGGCTTCTTACGTTTTCATTTTTGACATATTTTTTAAGTACTTTTTCATTTTTTTCCCTAAGTCACCAAATATGTCTTTAAAGAACATAAGGAAATATTGCGTTCAATACGCAAGTTTTAAATTTTATTATACTATTTAAAAATGTTAAAATTTAATTCCACTTTAATAGTAAGTTTTAGGAGTTCAGAAGGATTTATTACTTCTTCGTTTTTTTTTTATACTTATTTTTGCTGATGTTTTGGTATTATAACGAACTTGAGATTTGGCACTTCCATGTTAAAAAAAAAAAAAACAATTCCATCTTTCGACATCAGATTCCATTAACTTCTTAAAAGAATAAGAAAATGCAAAGAAGAATAGTAAAACCACTTACATAAAAGCAAAGGTTGTTCAACAGTATATGGACAATGATGCATTATTAGGCACAATCAAACAAAAAAATCCAAGGGAGAGATGGAGTCAAAATTTTAGAAAAAGAAAATGTCAATAAGAGAGGCTCGATGTGTCTTGTCCACGTTTTATGCATGGCCGCTTCTTCTGCTATCAAATCGCTCCACCAAATTTCAAACATCGCCCATAATTTGTCAAATGCGAAATGATGTGTCTTGTCCACGTTTTATGCATGGCCGCTTCTTCTGCTATCAAATCACTCCACCAAATTTCAAACATCGCCCATAATTTGTCAAATGCGAAATGATATGTAGATTTGGTACATATCCTATGCCACAGCCTAACTTTCTGTTCAAGTTACCCTCAAATATAAGTATATAAAAATTATATTTTTTTTACATGTATTTATTCTCGTCTTTGTCCTTCATCTTTCACGAACTTAGTGTCACAATCTTTCTTATCACAAAATATTTTTTTCTTAAAAAAAGAAAAGAAAATAAAGAGAAGTTCTCATGTGGATTGTTGTACTAGACACCAACATTAAATTACTTTAAAAATTACTGAATGCCGGCAGGCGATCTGTTTCTGCCTTTTCTTGTCCTGCCCCCAATTCCAACCCAACACATTCATAAATTTCCATGCTTGAATTGGTGTAGATTGCAGAGCTTCATGTCATATGACCATCAGCTGTAGGCCTTTTGCTAATTGCTGTAGAACTCTTACCAAATTGGCCGTACAAGAATCAACCACCTTCATTTAGGCTCCATTCCTTTCGTTGAAAATAATTTCCGAAAAAACGTTTTCCGGATTTTCCGGTGTTCGTTTCATAGAAAATGAATTCCTTCGGGAAAATATTTTCCATGAAAGGAAAAAGTCTTCTAAATTAGGGAAAATGTTTTCCACTTTTGAAAAGTGGAAAACATTTTCCTTACTTGATCTTTCTTATCTCACACATCTACAAATCCTCACTTCCTCCTCCCTTTTCTTCTTTTTCTTTTCTTTTCTTAATCGATTTTTTTAATTTTCTTTTTCTTTTTTAATTTGAATTATTTTTAATTTCCTTTTTCTTTTCTTTTTCTTTCTATTCTTTTTCTTTTCTTTTTTTCTTTTTCTTTTCTTTGGTTCCCATCTTCTTCTTTCTTGGCTAGTCATCGACCCTCGCCGGGCGAACCTCAAGCTCGTGCTCGTTGATCTAGCGAGCCTCGAGCTTGACGCTTGCACTCGCCAATCTAGTGAGCGACAAGCCTCATGCTTGTAGGGAGCTCGAGGCTTGCCGGTGGTCGGTTGCGGGCCATCGCCATGGCCGGTGACCGACTAAGAAAGAAGGAGATGGAAAACAAAGAGAAAAGAAAAGAAAAAAAAAAAAAAAAATAATAATAGATTTTAAAATTAAAAATAATTAAAAATCAATTTTTTAAAAAATGTGAAAAGTCCATTTTAAAAATAAAATAAATGAAAAAGAGTATATGAAGGAAAATATTTTCCTTACCGAACAGCAAAAAATATTTTTCACTTCATTTTCAAGTTTCATCCGAACTTTGGAAAATAATTACATTTTCCTGGAAAATGACTTCTTAAAAATATTTTCCGAAACGCTATATTTTCTGCGAAACGAACGGAGCCGGTGTCGACTTTTTTTGTTGTTGTTGCTTGGGACTAAGTTCTCTCGAAAGCACAATTTCAATCGAACGATCTAAAGAAACAAACAAATTCTTCAATTCAATTATCTCCCGAACAATCTAGGATTTTCCGGAAGTCGAAAGTTGAGCGAGATAACTTCAATTTCCGGACCCAAGGTATGAAAGCTACTATCTTTTTCCACGTTGCTCAACTTCAATTTGTTAATTCGTGGGCTAATGATGGCTTAAATTCCACATTGCTCGTTTGGTCAAAAAGGAACTAGAGCTCTTTTAAGACACCGAGCCAGATAAGAAGCCAGTATACAAAAGCATATCAGTATTACTCATGCACACTTTGTCCCTTTGTCAGCACCCACAACAAAGAAAACGCTTTGCACGTTGTATCTGTTCGAGAAAACTTCCTTATTTGTTTTGATGCCGACAAAACGTTTTCATCAGTCTAGTCTGAAGACTTGCAGACTCTTTCGACAAAGTCTGAAGACTTGCAGACTCACTCGACAAAGTCTGAAGACCGCCAGACCACCAGACTCAAGATGTAAAGTCTGCCCTCATTGACAGTTTCTAGACCGACGAAGAAGATTTATCCAGATTCGAGTATTTCTTTAAGGATTTGATTCGAGCGGTTGAAGAAGATCTCACGGCTGGAGATAGCATCTCAAGATCTATTATTCGTTTTGAATTTAAGTCGAGTAATTAGGATCCGTTGATTGGCGAAGTATACTTGGAAGGTTCTACTTATGGAAACCTAGATCCTGATTGTATGGGCGAGTAGGATTGGTGGGCTATCTTCACATTCCTTAAGTAACTCGAGATCTCCTTAATTGATTCTGTCCAACGGGTAGATTGGAAGAACTCCTTTGGAAGGTGCCAACGGTTGTGAAGGCATGGAGGAGTATATAAGGAAGATGCTCTGGTTATTTGATAGTGTGCACGATAGATAAATTTCAAAGTCTGAAGCTTCTTGTTCTTTGTCGATTCAATTGTTGAGCGTAAACTTGTACTCAAAAGAGAGTTTATACATTTGTGAAGCCTTGAGGAAGTGTAGTAGAGTCTCTACACTGTAGAATCAAGGAAGTGATACTGTAACAACTCTTTTGATTCATAGTGCAATCTAGCCGGTGGGCTGTCAGTGCGGGAGAGTGGACGTAGGCTTGGATTAAGCCGAACCACTATAAATCTTGTGTTCTTATTCTCTTCCCTAAACTCTTTTACTTTGATCGTAACTCTATTTGATTGTTAGAGTCTAATTTACTTTTCAAAGTCTATTGCGAAACAGACTTGAGTTAAAAGCAAAATTTATATTCTACTTTGCAAAAATTGTTTTCGCACCTATTCACCCCCTCTAGGTGCTCATACTAGCATTCACAATTGGTATCAGAGCCTGTGTACTCATTTAAATTGAAGTGTTTTACTTCAGAGTTAATGATCCATGGCTAGTATGTTGGCTCCAGGTCTGGTTGAAGGGCAAAGCAACACAAGACCGCCTTATTTTGATGGAAAGGAATACAGCATATGAAAAAACAAGATTAAGGCATTCCTAAGATCTAAACATCCTCTGGAATGAGACGTGGTAGACAAAGGAATCATTCCTAAAGCTACAACAGTCTCAGAAAGAGGAAAAGAAGCTGTTGAGTCCAACGAGATGACTCAAGAAGAGATAACCAAGAGACAAGCTCTTGATGCAAAAGCAATTTATTCCTTATATTGTGCATTATCTCCTACTGAATATAACAGAATATCTTCTTGTAAAACAGCTAAAGAAGTCTGGAATAGATTGCACATCACCTATGAAGGAACCGATCGAGTGAAAGAAACCATGCTCGGTCAATATGAAGCCTTCAAGATGAAACCAAGAGAATCTATCACCGACATGTTCGGTCGTTTACGAAATCGTGAATGGTCTTGAGTATCAAGGTCAACCAATCTCTCGGACCCATGAAGGTTAACAACTGCTGCGTGGACTTTCCAAAGATTGGAATCACGTAAAGACCTCAATAAGAGAGACACAAAGGATCATGCCACTCTCTGTTGACAAATTAGTTGGCACTCTTCAGTCTTATGAAGTGGAGCAAATTAATGAAGATGAAGATCCCAAAGGTAAAAAATCTATTGCTTTAAAATCTAACGATGACTCTGATGTTACAGATTCTGAAGATGATATGGACGATGAAGAGCTTGCTCTCATGATAAGAAAGTTAAGAAAACTGAACAAAAGGGGAAGAAAATTCAATTGGAAGAAACAAAGCTCTCAAAAGTTTCAAAACAAATCAACAGAGGACGATGAATCCAATAAAGATGTGATTTGTTTTGAATGCAAGAAAAAGGGACACATCAGACCCAACTGTCCCTTACTAAAGAAAAAGAAAGGAAAAGCTGAGAAATACAGAAAGGCTCTCAAAGCAGAAACTTGGAGTGATACCGAATGCGAAGAGAGTGATGATGATTATGCCAATATTTGTATAATGGCACAATCAGAATCAGATTCAGACTCTGAGACAGACTCAGACAGTAAAATCAAAATAAGTAATTTTAAAATTCCTACTAAAGTTTCTAAATATATTGATGAACTGTGTCTTAGTCTCAAAGCCTCGCTCAAGAGGAATTCTGAACTAAAAAGGAAAAATTCTGCACTGAAAGAATAGGAGATTGTTTGGAAAGAAAAGATCAAAAATTTAGATAAAAGTGTTATTACCTTGAAAGAAAATGCAGACTCTCTTTCTAAAGAAAATGAACTCTTGAAAAATGATATTTCAAGCATCTCAAAAAGGTTTTCTATAGGATTTGAGAAATTGGAAAAGATTCTTTTAGTGCAGAGACCTTACTTTAACAAATCAGGCTTGGAAATGACTGCTGAAACCATTCCTCTAATTGATTTTCCAAAAGTAAAGGAAAGAATCAAACAAAGACTTACAAAAGACTTTTATAGAAATTATTTTCAAAAAGCCTTTGTAAAACCTGTAGGCCGAAGTGCTCTTAAATGTTCTAAGTGTAATAGCTTAGAACATTTTGAGAAAGAATGTCCTATGGTTTGGAAACCTGTGAAGAAGGCTTGGGCAAAGACCGTATATTGCACTAACTCCATTGGACCCAAGAAAATATGGGTACCAAAGAAAGCTTGAGTTTTCTTTTTAAATGCGAGTCACTGTCAAGAAAAAGGTCAAATGGTACTTGGATAGTGGATGCTCAAGACATATGACAGGAGACTCAAGTTGTTTCATAAAGCTTATGCAAGTTAATGGTGGAAAAGTTTCATTTGGAGGAAATAGTAAAGGCAGAATTGTCGGATGCGGAACAAGTAAAGATTGGAAGTCTCACAATCAGCAACGTTTCTTTAGTAGAAGGACTCAACTACAACTTGCCGAGTATCGCCAACCGTGCGATACGGGTTTCAAAATTAACTTTCAAGAAGGAATATGTTTAGGAACCAGCAAAGACTCCTCTCAGACTTTCACGGGACGAAGACATGGGAACATCTATCTTCTGGACATCAAACCAGAAAAATCCCAATGTCTAATTTCAATTCAAGAGGAAGCTAATCTCTGGCATAGAAAACTTGGTCACATCAACATGAAGCAAATAGCCAAGATCTCTGCAAAGAAGCTTGTTCGTGGACTACCCAATCTGACATACCAAAAATCCGATCTATGCACATCATGCGTGTTGGGAAAACAGGTCAGAAGTTCTTTCAAACCAATAAATTAAGTTTCCACTAATGTGTGCTGCAACTCTTGCATATGGATCTCTTTGGACCAACTAGAACTCAGAGCATTGGTGGTAAGAAATATTGCCTAGTAATAGTAGATGATTACTCACGATTTACTTGGGTATATTTCTTAGCAAGTAAGTCTGAAACTTTTTCTTATTTTATAAAGTTTGCTAAGAAAGTACAGAATGAGAAAGGGTATGTTATTTCTTGTATACGGACAGATCATGGAGCTGAGTTTGAAAATCAAGATTTTGCTAAATTCCGTGATGAATCTGGTTTTCAGCATGTGTTCTCCTCTCCATACACTCTGAACGAATGGAGTTGTGGAAAGGAAGAATAGATCGTTGCAAGAAATGGCTAGAACTCTTTTAATTGAAAGCAACATTTCTTCTCTTTTTGGGCTGAAGCAGTTTCTACAGCATGTTATATTATTAATAGAGTCTTCTTAAGGCCTATTCTGGAGAAAACTCCCTATGAACTTGTTCAAAGGTAAGAAGCCAATTGTTTCCTATTTTCATGTGTTTGGTTGCAAATGTTTTATATTGAAAAATGCAAATGATCGAATTGGTAAGTTTGAAGAAAAATCAGATGAAGGTATCTTCTTTGGATATTCAACCACCAGCAAAGCTTACAGAGTTTACAACAAAAAAACTCAATTAGTGGAGGAACCAATGAATGTTAAATTTCAAGACTTCATACAAATTCAATTGATTCGAGACTCAACTTTGAAGAATCTCGAACTGCTCCCGGACTCTACAAAGTCTAAATCCCCATAAGCAGCTCAAACTTCAGAAGATCAACAAAGAACGATCGTTGAAGAATCAGATGAAGAAAAAGATCAGTCTGTCAGACCAATCAGCAACTGGAAGCACAAGTCTACTCATCCCAGAGAACTCATAATTGGCAACATTGATGAAGGAATCCGTACTAGATCCAAAAGGCATGAAGAGTCTAGTGTTGTGGCACTTATTTCTGAAATAGAACCCAAGAGCATAGAAGAAGCCTTAACTGATGAAAGTTGGATTGAAGCTATGCAAGAAGAACTTAGGCAATTTAGCATTAACGATGTCTGGGAATTGACTCCTAAACCAAAAGGTAAATCTGTTATTGGAGCTAAATGGGTTTTCAGGAACAAGATGGACGAAAAAGGAAAAGTTATAAGGAACAAAGCAAGACTCGTGGCCAAAGGATATACGCAAGAAGAAGGGATAGACTATGATGAGACTTACGCACCAGTAGCAAGGTTAGAAGCAATTAGATTATTACTTGCTTTTGCTTGTTATAAGAATTTTAGGTTATTCCAAATGGACGTCAAAGCGCATTCTTAAATGGATTTATCCAAGAGGAAGTCTATGTGGAACAACCTCCCGGATTTGAAGATCCAAGGAAGCCGGACTACGTATTTAGACCGAAAAAGCGCTATATGGCTTAAAGCAAGCACCTCGAGCTTGGTACGACAAAGTTAAGTAAGTTTTTAATCCAAAATGGCTTTGTTAAAGGTAAGGTAGATACTACCTTGTTTACTAAAAGAGAAAGTAAAAACTTTTTACTTGTACAAATCTATGTTGATGATATTATTTTTGGATCACCTAACGAAAATCTGTGCAAGAAATTTTCTAAGTCTATGTAGGATGAATTTGAGATGAGCATGATGGGTGAACTATCCTTCTTCCTTGGACTACAAGTAAAACAATTGAAGGAAGGGACTTTCATTCACCAAGAAAAATATGCTAAAGAACTTGTTAAAAAGTTCGGTTTGGAGAATTGCAAAAAGACTGATATACCAATGTCAAGTTTTTTTTATTTGGACAAAGAAGAAGGAGGAAAGAAAGTTGACAGGAGTATCATTGGTTCACTTCTTTATCTTGCTTCTAGACGACATTTTGTTTAGTGTTTGTATTTGTGCAGATTTCAATCGAGATCCCAAAGAATCTCATCTAAGTGCTGCAAAACGCATCATCAAATACGTTGTAACAACCTCTAAGTTGGGTCTCGGTATCCTAAAGAAGGAGATCTTACCCTCCTTGGATACTCGAGATGCGGACCTAGCGGGATGCGAGTTGATAGAAAGAGCACCTCATGCACTTGTCAATTGCTTGGTAACAGGACAGTATCTTGATTTTCGAGGAAGCAAAGCACTGTAGCTCTTTCAACAGTAGAAGCAGAATATGTGGCTCTTGGAAGTTGTTGTTCTCAAATCTTATGGATAAAACAACAGTTAAGAGACTTTGGAATCGAAGACTCATGCACTGAGATCAAGTGTGACAACACCAGCGCAATTAATCTCACCAAGAATCCAATTCTTCATTCAAGAGCAAAGCATATAGAGATTCGACATCATTTTATTAGAGACCATGTTCAAAATGGAGAAGTGTTGATTCAATTTATTGACTCAAAGAATCAGCTAGCAGATATCTTTACTAAGCCACTAGAGAAAAGTCAATTTGAGTCTATTCGATCCATACTTAATATCTTAAAGTCTGAAGAAGTTCAGACTTAGGGACAAAAGTCTAAAGATGCTCGGACTCGGGAGATCAAGATCCACTCTTTTGTAAGTTATTTCTGTTTTGAAAATTTATCTTTCGGACAAAATCTCGAAAAGGTACGTTCATCTATTAATCTGTAATTGATTGATGTTATCTTTCCAAGTTTTCGTACTTATAGCAATCATTCCTTTTCGAAAAAGAAGCTATCATTTTGACAGTTATATATTTTTCAAAAAGGCAGTTATTTTTGAAAAGGCATTTTTATTTTCCCTTTACGGCGATTCGTATACCGTGTTTCGATCGCCTTATATACTGATTGTCTTCTTCACAAACCCTAGAAGCACAGAACTTCACTTTCTCACTTTTACTCTCTAGTTTAATTTTCAAAGTTTGCATCTTTCTCGGGAATCGAGTTTGGAATCTTCTAAAGACTATGATAATGGCTTCCCAAAGAAAGTCCTCTCGGATCGCAAGCGGGGACCACCACCTTTGCATGAGGGTCCTATGCACTTTGACCTCACCGAGGAAGAAAAATCTCCGAGGCAACAAAGACAGCCCACAACATTCTCAACCGTGCCACACTTCCCGGGCTAGACCACAACATCAAGTGGAGGAAGAAATCGTCGTGGATGCCGAACCTGTAAGGTCTCAAAAAGCTTGCTTTTACCTACAAACTCTACTCTACTTTAAAGGAGGGAGGTTCTGCTTTGAGTTTCATTGATGAATTCTTGGTAGAAAAGGGGTATCGGAATGAAACCCACTTTTGCGAACGATGGAACGTTTGGGAATCGCTTCGCGGGCTCGGCGAGATAGAGCCTTTGCAAATATTCCAAGCAATCCACATGTTAGTGGACATAATCAACCCGATGGAAATGATGATAAAAAGATGTTCACTAATTTTAAGTCTAGAATGGGTATTGCTGTGAATATTCGAAGCAAAAGGATGGATCTGTTTCGTTTTGAGGAACACAAGTGACTTTACACTAAGTTGCTGAAGCAAGGGGTGATGAACCCAAGGAGTGTAGACTTTGATTTTCTTGACTCTCTGAATGTAAATTTGCCTTACTTCAACTTGATCGATTTTGCTCTAAGACGACGGTGGCTCATCCGTAACTTACCGCATGTGGCATCCCAAAATTCAAGACAACCTCTAGATGTATTAAAGCCCATGATTAGGTAATGAAATTACCTATAGTTTATGCTTTAGCCATTGGTTTTCTTTTAAGACCAAGTGTTATATATTTGTGTTCATGAATTATTAAAATTAGTATTATAGAATAAATTAATAAGAAGAATTTATTCTTGGCTATGCACCTCATAGATTTAATCCCTATAGTTTAATTTATGACCATATGAAAATTGAAAATTTGAAATCTATAAAAGAGAGAATTAAAAGTGAATTATTAAAAAGTAAAATTGGGGTTTAATTAGGCTTGGGTCTTAGGCCCAAGAGTATGGACCTTTGATGGGCAGAAAGGCCGGCCCATGAAGCCCAAGGAGAGAGCTGCCGTCGGCCACAAGGGGAGAGCCCGGCCCAATTCTTCCAAGCCCATTTTGCATGAGTCTTGCCAAGTGGGAAAAAAAAAAAAGGAAAAAAAAAGGAGACTCCATGCATTGGCCATTGTGGGTGGCTTCTCATGATTTCAAATGATGGCTTTGTGGGGGAAATAAAGGAAAGAGAGTGGCCAGTTGAGGGGCTGTCGCCCAAGCCAAGTGAGAGAGAGAGGGTTGCGAGAGAGTGAGGAACCGAGAGAGAAAGGGAGAAGCCGCGCGAAGGGGAGGTCCGCTCGTCCGTCGCCGTCCGTGTACCGTTGTTTGCTTGATTTGAAGGCAAGTTTGGGATCCGTATTCTGCTCTTGCATGTGTGATTGTTTGGTGGTAGATCTCGGATGTTTAGGGTATGCAAAACCGAAGCTAGAGTGTGTTCTTCTTGAAAATGTATTCTGTTTTCGTGTGTGCCGCCTGACCCCGAACGTTGTAGAGGTTTGTATGTGGGTTTTGAGTTGGATTTTGGCTTCAATTTCTTCATGAAAGTTGTATACAACATCTCAAAGTATAACATACTAAAATTTGAGACAAAATGGTTAAGTTTCAAGGGGTGAAACCCATCCTCTACGAAAAGGCTAGATCTGGAACTGTTCCGTCGACCTCTTGGTGGTTTTGTGTGTTGCATGTCGCTTTTTACTACGAATTTCACTTCGAATTCTTCACGAAGGTTGTATAGAACATCCTAATGATTAACATACTCAAATTTGAGGTAAAACGAGCAAGTGTAGCCTAGTGAAACGATTTTCTTTTGAAAACTGTAGATCTGGAAGTATGGTACTGGACTCCCGAGACTTCGTGGACTAAATGGTGACTATCCTTTGAGAATCTCACCTAGAACCCCTGATTAAAGTTGTAGTGGACCTCTTGAGGCAAAACATATCAAAATTTCAGAGAAAATGAAGAAAGATAAGTAGGCGAAACCTCGATTTTTCGGAGACAGCTAAACTGGACTGTTCGGTACTAGGAACAGGAGCTTCGACCGTCTATAATTAATTACCTAGATCGAATCTGGCCTAGATGTCTTCAAGAAAAATCTACCTTAGGGTCTTGACTATAACCTGGTAAAATTTCATAATTTTTGGAGGTCATTCGGGTATTTTAATTGAAATATTTCAAGAACTACGCAATCTGACTTTACCCGAATTTTTTTTGCATGCGGTATTGTGTGAGCCATATCTTATTGTGTGAAGCTCTTTTGGGCACGTGTTCTTCATGAAATTGCTACCTTTATGTCTTGTCTATTACATACTCTGATTTTATGATTTTTGAAGATCCTATGGATATTTAATTTATATGTTTTCCGAAATTGTGTAAGCTGGAATTTGATATATTTCAAAAAGGACATGATGTATGGATTATTCTAAGTTGTATGGACCCCATGGATTGTATTGTCATAAGTGGTTGTATCTTGCTGCATGTATGATGATGATTGGAAATGCATATAAGAATCAAATGATGAAAATGATCTTGTTTGCCATCACATCATATGCCATGTTGAAATTGAGCTATAATTGAAAATGTGAACTAAGATAAGTGAGAAGGCCGTCGGAGGTGTGAGCCGACGATGCCCCGAGAGTGTCGAGATGCCTGGCTAGAAGGGTAAAGGCCGGATGCCCGGTGGCCTTAAATGGCTGAATGTCGGAGGGTCCTCGGGAGTTTCGAGATGCCCGGAGCATGGGGAGCCGGAAGCCCGGAGGTTTGTGCCGGGGGATACCTCGTGATGCCAGTTGGGGTACGAGATGCCTGGCAGGTATTGTGCCGAATGCCCGGAGGTTTGTGCCGGAGGTTTGTGCCGGAGGTTCCTCGTGATGCCAAGTGGGGTGCGAGCGATAAATGTGGGATGCAAATATTGGTCCCGGGAAAAAGAGAAAGGTGGCGGTTCAAAATGAAAAGATAAAATTTGGAAATTGAAATTGAATCATGCATGATATGACCATATGTATGCATGGATGCATGATGATGAGTGCATGGATGTATGTGCACCTATGGCATGATGGTATATGTGACATGATGATGGTAAGTGCATGGATGTATGTGCACCTATGACATATGTGTACATGTGGTATGATGTCATATAATCATGACTCCAAGGTAAGTTATGCATGGATGCTTGAATGATATGTCTTATGCTATGATTGTTATGATTGTATTGTGTGATGCATTAAGTGGTTTATTGGGTCGTTTACCTGCTGAGTGGCTGTACTCACCCCTTCGGGGACCAACATTTCAGATTAGGAAGATGCCGCCCCCTGCTGTCACGCAGGGCATCTTTTACGGCCTTCCTTCGGACGTGGAGGTCGAGTGTGTGGAGATCGACTGTCCCACCATCCCTGGTCTAACGTTTATTCGGGTTCGTGCATTAGTGATGTATGATGTGGGCCTGGCTGAGGGCCTGGTCATACAGGAGTTCATATCTGTTCACGTTCGTCGAGACGGAGTGATGCGGGGGATGTTGCCACTGCCGCCGCCTGACGCACCGGGATGGGTGTGACGGCCCGTGCGTGAAGAGTAGGAGCTGCAACTTTTTGGATAATAGCCGACACTAGTAGATGGAGGATTTTGCATGATCGACATAGAGGGTCGAGTTGTCTCTTTTTGGGGATTATGGTCGAGTGTAGCTAAAAGTCTTGGCCTCTCTTTTGTTGTACCGACCCGAGAAAATCCATCTTGAAAATATGTAAATAAAAGTGTCATGGCTTTATCTTTTCTAATAGTGTTTAGTGGTGTGCAATTGTATCATGATTGTTGGGAGGGAGAGTTAGTAGAACTTGATTATGCTTCCGCAAATAAGATGCGCTGGGACCGAGGAAAAAAAAAACAGGCATATATATATATATATGCCTAGGAACTAAGGTTGTTCTTTGATAAGTCTGTGGTGACCTTGGCGCTTCGAGGTGCCACACTGCATACTTCTATTCAAATCTAAGCTTTTTGGATGCGAATAGATTCTCTTTCAGTGTTAGAGTTTAGGATTATGTAGTTGATATGGACACTCTAGCCGATGTGATTGGAGTAGAAAGAGGGGAGTTTCAATCAATCGGTGTATCTATTGGTCGTGCAATGGTAGAGCTTGTTCGGGATGGGATGGCAAAAGGTCGAATTTCGTACGTGAGGTTGAATGCCTCAAATGTCTTGCTTCACAAGATTGTGATCAATTGTCTTAGACCCAAATCGACTTCGAATGCGACGTTTCAAATTCGAAGCAAAGCGATGTATGCTATCAACGCTGGCAAAAAGTTCTCTCTGCCACACACTATAATGTTTCACATGTACAGATCGGTGGTGAAGGACAAGGGCCAACTTCCTTATTTAGCACTTGTTTCTAAGCTATTCAGACATCTTAATATTCAGCCGCGCAATATTCTATGTGTTCGATCGTGTGATCAAATGGTGGTGGGACTGAAGATGGTTTCCAAAATGCGTCTGAAAGAGCTAAACAAGGCTTTGGAGCGATTTAAAGAGAAAACTCCTGTCAAGACTCATCAAGTCTCTGCGGCTGCAAAACGAAAAGGAAAGGAGCCCATGACAACTCCATCGAAGAAAAGAAGAGCACTCATCTTGCAGGATGAAGAAGATGAGGAAGATGTCACCATTTCAGCTCTTGCTTTAAGCAATCTTCAGCATTTTGTTCTAGAGACTGAGGAGAGAGAGGATCAAGACAGAGAAGAAGAAGAGTAGAGGGATGAAGAGAGGGAATCCATGCGGAAAGAGGCAGAGGAAGAACGAACTCCAGAAGAAGAGGAGCGAAGAGAACCGGAGCATCTTAAAGAGGAGACAGAGCATGAAGAGTACTTCTCTCCACCTGAAGGCACTGACACAGGGGGAGTTGCTGAGAAAAGAGGTACTTCTTCAATTGCTTTTACCAGTGAAGATGTTAGCCGCTCACCTGCAGATCTAGAAGATGTTTATGCATCTCAATTTCCTGAGGAAGGACATGAGGTTTCATCTCCAAATCTGGGTGCTCATGCTAAAATACCATCATCTGCCAATACTCCTCAAACTGATCATGCTGAGGCAAGCACTCAGACTGATAACTCGGTAGACTTTCGACGAGTGCTTGATGTTCTTATGGAGATGTGAGGCCAGATTTATGCCCTGGGATATGAAGTTCATAATCTGCAGAATGCCAGTCAAGCCTCTTCAGTTTCTTTGAATGATCAAATACAGACTCTTACTCTTCAAGTCCAAGCCTCTACCAAGAGTCACGAGATAGAACAACTGAAGGAGGATTTGAAAAAGTTGGAAGAGACTATCCAGTCGATGGGATATTTCCAGCTTGTTCGCATTCCAAGACAATCCTAATTTCATTCTCTTTTCATATCTTCCTTTTTAATGATGACAAAAAAGGGGGAGAAGCTGAGTGCAGATTTGACTTCATTTGACTTCTGTTTATTTTTGTTCGACTTTACTTTTGTCTGGTTGTGACTAATTTGGATTTGGATTGATTGTTTAATGCTTGCTTGCAGTACTTTAAGTGTTGATGGTATTCATGGCAAAGATAGTTGTTTTTGCAGGACTAACACATTTCCTGTGGATGCAGATTCAATACTATCTTTATCCTAATCCATTTATCTTTTATGAGATGTCCATGTTTGCTTAAGTATTGTCTTGCGGGCCAAAAATATCCAAATATGTAGAAACGTTTTGTCACCATCAAAAATGGGGAGATTGTTGGAGAAAACTTCCTTATTTGTTTTGATGCCGACAAAACATTTTCATCAGTCTAGTCTGAAGACTTGCAGACTCTTTCGACAAAGTCTGAAGACTTGCAGACTCACTCGACAAAGTCTGAAGACCACCAGACCACCAGACTCAAGTTTTAAAGTCTGCCCTCATTGACAGGTTCTAGACCGACGAAGAAGACTTATCCAGATTCGAATATTTCTTTAAGGATTTGATTCGAACGGTTGAAGAAGATCTCACGGTTGGAGATAGCATCTCAAGATCTATTATTCGTTTTGAATTTAAGTTGAGTAATTAGGATCCATTGATTGGCGAAGTATACTTGGAAGGTTCTACTTATGGAAACCTAGATCCTGATTGAATGGCGAGTAGGATTGGTGGGCTATCTTCACATTTCTTAAGTAACTCGAGATCTCCCTAATTGATTCTGTCAAACGGGTAGATTGGAAGAACTCCTTTGGAAGGTGCCAACGGTTGTGAAGGCATGGAGGAGTATATAAGGAAGATGCTCTGGTTATTTGATAGTGTGCATGATAGATAAATTCCAAAGTCTAAAGCTTCTTGTTCTTTGTCGATTCAATTGTTGAGCGTAAACTTGTACTCAAAAGAGAGTTTATACATTTATGAAGCCTTGAGGAAGTGTAGTAGAGTCTCTACACTGTGGAATCAAGGAAGTAATACTGTAACAACTCTTTTGATTCATAGTGGAATCTAGTCGGTGGGCTGTTAGTGCGGGAGAGTGGACGTAGGCTTGGATTAAGCCGAACCACTATAAATCTTGTGTTCTTATTCTCTTCCCTAAACTCTTTTACTTTGATCGTAACTCTATTTGATTGTTAAAGTCTAATTTACTTTTCAAAGTCTATTGCCAAACAGACTCGAGTTAAAAGCAAAATTTATATTCTACTTTGCAAAAATTGTCTTCACACCTATTCACCCCCTCTAGGTGCTCATACTAGCATTCACAGTATATGTGCTTTTGCATATCTCAAGAAAACAATGAGAGTCAAACCTTTCGCAGTGTGACCGGTCATTGAATCGGAGCCAACGCCAAATCACATTGGGGCCCGACAGGTTGTTGCCCAGGCCGCAGGCTAATAACTGGCCCTAGATCGGCGATTTCCGGTAAGATCTTCTAGATCAGTTCAGCACCATCTGATTGCATATCTGGTCAGCAATTGGATCCGATCTCCTATATAGTTTTAGACCGCTGCCGATTAGCCCCCAATTGGGTACAGCAAGCTCTCCTCGTCACACACGCAAAGAGTAAATTAGGGGAAACTCGTGCCCATCCGAATGTTTGGTGGTCTAAACCTGACCCTTTTGTCGTGGCAGAAGAACATGCTTTCACCACTTGAATTTCTCTTAGGATTACAAATTTGGTCTCTGAAACCTAAATTAAGCGTCCTCATCACACCGAAGTCGTCACAGAATACAAGTCTTGACACAGGACTTTGAAGCACAATTACCGTTGCACAAAAATGGCAAGACTCGTATGTCTTTAACTTTTGACTTTACAGGGTGCATCTCATCAGATACAATGAGCTGCAAAGACCAATTTCGAGTTCGATGCAACAAGAAAAACCTAAGTTCGCCATACATGTTGAAACACCTAACAAGCCTAAAGTCCTAATAACAATACATGCTATTTTGCATTCCCATTATCTCTAGGGCTATATCACCTCTAATCAGAGAAAACTCCATTCAACTATCGTTCCGACCTGGTGGATCACAAGTACGAAGGCCACCCGCATTTGTTTTTAGTTTAGTTTGCATGTAAAGGACATCGACATATGTAATTGCTAATTCGACACGGAAAATAGGACACTTACCTATAGCAAGATTCGTTTCCATGTTCCTGTGGAAGTGACAGATGACTCCCCCAGTCAATTATTGCAACTTAAACCAAACGACGTGCCGTAGAATCGACATCACTATTTTTTTTTTCCCTATTTGTTTTTCTGGGTTTGTGAAAAATTACCAGGGAGAGAATTGGAAGGTAGGGAGTTTCCATCAAGGACCAGAACATGCAGGATCAAGACAGATATGAAAAGGAGCCGGCAACATCGGACCCCACAACCACCCAACAAAATAATTACATCCGACGATCTCATCCGTTGAATTTGATAAAGGAAGGATCCAAATTTCAATGGCCTGATAGAGTGCATTCGGTGAAGGTGCTGGTGAATACCGGCAACAATGTCTTGACATTCATCAAACGACAACGTGAAATTTCCCCGCGAACCGGCACGTGCCGTCCTCCCAGTCGAAGCTGCCCGGAGGCTTACATGTCCACATGATGCAAGAACTTCTTGTCCTCGTTTATGTGAACGTGACCCTCTTGGACCTTGCCCGTTCACTTCACTATCATCTCTTTGATCTCTCTTTCCATCTCCCTTGAGCTTTCATTCCTCAGAGAGTGAGAGATAGGAGGGAGAGGAGGGGGAGGGGGGTGAGAAATCATTCCACAATCAGTCATATTCCTCCTAAATCTTGAGAGATCAGATCTCGCAAAGCCCACCGGAGACGAGAGCAATGGCTGAAAAGGTGCATATTACGTTCCTCATCCTTTCAATTTATCAAGACTCTTTCTAACTGAAAGATTATTGTAACCCATATATGATCAGCTTTTTTGCATTCTTGCATAAAAAGATAGATTTTTCTCATTCTTCTGGTGGCAGAAAGAAACATGCTTCCCTCTCCTTTTAGCTTCGTTTTGTTTGCAGAGCACAAAAGATCTTTGCTTGTGTTGTTCACTTACTTTCTCTGTGTTTGTGCGTATGTGTGTGCGACTGTGGACTGTGGTAGGTAACAATGGTCATCAGGGTTGACCTACAGTGCTATCGCTGCTACAAGAAGATCAAGAAAGTGATGTGCAAATTCCCAGGTGAGTCTCACTTTGCCTGTGCCAATCGTTGTACTTCCACCCCCCCCTTCTTTTTTAGCCACCACAGACTTCATATGACTTCAGTGAGGCAATCACAATCGGTGATGAATAGAGCTTTCATGCTAAATGATTCGTAGAGTCATAGTGAACTAACGACTGTGTGTCTGGATTTCTAATCCCGGGCTGTCGTATTTTGTAAATGGTAATTCTGTTTCTTCCGAAATTGAAAGTCTCCCACACATTGTTCCTATTCTAATTATGTATTTAGGATGAGGACCTTGGTGAATTAGAATCTGTAAGTAGTATTATGTGATGTAAACTTTAGTACCAAAATTTAGCTGTAGAAAGGAAACTAAGTTAATTTATTGGTGCTATCGTTTTGGGAACGATAGAAATCCGAGACCAAATGTACGATGAGAAGCAGAACAGGGTGCTAATCAATGTGGTAAGCTGCTGTCCTGAGAGAATCCTTGAGCAAATAGACCGCAAAGGTGGAAAGACAGTGGAGAGCATCGAGATAGTCCCCGAGAAGAAGCCTGACAAGAAAGACGGCGTTAAAAAGAAGGATGGGGATAAAAAAGAGGGCGAAAAGAAGAACGGAGGAAAAGTCAAGACTCAAGGTACCGGAAAGGGGACTGCGGATGAGAACAAGCTTATCACGGAGCATGTTTCAGCATATTCCATGATTTATCCAAGTGGAATGTACTACCAGCCGCCTCAGCCATATTACCAAGGATACGGCGCCATGCCATGCCATCATGTCGTGCCAGCTTATTACAGTGAGGGCAGTTATGGTGTGAATAGGGGCTATAACACAAACCACGCCGACTACTTCAGTGAAGAGAACCCTGAGTCATGCACAGTCATGTGATTGGATCACGAATGGGTTAGCGTTGCATGTACATGTTAACTTGCTAAAGGTTTTATATTTTATCGGTTGTGCCTAGTTGGAGGATCTGTCAAATTTGGCGGATACTTGTATTTGATCATATGAGACAGTAAAGGAACAGTAAGGTTTGGTGGGAAGGTCGATGATTTTATGATTCTGTTTGCTGAAATAGGATGAGTAGGTGGTTTGGTATTTTAAACAGATTAAATTACCACTTACCAGTTGTTGAAGTTTTAACCAATGAGGACAGCTGGTTCAAATCAAGTCCGTTTGCATAATAGCTATGATAGTGCTGTTCAGATAGATCTAGGAACTTAAAAAAGAAAAATATCAATGGACAAAACATTTCAGTTGGCAAACTGCAGAATTTGTTGCACACACCGTGTTAGTGACTTCTGTCATGTAAAAGTGAGGCTGCAACAGATCGACGATGAAACTCAACAACTTTGTGAAGCTGATGTTGCAGACCATCCGACTCCTTGTATCTAGAATTCGCTGCTAGATGCAGTGATTCAGGCAGGGAGACATGAGTTCCACATTTTGGATTTACTTTTTGCCAGTGATTTTCTAGATAGGGGTGAATGTCTCCTCATGGTTGAAGCTAACAGAAAAAACTTCAGCATTATCAGCAAGTAATGGCAGGGCGTATTAGTGATGCAAGATAAAGTATGTAAGTACAATTCTCCAAGCAGCCAGACCCCATAATTTCGGGACTAAATTAAATCATATGTTGTGAAAGTTCCAGAGTGATCGACGCCAAGATTCTCGAACCTTTCTAAGATTGTGGTAACATCTTCCCAGCTGATCTTTCCCATTTCCTGTAGCTTGTATAAAACAAACTCCGCAGCGCTGCAAAAAGAAAGCGCCAGCAAGAAACTCAGACACTTGTTCAAATTAGTTTATTTGTATAATTGAATTTGTAGTAGATGATTAAAATTCACCTGGCAACTTTGTCATCATTAAGATCAGCAGCCTCTAAATCGAAGAACATAACATTTCGTGTGAGAACCCATTTTGTGAACGATCTTTGCCTGCTTTCTGTGTACAGTTCAGCGTGGAAGAAGAAAAACCGACCGACACAAATGGTACTAGCCAGTATCCAAAACACGGTGAAGATTCTGCCACTGGTGGTCGAGAAACTTTGATCTCCTTAGCCCAGAGTAGTAATAGTAGCACAAACACAATAGAAAGCATCGAGAAATTTAAATTTCTTGATGACCGACATATACACGGTTCCAAGTATGGTGAGGACCACGACATGAACGAGGGAAGTGAGAAAATTATATCTGATTTTGTGGGATTCGACCTCCTTCAGGATTTCGGCCAGACCAACCATTTCATTGATGTGCATAGCTCTTAGTAGAAGACCTTGCTGCTTTTCAAGAATGTAATCGGCTGCTTTGCCCAGTTATCAGCCCACCAAGAGCCATTCCTGTGAAACATATGTCAAGGCTAGAAGTTTCGCCAATGTGCTACTGGGGATGAGATCTCCATATCCCACAGTAGTCATGGTAACAATGCAAAAGTAAAGGGCATCAAGTAGACCATTTGTCGATTTGGTTCCTCAGGAGAAAGAAACAAAAACTTCCTACACCAAGGTATGCAGCAAAAACTATTAGGATAGTGTGGGTTCTTTTGTAGACTTGAGAAGACGAGGTTCAGGGCCATTCTGCTCGGGGAAATTATCTGCTGAAGGAGAATTTCGGCAGTGTCTTCTTCTTTGGAGTGCATTGTTCTTGTCCTCGGGATGATTCCAAGCGTCAACTGAATTCCCAATCAAGGATTCTCTGGTATCATCATAGGCCATATCAAATGCTGCAGATTCGTCCTCATTAAGCAGCCTGCATTTTTGGAGCATTCAGCAATCAGTCAAGGGACATTCCATGAATTTTCTGCCGTCTTGTTTATCATCCAGTAGTGTGTGTTCAAACTTCGCCACAAGCTCAAGTTCCCCATACCATAATCTAATGTCTGGTCACTCTATGTGATGCAGAGTGGAAGGTGAAAATTTCGCAGCATTCATTCCCCAATAACCTTAAACTGGCGACTCTCTTTGATTCTGAAACAAGTCTCAGGCTTGTACATTGTGATGATAGAGAGATTTTGTTTCCCTTTAGACATTGCTTTTTTTTTTTTTAATAAAGACCAAGGACAACTCCAATCACTGTTGACCAATACGTACTAGCATACACAATATTGCAGATGAAACACAGCTAGGCATGTGAATGAATGGATTAAACAATGTCAACAGGGCCTGGACAAAACAAAACTTCATCCTCTAACTCGAATGGCAAGATTAAGAGGACACGAATGGATCTCTTATTTGAAGGGAGACACCAAATATGCAATCACACATGAAAAGAGATTCATGATCTTTTAAGACACTGATTAATCTGCAAAACATCCCAGAAAGGTCAGATGATCATGGGGAGACTCGAAAACAAGAAACATGACATGCATGTCTACTTCTTGGAGCTGAAAATGAGACAGTGGGCATTGTCTAATTTACCTGACAAAGAGAGTCAATGGAAGAGAAAATGGCTTCACAAAAAGATTTGCATCGCCCCCCATCAGAAACAGGACCGCAAGGTCCAAACTTTCCCAATGAGGAAGCTCAGGACTTACGCCCGTTGTTTCCACGCACCCCATTATTGAGTTGCGTTCCCGCATTAGTGCACACGTGAAAAGCATCCTCTAAGGCGCATCTTGGAGGGGATGAATTCCTTGATGTGGAACTGAAAATTGCATTACCAAATGATGAAAAGAACCTGCCTTTGGACTGCGAATCCGAAAATGGCAATTTGGCCCCAAGTGCGAGTCCCGAACATCGTCTCATTCGGCCTCAGTTGGCTGAAAAGGGCCCAACTGAACTTCACGGGTTTGCATTCTCTCTTTTTTTTTTGCCGGAAAACGAAAGAAAATTGTCTGATCCTATCCAATTTCTTTGACGTGGAACCTAACGATATTAAACTAAAAACTCCATTATATCGCAATGCGATGCCTGATTTAGAGCGCGAGAAGAAGTTGAGCAATGAGCAAGTGGATGTATGGAGAGAGGCTCTCATGGTGGTTGATGTGATAAAGGGATGAGAATTGAAAAAGTACAAAGGGTAAGCTAGGTGCCTTCAAAGATGCTTGTTTCCCCAAATTTCCTTAACACTCAATCAAAGATGTAAAAAATTTTAGTCTGATTTATGTGAGACTTTTATTATAGTAAACTAGTTGATGAATCGATGCTACGTTTGTCATACCACTATCAAGTCAATTTTCGAGACATGACCATTTGCAAGTGCGTAAAAAGCATGTTTTGGAGTAATGTGATTGTCCAATATGGACTCTTACACGATCACATAAAAATTGTTAAGGTCCCATTGTTTATCCTATTGCTAAGTAGTTAACAAGGTGCTTGAATAACATCACTTCTAGCTAGGTAACCACGATTTCCCATTTCCCCCCACTAAAATAGATTTCCATTGTGTCAACCACGGCGAATTAATCAAATTGGCAGTCGAGAAGGTCGTGGAAAGGTTGAAATCAAAGAACAGATTAGTGACTGAACATTAGTTGAAATTCATGGTCAAGTTGTAGCAATAAGTGAATTTTTAGATGTCGACTCCGGTAGCGTGCAATTCATTCAAATTTATTGCATGTGAGGTATTAATAAGACGACTCCTGCTAAGGTCGTCGTTAATCGCCTCTCTTCTCATTTTGGAAAATGCTGTTGTTTACTTGTGGATGTTCAAGCGAAACTGTCAAGAAATGATGGTTTAGTTGAGCTGTAAAAAAGTTGTGACATCCTGAATTTCAGATTCTGTTTTCAATTGAATAAGTCGGGCTTATCATCGACGCGCCTATAGTCCTATTCTCTGAGCTGATCACTCACAAGATAACTAGTCTATTTGGTGAAGCCGCTAAGGGATTTTAATGCAATAGACTTTAGAATTCGACCAGAAATCGACTGCTCGACCATGCTAATCTACAATGGTCATTACGGCAGCGTCAACATCGATCAGAGATTGGAGATAGGTCCATTCGACAGAGGTATGTGATTAGAGAGTGGGTGATTCCACCTGATTGCAAAATTTCTGTCGAACGACACTAGACTAATTTTTCTGTCGTTTCTGTACCATGTGCCCGTATTTGAAATCTCAAGATTTTCACGACAACCGAGAGTCGCCAATGTGTCGAAGATGTACAATGTGGCTCGAAAATAATCGACCACGGGTCAATTGCACAAAAAATTTCTAAAAGCTACCCGGTAGGCTAGGTCACACTAAAATCACGCCCGGTTGAAATTAACCGCGAATTTGAACCCGATTTCAAAAATTGAAAGTTCTGTCATGTCACGATTCATTTTAGGGACGTCGACTCATCTTTCGAAGATTTTTCTGCAAACCCGAGATTTCGGCGAAAAATCAAAGTAAGGTTATTTTGGACCAGAAAAATCGAGAGGGACATTTTTTGTTGCAATTTTGGACATCAAGTTGGTTCAATTGATGAGGAAAAATGTTGAATTTGATGAGGGCACCTTGGTTGATTTTATGGAGGCCAATTTGTGCTCAATTGGAGGGGAATTGAATCAAAATTAGATGGAAGTGGTCCAAAATTCGTAGGACCAAGGGGCAGCCTCTTTTGGACCTCTTCAATGGCTTCTAGGGAAGCCTTGGGTGTGCAAATTGGCTGTGTGTGACAGCCATGGCTGTAAGGGGCATGAACTTGAGTAGAATGGATATTTGGCTTGACTTTTGAGGCAAATGGGACCCTCTCTCTTCAGTTGGCTTCTTCTTCTTGCTTGGACCTACTTTATCCATTGTTGGACCACTTTAGGAGCTCAAAATTACAGAGAGAAACCAGAGAAGCCTCCCCCTTCACCGTTGATCGCCTCTGCTGCCGTCCAGCATCGTCGCATGCCCATCGCGCTCTGCCCAAGCCCCACGAGCCGTCCGCCTACCCTGCTTGCGTCCCACCTCCTTCTCGCTCCTCCTTGCCATCCCCGAGCCACCCTAGTTGCCGTCGAGGTCGCCCGGCCGCCGTTTGCCGCCGTCCAGCACTCGCTGCCGTCGCCCGTCGGGAGTCGCGGCAGCCTCGCTGCCTGTCCCACACCGTTTCAGCCTAGCCAGCCGCCCCGACTAGCCCTCTTGGCCTAACAGGCAGTGGCCGAACTCTCAGCTAGGGCTAAGGGCTTGTGGCTTGTTTCTTGGCCCGTTCGGACCTTTGTTGGTGTCGTCGCAAGCTCGAGTGTCGCTCACCTCTTCGTCGCCGATGTTGTGGACTCACTGGCTCGCTAAACCGATGAGTTTACTTTCTAAACTCTGCTTAGGGAGGTAATGATGCTTAGTGGATAATTAGTTTAGGCTAATTAAGGATTAGGTGGTTAGTTAGAATGTATTAGTGATTTAATTGTTCAATTATGCATGTTAGGTGGTTAGAATAGATTGATTAGGGGCTAAAGAGGTCGCACTATTTATCTAGATAGGTTCAGAAATTTTCTAGGCCCGTTTAGGTGGTTAGATTAGCGTTTTCGGCCTAAGTTGGTATTTATTGTATTTAAATCGCATTATTTAATTATTTTTGGTTTTTTTAATTATTTCATATTTTCTAGAAATTATCTTGGGATAGCCGGTGGACCGGAATTTCGTGCCGATTGCAATAGTGTGCTTAGTTTATGCAATTGAGTGTTAATTTGTGCAAATTGAGTGGTGATTGGAATTTCGGTTATTTATTCCAAAATTGTGAAATTTCAATATTTAATTAGAAAATCCCGAGTGTCGGGTTTTAACACTGAAAATGGTTTTAAAGATTATATCAAACAGTGGGATTTTAAAAAGAAGGGTATCAATGTGGCATCCCAAAATTCATGGCAATCTCTAGAAGCACTAAAGTCTATGAATAGGTGATGGAAGTACCATCAAGTTATATTGTAGCCATTTGATCCATAAATTGCAATGAGATTTTTGGCCAAACTTTTAATGGATAATTATTCGATAGGAAAGAAAATTCTATCATTGGCCATGTGTTTTATAAATTGGAATTTATGGATTTATGATTTCAAGTTTTATGGCCAAGTGAATAAGTGTAATTAGGTAAATTATATGATGGGTAATTAGGTGGTGATTAAATGGGAGCAACTAGAGAAGGGTGGGCCAAAATACTAGGCCAAGACCAGCCCATAAGCCCCCACCATTCGGCCATTTGGGCCTGGCCCGCGAAGCCCAAAGGGGAGAGGAGCTGCCGTCGACCAAGGCTGGCCCAAGCCCAGCCGGATAGAGTCCATCTTGCATGGAAAAATACCAAGTGTCCTCTCCTAGTAGCCAAGCGTAGCAAGCCATGCATAATCCAATGATGGCTAATGATGAAGGGAAGGAAATTAGAGGGGAAGAAGGGGGCGGATTAAGGGAGAGAAAGAGAGGGAGTCATCCGAGAGAGAGGAGAGAAAGAGAGGAAGGAAAGGAAAGGAAGAAGGGAAGAGAGAAAGGAGAGGCCGTGCATACGAGAGGAAGGAGGAGGGCCGTCCACCGATCGTCCGCCTAGCTCGCCGCCGTTCGTTCACCGCTTTGCCCGCCACTTTGTCGCTGTTTCGTGCTTAAATTTGAGGCAAGTAGAGTCCGAAAACCTAGCCTTTGCTTGCTGTGTGATGTGTGTGTAGAGGTGGTGAATTTTGGTTGTGGTGGAAGTGATGAAATTTCGGAGCTTTGGGGAGAGATTTTTGGTCTAGCATGCTGTTTCTGGAAAAACCAGTCCGACCCTTCATGAGTTTGTGAGCTGCATGCAACTTTTTAGTTGGAATCTCATTTCGACCTCTTCATGAAAGATCTAGAGAACATCTTGAGGAATAACATACTAAAATTTGAGATAAAACAGACAAATATTTCTTGGTGAAACGATTTTCCTTTGGAGAAATTAGATCTGGAATTTGTTGTGCTGACCTTCAGTGATTTCGTGGACTGTAAAGTAGTTTTCTTGTGGAAATATCACTTTGATTTCTTAATGAAAGATGCAGAGAACTTCTTGAGGTAAAACATATCAAAAATTTAGAGGAAATGAACAAGTAATGGTTGGTGAAATCGTCTTTCCTTGAAGAAACCGGATCTGGAGAATGTTATCTCGACCTAGCATGATTCTGTGATTTTTATAAAATCTTACAGTCGAAATTTGATCTTGTGCCCCGAATGAAAGTTATAGATGACCTTCTGAGGAACACCATACTAAAAATTGAGATGAAATGGACATGATTAGGTTGGAGAATCGAATTTTCTTTGAAAGGACCTAATCTGGAAAAACAGTACCGAGAACAGGAGGAATTAATCGTTCATAGCTATTAATCTAGAACGAATTGGGTTTCGATTTCTTCACGAGATATTTACCTTTAGGACTTGTATATAACGTACCAAATTTTCAGAATTTTTGGAGTTCATTTGGATATTTAATTTAGATTACTTCCGAAACTGTGCAAGTTGAAGTGTTGAAATGTTGAAAACTGTGATGCATGGACCGTACTGTTCTGTGTGAGATTCTTTTGTTATAGTGTTCTTCATGAGATATCTGCCTTTAGGTCTCGTCTATAATGTGTCAAGTTTTCAGAATTTATTAATGCCATTTACTAATTTTTCTAGAGTTTTAACTAAAGGAGTGCATACTGTTTTTATCCGAAAATTGATGCATTTTCAAAAAATAATAATAATAAAATAATAATAAAAATAAATGAAATTTTCCATGTGATGTGATGTTTTGGGTGATGGATTATGTTGCATATGTGGTGTCATATGGCATGGTACATAACATTGAAAAGGCTGAATTAGACCTTTGTTATCATCACATCATATGTCATGGGGATAACGTGATGCATATATAGAAATAAAGTATGATGGTGTGTATACCGTCGGAGGTGTGAGCCGACGATGCCCCGGGAGTGTCGGGATGCTCGGAGTGTGTGCGCTGGATGCCCGGAGTGTGTGAGCCGGATGTCCTTGGGAGTTTCGAGATGCCCGGAGGTATGTGCTGGAGGTTTCTCGCGATGCCAAGTTGGGTGTGAGCGATAAATGAGGGATACAAATATTGATCCCTGGGAAGAAAGATTAAATGAGATCCCCTGAAATTTGAAAATTGAATCATGTGCATGGGTATATGCATGTTGCATGGTGATATATGCATGGCTACTTGATGATAAGTGCATAGTGGTATATGCACGTTGCATGGTGATATATGCATGGCTGCTTGATGAAAAGTGCATGGTGGTATATGCACGTTGCATGGTGATATATGCATGGCTATTCATATAAGTGCAAGTGCATGGTGATATATGCATGTTGCACGTGATATATGCATGGCTGTAAGGTGAGGTATGCTTGAATGCATGAATGATATGTGTTTTATTCATGATATCTTGATTGTTCCGTTTGACGCATTGTGTAGTTTGGTGGATCTTTACTGCCTGAGTAGTTGAACTCACCCCTTTTGGGGATTAACATTTCAGATTAAAAGATGCCTTTGCCACCGGTTGTGCGTGGTACCTTCTATGGTATACCTTCTGATGTTGAGGTTGAGTGCGTGGAGCACATCTGTGTCAGTGTTCCTGGTTTGGTGTTTCTTCGAGTCCGCGTGCTGGTTATCTATGACATAGGCCTGGCTGGGGGTCCTGCTGTCCAAGAGTTTCTATCTGTCCACGTTCAGCACGATGGGGTGAATGTTGGGATGCTGCTGCCACCACCGCCCGATGCACCGGATTGGGTATGATGGCACGTCGATTGGTGGGAGCGACACTTTTGGGATGGCCAACACTAGCCGATGGATAGATGTATAGTCGGTTCTCTTTTGGGTTTAGCTGAGCTTACTTAAAGTCTTGGCTTTTTGTTATACCGACTTGTGAAATCCATCTTAGTTATGTAAATAAAAGTGGTTTGGCCCTATGATGCATGTTTATATGAAAGGTCGTAGTTGGTGTGCATTGCATTATCTCAGTTTGTGAGTATCATTGCAATTGGTGCAAGGAAAGGTGAGACTCGTTCATGCTTTCGTTAGTAAACTGCGCTAGCACCCTTTAAAAAAAAAATGCATTAAACTGGTATGCAGTAGGATAGGTGATAGGCACCTGTGGCGACCCCAGTGGATCGGGGGAAAGGGGTGCCACAATCAATTTTTCTGATTTAAATTGACCATGTACCCACACACGATTATTTTACCATGTATTTTTAATATGAAGAAAATATGCCAAGTTCACTATTTTAGTCGAGGCATTTGAGTGCAATGCATAATGTCCTTGGCCAAGATTGAATGGTCGTGTGTTGGTTAAGAGAACCCGTCCCCGAAATGAGTCAGGTGGACGCGCCCTTATATGGGATGCCCTATCATTGGATGCCAGATCGCGGTAGAGGCCGGACCGAAGCTCCTTCGAGAATGCCATCCCAGATGTGTGCCGGGTGGACGTTGCCGCGCTCAACGGATGAGGCGATGCTTGGTTACGCCAAAAGACCGCCGAACGTCGAGTAGGTCGTGCCCATGGGGCCGTGATTAAAAATTGGGACGCATGTCGAGTGAAATTGACGCGCCTGATTATGGGACAAAATCGTGTGGCACGGTATGGGACGTGTCGTAACGATTTAGCCTTATAATCGGGACCCTTGTGTCTATTGAGATGAAAGTGGTGGTGTTCTAATTGTTTACGTTTGATTACTACATATGGTCGTGTATTTGAATTGTGCTGACCTGCAGGGAGGATCCGAGACAAGGTGAGTCTCTGTGATTGTGTAATTGTGTGGTTAGGCGTATTTCCTTCCTAGTTAGAGTTTAGGCGGTGGACTTGCTAAGACGTAGTCTCACCTCGTCGTGGGCTCAATTCTTTTCAGGTTCTTAGATGGCGTGTCACGCCCCGGTCCTCAAGCGCATGCCCATCCCTAGGTGGTCGATTTAAATTGCGATGTCCCAGAACGCGTCGCCGACCCATTCATTTTAATGCGCATGCGGAAGCGTATAAATAAATCCCCAGAAAGCATAAAGATGGGATACAAAAGCAGGACCACAATTGCACAACCACAACACACCTTTATACACAACCGACTAGTTTATTTACAATACTAGTCTATAGACAAAAGTCTACTCAAGCAAAAAGTCTGCAAGTCCTCTAGGCGTTTGAACCTGCAGCTGAAAACTATGAGGTCTCTTGGGGACTTGGGTCCACCACTACACCACCAGGAGGGTCAGCTGTACCCTCGCCAAAAGCAATCTCTAACACCGACACTAGGACCTCAGACTCCTGTAAGGGACCTTCTTTGGGTCCATTTCGCCCGCGACGATACCAACCTCTGAATTGATGGGGTACCCTCCGAGGTAGACCCACATTGACCCAGACAATGGTCCTCACGAGTTCATAGACCCAGGCTCCTTGGCCCCTAGGAAACAGAATCTGGGTGACCTGTTCGGTGACCCTCTTAGGCTAGCCAAAATGCTCTGGAGGAACCGCCATCTAAAGACCTGAAAAGGTTGAGCCCACGACGGGGTGAGACAATGTCTCAGCAAGTTCATCCCCTAAACTCCGATTAGGAAGGAAATACGCCTAAAGGCAGTCTATGCATACACAAGACAGAGGACTTACCTTGCCTGAGTTCCTTCCTACACGTTAGTATAATTCATATACTCAAACAATCAATTCAATCCAAACCATCAATCAATCAATTTACTCAATTCGATACCATCATTATCATCTATCAATCAGTACCATCTATAAATTCAACACCATCTAACAATTCAATTGATACAATCACTGCTCACACAAGCTGAAATAGATGGTCATAGCTCTCACAAGCTGATATAGATAGATAGTAGCTCGCACAAGCTGATATAGATCGTTGTTGTCACAAGCTGATAAACGATCGTTGCTCACACAAGCTGATATATAGTATACTGCGCTCACAAGCTAACATATCAAGCTCATATAGACGATATAGTATCTTTTGCTCTCACAAGCTGACGATAAATGCTCTCACAAGTTGACGTTTCACCATGTTAAAAATACTCGATAAAAATAATCGTGTGTGGGTACACGGTCGGCCTGAGCAAAAAACGCAATATCTTTTCAAAAATCCCACTATTTATATAGTGCATAAACACATTTTCGGCGTTAAAAACTGATGCTCGGTATTTTCTAGTTAAAATACTGAAATTCTACGATTTTGGGATAAATACCCAAAATTACAATTACCACACAATTTGCACAAATTAACACTAAATTAAATAAACCAAGCACACCATTGCAATTAGCACGAAATTTCGGTCACGGGCTATCCCGGTATAATTTTCGGAAAATCATAAATAATTAAATAAGCACCAAAAATAATTAAATAAATGCAATTAATTACCAAAAATAGAAACTTAGGCCGAAAATGCCTAATTAAACACCGAAACGGGCCCAAAAAATTTCCGAACCTCTCTAGATAAATAGTACAACTTATATAGTCTCTAATTAAGCCGTTCTAACCACCTAACATGCAAAATCGAATAATTAAATCCTAATCCGTTCTAACTAACCGCCTAACCCATACTTATCTAGTCTCTAATGATGGCGATGTGGAGACGGGCGACAAACCTTCTAGCGGCAACACCCGACAAGGCCCGAAAGAGGCCTAAAACGGGCCTTGAAGCTCACGGCCGGGCCGGGCTTCTCGGTTCTATCCAAGACCGAGCAAGCTGGAACCAAGGCTGGAACGGCGGGCTGAGGTGGACCTGCGGCCAGATGGGCGGCTAAGTGGGCAGGCGGAGCTGGATGGCGGTGGAGGCGAGCTCGGGTGGAGACCAGGGCTTCGACGGTGACTAGGGATAGCTCGGGGACGCAGCGCGCAGGCGTTAGACGGCGGACGGTGTGCGGTTGATCAGCGGGTCGCGGTTGTGCGGGCGCGGCTCCGGCCGCCGGCGGCGTGCGACGGTCCAACGACGGGGGGGAGCTTGGCTGGTTTCTCTGTAACTCTAAGCTCTCAAAGGTGGCAACAATGGTGAAAGTGAGGCTTGGGAGGAAGAAGGGGACAAGCGAAGAGACGAGGGCCCCAAATGGCCACAAAAGTCCATCTTCTATCCTCTTTGGTCTCTTGGCAAGCCTCCACCAGCCTTGGTTGTCTTCCATGGTCACTTTGCGCCCACAAACTTCCTCAGCACACCACCCAAATGGTCCAAAATGTTCCCTCCCCCATGGCCTACGAATTTGAACACATTTCCCCCAAATTGAGTTCAATTCCTCTCCAATTGGACCTAAATTGGAGTCCATAAATACCACCAAGGTGCCCACACTTCAATTAAATTTTTTACTTGCCAATTGAACTCACTTGAATCCCAAAAACGCAACAAAAAACGGTCCTCGGATTTTTCCGGTAAAAAACGGCCTTATTTTGAAATTTCACCAAAAATCTCAGTTTGCAGAAAAAATCTTTGGAGGATGAGTCGACGTTCCTAAAATAAATCGTGACATGACATGTGGCATCCTAGAATTTCATGAAAATCCCTAAGTATGCCACGAGCCATGGATAGGCGATGGAAACACCGTTATTGTATTTTTGTAGCCTTTTGATCCATGATTCGCAATGAGATTTATGGCCAAGCTTTTAATGGATAAATTTTGGGAAAGAAAGTTCCATCTTTGGCCATATGTATTATAAATTGGAACTTATGGATTTATGATTGCAAGTGTACAGCCATTTAATTTGCAATTTAGTATTTTGATTTAATAAGGATTTAGTTAGTTTTTAAAAGGGTCAATTCTGGATTTATTTAAGCTTGGGTCTTAGGCCCAAGAGTGTTGGGCCTAAGATGGGCCTTAATGGCCGGCCCATAAGCCCATGAAGGGCTGTTGCCGCATGAAGGAGGGGGGAAGTCCGGTTTGCATGCCTCCCCCCATTTGTCCCATGGTGATGGCCAAATGTCACCCCATGCAAAAGGTGATGATGGCTAATGATGAAGGGAAGGAAATTAGGGGGAAAAGGGTGGCCGGTTTAAGAGAGAGAGAGAGAGAGAGGAGGGTTTGTCCAAGAGAGAGAGAGAGGAGAGAAAGAGAGGGAAGAAAGGAAGAAAGGAAGAAGGGAAGAAGGAAGGAGGAGGGGCCGTGCATCGCCGTCCATCACCGCCGTGTGCTCGCCGTTACTCGGTTTGGAGGCAAGTGGGATCTCTTGATCTACTCTTGCATGCTGCACTTGGTGTGTGTGATTGAATGGTAACAATTTCGGATGTATAGGATGTGGAAAATTGAAGTTTGAGTGATGCTCTAGTTTAGTGTACTGCTCTTGAGTAAAACAGCTCGACCTTGAATGTTCTAGTGACTTGCATACGATGTTCTAGTTGAAATTTGGTTTCGACTTCTAAATGAAAGTTGCAAAGGACTTCTAGGAGTATAACATACTCAAATTTGAGACAAAAAAAACGAGTATAAGTGGGTGAAATCGTTATTCTTTGGAAAGACTGGATCTGGAAATTTTGGTACCGACCCTTGATGAATGCATGGACTGTAAGGCAACCTTTTTGTCGACATTTCACTTCAGTTTCTTAACAAAAGATGTAAAGGACATCTTGAGGTATAACATATCAAAAATTTAGAGAAAAAAAAACAAGAATAGGTCAGTGAAATCGTGGTCTTTCGGAGATGGTCAGATCTGGAAATTTCGGTACTAGGAACAGAAGTTTTAACCGCCTATATTTAATTACCTAGGACGAATCTGACTTAGATGTCTTCATGAAGTATTTACCTTATGGTATTGGCTATCACATAGTAAATTTCATAATTTTTGAATGTCATTTGGGTACTTAGTCGAAAATGTTTCTAAAACTGTGCAATCTGATGTGTTCGGACTTGGTAATGTTGCAATGCGTGGTCTATACCGTTTTGTATGAGATATTTTTGGAAAAGTGTTCTGCATGAAATATATTTATGTATGTCTTGCCTACAACATATTAAAATTTCGTAATTTTTGAAGTTCATTTGCCTATTTAACCAAAAATGTTTCAAAAACTGTGCAAGTGGAACGGACAGAATTAGTAGTGCTGTGATGCGTGGTCTGTATTGAACTATATGGGGATCTTTTGGTGTAGTGTCCTTCATGAAGTATCTGCCTTTATGTCTTGACTATCACATGTTCGAATTTCATAATTTTTTAATGTCATTTGGGTATTTAATGAAAATGTTTTCTAAAACTGTGCTAGCTGGATTGTGCAAATTTCAAAAGCCGTGATGTATGGACTATCCTGTTTTGTATGAGATTCTGGTGGTGTTGTGTTCTTCATGAGATAAATGCCCCGAGAGCTTGTCTATGATGTACTAAATTCTTAGAAATTATTAGAGACAATTATTAAATTTTAGGAAATGTAAATTAAAAAGAATGCATTCTGTTTTCTAAAATAATAGTAATTGATCTTGCTGCATATGTGATGAAATATGGCATTACATATAAAATCAAAAGCTGAAATTGACCTTGTTGCCATCATATCATGTGCCATGTTAATATTGAGACACAATTGTGAACATTAATCGTGATAAATGAGGATCTTTGTCGGAGGTGTGAGCCGACGATGCCTCGGAGTGTCGGGATGCCCGGAGGTGAGTGCCGGATGCCCGGAGGTGTGTGCCGGATGTCCTTGGGAGTTTCGAGATGCCCGGAGTGTGTGTGCCGGATGCCTGGAGGTGTGTGCCGGAGGTTCCTCACGATGCCGGGTTGGGTGCCAGCGATAGAAATGTGGGATGCAATTACCGGTCAGGGAAAGAAAAATGTGGCGATCCAATTGAAAAACAAGAGCTGAAATTGAATCATGCATAGTGTGGTGACATGAATGCATGGCTGTATGATGTAATATGTATAAGTGCATGGTGGTATGTGCACATGGTATGGTGACATACATGCATGGCTGTATGATGTAATATGTATAAGTGCATGGTGGTATGTGCACATGGTATGGTGACATGCATGCATGGCTGTATGATGTAATATGTATAAGTGCATGGTGGTATGTGCACATGGTATGGTGACATGCATGCATGGCTGTATGATGTAATATGTATAAGTGCATGGTGGTATGTGCACATGGTATGGTGACATGCATGCATGGCTGTATGATGTAATATGTATAAGTGCATGGTGGTATGTGCACATGGTATGGTGACATGTATGCATGACTGTATGATGTTATATGTACTCTATGATGCCATGATTGTTCTGTTTGATGCATTGAGTAGTTTGATGGATCTTTACTGCTGAGTGGTTGTACTCACCCCTTTGGGGACTAACATTTCAGATTAGAAGATGCCGCTACCACCGGTGGCGTGGGGTACCTTCTATGGTATACCTGTTGACACTGAGGTCGAGTGTATGGAGCATATCTGCGTTAGTGTTCCTGGACTGGTATTCCTGCGAGTCCGTGTGCTGATCATGTATGATGTAGGCCTGGCTGGGGGCCCTGTTGTGCAAGAATTTGTGTCTGTCCACGTTTGGCGCAATGGAGTGAATGTAGGGATGCTGCCACCGCCGCCGCCCGATGCACCGGATTGGGTGTGATGGCATGTAGGACTGTTGGGAGCTTACACTTTTTGGAAATAGCCGACACTTGTAGATGGAGGGTTATACATGTTCGATGTAGGGGTCGAGATCTCTCTTTTGAGCCGTAGCCAAGTTTAGCTAAAAGTCTTGGCTTTTTGGTTGTACCGACCCGTGATATCCATCCTAAAAGTGTAAATAAAAAGTGGCTCGGCTTTATGATTTCCTTCGATGTGTAGTTGGTGTGCATTGTATCATCGTTACGTGAGTAGAGGGATGGTGAGACTTGTCCTTATTTTCGCTATGAGCTACGCCAGATTCCTTTAAAAAAAAAGCCTATGAACTACGGTTCTCCTTTAACCCCGAAATAAAGATATGTAACTGGTATTCATTAGGTAGAGCGATAGATACCTGTGGCGACCTTTCTAGATCGGGGGTGCCACATGACAGAACTTTCAATTTTTGAAATCGGGTTCAAATTCGCGGTTAATTTCAATCTGGCGCGATTTTAGCGCAACCTAGCCTACCAAGTAACTTTTAGGAATTTTTTGTGCAATTGACCCGTGGTCGATTATTTTCGAGCCACAATGTACATCTTCGACACATTGGTGACTCTCGGTTATCGTGAAAATCTCAAGGCTTCAAATACGGGCACAGGGTACCAAAACGACAGAAAAATCGGTCTAGTGCCGATCGACGAGAATTTTGCAATATGTTGGAATCACCCACACTTTGATCACATATCTCAGTCGAATTGACCTATCTCTAATCTCTGATCGATTTTTAACTGTGCCGTAATGACCCTTGCATACTAGCATGGTCAAGCAGTCGATTCCTAATCGAATTCTCAAGTCTATTGCGTTAAAATCTCTTAACGGCTTCCTCAAATAAACTAGTTATCTCGTGAGTGATTAGCTCAGAGAATAGAACTATAGGCGCGTCGATGAAAAGCCCGATTCATTCAATTGAAAATAGAAGTTGAAATTCAAGATGTCACAACTCTTCCCCTCTTATAAAAATTTCTTCCTCGAAATTTAAACCACTACAAATCTTTAAATAAAAAGGTGGGGGTACAGTCGTCTCGTTGAATCTTCGCTTTCCCAAGTTGCTCCTTCTGTGCTATGGTGTTGCCAGACCACTTTCACCAACGGAATCGTCTTGGTGTGCAGAATCTGCTCTTTTCTATCCACAATCTGAACCAGTCATTCCACGTATGACACTTGGCTGTCCATGTCTAATTCCTCAAAATTTAGGACATGGGTCGGGTCAAGTTCATACTTCCTTAACATCGACACGTGAAAGACGTCATGCACTTGCGTCAACCTCGGCGGCAATGCAAGACGATACGCTAGAGTCCTTATCCTTTCTAGAATCTCAAAGGGACCTACGTACCTCGAACTCAGTCCCTTTCTTATCGAAGCACGAAGTACCCATCATTGGTGACACATTCAAAAAGACGTGCTCACCAACTTGGAATTCCAATAATCTCTGACACTTATCTGCGTAGCTTTTCTGGCGACTCTGAGTGGTCTTTAATCCGTTCCTAATGACGGCAACTGCATCCACCGACCGCGAACCAACTCTAGGCTCGTGATCTTTCGTTCTTCGACCTCATCCCAACAAACCGGCGTTTTACACGCCCGCCATACAACGCTTCGAAAGGAGCCATCTCGAATGCTCTGGTAGCTGTTGTTGTAGGCAAATTCGACAAGATGAAGCTGTTCCTCCCGGCTTCCCTTGAAATCCAACACCAAGCTTGCAGCATGTCTTCAAGGGTTTGAATCATCCTCTCAGATTGGCCATCCGTCTGAGGATGATAAGCCATACTGTACTGCAGCTTTGTTCCTAAGGCATTCTGCAAACTTTTCCAAAATGCAGCTGTAAATCTCGAGTCTCGGTCTGATGTAATTGTCACTGGCACTTCATGTAGACGAACAATCTAATGCACGTACAACTTTGGTTGCTTGTCCAAATCAAGGTCCTTTCGCACAATGATAAAGTGAGTCGACTTTGTCAGTTTGTCGACCACTACCTAAATGGAATCATTACCCTTCTGACTCCTTGGTAAGCCTGTCACAAAGTCCATTGTGATGTGTTCCCATTTCCACTCCGGAATCTCGAGGTTGCAGAAGTCCTCCCACCTTACAATGCTGTGCCTTTACTTGATGACACATTAAACACTTGGTGATGTGCTTGGTGATGTCCGCCTTCATATCAGACCACCAATAGTATTGACACAGATTTTGATACATTTTCGTACTACCAGGAAGAAAGCTGTAACTGCTACGATGAGCTTCTGATAAGATCTCTTCTTTAAGCTCTGCATCGTCAGGTACACACAATCGTCCTCGGGAATCTTAGTGTTCCATCCTCAGAAATTTGAAAATCAGCCTTTCTCTTATCGCTATCCTCTTGCAAGATCTTCTGAACATCCAGGTCTGTCAACTGAAGCGTCTTGATTCTGATCTGCACTTCCGGCTCATTTCTGAGGGTGGCCATAAGATTCGAAAAGTGGCCTACCTTAAATTTGAAAACCGAATCTCGAGCTCTCTCAAGTAAACTCCATTCTTTAACAATCAACTGTGCAACTGAAGACTTCTGACTCAAAGCGTCGGCAATCCTATTCGCCTTTCCAGGGTGATATAGAATATTACAATCATAGTCCTTCAGAAGTTCCATCCAACGACGCTGTCTCATATTCAATTCCTTCTAAGAGAATAGGTACTTGAGACTTTGATGGTCAGTGAAGATCTAGAATCTTTCTCCGCACAAATAATGTCTCCAAATCTTCAGAGCGAAAATGATTGCTGCGAGTTCTAAGTCATGCGTCGGGTAATTCAGCTCTTGAGGTCTTAACTAACGGGACGTGTATGCAACAACCCTACCATGTTGCATCCACATGCAACCCAGTCCTCTAAACGACGCATCACTATAGATCTCGTATCCTCCAGGACCAGAAGGTATGGTCAGCACAAGTGCGGTAGTCAGCTTCTGCTTAAGCTCTTGGAAACTACGCTCACACTTGTTTGTCCACACGAACTTCTCTTCCTTCTACAATAGTCGAGTCAACGGCGATGCTAACACTGAAAATCCTTCCACGAACCTTCTGTAGCCAAACCCAAAAAGCTTATGATCTCTGTCACTGTAGTCAGTCTTGGCCAATTGATAACTGCTTCAATCTTGGACGGGTTCATGGAGATTCCTTCGCCTGAAATCACGTGACCTAGAAACGCTACACGAGTCAACCAAAACTCGCACTTACTAAACTTAGCTACAGCTCATGATTCCTCAAGGTCTGAAGTACCATCCTCAAATGACTTTCGTTCTCTTCAGAACTTCTCGAATACACTAGAATATTGTCAATGAACACGATCACAAACTGATCCAGATACTCCTTGAACACTCGGTTCATCAAATCCATAAAAGCAGCTGGAGCATTCGTCAAACCAAACGGCATTACAGTGAACTCATAATGGCCGTATCGAGTACGAAACGCTGACTTCGGTATATCCACATTTCTGATCCTCAGCTGATGATACCCTATCCTCAAGTCGATCTTTGAAAATATCGACACTCCTTGTAACTGGTCAAACAAGTTGTCAATCTTCGGTAGTGGATACTTGTTTTTAATCGTCACTTGATTGAGTTGACAATAGTCGATGCACAGGTGCAATGAACCATCTTGTTTCTTCATGAACAGAACTGGTGCTCCCCAAGGTGATGCATTGGGATGTATGAATCCCTTATCCAACAACTCCTGCATCTGCACCTTCATTTCCTTCAACTCATACAACGACATCCAGTAAGGAGCCTTAGAGATTGGCTCTGTTTCGGGTGCTAACTTGATCACGAACTCTATCTCTCTCTCTGGCGGTAGGCCTAGCAATTCTTTCGAAAACACGTCTGGAAATTCTTAAACTACTGAGATATCTTCGATCTTCAACTCCTTAACTGTTGTATCCACGACAGTTGCCAGGTAACCTTGACAACCCCTGTCTAACAAACGGGTTGCCTCAAGCGACGAGATTAAGGAAATCAAGGGTCCTCCTTGACTCCCAATAAACTGGAAACTTTCACCCACTAACGGGTTAAATTGAATCGCTTTACGATAGCCGTCCATCTTAGCTCGTTGCTTGGTGAGCCAGTCCATAACAATTATCACATTGAAATCATACATGGCTAGGACTAATAGATCTATCTTCCCCTCTCACTTACCAATCACTAACTTGCAACCAGGACAACCCAATGCAGCTAACATCTTATCCTTTAACGGTGTAGATATGCTAACCACTGACTCCAACAACTCAGGACTCAATCCTATCAGCTTAACAAACTACTCAGCTATAAACGAATGAGTCGTACCAAAATCAAATAAAGCATATGCAGCATAGTCGTTCAGCGAAACCGTACCTATAACCACATCAGGCGAGTCCTCTGCCTATCCTCTCGTGATGGCGTACACTTGTCCTTGCACTGGGGGTCTGTTCTATCCTCCCTGCTGTGCAATCTACAGCACAAACCTTTTATTTTGACCCATCAACGGTGATGGCGGTAGTACCCTCGGTCTTCTGGGATAGTCTTTGGCCAGGTCACCTTGCTGGCCACACTCGAAACACGCACTCATCCTAAGATGGCACAGGGCCGAACCATTTCGCCTTCAACAGCAGCGACATGCGTCATTCTAATTCGGCGCTGACTTGCCTATTCCACCCTTCCTATTGGGCGGAACATGGAACATTCCTCCGGTCATGGGCTTTTTCCCATACCGGTTTCCATCTCTATTTGAACTGAACCTCGACCAAGATGAGGTGGCTTGCTCACTCAAACTTCTCTCTATCAGCTGGGCCCGACTATACACCTTATTATAGTCCTTCAGATCAAGCGGGACCAGTGGGTTCTTCAGCTCTAGTTGAAGGCCATTCTGAACCTCCGAGCTTTGTCTTCGGGATCCTCCACCAGTCTTGGAGCATACTGAGACAGCTCCGCGAACTTGACCTCATACTGGTCCACGGTCATCATCCCTTGGCAGAGGCGCTAAAATTCCTCCATCTTCTGGTCCCGGGTACTACTTGAAAAATACTTACTGTTAAATGTTCTAAGGAAAGCATTCCACACCGGGACTATGCCTTCTGGGAATACTGTACCTCTGGTGGCCCTCCACGAAGTATTCGCGTTACCCTGCAGTTGGTATACTGCCAGGACAACCTTTTCCTCCTCATTGCACATCAGAAGTGCAAAGGCCTTCTCTAGGTCTTGGATCCAGAGCGATGCAGTCTCGGGATCTCGAGCACTGGTGAACCTCGGCAAGTTCAACTTTAAGAACTGTTCTACCAACTTGTGAATAGGTCTCTCCCTCTCCACAATCACGTTCCCAGCTGGAACTTCGATAGGTGCGGTAGCGGTGGTGGCCTCAGCAGCGGTGGCGACGGCGCGTAAGCGGCCGGCGCAGCGGCGGCGATAGTGGTGGTAGCTTCATTCCGGCCGCTTTGCCCCATCAATGCTCCCATTTCTTCAAGCGCCCGCATGATCCCTTCGATCCTAGGATCACCAAGGGCTGCTACTCCAGCACTAATAGGAGGCGGTGCTACTCCACTAGCGCTAGCCTGAGCTAGCCTGAGCTAGCGCTCGATCACGACCCCCTCGGGTACCGACCCTCGTCGGCGTCCTACCCCAAGTAATAGGTCCAATGGTTTGCTTTCTAGGAGTCCTCTACTCCTGATCACTCATTATGCAGATTCTTTACAGAAACCTGCTTTCCAATTCCACACAGAATTAGAAGCTGAGCGATCACACCAAACAATCTACCACACAGCTATCACTGATAGGCATCGGCATTAAATAAAAGCCATTCCTACTAACTAGCCCGTAAATCATCGCACCTTATCACTCCAACTATTGACCAGCTCTGATACCACTCCAGGCGGGGATGTCACGCCTCGATCCTCGAGCGCGTGCCCATCCCTCGGTGGTTAATTTAAATTGCGACATCCCAGGACGCGTCGCCGACCCATTCATTTTAATGCACATGCGAAAGCCTATAAATAAATCCCCAGACAGCACAAAGATAGGATAGAAAAGCAGGACCACAATTGCACAACCACAACACACCTTTATACATAGCGAGACTAGCTTATTTACAATACTAGTCTATAGACAAAAGTCTACTCAAGAAGAAAGTCCGCAAGTCCACGGCTTCTCTTTCATTTCTCTTTTTGCTTTTGCTTTCATTCGTTATGTTTCCTTCGAATCCATGCTTTTGCCATCGCCCCTCTCCACCATCATTTGTCGCCAAGGATTCTTCCCTCGCCACACGTCCACACTTTGAACCCCACCGGTCAACTAACTCTCCGTGAAGCCCCAATTGTTGATCGCCCGCAAGCCGCCCATCTCCACGAAGCCACTCCACCGAATCCCAATCCACCAAAACTTCGGTCCATCTTGCATCTCTTCGACGGTTTCTTGAACCAGCGAGACCCACCAAGCGAAGCTCCTTCATGCACGTGTCTTCAACCGAGCAAAACCTGAAGCCACTCCATTCTTCGCCCGCGTCTTCCTCGGCTCGTGCCTCCCGCATGTGACGCCTTGCCGAAACCAGCCGTGAATTTCAGCACCTTCGGCCCGTCGGCAGCCCGGCTCGTTCGTGACTCCAACAAGTCTCCTCGAAGAAGCCCAGCTCACCGAAGCCCATTTGAAGTTCCAAGCCCGTGCAGCCCAAGTTAAATTTAAATTATTTCAGCCCATGATAAAGCAGCCCATTTTCAATTGATTTGAAGCCCAAGTTAGTTAGAAGTAGCCCAGTCCAAAGTGAGCCCACAACTTGAAGCCCAAGAAGTTTTAGCAGTTCAGCCCGTGAAGCAAGTCGGCCCAAGTTCGGCCCAAGTTCAGTTTGAACCCGATATTTTCGTGGGCTTGCAAGGTTTTTTGGCCTGGCCCGAGTATTCGCCGACTTCGCCAAAATTTTGGAATTCGGCCGCCGTCGTGTCGCCGTCGCAGTGTCTCGGTCTTCGCTTTTATCAAGTGAGTTTTACTCACTAATGCTTTCTTAGTCTGCTAATTATACTTAGGGTTGGTTAGATTTAATTAAATTCAATTATGGTTAGATTAATTTAGATAAATTAATTTAGAGACTTAATGATGCATGTTAGGTGGTTAGAAATACACATTAGCAAGTAAGCATGCCATGTTATTTATTGAACGAATCTCGGTAATTTTCCAGGCTCGTCTCGGCCTCCAATTAGGCATTATGGGCCTAAATTGGATTTTTAATATTTATTTAATTTTCGAAATTTATTATTTAACTATTTATTTTTCAGAAATTAAGGCTGAGATAGCCGGCGATCGGAATTTCGTGCGGATTGTCGTGGTATAGTCCGTTTATTTAATTGAGCTTGATTTTGTGCTAAATTGATTTATGAGTGATTTTAGGATTTATTCCTAAATTAAATACTCTTTGGTTATTAATTGAAAAATAACCGGGCATCAGTTAATAATGCCAAAATAGTTTGTGGACTATATAGAATGGTGGGAATTATGAAAAAGGAAATTATAGTATTTTGGCTAAGGCCAACCGTGTACCCACACACAGCTATTTTTATCGGGTATGATAAAAATAATAGGAATGTTGGACGATGGAGATGGTATACTATATCAGCCTACGGGCAATATGCCAATTTTGGGTGAGCAGTATACCGGTATACTATATCGACTTACGGGCGATATGTCAGCTTTGGGTGAGCAGTATACCTTATTATCAGCTTTGGGCGAGCAATTTATTATCAGCTTTGGGTGAGTAGTATACCTTATTATCAGCTTTGGGCGAGCAATTTATTATCAGATTTGGGTGAGCATATATAGTATACTAAATTGGCCTAGGGGCCCTACTCTATCAGCTTTGGGTGAGCATATACATAGTATACTAAATTATTAGCTTTAGGCGAGCTATACTATCTATTTGTAAGCTTTGGGTGAGCAGTCCTGATTTGATAGGACTTTATAGATAGTATTGAATGTGCCGACCAAGCATGGGTCGTGTTGAGATGTAATCGACCGGGTCGATTGATCATTGCTTTGATCTAATGTTGTGAATTGATTGATTGAATGGGAATGACCGGTGAGTGGTCTTGTTTACTTGTAATCGACTAGGTCGATTGATCGAGATATCGATCTGTGATGCGATTGCTAGGGTGCCTATTGAACTGTGCTAATATGCAGGTGCAATCTGAGGCCAAGGTAAGTCCTCTGACTCGTGTTGTGCATAGGCTGCCCTAAGGTGTATTGGTTTACTAATCGGGTCTTAAGGGGTAAAACTTGCTGAGACATCGTCTCATTGGTTATTGAATAACCATTTCAGGTCCCTAGATGCAATAGACTTGGATTTGGAAGATCTCGAAAGTACGGTGCAGTCTGCTGAAGGCTCTAGTTGGAATGTGGAGGATGATGAAGATGAGGACGGGGACCCGTAGCTTGTAGAACCCTACTTCTACTTGTAGACCTTGTTTTAAACTGGCTTAATGTGAATTGAACTTAATTGTTCACTTTGTATATATATGTGCACTGGTTTGCAATGTATATAAGAGTGAAGGTTTGAAATTTAGTCCTACTGTTCTATCCCAATGTTTTATTGTCTGGGATTTTTTAATTGCTTTCGCATGTGCATATGAAAATGAAAGGGTCAGCGATACGTCCTGGGATATCGCAAATTTTTTAAATCGACCAAGGTGAGGGATGGGCGAGTGCCCGAGGATCGGGGCGTGACATCCCGTTTAAGTGGTATCAGAGCAAAGTTGAGGAATTGGAGTGATAAGGTGCGATGACCTTTGGGATAGTTGTAGGAAGACCTTTAAATTTATGTTGGTGCATGTCTTTGATAGCTGATTGGTAGAATTGCTTATTGTGTGTGAGCTGCTCGCTTTTAATCGATGTGAATTCGGAAGGCAGAGTGTTGACTCTGGCCAGCTCGAGCGTAAAAGTGCCACCGCAGGTTGGTACTAGAGTAGCCATGTCGAATGATCCTAAGTTCGATAAGATCGTTTTGATGCAAGTGTTTCTTGGGATTTGGATGAGCCAGTAAGATCAAGATCAAGTTGTTGTTGTTGGTACCTTTGTTGAGGTCCAACCTGGAAGGATGATCTGGGAATAGATTTTGATATCTAAGTCAAGATTTAGCACAGGCAGACTTGGAATTCGGTTAGGGAAAGGACTAATGTTGAAGGAAGAGTATTCTATTCCACCCAATAGGAAGAGTGGAATAGTCAGGTCAGTATTGAGACAAATGGCACATGTTGTTCCATGGAAGATGGTATGGATCAGTCTTGTGTATTCTAAGGACAAGAATTTGTGGTAAGTGTCACCAGCACGGACAGTGATTTATGGGTTATCCGCATAAGTAGATGAAATTTGGACAATGGTTACCGATGTCACCATCGATAGGACAGTCGGAAGAAGTGCGTCATAGAACGCACCGTGGAAATTTTGGGATAGGTCTTCAGTACGAGAAAGAGTTTATGCTAACACCTGATGGGAGGTAGAAGATTCACCAAATAGGTGTCGAAATTGTGGAAGAAAACATGGATGAATTCAGTGTCCGGGTATGGTAAGAAGAACGGGAATGGAACCGACCCGTCACTAATCAGAGGAAGAATGTTTTGGTGAAAAATTCTATCAGAATATCGTAGCAGAGTTTTGATGAAGTTTGGGGAACTTTAGTTTATTGAAATAAGTGAAAGAAAAGGGAATCACTAGTAATAGTTATGCTTGACTATTGCTAAGGTGTAACTTTGACGCTACGTGAGTAGGGTGGACTCATAGAGCATCTTGTGGTAATGAATCATGATCATGGAACAATTCAACTTAGTCCCGTAGCACATGAAAGTGTCAAGTTTATTGGGAGTCGAAATGAGTCTTCGATTTCTTTAATCTCTTTGATTGAAGGCAACCCACCTGTTAGATGTAGATTTCCAAGGTTACTTGGTGATGGTTGTAGTTAAGACAGATTGGAGAATTGGAGGTGGAAGACATCTCAGTGGTCTAAGAATTTCTAGATGTGTTGTCATAAGAACTATCAGACTATTGCCAGAGAAAGAGATAGAAACTGCGATCGAGCTAGCACCAGAATAGAGCCACTCTCGAAGGCTTCTTACCAGTTATTGTGGTCTTAACTAATAGAACCGAAGATGCGGATGTGAAGATTGAGGAATGAGGAATTCATGCATATCAGTGCATCACTTTAGAGAACATCAGTTTTGTGGAGAGAGAAAGGAAGATGGTTTGTTGCAATCATGCATCAACCATCGTCAACTCAATTAGGTGACAATCAAGGACAAGTGTTCATTGTCGAAGATCAATGAATGGTGTGACTAGTTATAAAGAGTGTCAATGTTTTCAAAGATCGACTTGAGATTATGAAGTCATCAGCTGAGAACCAAGAAAGAGGTTATACCGAAGACAGTGTTTCGTACTTGATATGGCCTTAGTGAGTATTGTAAGATCGTTTGGCTTGGTGAACGCTCCAGTTGCTGTAATGGATTTGACAACCCGAGTGTTCGAAAAATATCTAGATCAATTGTGATCGTGTCTTTCCATGATATTCTGTGTAATAGAAAAATGCTAAGGAGCATAAGAAACAACGGGGAATGGCAAAAGAATTTCCATGGACCCGATCAAGACCCACATCGACAATAGTATCAGAGGTTAGAAGCCATATGGGTTGTACAAGTCACTTCAGAAAGTTCGTGGAAAGAACCGTAACATCGGTGTTGCCATTGACTTGACTCTGAAGAAAGGACAGAAATTCACATGGACAAGCGAGTGTGAGGATAAATTCCAATAGCTTAAGTGGAAGTTGGCTACCACACTTGTGTTGACCATTCCTAAAGGTTCTAAAGGATGCGAAAGTTATAGTGACGCGTTGTTTAGAGGACTGGATTATGTATTGATGCAACATAGTAGGATTGTTACACACGTGTTCCGTCAACTGTGATCTCGCAAGTTGAACATGAGACGGTGTCATGAATCAGAACCTTGGCAGGACTATAATCGTGCTACCTGGTATCACCCCAGAGGAAAGAAAGAAGTCACTGATGCGTTGAGTCGAGAATCTTCAATTGTGCAGAGGCTGGCTAAAGTATAGACTTTACTTGAAAATGTTAGAAATTCGGTTTTCAAATTTGAGGTAGGCTACCTTTTGAATTTTTACAGCCACCCTCAAAATTGAACCAGATATACAAGCAAGAATCAAACGCTTCAGTTGACAAATCAGGATGATCAGAAGATCCTGCAAGAGGATACTAATAAGGAAGAGATTAACTTTCAGATTTCGAAAGATGGAATATCGAAGTATTATGAGTGTTGACTGGTGTCAGACAGTACGGAACTTAAAGAGGAGACCTTGTTAAGAAACTCACCGTAATATTGCAGTATTTGACCATACAGTGCGTGGTAGGCCAGAAGCAACGTCAGCTCGATTGGTAGACTGATATGAAGATAGTTATCATCGGACATATTACAAGTGTTGGATGTGCTAGTAAGTGAAAGTTTAGTAATGCAAGCCGGGAGAACATTTACAATCACTCGAGAGTCCAGAGTGGGAACGTAAGTATATCGTGATAGAATGTTGTGATAAGTTTACCAAGAAGTCGGGGAATAATGACTCTAGTTGAGATAGTGGTCGACAAACTGATGAAGTCGAACCACTTTATTACCGTATGGAAGGATCTTGATTGGAATGGGCATGCAGAAGTGTATGTGCGTCAGACAGTTCGTCTGCATGGAGTACTAGTGATGAACTTATATCAGATCTAGAACCGAGGTTCCCAGTCTCAGTAGAACAGTCAGATAGTTCCTTTTGAGGCAGGTCAGAGTAGAGTGTGCAGAACTTCAGTTTGTTAAGATGAGATCAGAGAAAGAAAGATCACAGGCCCAGAGTCAGTTCAGCAGTCAGTGATTGTAATTGTTGTGACCAGTGCTAGAGTACAGATCGCTCAGAGCTGTATCGTTGAGCATTGAAGGCCCTTAGAGTTCCAAATTGGTGATTTTATCTTCTTGAAGGTGTCACCAATGAGAGATACCTTGCGCGTCGGCAAGGAGGGAAAGCTGAACCGAGGTACATAGGTTCCTTAGGGATTCTAAGAGAAGAATCAGGATCTTAACGTATCGTCTTGTATTGTTGCCAAAGTGGGCATAAGTACATGACGTCTTTCAAGTGTCGAGGTTGAGGACATATGAGCCTGACCCGATGCATGTGCTGAATCATTAAGAATCAGGCGTGAACGACAGAGTGTCGTACGTGAAAAGCCCGGTTTAGATCATGATTCAGAAATATCAGATTCGGTAAACCAAGATAGTCCCCTTGGTCAAAGTGGTCTGACAACGCCACGGGACTGAAGAAGCAACACAGGAAAGTGAAGACTTGATGAAACGACAATACCCCACCTTTCGTTAGGATTGGATAAAGGTTTAAATTTCGAGAACGAAATTTTTATAAGAAGGGAAGAGCTGTGACATCCTGAATTTCGACACCATTCCGAATATATGAATGGGCATCTCGTCAACGCGCCGATGGTCCTTTTTCTCTGAGCTAATCACTCACGAGTTAACCAATCTATTGAGTGAGGCCGTTAAGAGATATAACCGCGGTAAAATCCCTAAAAGCTACTCAATAGGTCGGATCGGACTAAATCGCGTTCGGTTGATTTTAACCACGAAATTGAATTCGGTTTCGGGAATCGGACATTCGAGCATGTCACGGTTCATTTATAGGATGTCGTCTTGTCTTTCGGAGAAATTCTATCGAGTTTGGGATTTTTACGGAAAATCAATTCGGACGTCGCGGGTAATTAGCGGAAATTCAGACGGACCAAATTAAAAGAAATTTGGACTTGCAAGCCGAGCCATTTGACAAGGGGCACTTGTGGAAATTGTGGGATTTTTCTACATCAAATTTGGACATCGATTGGGGAAATTTGTGTTGAAATTAAAGCTCATCTTGAAGAAATTCGGACTAGGCATGGGGGTGCAACATTTAGTATCAAATTGAATTAATTGTGGATTAAAAGGCAAGAAAGAATTGGGGGACATAAGAAGATAATCATGTGGACTTGTGGGGCTAAGCTATGATGATTTTTGGATAATTATCTTGACTTTTCTTCCCCCATTCACCGGCTTCTCACGCACGCTTCTCCTTCTCCCTCACTCCTTCGCTAGCCGACTTCCCCTCCACGGCTTCTCTTTCATTTTCTCTTTTTGCTTTTGCTTTCATTCAGTTCTGTTTCCTTCGAATCCATGCTGCCATCGCCCCTCTCCACCATCATTTGTCGCCAAGGATTCTTCCCTCTGCCACACGTCCACACTTTGAACCCCACCAGTCAACTAACTCTCCGTGAAGCCCCAATTGTTGACTGCCTGCAAGCCGCCCATCTCCACGAAGCCACTCCACCGAATCCCAATCCACCAAAACTTCGGTCCATCTTGCATCTCTTCAGACGGTTTGCTGAACCAGCAGACCCACCAAGCGAAGCTCCTTCATGCACGTGTCTTCAACCGAGCAAAACCTGAAGCCACTCCATTCTTCGCCTGCGTCTTCCTCAGCTCGTGCCTCCCGCATGTGACGCCAGCGAAACCAGCCGTGAATTTCAGCACCTTCGGCCCGTCAGCAGCCCAGCTCGTTCGTGACTCCAACAAGTCTCCTCGAAGAAGCCTAGCTCACCGAAGCCCATTTGAAGTTCCAAGCCCGTGCAGCCCAAGTTAAATTTAGATTATTTCAGCCCATGATAAAGTAGCCCATTTTCAATTGATTTGAAGCCCAAGTTGGTTAGAAGCAGCCCAGTCCAAAGTGAGCCCACAACTTGAAGCCCAAGAAGTTTTAGCAGTTCAGCCCGCGAAGCAAGTCGGCCCAAGTTCAGTCTGAACCTAGATATTTCTGTGAGCTTGTAAGGTTTCTTGGCCCGGCCCGAGTATTCGCCGACTTCGCCGAAATTTTGGAATTCGGCCGCCGTCGCAGTGTCTCGGTCTTCGTGTTTATCAAGTGAGTTTTACTCACTAATGCTTTCTTAGTCTACTAATTATACTTAGGGTTGGTTAGATTTAATTAAATGTAATTAGGTGGTTAGATTAATTTAGATAAATTAATTTAGAGACTTAATGATGCATGTTAGGTGGTTAGAAATACACATTAGCAAGTAGGCATGCCATGTTATTTATTGAACGAGTCTCGGTAATTTTCCGGGCTCGTCTCGTCTTCCAATTAGGCATTATGGGCCTAAATTTGATTTTTAATATTTATTTATTTATTTTTCGAAATTTATTATTTAACTATTTATTTTTCGGAAATTAAGGCTGAGATAGCCCGGCCGGAATTTCGTGCTAATTGTTGTGGTATAGTCCATTTATTTAATTGAGCTTGATTTTGTGCTAAATTGATTTATGAGTGATTTTAGGATTTATTCTTAAATTAAATACTCTTTGGTTATTAATTGAAAAATAACTGGGCATCGGTTGATAATGCCAAAATGTTTTGTGGACTATAGAGAATAGTGGGAATTATGAAAAAGGAAATTATAGTATTTTGGCTAAGGCCGACCGTGTACCCACACACGGCTATTTTTATCGGGTATGATAAAAATAATAGGAATGTTGGACAATGGAGATGGTATACTATATCGGCCTATGGGCGATATGTCAGCTTTTGGTGAGCAGTATACCGGTATACTATATCGACCTACGGGCGATATGTCAGCTTTGGGTGAGCAGTATACCTTATTATTAGCTTTGGGCGAGCAATTTATTATCAGCTTCGGGTGAGCATATATAGTATACTAAATTGGCCTGGGGGCCCTACTTTATCAACTTTGGGCGAGCATATACATAGTATACTATATTATCAGCTTTGGGCGAGCATATACATAGTATACTATATTATCAGCTTTGGGCGAGTTATACTATCTATTTGTCAGCTTTGGGTGAGCAGTCCTGATTTGATAGGACTTTAAAGATAGTATTGAATGTGCTGACCAAGCATGCGTCGTGTTGAGATGTAATCGACTAGGTTGATTGATCATTGCTTTGATCTAATGTTGTGAATTGATTGATTGAATGGGAATGACCGGCGAGTGGTCTTGTTTACTTGTAATCGACTAGGTCGATTAATCGAGATATTGATCTGTGATACGATTGCTAGGGTGCCTATTGAACTGTGCTAATATGCGGGTGCAATCCGAGGCCAAGGTAAGTCCCTCGACTCGTGTTGTGCATAGGCAGCCCTAAGGTGCATTGGTTTACTAATCGGGTCTTAGGGGTAGAACTTTGAGACATCGCCTCATTGGTTATTGAATAACCATTTCAGGTCCCTAGATGCAGTAGACTTGGATTTCGAAGATCTCGAAAGTACGGTGCAGTCTGCTGAAGGCTCCAGTTGGAGTGTGGAGGATGATGAAGATGAGGACGGGGACCCGTAGCTTGTAGAACCCTACTTCTACTTGTAGACCTTGTTTTAAACTGGCTTAATGTGAATTGAACTTAATTGTTCACTTTGTATATATATGTGCACTGGTTTGCAATGTATATAAGAGTGAAGGTTTGAAATTTAGTCCTACTGTTCTATCCCAATGTTTTATTGTCTGGAGATTTTTTAATTGCTTCCGCATGTGCATATGAAAATGAAAGGGTCGGCGATACGTCCTTGGATATCGCAAATTTTTTAAATCGACCAAGGTGAGGGATGAGCGCGTGCCCGAGGATTGGGGCGTGACAGGAACTGCTATCTAAGGACCTGAAAAGGTTGAGCCCACGACGAGGTGAGACAATGTCTTAGGAAGTTCTCCCCCTAAAATCCAACTAGGAAGGAAATACGCCTAAAGGAAGTATATGCACACACAAGACAGAGGACTTACCTTGCCTCAGTTCCTTCCTGCACGTCAGTATAATTCATATACTTAAACAATCAATTCAATCCAAACGATCGATCAATCGATCCACTCGATTCAATACCATCAATACCATCTATCAATCAATACCATCTATAAATTAAACACCATCTAACAATTCAATTCATACAATCACTGCTCACACAAGCTGAAGTAGATGGTCATAGCTCTCACAAGCTGATATATAGTATACTGCTCTCACAAGCTGACATATCAAGGTCATATAGGCTAATATAGTATATTGTTCTCACAAGTTGACGTGCAATAAGGCTCTCACAAGCTGACGTGAAATATGGCTCTCATAAGCTGACGATAAATGCTCTCACAAGCTGACATTTCACCGTGTTAAAAATACCCGATAAAAATAATTGTGTGTGGGTACACGGTCGACCAGAGCCAAAAACGCAATATCTCTCTTTTCAAAAATCCCACTATTTACATAAACACAATTTCGGTGTTAAAAACTAACGCTCAGTATTTTCTAATTAATATACCAAAATTTCACGATTTTGGGATAAATACCCAAGATTACAATTACAACTCAATTTGCACAAATCAACACTCAATTAAATAAACCAAGCACACCATTGAAATTAGCACAAAATTCTAGTCATTGGCTATCCCGGTATAATTTCTGAAAAATAATAAATAATTAAATAAATACCAAAAATAATTAAATAAATGCAATTAATTACAAAAATAGAGACTTAGGCCGGAAATGCCTAATTAAACACTGAAACAGGCCCGGAAAATTTTCGAACCTCTCTAGATAAATAGTACAACTTATCTAGTGTCTAATTGAGCCGTTCTAACCACCTAATATGCAAAATCGAATAATTAAATCGCTAATCCGTTCTAACTAACCACCTAACCCATGCTTAGCCTAAATTAATCAACCTTTAAGCAGAGTTTATCAAGTAAACTCACCGGTTTTGCAATTCGGTGAGTCCATGACGACGGCGACGCGGAGACGGGCGACAAACCTCCTAGCGACGACACCTGACAAGGCCTAGAAGAGGCCTAAAACGGGCCTTGAAGCTCAAGGCTAGGCTAGGCTTCTCGGTTCTATCTAAGGTCGAGCAAGCTGGATGGTGTGCGGGCGACCAGTGGGCTCACGGGCACGCGAGCGTGGATTCGGCTGCTTTGGCGATGTGCAACGGTCCAATGGCGGCAGGGGGAGCTTGGCTGGTTTCTCTGCAACTTTAAGCTCTCAAAGGTGGCAACAATGGAGAAAGTGAGGCTTGGGAGGAAGAAGGGGATAACTGAAGAGAGGAGGACCCCAAATGGCCACAAAAGTCCACCTCCTATCCTCTTTGGTCTCTTGGCAAGGCCCCACCAGCATTGGCTGTCTTCCATGGCCACTTTGCAGCCCACAAACTTACTCAACACACCACCCAAATGGTCCAAAATTTTCCCTCCCCCATGGCCTACGAATTTGAACACATTTTCCCCAAATTGAGTTCAATTCATCTCCAATTGGACCTAAATTGGAGTCCATAAATACCACCAAGGTGCCCACACTTCAATTCACACTTTTACTTGCCAATTGAACTCACTTGAATCCCAAAAACACGACCAAAAAATGATCCTCGGATTTTTTTCGGTAAAAAACGGCCCTATTTTGAAATTTTGCCAAAAATCTCAATTTGCAGAAAAAATCTTCGGAGGATGATTCAACGTTCCTAAAATAGATCGTGACATGACAGAACTTTCAATTTTTGAAATCGGGTTCAAATTCGCGGTTAATTTCAATCTGGCGCGATTTTAGCGTGACCTAGCCTACCGAGTAGCTTTTAGGAATTTTTTGTGCAATTGACCCGTGGTCGATTATTTTCAAGCCACAATGTACATTTTCGACACATTGGCAACTCTCGGTTGTCGTGAAAATCTCGAGATTTCAAATATGGGCACGGGGTACCAAAACGACAAAAAAATCGATCTAGTGCTGATCAACGAGAATTTTGTAATCTGGTGGAATGACCCACACTTTGATCACATATCTTAGTCGAATCGACCTATCTCTGATCTATGATATATTTTTAACTGTACCGTAATGACTCTTGTAGACTAGCACGGTCGAGCAGTCGATTCCTAGTCGAATTCTCGAGTCTATTGCGTTAAAATCCCTTAACAGCTTCCTCAGATAGACTAGTTATCTCGTGAGTGATCAACTCAGATAATAGAACTATAGGCATGTCGATGAAAAGCCCAATTCATTCAATTGAAAACAGAACTTGAAATTCAGGATGTCACATGACGATTCCTCCGAAACGTTTTGGTCAGCCTCGAGCTGTTACTAAGCAGAGCATGGACGTCCATGTCCTCGGTAGTCATTGGGTCTATGAGCTAGTGGTGACCACTATCTGGGTCGATGAGGGCCGACCTGAGAGGGTACCTCATCAATTAGGGCATGGTACCGCCATGGACTCAATGGGTATAGGGTAGGTCCCCTTCAGGGATTTGATATCCCCGCCATTGAGCTCAACGTCGCTCGGGCGAGGGTCCAGTGACCCTCTTGATGGTGCTGTGGTTGACCCAGTGCCCCCGGAGCCTGTGGAGTCCGAAGGGTTGGTGAACGTGTCCGACTAGTGGATCGTAGGACAGTTTCCTCTTGAGGATTGATCTTTTTTGGTAGATAGACTAGTATTGTATATAAACTAGTTGGCTGTTTATAAAGGCGTGTTTTGGTTGTGAATTTGTTATCCTGCTTTTCTATCCCATGTTGTTTGTTGTCAAGGGATTTGTTTACTTGCTTCCGCATGTGCAATAAAATGAATGGGTCGGCGATGCATACCTTTGGGACGTCGCATTTTCATCGACCACCGAGGGATGTGCATGCGCTCGAAGCTCTGGGACGTGACAAGAGTTATCATCCAAGATCAACGTTCATGCAAGAATGAGGAGCATTGACAAAATTGATTATGGAATGAAGAGGATTGGAGAAGCACTTTATAATAATAAAGTCCTCATTGTACCTGATGATGTTGATAACATCAAGCAAGTGGAGAAATTAGGTGGAAAGAGGATTAGTGATTGAACATTTAGTTGAAATTTATGGTCAAGTTGTAGCAATAAGCGAATTTTTAGATGTCGACTCCGATAGCGTGCAATTCATTGATTATGGAATGAAGAGGATTAGTGACTATACATTTAGTTGAAATTTATGGTCAAGTTGTAGTAATAAGCAAATTTTTAGATGTTGACTCCGGTAGTGTGCAATTCATTCAAATTTATTGCATGTGAGGTATCAATAACACAAAGTCGTCTTTAATCAGCTCTCTTCTCATTTCAGAAAATGTTGTTGTTTACTTGTGGATGTTCAAGCGAAATTGTCAAGAATTGATGGTTTAGTTGAGCCGCAAAAAAGTTATCATCCAAGATCAACGTTCATGCAAGAATGAGGAGCATTGACAAAATTGATTATGGAATGAAGAGGATTGGAGAAGCACTTTGAAATAAGAAAGTTCTCATTGTACTTGATGATGTTGATAACATCAAGCAAGTGGAGAAATTAGGTGGAAAGAGTACTTTGTATTCAGGATCTAAAATATTAATTACAACTAGAAATAAAGACTTTTTGTGCATCAATAATCTAAAGTATCGTATTTTAAATTATGCAATGGAGGCGATGAGTACTGATCATGTGCTGGGACTTTTCAAGAGAAACACATTTAACAAAGACTCTTCGACAAATGATTACAATGATCTTTCAAGAAAATTCGAATTTTGCTACTAAGAGATTTCTATTGGCTCTTGAAGTAATCGGTTTGTTCCTCTACCACAAAACACACAAACTATGGAAAGAAACACTGGACATGTTAAGAAAAGCACCAGAAGAAATGTTTCTCCAAAGTTAAAGTTTAGCTATGATGCCTTAACTTTCGGGCAACAACAAATTTTGCTTGATACTACATGCATTTTCATTGATGAGGATACGATAAAAATAATTTACATGTGGAAAGATTGTGAGTTTTCCCCTAATACTGAAATTGATGTCCTTATTAGCATGTCTTTGGTAAAGATTGAGGAGAACAATCGGTTTTAGATGCCCAATTAAATCAAAGATCTTGGAAGAGAAATTATTTCATCGGGAAAATTCAATGAATCTGAGGAGCAGAGTAGGATATGGAAATACAAGGGAGGAAGCACTCCTATTTATGGGGTGTAATTAACCGGCTTTCTCATCTTTCCAGACAATCCCAATACAAATATCTCTGATTGTAATTATTACGCTACAACTTGCTTGGATGAAGAAAGGATTAAAGTTTTCCAGAATTATCTAGGCTAAGAGAGAAAGATCTGAAGAAGGGAGAGAGTGGCAGTGCTCTCATCAACATTAAATTCTACTCATTTCTTGCTCTCAATTGCATATGAAGAGAAATGTTCAAGCATTAAGGCTTGATCTATGCAAAAGGTATCCTAAGGACACTATTGAAACTAAAGAGATTGGAAAGTTTGAACATCTAAGGTACCTCAAATTAATTGAAGGACCCTTTGTTGATAACTTAGCGAATCATCTTTCCAAATTAAGATGAATTTGGAGTCATCTTCCTCCAACATCTAAGCTAATGGATACTGTCACGCCTCGAACCTCGAGCGCGCGCACATCCCTCGGTGGTCGATAAAATTTGCAACGTTCCCAGGACGCGTCGTCGACCCAATCGATTATGCACATGCAGAAGCGTAATAAAACAATCCCTAGACAACATAACATGGGATAGAAAAGCAGGACAACAAATTTAAACAAAACACACTTTATAAACACAAGTCGATGTCCAAAAGAAAACCCTAGGCCACCTACGCTCTGGACCCTTTAGCCTCGAGCTCTGGATCCTCCACGCTACGGCCTTGAAAATGGTAACCCATAACGGGGCGAGATATAAATCTCAGCGAGTCTACACCCTAAACCTTGATTAGAAAGATAATACACCTAGAGGCAGCCTAAGCACACATCAAATGAGACTTACCATGCCTCAACACCTCCCTGCACATCAGTACAGCTCATATAACACATGTATGCAGTAAATGCACTCAATAACTAGAACATTCCAACTCAACAGTTGGCAGTCATCTGGTATAACCGGGCGTCATCTCGCACCATCGAGCATGGCAATGTCTACCTCTAGACGGCATTCCCGAAGGAGCATTGACCCATCCTATATTGCGACTGGCATCCGTTGATGTGGGACATTCCCGAAGGAGTATCGTCCAACATAAAAGCTCGTGATGGGTTACAATAGCGACTTCATGCATATCCAGTCCCGGCCAAGGACATCGTGCTTTGCACTCAAATGCCTCAATTAAATAATGAACTTGGCCTATTTTCTTCATATTAAAAACATCTGGTAAAATAATCGTGTGTGGGTACATGGTCAGATCGAACCATAAAAATTGATATCATTCCTTTTAAAATCCCACTATTTAATATAGTACTTAAAAACATTTTTGGTGTCGGTCTCGGCTGGTTCTTGTTTCTTTTCACCGGCTCCCTTCCACTCGATTTGCTTGTGTGCTTTTTGAGTGAAAGTTTTTTGGTGCCGGTCTTTTGTATAGTTGGCTTTTCCTCATTTCGATCAATTATTACCTTTACCAAAAAAAAAAAAACATTTTCGGTGTCAAAACCCGACACCCAAGTATTTTCTAATTAAATACCAAAATTTCATAATTTTGAAATAATAATTCAAAAATCACAATCACCACTCAATTGCAAAAATTATCATTCAATTGCATAAACTAATCACACCATGGCAATCAGCACGAAATTCCGGCGATCGGCTATCCCGGTATAATTTCGGGAAAATATTAAATAATTAAATAAATTGCAAAAATAAATAAATAAATAAATGCAATTTAATCCAATAAATGCCTAATTAAGCTTTAAACCCTAATTTAACGACCTAAACAGATCTAGAAAAATAATGCACCTATCTACATAAATTAAGCAATCTAATTAGCCATTAAATAATCTAATCCAACCACCTAATTGGCCTTATTAATTAACTAAATCACTAATTAAACTAAACTAACCCCCTAATATAATCTTAAGCTAAGTTAATTACCTACTAAGCATCATTAACTCCCTAAGCAGAGTTTAGCAAGTAAACTCACCGGATTAGTGAGCGGGTGAGTTCACGGCGACGGCGGCGCGACGGCGAGCGACACTCAGGTCAACGATGATGCCAAGGGAGGTCTGGACGGGGCCCAAAATAGCCCACGAAGTCTCAGCTCAAGGCTGAGGTTTCGGCTTCTGTCCAAGGCTAAAAAGGGCAGTCGAAAGGGCGGCTTTGGGTGGAAACGGCTATGGTGGGATGGCAAGTGTGAGTAGGGGCGACGGTGGGACCAACCGGCGGGCCGGAGCGACTCGGGCGGACGGCGACGGGGGCAAACAGAGGGCCTGGACATGCGGGCTCGAGCTCGCAGGGACGGCGAGGATGCGCGGACGGATGCTCGCGAGTGTAGGGGATGGTGTGACGGCAGCGGCTGCTCGGACGGCATGCGAGGGAGCTTGGGCGGTCGACAAAGCAAGGCTGCTGGTCTCTCTCTAGTTCTTGAGCTCACAAACATCAACAACAATGGGAAAAGGAGAGGCAAGAAGGAAGAAGAAGGTGGTTGCAGCTTGAGGGGGCCTAAATGGCCTCAAAGTCTTCACAATTATCCCCAAACCACTCATTACTTGGCCTCCAAAGTCCATGGCTGATCCTCAGCCAATTTTCCCTTCACAAACTTCCCCAACAAGCCACCCAAGTGTTCCAAATGTTGCACCCAACCTTGGCCTGCGAATTTGTGACATTTCCCCTCCAAATTCAATCCAATTCCACTTCAATTTAATCCAATTGATGCCCAAAAATTCCAGCTGAGGTATCCACCTCGAATCCATGATTTTCCCTTTCCAAAAGATCCAATATGATGGCCAAAAATGCACCCAGAAACAACCTTCTGAAATTCTCGGTCCAAAATTGCCCAAACTTGAATTTTCACCAAAAACTCGGGTTTGCCGAAAAATCTTCAGAGGATGAGTTGACGTTCCTAAGATAAATCATGACATGACAGAACTTTCAATTTCTGAAATTGGGTTCAATTTTGCGATTAATTTCAACTGGACGTGATTTTAGCGATTTTTAGCGCATTTGACCCGTGGTCGATTATTTTCAAGCCACATTGTGCATCTTCGACTCATAGGCGACTCTCAGTTGTCGTGAAAATCTCGAGGTTTTAAATACGGGCACGTGGTACGAAACAACAGAAAAATCAATTTAGTGTCGTTCGACAGAAATTTTACAATTAGATGGATTCACCCACACTTTAATCACATGTCTCGTCGAATCGACCTATCTCCGATCTCTCGATCGATTTTGACGGTGCTGTATTGACCCGTGCATATTAGCATAGTCGAGCAGTCGATTTCTGGTCGAATTCTCAAGTCAGTTGCATTTAGATTCCTTAACAGCTTCACTTGATAGATTAGTTATCTCGTGAGTAATCAGCTCAGAGAAAAAGACTATAGGCGTGTCAATGAAAAACCCAACTCATTCAATCGAAAACAGAATAAAAAATTAGACTGTCACAGATACACCCTTAAAAAATATGGTCATTCTTGAATTTATATACGGTGACTTCACAGATGATTCAAAACTATGGAATTCAATCAAGTCCGTTTGCAAAGAAAAGTTTCATGAAAATTACACTCAATGACCACAAACAAGGGTTGCGTGTAAAATACTCTCTCTTCATGTAGAGCTCACCGTCTACCGTCAAGGTAGTTTGCCCTAACAAACCCTCTTCCGAAGATGATTTCCCCATAATCCATAGCTTTTCCCCCTTAATCTCCTCAATTTCGTCATCCCCCCTTGTTTCTTCCGCCATCGCTTCTTTCAATGGATACAACAACTACTTGTTTGAAGCCCTAGACCTCCAATTGCATCTACTTGCGGCTGCTTTGTCTTCAACGAATTCCGAATTAAGGTGCGGCTTTCCATAGCACTTCTATTTATCCTCTGTCTTCTTTTGATTTTCCACCCTAACTCATACCTATCAGCCTTGCTATACCTTTTCACCCCTGTTCTCACGGCCTTCGACTCTTATCTCGTGGTTACACCCCTATTCCTTTGCATGCCATATCATTCGCTGTTGCGCCATATCCAAATCTACTTCCAAACCCTGATCCATGGCTGAGAAGGACTTGGTGGAGGATTCACGTCCGGCTACGCCCGCACCAGGTTAGGCAAACTCTGTGTTGACCACAAAATTGAAGCATGGGATGGCCTGCCACCACTGGAGAAAATCGAAGAGTGTAAGCTTATCTTAGTCGGTAAAATTCTGTCAAATCCTTCGATAAACTTCCAGGCATTACAGAATACTCTTAAACATGCATGGCGTACAAAACAGGTGGAAATAACACAACGCGACACCGGACTATATGTCGCAAAATTTAAATCTGAAGAGGAGAAACAGCGAATATTAGAGGGAGGTCCATGGTCTTTCTCTAGTCACTTGGTTATCTTAAAACCATGGATTCCTAATACACCGTTACACTATTATGATTTCTTTACATGCGCGTCTTGGGTCCAAATTTTCGGCTTACCACTTGAATGGTGCTCGGAACAGCTGCTGAGTAAAGCAGTTAGACATGTTGGGAGAGTGATTAAAGTCAGGGTTGACACAAAGGAAGTTTCTAATTTCAGAGCAGGTAGAGTTCGAGTGGATATCAACCTCAGTCAGCCTTTAAAAACGGGGCACTTAATCCATATTAACGAAAAAAATATTTGGCTAGACTTTCGGTATGAGCGCCTCCCACACTTTTGCTATTCCTGTGGTAGGTTAGGCCACTATGCCATGCACTGTCACGAAATTCCTTTTACCGCGGCAAAAATGGAAGGCGAGGAAAAAATGGCTTTTGGTCAATGGTTGCGTGCCAAAGTTCGAGAACATAGTCCTTATTGGCAAACCTTTTATGGTGGTCCAGAGAGATCCACAGAGGCTGAGGATGTGATACTAGAGACCCCTCCTTCCTTGATAACCAATTGAAGCTCCTTTCAGACCAGCTGGCGTTGATGGACAACAAGCTAGACCATCCTCCACAAGTGAGAAAACCCCTGCTATATCAGAACAGAGGAATATACAAGATCTTCATATGTCAGATACAGAGCAGCAACAAGAGAATAGGCTCCTAACTGTAATACCTCAGCTAACGCAAAAAGGGGAACAAAAGTAGCTGCAGGGTAAAAGGCATACGCAACAGCTTCACTTGGGTTCTATATTTCCAACATCTCCCAAGGGGGATCTTACTTCTGTTCCTGAAAAGTTAAAAGGTATCCAAGATCAGCACTTAGTTGTCCCAACTACCAAAAAACTGAAGCTCTCAAAACTTCCAACAAGAGCAGGTACTACCAAGAAGTTGAAAAGATATAATCCTTACGAGTCTAGAGTTCATATCACAGAGGACTTGGATGAAAGCCAACTAATGGACATCCCGATCCTTGTCATTGGAGAGAAGAACAGCTGGGCTGAGGTGGCTCGCCCGCAAAAGTCACAGACAGAAAAATGAAGTTCGTAAGTTGGGCTGTCGAGTCCGGGTTCTACCCTGACAGTTCAAGCCCTTAAGGCCCTCGTGGCCAAAGAACGACTCGATTTGGTTTTTTCGATGGAAACTAAAAATAGACCAGAGATGATCACAAAACTACAGAGGCAGCTCAAATTTACGAATTCTTTTTTGGTTAATCCTATCGGCTCGGCAGGAGGACCAGCCCTACTCTGGCAGACAAACAACTCTATCAGCGTGGTCCATTCACATCAGGACGTAATAGACTTGATATACACAGAATCAGGAAACAATATCCCTATCCGTGTGACTTATGTTCATGCGCCAGTAGTGTTTCGGCTCCGGCAACAGCTTTGGGATGATCTTCGCCGAATTGCAAACTCGAACGCTCTACCCTGGATCTGTGCTAGTGATTTCAACGAGATAACCTATCACTGGGAGAAGGTAGGAAAAAGGTTAGCAAATTTTCACCGAATGAATGCTTTTCGTGAGGTAATTCATGACTACTCCTTATTAGACTTGGAGAGTAAGGGTTGCGCGTTCACTTGGACAAACAACCATGCGGATGATGAAATTGTTAAGGAATGTTTGGATAGGGTTCTATGTAACATGGATTGGCGTCTTACCTTCCTGGAAGCCGAAGTGTTCGCCCTACCAGCAGTGGGGTCGGACCACAGTCCTTTACTTTTAATACTGAAGCCCTTCGGATCAGGAGACGTAGCCCATTCATCTTTGAATCATTCTGGTTACAAGATCCGGATTGCAAGACAATCATTGCCAACACATGGGACATCGCAACTAGCTCCAATTCTGATCTACCACAGAAGCTCAAGTATGTCTGTTCAGCACTTGCCCGATGGAGTCACGAAATATTTTCTAAGGCCAAAAACAAAATATCAGAACTGCATCTTCAGCTTCAACAAGTTACAAGCCAAGCTGTTACCCAATTCGATAAAACAACAGCAACCAAGATCAAAACAGAAATTTAGAAACTTCAGCAACAGGAGGAGCAGTATTGGGCTATGAGGTCACGGATTAATTGGCTGCAATGTGGTGACAAAAACACAAGATTTTTCCATGCAACTACCATCCAGAGACGACAAAGAAACAGAATACGGATGCTTCTAGATGCCAACAACGGTTGGGTGAGAGATGAGCAAAATTTGAAGGGCATGACACGGGAGTTCTACTCTAACCTTTTCAAAACAGTGGGATACTGAGACTTTAAATCCATTCTTGACCAAGTTTTGAGTATAGTGATCGCTGAAATGAATTATACTCTGACAGCCGAGGTATCTACAGAAGAGGTTCGCCTTGCAACTTTCCAGTTGGACACTACTAAAGCCCCGGGTTCGGATGGTTTGAACGGCTTATTCTACCAATCCAACTGGGCCACAATTCAGGATGAGATTTTCAATTCGGTTCAGAATTTTCTTCAGTCAAGGGTGCTGCCTCCAGACCTTAATAAGACTTCTGTAACTTTGATTCCTAAGATACCATTACCAGAAAGTCTAGAGCATTACCGTCCCATTAGCCTATGTAATTACGCCTACAAAATCATCTCCAAAGTCCTAGCTAATCGCCTGAAACCCTTACTACCTGACCTTATATCCATGGAACAAATCGCTTTTGTTTCTGGACGACAAATCCAGGACAACATTCTTATGGTCCAAGAGATTCTCCACCAGCTCAAGACTCGCAAACGACGAAGAAATTTCTGGGCACTCTTAAAGACGGACATGAAGAAGGCATACGATAGAGTAGAATGGGATTTCCTCACGGCATATTTACTCAAGCTAGGCTTCCATCCTACTTGGGTCCAGTGGATTTCCCAATGCATTTCAACAGTGACTATCAGCATCAAATTCAACAAAGAACAGCTACAGTATTTCTAACCTACACGTGGTCTTCGTTAAGGTGACCCTTTATCCCCTTATCTATTTATACTTTAGGCAAATCTTCTATCAACACTCATCCACCAAGCAATTCATATGGGAAACCTGAGAGGTATCAAACTAAATAGGTCGTGCCCTACTCTTTCCCACCTGTTTTTTACTGATGATGCCATTTTCTTTTTAGATGGCACAATTAAGGAATGTCAAAATATGGCTAACATCTTGAATCTATACTGCCTAGCTACGGGACAGGAAATAAATAGGAATAAATCAGGCATCTTCTTTAGTAGAGACTGCCCGATGCGCCTTAAGGATAACCTAGCAAGTGAATTAAGAGTCCCTATGCTGGATAGAACAGGTAAATACTTATGCATTCCTTCTGATTGGGGAAGATCCAAAAAAGATATGTTTGCCTGGCTCTTGGGTAGAGTGAACAACAAGCTTGAAGGTTGGAAGGAGAATCTAATTTCCAAGGGTGGAAAGGAAACCCTGATAAAGACCGTTGTGCAGGCTATACCTCAGTATTCTATGTTTGTCTTTAAACCGCCTATATCCATTTGTAAATCTATTGAACAGAAGGTCGCTAGATTCTGGTGGCAAAATGATTGTAGGAAGTTAGGAATACATTGGAAGCAATGGGAGGTTTTAAAAAATACGAAGGCTACGGGAGGAATGGGTTTTCGAGATCTACTAGCATTCAACAAGCCTATGCTTGGAAAACAAGCATGGCGCTTATTACAACAGCCTTCCTCCCTTTGGAGTAAACTGTTTAAAGCTCTGTATTTCCCATCCAAAGATTTTCTTAAGGCTGACAAAGGCACCCGCCCTTCCTGGGGTTGGCAAAGCCTACTAACAGGAAGGGAGGCGATCTTACCTAACCTTCAGTGGTCGGTTGGCAATGGATCTCATATCAAAATACGAGAAGATAGGTGGCTACCAAGAGGACAACTCTATGGCCCAGCAGCAAGAGGGGAACCTGTGTTTGTTTCTGAACTACTGGCGACTAACTTAAATAGCTGGAATGAGCCTTTGCTCAACCAATACTTTGATGCATCAACAGTGAAGGATATTCTGGCAATTACAGTTTGAGCATACCTCGCTTCTGATCGTTTGCTTTGGACATCCACAACCCAAGGAACATATACAGTTAAAAGCGGGTATCTTTCAATCAGGAAATCAACTCCATCTATAACCAAGCATTAGGCCTCATCTTCCTATCAAGCACCTCCTCATCATCCACTGAGCATCCTATTTGATAGCAGCAACTTTTGGAAAGCCCTTGATCCGGGAATATTGAAGATCAATATTGATGGGGCGTATAACAATGGCGATACCGAAGGTTCTATAGCCTTTATATGCAGGGACCACCATGGGAAGATGCAAGAGGGTGTTACCAAGACTGTACCTACTTCGTCGGCTTTGTATACTGAAACCCAAGCTTGGCTGTTCACCCTTCACCACCTATTGCAGCAAAACAAATTGGAAGCGCCTCTCCAGATAGAGTCAGACTGCCTTCTCTTGGTCGACTCCATCAACAATCAGCTTGACCCTCCATGGGAACTCCGTCCCCTATTCGCCGAAGTAGCCGTTCTCGTGCGTTGCTTCTCTCTTCTTCAGTTTAGGTTTTGCAAGCGTAGGGCAAATTTTGTAGCGGACTGGGCCGCAAAAGCCCACGCAAAAGGGTATCTTTTATCTAATTGGGCCATCTGTCCCCCCCCCCTTTATTCGATCTTCTCCTTTCGGACGCTTCAGCAGCGGGTTGTATATTTGTTTCCTCTTAATGGCACCCTTTCTGTCCAAAAGAAAAAAAAAAAAAAACAAGTCCGTTTGCATGATGGCTATGATTGTGCTATTCAGATAGATTTAGGAACCTAAAATCATCAATGGACAAAACATTTCAATTGGCTTGTTACACGGACCTTGGTAGCGAATTCTGTCATATAAAAGTGAGACTACAACAGATCGATGATGAAATTCAACAATTTTGTGAAGCTGATGTCGCAAACCATTTGACAAATAGTAGTTGGCAAATTACAGCATGACGATGAGTTCCACATTTTGGGGAGACATTCACTAATGGTTGAAGCTAACAGAAAAAACTTCAGCATTATCAGCGGGTAACGGCGGCGCATATGAGTGATACAAGACTAAAGTATAACCCTTGGAAACAAGCAGCAAAACCCCCTAATTTCCGGCCTAAACTAAATCAGATGCTGTCAAAGCTCCAAAATGATCGACGTCAAGATTCTGGAACTTTTCTAAGATAGCCGTAACATCTTCCTGGCTGATCTTTCCCATTTCCTGTATCTTGTATACGACAAACTTTGCAGTGCTGCAAAAAGGAAGCGCCAGCAAGAAACTCAGACATTTGCTTAAATTAGTTTATTTGCATAATTGAATTTGTAGTACATGATTAGAATTTTACCTGACAACTTTGTCATGATCAAGATCTGCTGCCTCTAAATCTGACCTCGTAATATTTCGTGTCAAAACCCATTTTACGAATGATCGTTGCCTGCTTTCTTTGTACAGTTCAGCAAGGTAGAAAAAAAAAAAAAGACAAACACAAATGGTACTAGCCAGTATCCAAAACACGGCAAAGATTCTGCCACCGGTGGTCAAGAAACTTTTATCTCCATAGTCCAGAGTACTAATAGTCGCGCAAACACAATAGAAAGCATCGACAAATTTTAATTTTTCAATGACCAACATATACATGGTTCCAAGTACAGTGAGGACCACGACAAGAACGAGGGAAATGAGAAAATTTTATCTGATTTTGTGGGATTCGACCTCCTTCAGGATTTCGGCCTGACCAACCCTTTCATTGATGTGCATAGCTCTTACTAAAAGAACTTGCTGCTTTACAAGAATGTAATCGGCTGCTTTGCCTAGGATCAGCCCATTAAGAGCCATTCCTGTGAAAACATATGTCGAGGCTACAAGTTTCGCCAATGTGCTACTTGCGACGAGATCTCCATATTCCACAGTAGTCATGGTAACAACACAAAAGTAAAGGGCATCAAGTAGACCATTCGTCTTCTTGCCCGAAATTTGGTTCCTCAGGAGAAAGAAACAAAAACTTCCTACACCAAGGTATGCAGCCAAAATTATGAGGATTTTCATAAATGTGGGTTCTTGACTAGACTCGGGAAGATGAGGTTCGGTGCCATGCGGCTCAGGGAAACTATCCACTGAAGGTAAATTGCGGCGGTGTCTTCTTCTTTGAACTGCATTGCTATTGTCCTTGGGATGATTCAAAGCGTCAACTGAATTCCCAATCCAGGATTCTCTGGTATCATAATTGGCCATATCAAATGCTGCAAATTCGTCCTCTTTTAAGCAGTCCACATTTTTCGAGCATTCAGCAATCAGTCAAGCGACATTCCATGAATTTTCTGTTGTCTTGTTTACTGTCCGGTTGTGTTCAAACTTCGCCATGAGCTCAAGTTCCCTGTACTGTTCACTCCCAAATAACCTTGAACTGGCTATTCTCTTTGACTATGAAACAAATCTCGGGCTTGTACATTGTGATAATAGAGAGACTTTGTTTCCCTCTAGGCATTGCTTTTCTTTTTTTATCAAGACCAAGGACAATTTCAATCAACGTTGACCAATACGTACTAGAATAGACAATATTACAGATGAAACACAGCCAAGCATGTAAATGAATGGATTAAACAATGCCGTTAAGGCCTGGACTAAACAAAAATTCATCTATTTATGAATGGATCTCTACTTTGAAGTGAGGCACCGAATATGCAGTCACACAAAAGAAGAGATTCATGATCTTTTTAAACACTGATTAATCTGCAACACATGCCTGAAAGGTCAGATGACCGTAAGGAAAACAAGAAAACATGACATGCATGTCTACGTCTTGGAGCTGACAATGAAACAGTTGGCTTTGTCTAATTTACCTGACAAAGCGAGCTCATGGAAGAGAAAACGGCATCACAAAAGATTTGCATTGCCCCCATCATAAAAGGACCGCAAGGTCCAAACTTTCTCAGAGAGGAAGCTGAGGAGCTACGCCCGTGGTTTCCACGCACCCCATTATTGAACTGTGTTCCCGCATTAATGCACCCACGAAAAGCATCCTCCTGGGAGAATCTTGGAGGAGAATGATTTCCTTGATGTGGGACTGAAAATTCCATTACCAAATGATGAAAAGAACCTGCCTTTGAACAGCGAATCTGAAAATGGCAATTTGGGCCCAAGTGCGAGCCCGAACATCGTCTCATTCGGCCTTTCTCGGCTGAAAAGGGACCAACTGAATTTCGCGGGTTTGCATTTTCTTTCTTCTTCTTCTTTTTTTTTTTTCCCCTCAGAAAATGAACTCCTCGCACTTAGGTTTTTTTTGCCTAATATTAAACGTGGAAATATTTAATTGATAAGGCAAACAGGGTCTAAAAAAATTCGTACTCAAGATTTTGTGGAATCATTACTAACTATGATAAAAGCTTAAGCTATTTAATGAATGCGTGATTTATTATTTAAATAACATAAGTGAACGAGTACGAAGGGTAAGCTAGCTGCTTTCAAAGATGCTTGTTCCCTCAATTTTCCTTAACACTTAATCATAGATGTAAAAATTTCCAGTGATTGAGATGGAACTTTTACTATAGTAAACTAAATCATGAATCGACGCTATGTTTTATCAAAAACTGCAATGGGGGAATAATGATATTGATAGCTATGGAGCTATACTGATATTTATTGTCGGCAGTGGGAGGAAAAGGAATGGGTTAATGACGTGTGATGCAAATTCTTATCTGATCATTTAATCTTTTAATACTCTAGACATTTCTCCACTTGAATACACCATATTAACTTTTGTAGTCGCAACTCAAACATATATAAATCTGCGTTATTAATATAATCCCAAAATTACTAATCTCATATTAGAATCAAGTCAAATTCCGGGACATGACCATTGCCAAGTGCATAAAACTTATGTTTTGGAGTGACGTGATTGTCCAATATGGACTCCTAGACGATCATATAAATTCTTAAGGTCCTATTATTTATCCTATTGCTATGTAGTTTATAGGGTACTTGAAAAACATCACTTCTAGCCGGGTATTCATGATTTCCCTTCCCCCCCCTCCCCCCGAACACACAAAAACAAACCCACCCCAACCGAGGGTGCGTTTGGTTCAATTTTGAAACTAGCTTTCAGCTTTCAACTTGCCTTGCTAAATGCTAAAATTATTTTTTCCTTTCCAAAACTACCCTAACTAATTCTTCATAATTATGATTTTGCCCCTCAATAATTTTTTTTTTTATATAAAAGGAAGCAGCCCTTCGCCGGTCCGGCGAAGGGCTGGCAGCCGTCGGCAAGCCGATCTAGCGTCGGCGCTGTCACCGAGGTCGCCTGACCTCGGGCAACCCTCGGCGAGAGTCGCTTGACCCAAGGGCCACGGGACCTAGGCGACCGCCGCCTGGGTCTCACGGCCGTAGGCGGCCCTCGCCTGGGTCTCGCGAGGGTCGTGAGATGGCGGCCAAAGTCACGCGACCCTCGCGAGACCCGGCAACAATCGCCTGGGTCACGCGGCCCTCGGTTGGGTCGCCCGAGGTCAAGCGACCTCCGACGGCCCTCGGTTGGGTCCCGCGACCCTCGCCGAAGGTCGCCCGAGGTCAGGCGACCTCAGCCGACGGCTGTCGATGCCAGATCTAACTACCCATTTGCCCGTAGCCCTTCGCCGGTCCGACAAATGGTTTATTTCAATTTTTTTTTTTTTTTTTTTATAAAAAGATATATATGTATATATATACATATATTATATCCATCAAAGCCCATTGCGAATTTTTTTTTTACCAAACGCACATTCAACTGAAAGTGCATTTGCAAAATTTTTTTACCAAACACAATTGCATTTCCCCAAGTAGCATTGGGCTTTCAGTATTTGCATTGGACTCAAAGCCCTTTGCAAATGCTGAACCAAACGTAGCCTAAGATGGCTTAATGACTTTCCATTTTGTCAACCATGATGAACCAATTAATTTGGGAGCTTGAGAAGGTAGTGGAATGATCGAAACCAAAGAATGGTTAGGCGATGGAACATTTAGTTGGTATTTAGATCAAGTTATAGCAATAAGCGAATTGTTAGATGTCGACTCTAGTAGCATGCGGCTCATTCAAATTCATGGCATGGGGGTATCGATAAGATGATTCTTGCCAAGGTCGTCTTTAATCAACTCTCTCCTCAATTTGGAAAGTATTATTGTTTCCTTGACGATGTTCAAGGGGAATCATCAAGAACTAATGGCTTAATTGAGTTGCAAAAATAGTGATTTTCTTAAATCAGCATTCATGTAGGAATAAGGAACATTGACGAAATTGATTATGGAATGAAGAGAATTGGAGCAGCACTTTGTAATAAGAAAGTACTCATTTTACTTGATGATATTGATAACAACAAGCAAGTGGATAAATTAGGCAAAAAGAGTACTATAAAGATGTTATGCACATCAATAATCTAAAGTATCAAATTTTAAATTATACGATAGAGGTGGTGAGTACTGATAATGCGCTTGAGCTTTTCAAGAGACATACATTTAACGAAGACTCTCCTACAGATGATCACAATGATCTTTCAAGAAAAATCGTATTTGCTGCTAGGAGACTTCCATTGGCTCTTAATAATTGGTTCATTCCTGTACCACAAAACACACAACCCATGGCAGGTTACATTGGCCAAGTGAAGAAAAGCACCACACGAAATATTTTCTTAAAAATTGGAAATTAGCTACAATGCCTTACAACAAATTTTGCTCGACATTCCATGCTTTTTCGTCGGTGAGGATAAGACAAAAGAAATTTACTAGAATTGATGTCCCCATTAACGAGTCTTTGGTAAACATCGAGGAGAACAATCGGTTTTGGATGCACAATCAAATTAAAGATCTTGGAAGAGAAATTGTTCATTGGGAAATTCAATAAATCTAAGACTCTGTTCATTTCACGAAAAACATAGCGTTTTTGGAAAATATTTTTCAAGAAGCCGTTTTCCAAGAAAATAATTATATTTTCCGCTATTTGGCTGAAACTTGAAAATGTACTACAATTTTGTTTTTTTTTGCTATTCAATCAATAAAATCTGTTCCTCCATACACCCCTTTCAATAATTTTTTGTTACTATATTTTAAAATCAATTTTTTATTTATATTTTATTATTTTCTTTTCTTTCTTTTTCCTTTTGTTCTTCTGCCAATCATCGACCACAACGGCCGCTGGCAACTAGCCACAGGTGAGCTAGAGCCTTACTTGTGACATCCTGATTTTCGACCCTATCCTGATTTTATGAAATGGGGTTTTCATCGACACGCCTATTATCATTTTTCTTTCAGTTGGCCACTCACGAGATAACTAATCTATTTGGTGAAGCCGTTAAGGAATATAAACTCGACTGACTTGAGAATTCGATCGAAATCGACCGCTCGACCGTGCTAATCCGCAAGGGTCAATACAACATAGTGAAAATCAATTAGAGATCGAGATAGGTCAATTTGACAGAGACACATGATTAATTGTGGGTGATTCCACCTAATTGCAAAATTCGCGTCGAACGGCACTAAATCGATTTTTCTGTCGATTTCGTATCCTGTGCCCGTAATTGAAACCTTGAGATTTTTACGACAACCGAGAGTCGCCTATGAGTCGAAGATGTACAATATGGATCGAAAATAATCGACCACAGGTCGAATGCGCTAAAAATTCCTAAAAGCTACCCCATAGGTTAGGTCACGCTAAAATCACGTCCGGTTGAAATTAACTATGAAATTGAACCCATTTTTAGGAATCGAAAGTTTCAACGTGTCACAATTTATTTTTGGGACGTCGACTCATCTTTTCAAGAATTTTTGGCGAGTCCGGAATTTTTACGGAAAATCAATTCGGACAATTCGGAAAAGAAAAGAAATTCGGAGGGGCCAAATTGAGTAGATTTTTGGCCTCCAAAGTGAGCTAATTGGTGAAGGGAAATTGTGGAATTTGTGTGGGCTTCCTCCTCAGCAAAATTGGTCATCAAAGTGGAGAGATTTGTGAAGAAATTGAAGTCCAATTGGTGAAATCCGTAGGCTTGTGTGGGGGCTACAACATTTGGCATCAACTTAGCTAATTGTGGGAATTTATGTGCAATAAAGTATTATGAGACCAAGAGGATTGGCTTGTGGACTTTTGGGACCAAGACATGATGAAATTTGGATATTTTGATTGACTTTCTCCCCCCCTCTCTTCAGCTTCTCACGCACGCTTCAACAGCCGACCCCTCTGCCCCTCCCTTTTTCCTTCTTCGCGCACGCCCAACTGCTCCCTCCATTCTGCCATTTTTCCCTTCTGCCTTTTCCTTCGTTCTCCTTTGAAGGTCAACTCCTCCATTTGAATTCTGCAGCCCCACCATTCTCTGTCCCCCCACCGAAAAAACCCCACGTCTGCCACCAACGCCACCTTTCATTTCCCTGCTCCTCCACCGAGTCAACACCCCTAGCGGAACCTCCCGACGTTGACTCCTTCGCTCGTCTCCATCACTTCGTGCCTTTTTCCAGCGACCACATCGATGTCCCACTCCAATGTTCCAGCATCTCGCTCCACCGGCTAGCCCGCTTGTTCACCGTCTAGCTTCGACTCCACGTCGCAGCTCTGCCTCCGCTAGCCAAGCCCAACCGCAAGCCATCGAAGCCAGCTCAGTCCAGAACCAGAACCGAGTAGCCCAACTGTGGGCCTTGTGGCCCTTTGGGGCCCTTCCGAACTTGCTTTGGCGTCGCTTTAGGCTCGAGTTTCGCTCGTCTTCGCGTCGCAGTCGCCGGGAACCGGTTTATTCGTTAATCCGATGAGTTTATGCCCTAAACTCTAATTAGGGTGCTAATTATGCTTAAGGTGGATTAGTGGGTTGATGAGGGATTAGTGAGGGTTAGTTCTTGTAATTAGATTTGTTAGTATAAATTAGTTACCTAGACTAGATGGTTAGGTTATTTAGCTAGGTTATTTAGTTAGGTTATTTAGATTAATGTAGTTAGTTTAGTTTAATTAGTTTAGCTAGTTAAGTTAAATTATGTGGTTAGATTAGCTTAGGTAGATTAATTAGTGGTTTAATTTAATTATTTGGCATTTATTTAATTATTTTGTAATTTATTTAATTATTTATTATTTTTCGAAAATTACACCGGGATAGCCGGTTGTTAGAATTTCGTGCTGATTGTCGTTGTGCAATTAGTTTGTGTAATTGATTGTTAATTTGTGCAATTTGATGCTGGGTGTTGATTTTTGAATTATTATTTAAAAATGTGAAATTTCGGTATTTAATTAGAAAAATACTGGGTGTTGGTTTTTTACGCCGAAAAGGTTTTTTGTACTATATAAAATCGTGGGATTTTAAAATGAAAGGATATCACGCTTTATGGTCCGATTTGACCGTGTGTCGATGCACACTTATTTTACCGGATATTTTTAATATGAAGAAAATAGGCCAAGCACATTATTTAAATTGAGGCATTTGAGTGCAAAGCACGATATCCTTGGCTAGGATTGGATATGCATGGAATCATTATTGTAACCCGTCACCAGCTTTTATACCGATTGATGCTCCTTCGAGATTGCCTCACATTAACGGATGCTAGTCGTAGTGGAGCCTGGGCCGATGCTCCTTCAGGAATGCCGTCTAGAGGTAGACGTTGCTGTGCCCGACGAAGTAGGACAACGCCCACTTATACCGGATGACTGCTAACTATTGAGTTGGACAGAGCCTATGGGTCATAAGAACTGGAACACTTGTGAATGATTGGAATAGCCGCGCCTGATTATGGGACAAAATTGTGTGGCACGAAATGGGACGTGTCATAACGATTTGGTCTTATAATCGAGACCCCTGTGACTGATTGACATATGAGTTGAAATGTTCCAGTTATTGAGTGCATTTACTCCATACATATGTTATATGTACTGTACTGATGTGTAGGGAGGTGTTGAGGCGAGGTAAGTCTCATTTGATGTGTGCTTAGGTTGCCTCTAGGTGTATTATCTTCCTAATCGAGGTTTAGGGTGTAGACTCGCTGAGATTTATATTTCACCCCATTGTGGGTTTCCATTTTCAAGGCCGTAGCGTGGAAAATCCAGAGCCCAAGGCTGAAGGGTCCAGAGTGTAAATGGCCTAGAGGTTTCTTTTTTAGTTAGACCTTCTGTTTATAAACCGAATGTGTTTATAAAATATGTTTTTGTAAATTTGTTGTCCTACTTTTTTATCCCATGTTGATTGTTGTTTGGAGTTTATTAGTTCACTTCCGCATGTGCATTAAATGAATGGGTCGGCGACGTGTCCTAGGAATGTCGCAATTGGATCGACCACCGAGGGATGTGCGCGCGCTCGAGGTTCGGGGCGTGACATTACCACAAGCCCACGAGGCTCGAGCTTGCCAGATTTTGGTGAGGTCGAGCCTCGCTAACCTATGGCAAGGGCGAGCTCGCTCGACACGGACAAGCTTAAGCTCGCCAAACCGGCCACCTAAGGCGAGACTTGTTGATACATGATTTTTAGTCGACGTGTCATTAAAAGGTAAAAAAATCTAGATTTGGGTTTCGATCACGACGGAGCCCCATTTCTCGGCAAAAAGTGTCGTTTTCATTCCTTTGTTTTTGCACTGTTGTTTTTAAGCAATTTTTAGTTCATTTTCAAGAAAAACCTGAAAAGTCAAATCGCTGACTTTTAAATCAACCTTTTGACCAAAAGTCAACCCCAGTCAAAATTTGGCTTTTTACCAAAAAAATATGTCATTTAGCCTTAATTTCACTTCTATCAAATCATTTTCTTAAAAATTCAAAGATTTGACCAAAAATTAATCTTTGAGGAAAAGTCAACTACATGGTTAACTTTTGGTTAAACTTTTGACAAAAAAAATAAAAAATAAAAAATACACAAAAATATTTCTTTTAATGTTAATTTGACTTTTATGTCGAAAATTTCACAAATTTCGATTAAGAACTTTGTTTTCTGAATTTTTCGATTTTAGGTTCTAAATCGATCAAAAATAAAATTGCTTTTATTTTAGTTATAATTAGGCATAGTTTCTTTTTTGACATTTGGTTTAGGGACTATTTTAAATCCGCTTGTGCATTCAATTTTATGAATTGCCGGTTCAAAATGCAAATTGCCGTTTTGAGCCCTAATTAGGGGACCAAAATTGATCATTCATAACTTGCGAACGGACGATTGTTGCTCACTCATTTCCTTAAGATAAGTCCAAATTCGAAATTGATTTTGAGAAATTCACACTAGAACTCATCAATTTGAAGAATTTTATCCTCCCGAGCATAAAAAGGTCAAGCAACTAAGTTTCAATTGTCAATATTCGTATTAGCCCATTCATAGTTATGGTTTAATTTCATAAATCTAGATCCAATTTTGATATTAGGCCTATATCCATTTTTGACATAAGCTCGAATACTTTAATTCAAAGTTAAATCAGACACAATAAGTGATCGACACATGGGTAGTTCATTAGATAGGGAAATTGTGACATTAATTGAATTCAATTTTAATTAATTTGCAATTTCGCCCGTTGAATTGCAAATTTGACAATTTTAGCCCTTTATGCCCAATTCAAAGCACCCATGGTTTTGACCCGTTGTCTTTCACAATAATCATTCAATTAGGTCAATAAAAGAACCCTAGATCACATTCATAAGATTTAATTAGCTTATTGAATCACAATAGGCCAATTTCTTCTTATAAATGATAAATTTTCTTTTAAATTTTGTCCTTTAGGGACCAAATTACATAAATTTTGATCCAACAGGGGTCACAAATGAGAAAAATGGCTAGAATCGGACCAAACTGGTCAAGAATCGGTCAAAAATCGGCGAAACCAGACCGAATCGGTCTGACTGGTCTGACAGGCCATCGGTGGGGATGGCCAGTTCAATCCCTTGTTGGCTGGTTCCTAATCTCTGATTACCGGTTATGGAATCCTCATAGTGCCAATTTCATTTATGGATCCTAAATTTCCCCAAATTTTGCATATTGATCGTCAGATTTCATCTAATTGCATTTTGACCCCTAATTGAGCATTTTGACGCAATTCTTGATTTTGACTCGAGTTTTCGCAAATCAAATCCACTAAATCAATTACCTAACACCTCTAGATCATAATAGAGCCTTCAAAATCAACTTTTGACCGTTGGATCAAACTTTCGATTGTCGGATTGAATCGATAGACGAAATTGGATAATTTGGGAGTAGTATGTAAGCCCATTTTCCCACCATTTTAAGGGGGCTCATTTACACGAATTTACAGAAAAAAAATCTTCAACAAACTCTCTCTCCAGCTCTCTCTCTCTCTCTCGCCAATTCTCTCTCCTTCCCTTTCTCCATCGCGCATTGAGTTTCCACCGGAGATCTAGCCCCCACGCTAGTGACTTTGTGTCACCGATCATCTCTTCGATCTTCCTCACAACCTCTAGTAGCTGATTGAAGCTATTGGAAGCTTTGGCAACAGCTCGATCTCTCTGATCAAGCTGATCAATCTCCAAGTTTCATCGGCGGCTTTAGAGATTGGTTCAACTGGATTGGTTCTATTTTGGCTTCAAGCTGACAATATGATCAATTTCCAAGTAATTTTCAATATTTAGATCTAGTTAGTGGAGATTCGAATGTGTTCCGATAATTTGACTCGATCGATTGCGATCAAAATCATCAAAAACGCGTAAAAGGTAATAATTTCGATCTCGAACCCTATGAAGCGAGACCGGATTAACCAATCGGGGCTAGGGTTCAATTTTAGATTAATATGGTATGTTTATATGTTAGATCAACGGATTTGAATGTTGATTTACTGTGGTTGAGTGTCTTAATTGATCTTGAATGATTGACTCGATTTGACCTTAAACTTTACATTTTCGTATCCTTGAATTGATTTAATGTTTTGGCCAAAATGAGGTCAGAAACGACCTTATTTGAGTTCGAGTCATTCTAGACTTTGATAACACACGTCACAAGCTTCGAATCAATAAGTCACACGCCCCAATCGAGCATCGTTTGGCCTTCGAAAAGCACCTCCAAAGATGAGCAATTCTGTAGTAGTTTAGGTTAGTTTTCAACTCTGTTCTTGTTCCGCCTTCTGTCTTTTCTATTTTTTTTTTTTTTTTTTTTTGCAATTTCTTGTATTGATTTCTGGATGAACTTTCCTTTATGAAAGTTGTTTGTTATTGTATTGAAAATTTTTTTTTTTTTGGGGAATTTTTAGACATGATTAGCTAGGTCAAAACCATTTAGATTTGAGCCTACGTCGGTACGCTCTATGTTGATTTCTGAATTTGTCATTTTTGTACTGATCTCTGTGTTGATTTATGGAGGAATTTTCCTTCATAAAAGTTGCTCGTAATTGTGTGGAGAATGTCTTGTATTTTTTTCGAATTTTTGGATGTGCTTAACTAGCTCAAAATTGCCTAGATCTAAACATAGGACAGTCTGCCTTGCACTATTCCGAATTGTGATTGAGTCCATGAATGAGTTTGTTTGGTCTCAAATTCTTATAAAATATGAAATACATGTTGTATATGTTCAATTGATGCATGATTTACAAAGTGTTGATGTTGTCTAATACGTCAATTGCATGAGTTAATGTGAAAATGTACTGCAGTAACATATAACTTATATATGCATGTTTGTTTTGCCATTTTTACCATGATTCATGTGATTTCATCTTGGACTTGGACTCTTGACAAAAAATATTCCTCATCACATGTTTTGTATGTGAGATTTTTCGTTAGATTTTTTCAAGTCTTTAGATAATCGAAATCGTGCTTGCTCTGTGATGTTTAGATTGGAACAAAACCTTACCATATACGTACATTGCCATGCTTGTATGGGTCTTTTAGAGACCAAATTTTACAATAATGCCTTTTGACACTTAAACTACATGTTACTAGGTTTGAGTACATCTTCATGTCGTTGCATTTGAGTGTTATTTTGTATGTTAAATTTGTGCCATAAAAGCACATGTTTACTTAAAAACCCTCAAGCATATCATCATGAATCTTGAGTCATCTTGTATTGTTATCGAATTGTATGACATCTTCTCACGCTGACTTAGGATTAGATTATCACCCCAATTGTTTGTCGAATCCAATTCTAAGTCGCATGCAATTTTTTTTATACCATTTGTGCATTACTTGAATGATTTTGAGATTTATTAATCATGTTTGTGTTCTGATTTTTAGTTATTGATATGCGCACTCTTAGAGATCTTGATCTTAGAGCATCAAATCGAGCTAGTTTGGACTCGAGCCCTTCTAGGAAATTGTAAATCACACTTAGAAGATTTCAATGCGTCTAATTTCATGCAGATCGCTCATCATTTGGACCACTTTATATATATTTTTAAAACTAGATCGAAATCTGGACATGGGATCAAATTCGGACCCCTGTTGTAACCCCTATTTGGATAGACCTTTGACATTTTTGTTCTATTTTTTCTATAAGGATTTGACACTTGGCCTCTAGTTCGTTAACATGTTGGCTATATTGTGTAGAAATATGGTGATTTTTAGACCTATTTTGATAGGACAAAGTTTTGTAAAAATGACTAAATATCTTGCTTTTTCAATAATTTTCCAACATATTGTTGCTTGTTGTCTGATTTTTGTAAAATCATGGGTCACTCGTTTAGGAAAAATTTCTTCACCAAAGTTATTTGTTATTCTATTGCACATGTTAAAGAATTTTGTCATCGACAAATTGTCATTAGGCATTGCTCAATTTTTCTATCTTTACATGCTTGCTCTGAAATTTCCTAACATGAGCTGGATTGCGATTGCTTAGATAAATTTCCTAGGTTAGTTTGTGCATGAACCTAGGCTATTCTATCTTCATAAAAGTTGCTTTAAACACCTCGATATTAATTGTTGAATGATTTTCAACAAGTCTTCTTTTCAAATCAAATATAAAAATGCTTTTGTACATGTGTTGAACCATTTACTAAGAAATTCCTTTCCAAAGCTCGATTTCGTTTAAGAAAGAGTCATGGTTTGGACAATATTCAAAATGCTTGCGATGCTTGTGAGTGCATTTATGAGGGCCCCGAGCTAGCCTTGGCAATTGAATGTGTTTCACAATCGAGATATTCCTTAATCCGAAATATTTCAAAATTTTTCTTAAATCTTGATTTGAATCTTGAAAGTCACGATTTGAATTGTATTTAAAATATCTGCGATGCTTGTGAGTGCATTTTTGTGAGTCTCGGGCTAGCCTTGGCAATTGAATGCCTTTCATATCCGAGACAGCATTTTGTCTCAAAAATTTTTGTGGATGATTTTGAAATATTGAAACATTACATGTACCCCCTATGCATATTATTATGTCATTTATTTAGAAGTGCCTATGTTTGTGATTGGCACATGCCCTTGGTAATAAGTGATCCGCCGACGGCTCATTTTCTTGCTTGATTGGTTGAGAAACAAGGTCAAAAAGATCTGCATGCATGTTTAATTCCTACAATGCACGTGACTTTTAAATCTATGATAGAGTCAATGCATGATATTGAGAGAAAACCCTGGGATTACATAGATCGCTTGGTTAGGAGAATTATAAGTGTTATTGGCCATGCGAGAACACAAGTGGTTAATAATGGCTGTAAGTCATAAAATGAATCGAGCAGATGTCTTAGAGGGAGCTGCGCATGAATTACAAATGCTAACCCTGAGGCCCAAATATTCTTTTTGGATTGAATTTCTTTTGAAAGATTGATTTTAAAACGATGTTGTGTTTTGGATTGTTTTGACATGTATGCTTGTTTCTTTCCATTGTATGTACCTAGTTATAGATTTCCTAGACTAGATCTAGATTAGGACTCTGAAGTTGGAGAGGACATTAAGACGGTGAAGGTCGATGTCCATTTTGAAAATTATTATGTACCGTTCATTCCCCACATATGTGTCGAGTTTTCATCATCTTTATAAAAGCCCGACGAGTTGTGAGTTCTCTTTTTCTCTTATCATTTTCAATTGTGTTTCCCTTTTATCTTTTCTAGGATTGCACGGTAGATTTACCATTTTCCTTGATTGTTTACTTTATGTCTCGCAATTTTCAATTCAATTGAGTGTTTCCTTTTCATTTTCTTCAAAACTAGATTAGCATGAAAACGACCAACCACGGATGATCGCCTAATTTAGGACTAACGATCTTGAAAATGTAAGAAGAAATGCATTGACATGTTAGGTAAACACAACATACTATTTAGGTACCGAAAGGGCACTAATAGAAATATTAAATCAAAGGAACCCTCCCGACCCTCAACTGGGTTTCTAGTCGACCCCTAAAAAATGAGGCTAGTAGTGACTCTTGTCTTATTTTTAGGTTGTCCTAAACAACTAGACTATATAAATGAACCTGTCGCATAGGATACGGGTCTCGATATGGGAAATTCCTAATGGATGAAGTGACGCCATCCTTAGGAAGGAGTATTAGAGGGAGGGCTATCATGGTAAATGTACCATTAAATTCGATATTCACACCCGACCTCCTTTCTCAAGATGTGTCACCCATGTGGGTATGGATCGCGGCACTCTACTATCACGCGGGGTATGAGTTTAGGAGAACTCTTGACCTTATAAATGGAACTCACAAGAGGTTCATCCTGGGGATGAGGTAATGATATCCTTGTGGTTGAGAACCGTGAGGGAATTTTCATGGTCAAGTACCCCTAAATCTGACATTTCCCTCCTCTTCTCCTCATGAGAGGGATCGGTGGCGAGATCTAGTTGCGACAGGCTTGGTGACTCTGTTGGGGACTAGTTACTAGATTAAGATGACTTGAAGCTATTTAAAAATGTTTGTTATGTTTAGCTAACGTGTTTTGTGTAGGATCGCCTACATGTCAAAGTTGAGTGGAAAATCAAGTTAGTCGCTAACCTCGTGTCAAATGGTCTTGTAGGTGGGAGTTATAAGGGAAGGCGTGCTTATAAACCCTTTGTTTTGTAGGTGGAGTAAGGATGTATGAATGTATGAGGGTTTATATTAAAGTGCTAGATCCTTAAGTTTAAACGTATGTTTACGAGCTTTAGCATGACATCGCACACACAACTGTAGTCTAAAACCCCAATCACCCAATTTAGGACCTTAAGAGCGTCTATGGGTGGAATCCGCGAGTGAATACTCGTGGTAATCCATTACTTACATAAACCCGCTCGTCCCAACCGATAAAAAATAGCACTGACCGATAATAATAGTGGTGGGTAAACTATTTTTATCCTTTGGGATGGGAACCTTGAGACTTTAGCACCCTCACCCTAGGCGTCGAAGTCTCGCAGTCCTCATGTGATGTGTGATTTGTACTTGCCATCATTTGGTTGGTAAGAGATCGTTCCTTTTTTATTGTTACCTTATTCTTTAAATTTCAAACTTTCAAATTTCATGCTCTTTACTCATTTCTACAATGGTAAATCTTTAATCGCGAATGCCCCTATTAGGTTTTAGACCTAGATGGATAAGCTCGAGATCAATATCACCTTGAGAAGTTTCAAGAGCATATGGGAAGGCTTTAGCCTAACACGTTAAGAGTATGCAAAGGAAAGGATTGGATTTCTTCCATAACTACAAAGGATTGATCTTTACATCACAACAGTCAAAGCATTGGTTCATTTTTCGGAATCACCTAACTTCCACAATTATGGTTAATTGGAATTAAGTGACTCCTACAATTGAGGGGTATGGTATAGCCATTGGATTAGGTAAGGATTCGTTAGATTTGCCTATATAACAAGATCCAATCGTCCTTTCGAGCCTATTCCTAAACATTCCTTCCAATAGGACTAGAGCCATTCTTAAGGGTAATTGTAATTCCATGTCATATGCCTTTCTTGAACAATATTTCTCAAATTCTTAAACCTTAATCCAGGAGTCAAATTCACCGCACTTTCCTCCTTATATTTTTTGGCTTTGTCATATTCCCACATACTCGTAAAACAATGGATCTTTTATTCATTTACATTGTCGATCAACTTTGGGCTTTTAAACGTTTTACACATATGATCCTAGACGAAACATTTGTTTCCCTCAACCGTTTTAAGGAAATGGACGAGGAACTCTTAAAGCACCAATAGGCCTCCTAGAAATTTGGCTTTTCTCTCATATTAAGGAATTTGCAACCTCATTTGAAGATAATCCAAGTCACAAAGAACTATAATCCTATTCAGATGTTCCATCAAAAGAACGAATTCTTTCTCACTTGGTCCTTCTTTATCTGGTTCCATTTCCTTAAAAGACTCCCCCGAACCAAATCCAATGGCATATCAAATGGTTAGGGAATTATGAGGTGCGACTTGTTGGTGGAATGGATGACCCTATCCCCTTGGTGGGATTAACTAGTCTAACTTCCTATTACCCTTTAAGGGTTTTTCGCCAATATCGCGCACTTCAAATGATCCTTCCAATCCCCAAGCTAGAGTTGTATCGTTTCGATTATCGCAAGGAAGTCTTAGTGGATAACCAAATTGACCACGTCAAACCCTAATTGGAGAAGCCATCAAAGTGTGCCACCACTACACTCCGCAACATGTGGCCAAAGTCGATGAGACTAAACTGGGAGGTAAGATGAAGACCTACCATGCGTCCATTGACTGTATTCATCGTCAAGTGAAGCCACAACTTGAAGTGGCCCTACCTGAAATTCTTAAGCCTCATGGTCACCAACAAGCATATATGGTTCAACTTATTAGGGAAAGGGACAATGCCTTAGTTGAGGTGAAATGCTTGGCCCATGATAACAAGCGTCTTTGCATAGACCCTTCTAGTTCTTCTAGCTCCTGACTTCTTAAAGACTCCATATAACGCATTCCTGTTTCATATAATTGGAATTTCCTTGCAATTTTCAATTTCAATTTCCTATAATTGACATTTCCATGTACTCGTTCAATCCTATTTCCCATGTAAATTGGAATTTCCCTGTATTTTCCTGAATCAATGTAACCAAGTTTTCTTGCCTTGTAGTGGTTCAACGAAATTTCATTTAATTTTCAATGTAATTTTAGAGAAGGGACATTGTGACATCCCAGATTTTCAATCCTGCCTTCTATTGAATAAATTGGGCATTTCATTGACGCGCCTATAGGGCTGTTCTCAAAGTTGATCACTCTCGAAATAACTAGACTATCTGGGGAAACCATAAAGGAATTTTAAGGCAATAGACTTGAGAATTCGACCAGGAATCGACTTCTTGACCGTGTTCATCTTTAGAGGCCATTATGGCACAATTAAAAAAATCGATTTGAAATCAGAGAGAGGCTGGTTCGACCGAGATGTGTGGCTAATCGTGGGTGACACCACTAAATTGGAAAATTCTCATCGGCCAAAGACTAGACTGATTTTCTTATTGCTTTGGTACCCCGTGTCCATATTTGAATCCTTGAGATTTTCACGACAACCGAGAGTCGCCAATGAGTTGAGTGGGGTCATTGTGGTTCGGAAAAAATCGACCACGGGTCATTTGCACTAAAAATTTCTAAAAGTTATTCGGTAGCCCAGGTCACGCTAAAAACGCGCCGAATGGAAATTAACCGCGAATTTGAGTCCAATTTTAGAAATTGAAGATTCTGTCATGTCACAATAAATTCTAGGAGCGTCAACTCGTCTCGAAGATTTTTCTATAATCCATGACTTTTTGGGAAAAAGTCGTCCTAGGGCCGTTGTTGTCCAGAAAAAAGCCGGGGATCGTTTTTGATCACGCAAGTGGGATGCAAGATGGATCGGTTGGTGAGGAAAAATACCAATTTGATATTTGAGGTATCAATTGAATTTATTGAGGCCGAATTATGATGAAACAAGTAGGAACAAGTGTCCAATTGGAGGGAATGACAAGCAAATTCGTATGCCCCCTTGCTTAGCCTATTTTGGACCATCTCAAGGTTGTGAGAGGAGCTTTGTTGGCTGAATCACAGCCAAGGGAGGAAGCCATGGCTAGAAATGGTCAAGGAGACCATGGAATGGAAAATTTGGCCATTGGTAGAGCCCTTGTCCCCCTCTCTTCCTCACTAAGGCAACCGGCCATCACTCTTGCCCTCTTCCACACCGGTTTCGACGAACAAGGCGAAGGAGAGCCGCTAAAGCCAGCCAACAGCCACTAGAGCCGCATGACGCCACCGCCTTCGCCGTTCGCCCTCCTTGCACGCACACGTGCCGTCGCGCCTTGCCGCGCCTCACCGTGCCCCAGCTTGTCATCTGTCTCTGTCCGTGCATCCAAGTGACTGTCCAGCCGCCGTGAGTGGCTGTGGAAGCTCGCCAGAGCTGCCGTTCAGCTCACCAAGTGCCGTGCAGCCTTCCTCGAGCCTTCACCGGTCTTGCTTGCCTTGTTCAGCCCTTGTTCTCTTTGTTTGCAGCCAAGAACAAAGGAGAAACCAGAGATTTTCCAGCAAGCTCTAGGCCCGTTTTGAGGTGGTTCCAAGCCTCGGTTGCTAGGCCCGCCTTGAGGAAAGTCGAGCCCCTCGACGTTCACGTCGTTTTACACCGAACCGCTTGTCAAACAAGTGAGTTTAACTCACTAATCCTCACTTAGTAGGTTAATGATGCTTAGGGGTTTGATTAAATTTAATTAAGTGTGATTATATGGATATATTAGATTATGTGAATTAATTTAGTACTTTACCGATGCATATTAAACAAATGGTTAGAGTAATTAGCAAGTAAATAGACTCTAGTATTTATTGAACGAGTCTCGGAAATTTTCTAGGACCGTTTCGGCATCTAATTAGGCATTACGGGCCTAAGTTGGATTTATTGTTATTTAATAATTAATTTTCGTAATTAATTAATTATTTATTTATTTTCCGAAAATTAGACTGGGATAGTCGGTGACTAAAATTTTATGTTGATTGTAATGGTACTCTATGTTTATTTAATTGAGCCTTAAATTGTGATGAATTGATTTAATTGTGATTTTAGGATTTATTTCCTAAATTAATAAATTTTGGTAATTATTTGGAGAATTACCAGGCGTCGGTCTACAACGCCAAAAATATATTTTGGGACTGCTAAAAATAGTGGGAGATTCAAAAGTGAAAACCTTGTATTTTGACTAAGGCCGGCTGTGTACCCACACACGTGTATTTTATCGGGTATGATAAAATTGAAGAATTGATTTGAATGGTTGGGTGTGGTATACTATATCAGCCTACGGGTGATATGTCAGCTTAGATTGCGAGCAGTATATCGGTATACTATATCAACCTACGTGTTTTGATATGTCAGCTTAGATTACGAGCAGTATACTGGTATACTATATCAACCTACGGGCTCTGATATGTCAACTTAGTTTGCGAGTAGTATACCCTATCAGCTTAGAGAGAACACTATTAGTGTACTATATCAACCCAAGGGTTCGATATGTCAATTTAGATTGAGAGCAGTACACTATTTATCAGCTTAGCGCGAGCTATACTATCTATTTTCAGCTTAGAGTGAGTGGGTCCTAATTTGAGAGGACATTATAGATAGTATTGAATATACCGACCGGAGGGAGGTCGTGGTGACATGTAATCGTTTAGGTCAATTGATCAATGATTTGATCTGATGTGGTGAAGTGATTAGTTGTTGTGATATGAGACATCTGTGAATGATACTGATTTGCAGGATGGAGTTGAGGCCAAAGTAAGTCCTCTGACTCGTGTTGTGCATAGGCAGCCCTTATGGCGTACTGACTTTCTAATCGAGTCTTAGAGGGTAGAACTCGCTGAGACGTCGTCTTACCCCGTTGTGGGATAACATTTCAAGCCCCTAGATGACAGCACCTCCACCTCCTCATCCTCCCATGCATTATGGTATACCTAAAAAGATCACCGAGATAGAATATCACTTTCCGATACACCCCCACCCTGAAGGTTTGGAATATGTACTAGTGAAATCCACAATCGGGGTTGACGTGGGTGGACCCAATAATGTGTCCAATGAGTATCGGATGTGGTATTGTGAGTATCACGATGGGCGAAGGGAGGGTCCCGTGCCGAAATGCAATGTACCCCTATTCGTTTTAGAGGAAACGTTCGGAAAGGGAACAACAGATTCTAAGGATGGATTGGTGGTGGATGCAAAGGATCCCAAGCTCGGCGATCCTGAATCTCCGGTGTACTCTGACGTGAGTTCCAGTTGGAGTGTTGAAGTAGGAGTAATCGAGGAAGAGGAGGAGGAACCTGAGGAGGAACCTGAAAAGGAGGACCCCGAAGAAGAACCTGAAAAGGAACCAGAGGAGAACTTCGAGGAGGATCCAGAGTATGATCCGGATGAGGACTGGGACCCCCATCCTGTTTTGCAAACCCTAAGTTGTGAACCCATGTGTTATAGATCTGACTTTTGTTAATAGTATTGTATTATATACTATGAGGTTTGCTTTGTATAAAAGTGTGGTTGTGATTTTTCAGTTATTAAAAATATGGCCCTACTTTTCTATCCCATTGTTTTATTGTCTGAGGATTTTCTATATGCTTCCGCATTCGTATTAAAAATTAAATGGGTCGGCGATGCGTCCTGGGACGTCGCTATTATATCGACCAGGTAAGGGATGGGTGCGTGCCTAAGAATTGGGACATGACAGACAGTCCAATTAAATAATTGTCGTTGCCCTTTCAATTATATAATTTCTTTTGAAGAAATTTTGGAAAGAGTTTATATGATATTGGGATCATATAAATTTCCGTCCCATTATTTCATCTCTAGAAAATATAAAATTAAAATGTTTATATTTTCTTGTCAAATTGCTTGATCACATGCTGATTTATCTCCTTCTTCCTTTTCAAGGTGATTAAAAAAATGGCTGAAAGGAATTCTTGCATAAGGACTCATTCTCAAGCAGGAATGGAGAATGAAAATACCCATGTTCGACTAATGAATGTTGAAAATCAATTGGCTCAAATCATTATCATGCTAGTAGAATTATTCAAGCAAATGAAAAATTTTACTGTCTTGCTAGTTGCTGATGTCGTTCTACTGTCATCTACCTCATGTGAGTCATCAATGAATGACTATGCTGAAAATGGAGTAAATAGAGAAACTTCATTGGGCATGCCTGCGATAGTCGACCTTATGCGTGTTCCAAAAGAGGAGATTGTCCTTACTAAAGAAAAGGGAAGCGCTTTGGCTAAGTTTGAAGAACACCTCTGTTTTATTCAAAATTATGAAATGCAAGGAATTGACAACATATCTCCATATCACAAGGTCAAGATTCCAGAAATTGTTAAAAGACCTAGATTCACCAAGAAGTATGATGGTACTGGTGCCCTGGAGCTCACCTCAAATACTATCTTATGAAGATGACTTGTTATTCAGATAATGTCCCACTCTTGATTCAGATCTTCCAAGATAGCTTAATTGGTCATACTTTAATGTGGTTCATCACATTAGACATGAACAAAATTCAAGAATGGAAAGATCTTGTGGATGCATTCATACAACAAAACAGATCCAATTTAGAGGTAACCCTCATGAAGGAGGAACTATCATGTATTGACAAAAGGAGAAATGAAACTCTCAGAGCATTTTCTCAAAGATGGAGGATAATGGCATATCAAGTAAAGCCTCCGCTGGATAAAGTGGAAATGGTGATGCTTTTCTTGAAAACATTACCGCGGCAATATTTTGATAGGCTCTTTGCATCAAACTATCAAACATTTTTACATTTGGTGGAAGTTGGTGAGAGAGTTGAATGGATAATACGAGATAGAGGAGTACCTGAAAATAGTTCTAGAAGACTTCTGATGAAAAAGGATAAAGAGCTTCCTCATAAAAGCTAGTTGTATTGTTTAAAGGTTCATCCCGAGATTACCATCGAAAAGGAAGAATTTTGAAAAGGCAATTCTCTCAATTATCGATACCGCTATCCGAATTATGGTCTATGGTTTTGGAAGAGAGACTGGTGGCTAAGGAAATTTCGAGAGAAAAACCCCCAAAGTTTACTGGATTCGATATGTCCAAAGCATGCGCATATCACATGGGAGAAAAAGAACATAATGTTGATAACTGCTGGGTCCTTAAGGTTAAAGTTCAAAATTTGTTTGATAAGGGGATTTTGGTTTTTGGGGATGTTGCATCAAAAGTATGAAGGAGTTTACCATCTTGGAATTATGAATGTTATCATAATTGACGTTGCTAAACCAATTAAGGGCACGCCCACTTCTTCCTTAGTTTCTCATTTCATTAATTCTCCCTTATGAGGGATTTTCTATTTGCTCAATTCGTTTGTTCAAGTTGTTCTTTTATTTGTCATCTTTGTAAACACTTGGATCTTGAGCCGTTGATCCAAGATAGTATACTTTGTAACACAGCCTTATCATTTTAGATTCACTAAAGCATACGCACGTTTTATTAAGGACGAGTGAAAGCATTCCAAACCAATCCTCTGATGATACCTTGAGGCCTAGATTGCCACACGTTTCTTAGCTTTCCAAATGGATTTTTGGAAGGAGGATGTCTGAGGATATGAGGACGAGTTCCCTATTAATCATTTTTTGAAAATGGCGTTCAAAAAGATTTTTTTTTTTTTCATAAAAACAACACGCATTGCATTCGTTGTTTCCATACTAACCATTTTCATTACATCTCATGCATAACACTTTGCATAGTCACGATAGTCATATGCATGGCTCGGATTCGCCCATTGGGAATTCAAGCAGACCTGATTATTCTAAGTCTGAAGATGAAGACAATTCAAAGGTTATTGAAAAGGAATGGATCCACATGAGGAATCTAAACCTCCCACTGTTGAGTAGCCGTTACTATGAACATGGGTATTTTGACAACCCATAAATAGAAAAAAAAAAAAAAAGGACAAATTGGGGTAGGCCTTTTTGGAGCCGAAGCCGAAAGAATGGTTGAACTTCTGAAGGAATACCAAGACGTGTTTGCTTGATCCTATGCTAATATGTCAGGCTTGAATACTGATATTGTGGAGCATTCACTGCCTCTTGATCTAAACATCCCACCTAAGAAGCAGGAACTTAGGAGGACAAGACCGGAATTCTCCAAGAGAGTTAAAGAAGAAGGCATGATATTCTTGAAGGTGGACTTTATTGAAGTTGCACATTACACCGATTGGACTACAAACATTGCCTCGGCTATGAAGAAAGACGGATGATTTCAAGTGTGCGTTGACTATCGCAACTTGAACAAAGCAAGCCCTGAGGACGACTTCCCATTACCGTATATTAATGTCTTAGTAGATTGTGCAGTGGGATTCAGATTATTCTCCCTTATGGATGGATTTCCTATTTAAAACCAAATCTAGATGAAAGAAGAAGACAAAAGTAAAACCTCGTTTATCATCCCGTGGGGAATTTTCTACTACAAGGTGATGCCCTTTGACCTGAAGAATGCCGGGGCAACCTATTAAAGAACAATGGTGACCTTGTCCCATGAGATGATGCACAAGGAAATCAAAGTATATGTTGACGACATGATTGCTAAATCAAGACAAGGCGAAGACCATGTTGAAGTATTGAGGAAATTGTCTAATCAACTTAAAAAGTTCAAGTTGAGGCTTAACCCAGCAAAGTGTATATTTGGGGCAAGTCTCGGAAGCTATTGGGATTCATGATTAGTAACTAAGGCATTGAAAGTGACCCCTCAAATGTGAAGGCTAGTTTTTGATTTAAAATGTCCTACTATCAAAGGCGTGTAGGTGAGATTCATTTCCCAATGATCTAGGATTGCCAAACTGTTCTTCAGACTTTTAAAGAAAAATGCCAAAGTTGAATGGGATCAATGTCAAGTTTATTGCGACAAAATCAATGGTCCTCCCAATGAACTACATCAAATGTCCAAGACATGGAATTTCTCAATGTGGGGCACCGACATCATCGGATTGATTAATCCCAAGGCATCAAATAGACACTGCATTATTCTGGTGGCCATTGAAGATTTGAATAGTTGAATGTGACTGATAAGAAGAGACTGAAAGCCTCATGTCATGAACAGAGCTACCAAAAACGAGTGGCTAAGTCATTCAATTGCAAGGATTGACTAAGACATTTCAATGTTGAAGATCTTGTACTCCGAAAATTTCTACCAATTATTCATGGTTCCTGTCGAAAGTTCATTTCGAGCTACAAAGGACTATATGTTGTCAAGAACGTGCTGCCTAGCATAGCACTAATTTTTATAGAAATGGATGGCCATGAGTTTCCAAAACCTGTAGATACGAATGTTGTCAAGAAATACTTTCCACGAACAGAGTGAAAGGCCTTCGAGCCGCTCCTTGGATTGAATCCGAGTCACTTTAGGTCATTTGCATCATACATATCATGCATACATCGCATATTTGCACATGTGTTTTCATCTCGCAGGTATTGAAGAGTTCCCAAAAAAGCAAGTCATCAGTCTTTAAAGGAACAACTATCAAGGGAATGGGTACAAGGTTAAATAACCCTTATTAGTACCTGTAGGCTCCTGAAAAAATGAATTTGAAAAAAAATTGAAAGGTTTTTAAAGTCGAGAACCATCATTTGAAAACTCCTCATGCGGATCAAAAAATTCATGGCTTTCAAAACTTTAGATGACATTCTTCATACTTTGGTTTATGCATCTTATGTCAAAATTCGCCACATGGAGAACTTGATCAAATGATTTGCGAAAACCAAAAGAGCATTAAACGTGCCAAATAGAAGCACTTAAGATGACGAAAGACAAGCTTTACCCAAACACGTCCCTATACATGCACACTTCGAGAGTCGACTGAAAAGAACCATGTCTTAGGATATAGGGTTCATTCGCATTGAATACATGGATTGAAATGATAAAGGTATTTCTTCCTCAATCCTAAACACTATCGATATCCCTTACAAGCCACTTTGAACCAAATAGGGGGTATCTTCAAAATAGCCCTGTCAAAAACAACCCCACACTAGGGCAACATAGGAGGTTCTGATTAAACATTATAGAGCAAAACGTCAAGAAAGATTTTATTGCTTTCACTTGCATCAATCTTCTTGTGCTAGCTTCAGGTGATTTCTTATCGAAACTTAAAACATCTCGAAGTGATGAAGAACATTCCGTTCACTATCCTAAACAGAATTACCTTTTGCTTAGCCAATTTGAGCCTTATGCAATTCTTTCGTAATCCCAGGTGATGATTATCTCCCCGTACTAGAGTAAGGCATGCGATTTACTAACAAAATTGAGAATGTTGGTGATGTTTGTAAATACCACTCAAGAGTCTTAGATACTCAAAAAAGAATGAAACTAGGGAGCATGAAAAAGCAGTTGCTCAGTAAAATCAAGGCCAATGCCTATGAAAAATGCAAAGAAAAGCAAGAATACAAAGAAAAGCAAAATCAATGGTCATGCAAAAGACCAATTAGAAAAACAAAAGAGATGCTTTGCAAAACATATATTGCAAACAATGTCATTAGAAAAGGGAGTGAAACTCTCATGTCTCAAAATAAAATAGTCAAAAGGACTCTTGACATAGGTTAAACTTCAAGAGTTGGACTTCCGAAAAGTTGTGTGATGGTAATGATGCCAAGATAATCATTCACTTTTAAACCCTTTGATATCTGAATTTTTTTTTAAGTTTTTCGGAGCCTCACTCGAACCAATGTTACGACCCTTATCCGAAGGCTTTTTTGATTAGGATGGTTCAAGTTGAAATAGGAATCTCACATAGGAGCTACCACTAAAATGAGTGGGAGCAATCCAATCTTATCTTATCTTCAAGGTTCTTGACTTGTAAACCCGATGAAGATATTGATGAAAATTCTTTTCTTGGCCTCAAAGCGACCAACCCTTGTGTAAGCCCATGACCGAACCTACATTACGGTCCCATCTAAAGACCTTTTTGATTGATCATATTGTATTCATTGGGAATGTTTCCGAAGGCCAATGACATAGGTAATGCGAGATATTCCAAATAGATAAAGCAAGATTCCCACATCGATGGATAGGAACAAAATCCTTTTGAGAGCTATTGAGAGAAGACATGTAACGACCTGGGCCCCACTGTGTAATATTGTCCGCTTTGGACACTGAGTCCTCACGGCTTTAAAATGCGTTACATAGATTAGAGGGGCCCAAACCATTATAAACTAGCACAGGACTCCCCCCTAAGCGATGTGGGACAAGAGAAATGCCCTTAGCCTCGCCCGCGTACTATCGAGGCGATCTTAGTTTGTTCCTCCGTACTGCCCCGGGTCTGGGTCGTCACATTCTCCCCCACTTAGGGCAAAGCGCCCTCGCTATGGCCCCACATGCGGTCGGGAGTTGGCTCTGATACCATTTGTAACAACCCGGGCCCCACTGTGTAATATTGTCAGCTTTAGACACTGAGTCCTCACGGCTTTAAAATGCGTTACATAGATTAGAGAGGCCCAAGCCATTATAAACTAGCCCAGGACTCCCCCCCTAAGTGATGTGGGACAGGAGAAATGCCCTTAGCCTCGCTCGCGTACTGCCGAGGCAATCTTAGTCTGTTCCTCCGTACTGCCCCGGGTCTGGGTCGTCACAAGACATTTTCGATTAGGATACGTCAACTTGGCATGTTTAATAAACTCTTTGAAGTTTTACCAAAATCATTTATCAAAGTTTATTTCCTAAGGAATTTGACGATTGATGACATTTGTCAAAAATGCTTAAATGACATTCAAAGTCCTGGTGTCATGGATTAAACCAAGGTTCCAATAAAATAGTTTTGCACAATCTTGGAATCTTTTTCCCAAAAATTAACTTTCCCTAGTGGAACAATTTGCCTACATTTCGTTTGATTTATTCATATACACTCAGAGTTCTTTTTAAAACCGATCCCATGTATATTCTTTCAATGATAAAACAATTTATGCCTGGTACGCCAAGGGCTTCTAGTGCAATTCCTTTTCATCCATTCCGTTGATTAACTTTATGAAAATCTCAGAATTCTTTCAAAACCCATTCCGTTGACTCACCATACGTAGTCACGGAATTCTTTCAAATTCCTTTTTGTTGGTTTACCATAAGTAACCACAAAATTCTTTCGAGGTCCATTTCGTTGACTCACCGTACGTAGTCACGGAATTCTTTCAAATCCCTTTCCGTTGGTTCACCATACGTAACCACGGATTTCTTTCAAAACCCATTCCGTTGACTCGTCATACGTAGTCACGGAATTCTGTCAAATCCCTTTCTGGTGGTTCATCATACATAACCACGAAACTCTTTCAAACTTTTCCGTCTGATGTGCTATACGCAATCACGGAACCCCTTTTCCAAAATGGTGACATCTAGATTCTTCTCATAGATGTTTTAAAGAAAATTATGAGTTCTTAGCGTCGGATTGTCACCCTCTGCGACGAACCGCATCTCGTAGCTTTAGAACATGGTGATTTCAGCTATAGTATCTTAAAGCAAATCACAAGTTCGTAGCATCGGAGCTTAACCGTCCACGAGAGACCGCAACTTGTGGCTTTAGGTATGGTGATTTCAAATTTTCTTATACTTTCCAAAATCCATGAACTCGTAGCATCAAAGCTTCACCGTCCGTGAGGTACTGCGAGTTATCGATTTTGGAAATGGTAGATTTGAATAGCTTGCCTCTCACCTTCCGAGAGGTTACAGCCTTCAACTTTCCAATTCGTTTATCACAGGTAACTATCCCTTACCCTTACTTTCTTTACTTTCTTTGGTCATTTTCTTCCCTTTCACTTCATTCCATGAGAGAGATGGAGAGAGATCCCCAGGTGGGTTGCATGACCCTCCGGCGAGTGTTGCAGCGACAAGATTTGGTCGCCACGACCTTCGCTGAATGGTCGCGCGGCCCAATCGACCTCTGTACAGAGGTCGCGGCATGACGAGTTGCACGACCCTTCGTCAAGGGTTGGCGTGACCCAGATCGCAATCCGGTCGCGTGATTTGCATCGCCACGATCCTCATCGGATGGGTCGCGGGATCTGGTTCATCGCCACCCTTACTGGGAGGTCGTGCAACCCTTGTCGGGAGGTTGTGCATGTCACGCCCCGATCCTCCGAGCGCGTACCCATCCCTCATTGGTCGATTAAATAGCGACGTCCCAGGATGCATAGCTGACCCATTCATTTTAATACGCATGCGGAAGCGAATAATAAATCCCCAGACAACAACAAGATGGGATAGAAAAGCAGGGCCACAAATTTTCGAACTGAAAACACAACCACACCGATATATATACATAGCAAACCATGTCATATATAATACAAGCTGGTCTATTTATAACGTCTACAAAACAAGGGGGGTTTCACAAAACTACGAATCCTCGTCCTCATCTTCATCCTCATCCCCATCCCAACTGGAGCCTACAGCTGAATACATCGGGGACTCAGGTTCTGACATGTCCAGTTCCACGTCCACTACTGAACCACCTGGAAGGTCGGTTGTGCCTTTCCCAAAAGCGACCTCCAGTACATAAAAAGGAACCTCAGACTTCGGTATGGGCCCTTCTCTCTGGCCGTTTCGCTCCTAGCGATACCATGATCTGTATTGATGGGGCACCTTTTTGGGTAGACCCGCATCGACCTAGACTATGGATTTCACCAACTCATATACCCATCCCCTAGGGTCTCCATGGAGAGGGATGAAGCACTTATGTTCTGTCACCTTCTTTGGCTGTCCAAAATGCTTAGGAGGAGCTGCCATCTAAGGACCTGAGATGTTATCCCACAACGGGGTGAGACGACATCTCAGCGACTTCACCCCCTAAGACCCAACTACGAAGAAAATACGCCCCGAGGGCTGCCTAATCACAACCACGAGTCAAAGGACTTACCTTTGCCCCGGTTCCTTCCTGCAAGTCAGTATAATTCATAATTTCATCGAATCACTTCAGCAATTAAATTATCAAGTTAGATCGAATCATCAATCAATCGACCCAGTCGATTCCATGTCATCACGACCTTCTCTCGGTCTATTCACCCAATACTATCTATAACGTCCGATCAAATCAGGTCTGCTCACCCTAAGCTGAAGATAGATAGTATAGCTCACCCAAAGCTGATAAATTATATATGGCTCACCAGAAGCTGACAACAGAGTGTACTGCTCACCCAAAGCTGACATATCAGAGCTCGCAGGTTGATATAGTATACGGATAATGCTCACCAAAAGCTAACCACAAGGCATACTGCTCACCCAAAACTGACATATCAAAGCCCGTAGGCTAATATAGTATACCGGTATACTGCTCACCCAAAGCTGATATATCAAGCCCGTAGGTAGATATAGTATACCATCCTGACCATCTAACGTTTTCACCATTTTTTATCATACCCGATAAAAATAATTGTGTGTGGGTACACGGTCGGCTTTAGCCAAAATACAATTTTCTCCCACTCGAAAATCCCACTATTTGTTATAGTTTCTCAAAATATGTTTGGCGTTGTAAACCGACGCCCGGTGATCTTCTAATTAATTAATGAAATTATTAAATTTTGGGATAAATTCCCGAAATCACAAATCACACTCAATCAGCACAAATTATCATCCAGAAAAATAATAACCACACCATTGCAATTAGCATAAAATTCCGGTCACTAGCTATTCTGGTCTAATTCCGGAAAATAATAATTAATTAAATAATTTCGAAAATTAATTATTAAATACTTAAAAATGCAACGTAGGCCGGAAAAGCCTAATTAAATACCACTCTGGATAAATACTAGAGCTTATCCAAGCTCTAATTACACAACTCTAACCACCTAACATGCAATAACGATTAATTAAATCGCTAATCTATTCTAACTATCCACCTAATCCATACTTAGTCCAAACTAATAAATCCTTAAGCATCATTAACTTACTAAGCAGGGATTAGTGAGTTAAACTCACTTGATTAACAATCCACTCGGATCAAAACGATGGGGACGGGGGCGGAGCGACAAACTCCAAAGTGAGACCCCCAAGCGGGGTTAGGAAAGCCACGAAAACGGGCCAAACAGCAGCTTGGAGACCCACTCGGTCCGATTCTGTTCGATGGCTGCTGAAGCTGCTCCGGTGGCTGGGGCTGAAATAGGCAGGGAAGACCGACGATGGCTGCAGGGGTGCTCAGCGGGGCTTCACGGCGACGGAACAACGACGACAGAGCTCCGATGGGTTGGACGGCGATCGGAGACAGCTCGGGGATGGCGAGATCGGCGTAGACAACACACGGGGAGGAGGGATGGCACGCGATGGCTCGAGGGCGGCATGTGGCATGTGACAGCGAACGGTGGCAGCTTGCGGTGGCTTCGGCGGGCAGCTAGGGACATCGACGGCTAGAGGGAAGAGAGGGGCTCGGTTTCTCTGGTTTGCTAGGCTCAAGAATAGAAAGAAGGAGAGAGGAAAGGCTGAGGAAGAAGACGAAGACAGCCAAGTCAAGTGGAGGGTCCCTCTTGTCTCTTCCTATCTTCTTGTCCCCTTTGCCATGGTCCCACCTTCAATTGTAGACCTGCTCAGCCAATTTTGTACATCAAAATCCCCTTAGAACAAGTCCTAAGAGGTCCAAAAGGTTGGAGGGCGTGGGGGCTACGAATTTTGCATCAATTCCCTCAATTCCTCCAATTCTCTTTTGAATCGACTCAATTCGTCTTCTAAAAATTCAACCGTTGAGTCCTCGATCGAATTGGTATTTTCCCTCGCCAATAGATCCTACTTGCATCCCAATTTCGCGATAAAAAATGGTCCTCGGTATTTCCCCGTCGAAAAAGGTCCTATATCGACTTTTTCCGCCAAAATCTCGGTTTGTAGAAAAATCTTCGGAGACTGAGTCGACATTCCTAAAAGGACTCATGACATGACAGAACTTTCAATTTCTGAAATCATATTCAAATTCGTGGTTCATTTCGATCTGGCGCGATTTTAGCGTGACCTAGGCTACCGGGTAGCTTCCGAAAATTTTTAGTGCAAATGACTCATGGTCGATTTTCTTCAAGCCACAATGAACCTCTTCGACACATTGGCGACTCTCGATTGTCGTGAAAATCTCGCGGATCCAAATATGGACACAGGGTACCAAAACAACAGAAAAATCAGTCTAGTGCCGATCGACGAGAATTTTTTTAATTTAGTGGAATCACCCACGTTTAACCACACATCTCAGTCGAACCGACCTATCTTTGATTTCTAATCAATCTTTACTATGCCGAAATGACCTCTGCAAATGAACATGGTTGAGTAGCCGATTCTTGGTTGAATTCTCAAGTCTAATGCGTTAAAATTCCCTAATGACTTCCTCAGATATTCTAGTTATCTCAAGAGTGATCAGCTCTGATAATAGCACTATAGGCGCATCGATGAAAGGCCCGATTAATTTAATTGAAAGCAGAACTGAAAATTTCAGGATGTCACAGCGCAACCCTTGCTAGGGTTGCTTGACTGCTTGTTTGACATCCTGATTTTCAGGCTTTGTTTTTTATTGGATAAGATGGGCTTTTCATTGACGCGCCTATAGTTCTTTTCTCTGAGTTGGCCACTCACGAGGTAACTAGCCTATCAGGTGAAGCCATTAAGGAATATAAACACAATTGACTTGAAAATTCGACCGGGAATCGACTGCTCGACCGTTCTAATCTGCAAGGGTCATTACGGCACAGTTAAAAATCAATCGGAGATCGGAGATAGGTCGATTCGACAGAGGTGTGTGATTAAGTGTGGGTGATTCCACCTATTTGCAAAATTCTTGTTGATCGGCACTAGACTGATTTTTCTGTCGTTTTGGTACCCAGTGTTCGTATTTGAAATCTCGAGATTTTCACGACAATCGAGAGTCACCAATGTGTCGAAGATGTACAATGTGGCTCGAAAATAATCGACCACAGGTCAATTGCACTAAAAATTCCTAAAAGCTAACCGGTAAGTTAAGTCACGCTAAAATCGCGTCAGATTGAAATTAACCGCGAATTTGAACTCAATTTCATAAATTGAAAGTTCTGTCATGTCATGATTTATTATAGGAATGTTGTCTCATCCTTTGAGAAATTTACGACGAGTTCGAGATTTTACAAAAATCAACTTCGAATGATTCGGAAAAGAAAGGAAATTCGATTGGCCATTTTCAAGTGGATTTTTGGTCTTCCAAAAAGGACTAGTTTGTGAAGACAAGTGTAGAAATTGGCATGGTTACCCTCCTCAAAAATTTGGTCATCAAATTGGGGAAATTGGTGAAGAAATGGAAGTGCAAATTGTGAAATTCGTGGGCTGATATGGGGGTTGCAACAATTGGACATCAACTTGGTTATTTGTGGAATTTTATGAGCATAAAGGCTTAGAGGGCCAAAGGGATATGCATGAAGGCTTGTGGGACCTTGAAATGATGAATATGGAAAAATTTCATTGACTTTCAAGGCTTGTTCTCTCTCCCTCTCCTTCCCTCCTTCGCTGCTTCTTCCTCCCTTTCATTTTTGTTCGGCGAAAGCTCCTCCCCACGTTTTCTTCCTCTCTCGTACGTTCCTCCTCCATCCAACCACCCTCTGCCATTTATTTTCTCTTGCTTTTTCCCCTTTCACTTTTGAACTCTCTCTTATCTCTCCTCTCACGCCCGAACTCTGGCTCATGCACGTTTCTCTGTCTTTCTTTATTTTGCACGTTTCTTTCCCCCTCTCTACCAACACTCTCTTCTCCCTCATCCGACCCTTTCTTTTGTTCTGCAGCCACTCACTTCCTCCCCTCCGAATCTGCTGCTCCCTTCTCTTCGTGCGTTTCCACCGAACCCCATTGATTTCCCCTATAGCTACCACCGCCCCATCTCCACCATTGCTTGTCCCCACCGAGTCTACCACTAGCAACGACACCCCACCGAAACTCCTTGGTGTTGACTCCAGCACCTCCACCGATCCTCCATTTTACTGCCAGTAGACACCCCACGAGCCCAAAGAACTTCTTCAACGCCGGTGAAGCCCCCAACGTTGACATCGTAGCCCCGCAGCAGCCCATCTCCAGCTTCTGCTCCACCGTTCCAGCGTCCCGTTCCATCGAAGCCAGCCCACCAAGCCAAGACCAACAAACCCCCCATCAAGACCAGCTCAACCGTGAGCTTCCTTGGCCATTTTCGGCCCGGTCCGAGCCTCTGTTGACGCCACGGTAAGCCCGAGTTTTTTCCGCCGTCGCGTCGCCGTTGCCATGGACTCGCCGGCTTGCTAATCCGATGAGTTTACTCACTAAACTCTACTTAGGGAGTTAATGATGCTTAAGGGTTGATTAGTTTAGGTTAAGTATGGTTTAGGTGGTTAGTTAGAATGGATTAGCGATTTAATTACTCGTTATTGAATGTTAGGTGGTTAGATCGGCTTAATTAGCAACTAGATAGGTTGTATTGTTTATCTAGATTGGTTCGGAAATTTTCCGGGCCCATTTCAGTATTTAGTTAGGCTTTTCCAGCCTAAGTTTGCATTTTTGGCATTTCAATATATTTATTTAATTATTTTTGGTATTTTTTTAATTACTTATTATTTTTCAAAACTTATATCGGGATAGCCGGTCGCTGGAATTTTGTGCTGATTGTAATGGTATCATTGGTTTATTTAATTGAGTGTTGATTTGTGCAAATTGAGTAATTTAGGTATTTAATTAGAAAATGACGGGCGTCGGTTTACAACGCCAAAAATGTGTTTATGGATTATATTAAATAGTGGGATTTTCTAAAAGAAGATTTTATGTTTTTGGCTCAGGCCGATCGTGTATCTACACACAACTATTTTTATCGGGTACATTTAACTTGATGGTTTATGACCTTGTGAGAGCATATTTGCATGTTAGCTTGTGCAAGCATATTTATCGTCGGCTTTTGGGACCCTTTGCACGTCAGCTTGTGAGAGCAGTATGCGTATCAGCTTAAGGGCTTTGATACGTCAACTTCGGAGAGAAGTATACCTTATCAGCTTGTGTGAGCTAAGATCGTTATATCAACTTGTGAGAGCACTATCTATATTATCAGCTTGTGCTTGCTACTATCTATCTATATCAGCTTGTAAGAGCTATGACCATATATTGCAGCTTGTGAGAGCATTGACCATTTATTTCAACTTATGTGAGTAGTGGTCATATCGAATTACTAGATAATATTGTTGGTATCGATTTGAGTGGTATCGATTGATCGTTGGTTGGATTGACTGAGTTGATTGGTGAATTGAATTGAATTGATTGGTTGAGAATATGAACTGTACTAACTTGCAGGAAGGAACGAAGGCAAAGGTAAGTCGTCTATCCTGTGTGTGACTAGATGGCCTTTAGGCATATTTCCTTCCTAGTCGGAGTTTAGGGGGTGGACTTGCTAAGACATTGTCTCACCCCGTTGTGGGCTTAACTTTTCAAGTCCCTAGTGTGAAGAACCTAGAGCTTGAGGCGGAAGGGTCAGGAGCATGGGTGGCTCAAAGGTTCTTTTGGAGATAGACCTCCTATACTTAGGCCCTAGAGTTGGCCTCTGTTTGTAAACCAGATTTTGGTTTTTAATAATGTGTTGATTTGAAATTTGTTGTCCTGCTTTTCTATCCCACGTTTGTTATGGTCAGGGGATTAGTAATTTGCTTCCGCATGCGCATTAAAATGAATGGGTTGACGGCGCGTCCTGGGACGTCGCAAATTTATCGACCACCAAGGGATGGGCATGCGCTCGAGGATCAGGGCGTGACATCCCTGCCTGGAGTGGTATTAGAGCTAGTCGATAGTTGGAGTTATAAGGTGTGATAGGACATGGGATTGTTAGTAGGGACAACCTTTATTTCATGCCGATGCATGTGTTTGATAGCCGATTAGTAAATTGTTTTGTGGGGATCGCTCGCTTCTAATTTCGTGTGGAATTGGAAACGCAGGTTTTACGTATAGAATTTGCGTAATGAGTGATCGAAGTAGAGGACTCCTAGAAAGAGAACCATTGGACTTGCTACTCGGGGTGGAACGCCGACAAGGGTCGGTACTCGAGGGGGTCGAGGTAGCGTGCCAGCTCAGGCCCGCGCAAGCATAAGAGTACCGCCGCAGGCCGGTACTGAGAGTGTAGCAGCACTGAGCGATCCTAGGTTCGACGGGATCGTTCAGGCGCTAGTGACCCTTGGGAACTTGTTGGGTCAGCAAGCACAAGACCAATCCGCCGCTGTTGCCGCTGTCACTACCACTGCTAATGCCATAACCGTTGTTGTTGCCGCACCTGCTGAGGTCCAGCATGGAGATGTGATCTGCGAGCAAGCCGTTGTGTCTGCGTTGAGGTTAGGATCCAGCAGGGATGGAAATCAATTGGGGAAGAGGCCAATGTCGATGAAAGGTATTTCACCCCTCCCAACCAGAAGGGTGCGTGTCATGCCTGTAGGAAAAGGCATGGGTCTGCCCTGTGTTTTAAAAGGACGGGAGCTTGTTTTATATGTGGCCAACAAGGCCATCAGTATAAGGATTGTTCGTGCAGACAAATGGGATCACAGTATCTACTACAGCCGCCGCCAATGAAATGGAACGAAGGGAAAGCACTGCAGACAGGACGCCACTAGGATGGTGAACGGGACAGGAATGAACCGAGCTATGCACCGATCAGAGGTAGAATTTTTTGGGGTGATTTTATCAAAGTAGTGCAACGTGTTTTTGGTTAAGGTTGTAGAATTTCAGTTTGTTGTATTAAAGCTGTAAAAAGAAGAACGACGGGCTAGAGTTGTACTTGACTAGTTTGCTTATGTATAACTTTGACATCATATATGAAAAGAGTTGGCTCAAGGAGCCTCTTGTTGTGATGAATTGTTGTTGTGAAGTAATCCAGTTTAATCCGTTAGCATATGGAAGTTACGAGTTATCGGGAGTCGAGGAGGACCCTCGATTACCTTAATCTTGTCACTTGAGGCAACCCGTTCGTTAGACGGGGTTGTTAGGGTTACCTGGCAGCTGTCATGGATACGACAATTGAAGAGCCAAAGATCGAGAACATCTCTGTGGTACAAGAATTTCCGAATGTGTAATCCGTTAGCATATGGAAGTTACGAGTTATCGGGAGTCGAGGAGGACCCTCGATTACCTTAATCTTGTCACTTGAGGCAACCCGTTCGTTAGACGGGGTTGTCAGGGTTACCTGGCAGCTGTCATGGATACGACAGTTGAAGAGCCAAAGATCGAGAACATCTCTGTGGTACAAGAATTTCCGAATGTGTTTCCAAAGAAATTGCCAAGTCTGCTGCTAGACAAAGAGATAAAATTCGTGATCGAGTTAGCACCCGGGACAGAGCCAATCTCTAAGGCTCCTTACCGGATGTCGTTGCCTGAGTTGAAAGAGCTGAAGGTGCAGATGCAAGAATCGTTGGGTAAGGGATTCATACATCCTAGTGCATCACCTTGGGAAGCACCAGTTCTGTTCGTGAAGAAGAAAGATGGTTCGTTGTGCCCGTGCATCGACTATTGTCAACTCAATCAGGTGACAATCATGAACAAGTATTCCTTGTCGAGGATCGACAACTTGTTTGACCAGTTACAAAGAGCGTCGATATTTTCAAAGATCGACTTGAAGATAGGGTATCATCAATTGAGGATCAGAAAGGAGGATATACCGAAGTCAGCGTTTCGTACTCGATACAGCCATTATGAGTTCACTATAGTGCCGTTTGGTTTGACGAACGCTTTAGCTGCTTTCATGGATTCTACGCTAAATTTAGCAAGTGCGAGTTTTGGTTGACTCGTGTTGCGTTCCTTGGTCACGTGATTTCAGACGAAGGAATCTCCTTGGACCCGACCAAGATCGAAGCAGTTATCAATTGGCCAAGACTGACAACAGTGACAGAAACTAGAAGCTTTTTGGGTTTGGCAAGTTACTACAGAAGGTTCGTGGAAGGATTTTCAGCTTTAGTGTCGCCGTTGACTCGACTATTGAAGAAGGAATAGAAGTTCGTGTGGACAGACAAGTGTGAGTGTAGTTTTCGAGAGCTTAAGCATAAGCTGACTATCGCACCTGTGCTAACCATACCATCTGGTCCTGGAGGATATGAGATCTATAGTGATGCATCGTTTAGAGGACTGGGTTGTGTGTTGATGCACTATGGTAGGGTTGTTGCATACGCGTCCCGTCAGTTGAGACCTCATGAATTGAATTACCCAACGCATGACTTAGAACTCGCAGCAATTATTTTTGCTCTGAAGATTTGGAGACATTATTTGTGTGGAGAAAGATTCCAGATCTTCACTGACCATCAAAGTCTCAAGTATCTATTCTCTCAGAATGAGTTGATATTTGTATCATCTTGGAAAGGCGAATAAGGTCGCAGATGCGCTGAGTCAGAAGTCTTCAGTTGTATAGATGATGGTTAAGGAATGGGTTTTACTCGAGAGAGTATGAGATTCGATTTTCATATTCGAGGTAGGCCACCTTTCGAATCTTATGGCCACCTTCAGAATTGAGCCAGATGTTCATATTCGAATTAAGATGCTTCAATTAACAGACCTGAATGTTTAGAAGATTCTGCAAGAGGATACCGATAAGAGAAAGGCTGATTTTTAGATTTCTGAGGATGGAACACTGAGGTTCCGAGGACAATTGGGTGTACCTGACGATGCAGAGCTTAAAGAGGAGATCTTATCATAAGCTCATCGTAGTAGTTACAGCATTCATCCTAGCAGTACAAAGATGTATCAGAATCTACGTCAACACTATTGGTGGTCCAATATGAAGGCCGACATCGCCTAACATGTCGCCAAGTGTCTGACATGTCAGCAAGTGAAGGCACAACATTGTAAGCCAGGAGGACTTTTGCAACCTCTCGAGATTCCTGAGTGGAAATAGGAGCACATCATGATGAATTTTGTAACAGGCTTGAGAAGGAGTCAGAGGGCTAATGACGAAATCGGCTCACTTCATCGCTGTAAGAAAGGATCTTGATTTGGATAGACACACAAAGTCGTACATGCGTCAGATAGTTCGTCTGCATGGAGTGTCGGTGACAATTACATCGAATCGAGACCCGAGGTTCATAGCTACCAGTAGAGCATTTAGATGGCTCCTTTTGAAACGTTGTATGACAGAGTGTGTAGAATGCCAATGTGTTAGGATGAGGTCGAAGAACGAAAGATCACAGGCCCAGAGTTAGTCTAGCAGTCAATGGACACAATTGCCATTATCAGAGACAAATTAAAGACCGCTTAGAGCCGCCAGAAAAGTTACGCTAATAAGCATCGAAGGCCATTGGAATTCCAAGTCGGTGATCACATCTTTCTGAAGGTATCACCAATGAGGGGTACTTCGCGCTTTGACAGGAAGGAAAAGCTGAGTCCGGGATACGTAGGTCCCTTTGAGATTCTGGAAATAATCGGGATCCTAGCGTATCGTCTTGCATTGCCGCCGAGGTTGGCGCAAATGCGTGACGTCTTTCACGTGTTGATGTTGAGGATGTATGAGCCTGACCCAACGCACGTGCTAAATCTTGAAGAATTAGACGTGGACGATAGAGTGTCGTACATGGAAAGCCCGATTCAGATTATGGATCGGAAGGAGCAGATTTTGCGTACCAGGACGGTCCCCTTGGTCAAAGTGGTCTGGCAGGACCACGGGACAAAAGGAGCAACATGGGAAAGTGAAGATTCGATGAGACGACCGTACCCCCACCTTTTTATTAAGATTTGTAAAGGTTTAAATTTCGAGGACGAAATTTTTATAAGAGGGGAAGAGTTGTCACATTCTGATTTTCAGGGTCTGTTTTCAATTGGATAAGTTGGGCTTTTCATCGATGTGCCTATAGTTCTTTTCTCTGAGTTGGCCACTCGCAAGATAACTAGCCGATCAGATGAAGCCGTTAAGGAATATAAACACAATAGACTTGAGAATTCGACTTGGAATCGACTGCTCAACCGTGCTAATCTGTAAGGGTCATTACAGCACAGTTAAAAATTGATCCAAGACCGGAGATAGATCGATTCGATAGAGGTGTGTGATTAAGTGTGGGTGATTCCACCTAATTGCAAAATTCTTGTCGATCGGCACTAGACCAATTTTTCTGTCGTTTTGGTACCTTGTGTTCGTATTTGAAACCTTGAGATTTTCACAACAACTGAGAGTCGCCAATGTGTCGAAGATGTACAATGTGGCTAAAAATAATCGACCATGAATCAATTGCTACCCGATAGGTTAGGTCATGCTAAAATCGCGTCAGATTGAAATTAACCGCGAATTTGAACCCGATTTCAGAAATTGAAAGTTCTGTCATATCATGATTTATTTTAGGAATGTTGTCTCATCCTTCGAGAAATTTACGGAAAATTAACTTCGGACGATTCGAAAAAGAAAGGAAATTCGATTGGCCATTTTCAAGTGGATTTTTGCCTTCCAAAAAGGACTAGTTTGTGAAGACAAGTGTGGAAATTGACATGGGCACGCTCCTCAACAATTTGGTCATCAAATTGGGGAAATTGGTGAAGAAATGGAAGTCCAAATTGTGAAATTCGTGGGCTAATATGGGGGTTGCAACAATTGGACATCAACTTGGTTATTTGTGGAATTTTATGTGCATAAAAGCTTAAGGGGCCAAGGGATATGCATGAAGGCTTGTGGGACCTTGAAATGATGAATATGGAAAATTTTCATTGACTTTCAAGGCTTGTTCTCTCTCTCTCTCCTTCCCTCCTTCGCTGCTTCTTCCTCCTTTTCATTTTTGTTCGGCTGAAGCTCATCCCCACATTTTCTCCCTCTCTCGCACGTTCCCCCTCCATCCGACCACCCTCTCGCCATTTATTTTCTCTTGCTTTTTCCCCTTTGACTTTTGAACTCTCTCTTATCTCTCCCTCTCATGCACGTCTCTCTCTCTTTCTTTATTTTCCACGTTTCTTTCCCCCTCTCTACCGACACTCTCTTCTCACTCATCCCTCCCTTTCTTTTGTTCTGCAGCAACTCATTTCCTCCCCTCCGAATCTGTTGCTCCCTTCTCTTTGCGCATCTCCACCAAACGCCACCGATTTCCCCTACAGCTGCCACTGCCCTATCTCCACCATCGCCTATCCCCACCGAGTCTAGCACCAGCAACGACACCCCGCCGAAACTCCTTGGCGTTGACTCCGACGCGTCCATCAATCCTCCATTTCGCTGCCGGTAGACACCCCACGAGCTTAGCAGCTTCTTCAATGCCAACGAAGCCCCCAACATTGACGTTGTAGCCCCGTATCAGCCCATCTCCAGCTTCGCTCCATCGTTCCAGCGTCTTGCTCCACCGAAACCAGCCCACCAAGCCGAGCCAAGCCACTACCAGCAAACCCCACTTCAAGACTAGCTCAATCGTGAGCTTCCTTGGCCATTTTCGGCCCGGTCCGAGCCTCTATTAACGCCGCCGTAAGCCCGAGTTTCGGCCACCATCGCCGTGGACTTACCGACTCGCTAATATGGTGAGTTTACTCACTAAAATCTGCTTAGGAAGTTAATTATACTTGAGGGTTGATTAGTTTAGACTAAGTATGGTTTAGGTGGTTAGTTAGAACGGGTTAGCGATTTAATTACTCGTTATTGAATGTTAGGTGGTTAGATTGGATTAATTAGCAACTAGATAGGTTGTATTATTTATCTAGATTGGTTCAGAAATTTTCCGGGCCCGTTTCAGTATTTAATTAGGCTTTTTCGGCCTAAGTTTGAATTTTTGGCATTTATATATGTTTTTAATTATTTTTGGTATTTTTAAATTACTTATTATTTTTCGAAAATTATACCGGGATAGTTAGTGACCGAAATTTCGTGTTGATGGCAATGGTATGATTGGTTTATTTAATTGGGTGTTGATTTGTGCAAATTGTGTGAGAATTGTAATTTTAGGTAGGTATCCCAAAATTGAGTAATTTTGGTATTTAATTAGAAAATACCCGGCGTCGGTTTACAATGCCAAAAACGTGTTTATGGATTATATTAAATAGTGGGATTTTCTAAAAGAAGATATTATGTTTTTGCTTAGGCCGACCGTGTACCCCACACACGACTTTTTTTATCGGGTACTTTTAACTTGATGGTTTATCGGCTTGTGAGAGCATATTTGCATGTTAGCTTGTGCGAGCATATTTATCGTCGCCTTTTGGGACCCTTTGCATGTTAGCTTGTGAGAGAAGTATATTGTATCAACCTATGTGCTTTGATACGTCAGCTTGTGAGAGCAGTATACATTTTATCAGCTTTTAGGACCCTTTGCAAGTCAGCTTGTGAGAACAGTATACTGTATCAGCCTAAGGGCTTTGATACATCAGCTTGTGAGAGCAGTATACCTTATCAGCTTGTGTGAGCTAAGATCATTATATCAGCTTGTGAGAGCACGATCTATATTATCAGCTTGTGCGAGCTACTATCTATCTATATCAGCTTGTGAGAGCTATGACCATATATTGCAGTTTGTGAGAGCATTGACCATTTATTTCAGCTTGTGTGAGCAGTGGTCATAACGAATTAATAGATAGTACTGTTGGTAGCGATTTTAGTGGTATCGATTGATTGTTGGTTGGATTGAATGAATTGATCGGTGAATTGAATTGAATTGATTGGTTGAGAATATGAACTGTGCTGACTTGCAGGAAGGAACTGAGGCAAAGGTAAGTCCTCTATCCTGTGTGTGACTAGATGGCCTTTAGGCGTATTTCCTTCCTAGTCGGAGTTTAGGGGGTGGACTTGTTGAGACATTGTCTCACCCCGTCGTGGGCTTAACTTTTCAGGTCCCTAGTGTGAAGAACCCGGAGCTTGAGGTGGAAGGGTCGGAGAATGGGTGGCTCAGAGGTTCTTTTGGAGATAGACCTCCTGTACTTAGACCCTAGAGTTGGCCTCTATTTGTAAACCAGATTGTGGTTTTTAATAATGTGTTGATTTGAAATTTGTTGTCCTGCTTTTCTATCTCACGTTTGTTGTGGTTAGGGGATTAGTTATTTGCTTCCGCATGCGCATTAAAATGAATGGGTTGGCGACGCGTCCTGGGACGTTGCAAATTTTATCGACCACCGAGGGATGGGCACACGCTTGAGGATTGGGGCGTGACAGCCTACCCTCGCCCGACGATTGACTGCCCTTTGTTGGTGACTACTCATGGAGAAGAAGAAGCTGAATAGTCATCGAGGGAAAAATCGGAAAAATGAAAAATTAGGGAGGATAATTTTGGAATAATTTTTTTTTATTAACCCTTGTAGCTTAGTATGCCAAGAAGGGTAAAAGCCCAAGGCAGCCCCCAACTTGCTTTGGGCTTTTAGCCTTCTGAAGGTTCACATTTACCAAATGGTGTTAAAAAAAAAAATCACCAAACACCCTCTCTTTGCCCCCAAGGGGTTTTGGGTGTTCAAAGTGCCTTCTAAAGGCTACTCCCAAATGCTCTCAAAGTCTGAGAGCTCAAAAAATATTTAATCTTTTACAAGTAGGCTCGAAGCCAGGTTTCAAGCATTGGAAATAGGCAATAAATACAAGATCGAAATTGGGAAGATGAGAAAACCTTCCCCTCCGTAGGAGGCCACTGATGATTGATGAGGATTCCTTATTGAAAAGGAAATTGCTCTTTGTGATCTTGAGGGAAACTCTCGTCAAAGTACGAAGGAGGGGGCAAAATCTTAAAGTAAGGACCCAATCTAAGATCGGCAAGAGTAGAGTCCTCTTCAAATTCTGGATCGACAGTCAAACCGATGGAGTTAGCTAGGAGCTTTTCTTTCTTTTCAAGACGATACAAAGTTGTAAGGCGACCCATGAAAGCACTAAGGCGATACACATCCTTGTTAGAAGCTTTAGTGCGTGGAGCCAAGGCATGAAAGAAAGCAAAGGAAGATCAAATAGAGTAAGGAATGAAAGCAGTTGATGCCACTAAATAAAGAAAGCAGAGGAAAACTACAGGGAGTAGTGGATAGGTTCGGTAATTTGGCCATGAAGAATGTGGGAGTAAAGTGGTTTCGCATTGGTCATGGAGAAGAAACTAAGCAGAACGTGGGTAAGCATCATTATCAATCAAAACAAGGAACATAGAAGCATTTGTCAATATACCTAATCATGGAGAAACACATTTCCACATACAAAAAAGGAACCGGAAGGCTAAATGACATCACATCAGTTCAAACACAGCAAAATCTAGGGTGAGAGCATTCTCACTCAACTATAGAATGAAAGGATGGAAACTCCTTGTCACAAGCCATATTTTGAGCTAAGAGTTGAGGTTTGATCATCTTTTGATAATCCAAAGTAGTAACAGACTTTTCGGATTCCTCAAATTGTTTTGTTGTTTTGTCAATGCCACTGCTCAACAAGCGCCAAGTGTCAGACATATCTAGTTGATTGGACAAAAGCTTGCGTCGTTTCTTAGCAAACTGAGCTTCGAGATTCAAATTGAAGCTTAGTTTCTACCATAACTAGGTATGACTGCATGAGATGATATGCCTTGATTTTTTGCTTCTGAGCTTTCTCAGCAAATGCCTGGATCTTGCATTCCGAAAGAGCTAAGGATAGGAATTGATCGTTGTTCCTCTTAATGGTGTCCAAGGCTCTCAAGAAAGACAATGAGGTATTTGTCGCAGCTGGTTCGTAAGCGTGATGCCCAGCAAAAGCAGGATTAGATTAGAATGATTGAAGAAGTGCTTTACCTTAGACCTCAAGTCAAGGGTCACCAAAGAGTCCAATGAGGTCTCCTCTAGATATCTTTAGGAATGGTTGAAGCCGTCCTTCTGTGGTAAGCTTGGCGAGTTCCTTTGGATTGAACTCAAAAGGGGTAACGGAAGGCGTTCGTGTAATTTTGCGAAGAGTTTGCTTGACACTCTTGACTGCATCGGAAGCAAGAAGAGAAACTTTTCTCGGGTCAAGTTGGGTTGTTGACCCGATGGTTATAGGAGCACGTTCACGACAAGGAATCTAATGAGATCGAAGTCAGAAACAATGCAGTGAAATAGAGGGAGACAAGATGAGAACCAAACAGTGAAATAGAGGGAGACAAGATGAGAACCAAACTTACATCGATAGATGCAGTACACTTTGAGCCACTCAGAAGCAACATGGCAATAGAAGAGGGCGAAACTATAGTTGAAGTAACGGTTGAAGAAAAGATAGCTTCTAAGTCACTGGAGCTGACGATGAAAAAATGAAGTCTCGAATTGGAGATAAAGCAGTGACAAGCGAGACATCATTTTTTCATCCTGGGCTGGTGAAGAGACTAGTTCTCCTTGAGGCACATCAAGATCATGCTCACTAGTAATAGAGGATATTGGCACCCGAGGAAGGATTGATTCCAGTGGGGTTTCTCTAGGCGTTGAAGGGGATCCGCTTGCTTTGTCGGAAAATAAATAAGGATGATTTGACATAGGAAGGTTTGCAAGACCTAGGGAGTTGCCGATATCAATCGGGGCCGACGTTGAAGTTTTGGCAGCAAGGGGAGTCAAAGAAGCAGGACTATCGACAAGAGAATGGCCTTGAACCTGTAATGGCTCCACATTGACAATATCAGGAGTAGAAAAAGTTGGAAGTTAGAATTACTGGCTGGGAAGATTGTGCAGTCAGCATAGACCTTGATAAGCACCTCCTGGTCCGAGGAGTGGATACTCGCATGGGAGCAAGTATACCGGATTACTAGAACAATAGACTAAGGCCAGATCAAGAAATATTGCAAAGTCGAGAAAGGAAAATACTTGAGTCCTGCGTTCTTTCCGGCACCCGATGAGTCGAAGAAGCAAGACGATTGGACGAAGGTTGGGTAATATTGATAGAGTGAGCCTTGGAGATGACCTTGCTTAGAATGGTATTAAAGTCTTCGATAAAAAGGGAATCTCGATAGGTCTTCCACCAAGTAGTGAAACTCTTGAGAATACGCACGATTTTTTCGTGAAATGGTGAAGTATTTTGCTAGTGATTGTACGGCTATAGATGAAGGGATCAGATGTCTTGGTCACCTCAAAAAGGTGCTTCTCATCGAAAGGAAAGTCTAGAATAAGGAATCACAAGTGGAATGTCCTAGGTCAAGCTGAGCTGCCGAGCGTAGTACTAAGGGGAGTAAATTTTCACAGTTGACTTCAATGCCAAAATCAGATGCAACTAAGGGGAGTAAATTTAGTTTTATTGTCCTTAGCTCAGCCAAAATCAAAGATAGAGATAAAATCCGGGCTTAAGAGCGGGTAGAAATCGTTAGTATTCAAAGAGTGGTGGTAGAACCAATGGAGGAAGTGCTGGAAAGATGAAGACCCTTTGGGAGCGGGGTGAAGACGGAAGCTCAAATAGACAACTAGTAGAGCAAAACAGCAACATGCTCTTCATCTTCAATGTCTCCCGTATGACGAGTGTAGGCTTTTTGTAAGCCAATATAGGAAAGGCCATACCTTTTTTGAAGAAGTCATGAGCCAAACGATCAATATCGCTGGCATCATCACCATTTAGGCTCAAACCAATGATGGCGAATATGTCAAGGAGAGTTACTGACATAGGACCTGATCTAAAGAAAAATAGTTAACGGACGGCGACCAAAAACAGGCAAGGCTCCCCAGAAGCTTGTGATTGAGTTTTTTATCAAAGGTACAAAACTCTAAAGCCTTGTCAATTCGAGCCTTGCGCCACACTTCCAACTTGATGGTTTTCAGTCTATAGTACCAATTGAAGAAAGTGCAGTTGAAGGGGTAAAAAGCCCTAAGTTTTTGGGAGGGAAACAACAAAACATGCTCCAAAAGATGGTCCCTTTGAAACGGGAGCGGCTCTTCCACATGCCAAGGGAAACATTCAACAAGAAAAGAACGGGAAGTTGGTGTTCGCAAATCGGGGCCAAGATGATCTCATCAGCTGCTTCCTCTATAGAACTCTAAGGCAACAGGAGAACATTGTTTGCATGTTCCTATGACTGGATTTGCTGAAAACGAGCAAGAAAAATGTCGGGATCATATGATCAAGACATGATAGGATAAGAGAGGAACTAGGAAGGTTGAAGATGACCAAGAAAAGATATAAAAACTCGATCTTGAAAAGGGAAGCTTTAATGGCATCAAAAGCGACAAGAGAAAGTCAAGAGTCGCACAACAATAGAATAAAATGGAATTGAAATATTCGAAAAGGATGTGGGTTCGAAAACTCTAAAAAGCACCAATTGGCATATGGAAGAAAGGAAGCTGAAGTGACAATGCGCAAAGATCGAGAAGGTAACGCTAGTTAGGGTAATCATTAATATAATTAAAAGAATTAACATATCTTTTAATTCTTTTAAAGGCAACATTTGTTGGCATCCGAGTTAGCTTATTGGGCTTCGGAAGTCGAAGAGATTCAAGAAGGTCCAATGTAACATCCTCAATTTTAGGCCATAAGAATAAAGTATGAGGGTCGATCATGGGCATCAATGACATAAACCTTGGATGGACCAAGGCATGGCATGTTCAGCCACGGACCCGATCCACCCAACCGAGACCAGATTAGGGCAAATAACCAAGACTAACCATGAAGTTTATTTGAAGTCATCCAATGGACCAATTCTAATTGAAAATGGTCATGGACAAGTTTAAGAAGGCTACCGACTCAGTCACAATCATTTGGTTAAAGTTTAGTAAATTTTGGCATGAACCTCGATTCTCATAGAACCGTCGATCGTGTACAAATATGAGTGACTTTCCCAATTAGGCGACACCATATGTTAGTCTCATGATTGCCTTGGATGAGATTTTAACACAAATTAATTAATGCAGGGATAAATCATTTGACAAGTGTCAAGAGGTAATTGGGGGTTCTAGAATCTTCCATAATCTTTTGACTTAGTTCATCCTTATCTATTATGTGCCATTGCCATTTGCAATAAGAAGGAGAAAACTTGCATGCCAAGTAGTTGGCAAAAATATATAGGCCTCATTTAATTATTTTGGACTTTAGTTCATTAATGGCATGGATGAATCACCTACTTAGGTGTCCTCTAGAATCTTAGGTGAATCTTAGGTTATGATGGTCCAAGATTGTAGCCTTGGTGAACAAGACAAGGACCAACCAATTATAAGAAGACATTCGGCATTAAAGGAGCCTATGTGTGACATCCTGATTTTCAGGTTCTGATTTCGATTGGATAAGTTGGGCCTTTCGCCAACTCGACTATAGTGCTTTTCTCTGAGATGGCTACTCACGAGATAATTGACCTATCAGGTAAAGCTGTTAAGGGATTTTAATGTAGTAGACTTGAGAATTCGACTAGAAGTCGACTGCTCGACCGTGCTAGTCTATAAGGGTCATTACGGCATTGTCAAAATCAATTAGAGACCGGAGATAGGTTGATTCGACTGAGATGTGTGATCAAAGTGTGGGTGATTCCACCTGATTGCAAAATTCTAGTTGATCGACATTAGACCGATTTTCTATCGTTTTGGGTACCCCGTGTCCGTATTTGAAGTCTCGAGATTTTCACGACCACCAAGAGTCGCCAATGTGTCGGAGAGGTAAGTGTGGTTCGAAGAAAATCGACCATGGGTTAATTGCACAAAAAATTTCTAAAAACTACTCGGTAGGCTAGGTCACGCTAAAATCGCATCTGATTGAAATTAACCGAGAATTTAAATTCGATTTCAGAAATTGAAAGTCCTGTCATGTCACGAGTTATTTTAGGAACGTTGACTCACCTTTCAAAGAATTTTCGGTGATTCCGGGATTTTTACGGAAAATTGATTCGGATGTTTCAGAAAATGAATTGAAATTCAGATTGGCCGAAATAAAGGGACTTTTGACTTGCAAACCGAGCTACTTGGTAAAAGAGAATTGTAGAAATTATGTGAGTTTTTTCTACATCAAAATTGGACATCAAATTTGGGAATTTGTTGAAGAAATTGAAGTCCCAAGAGTGTGAAATTCGGAGCTAGGGAGAAGTCAGCATTTTTGGCTTCAAAATTCGATTATTTGGTGGATTTATATTGCAAGAAAGTAATAAGGGGACCAAGCATTTAATTGCATGGATATGCTTTGTTGACTTCTTTCTTTTCCCCCCAAACCGCTGCCTTCTTCGTCGCACGTTCGGCAGCCTCCCTCGGTCGCTACTTTTCCTTCATTTCCTCGGTGCAGCCCTCTCCACATCGTCTCTCTCTCTCCCTTCTACTTCGACTTCTCTCTCTCACATCCCTCGCTTCTGCCTTTTTTCCCAGCAACTTCATTTTTTCTCTGCAGCTCTCCACCATCGATTTCCCTCCATGTCCACTCACCAATCAGCCCCACGCCAGCACCACTATGACATCCCAAATTTCACCAACCTTTATTAGTGTAATCAGATCATTAAGGACTTAGATTATTTTAAATCGGGCGAAAAAGCGAACCCGATGAACCATAAGGAATGTGTGGACTTGAGAAGTATGCGGGCCACACGAGTTTTAGAATTGGGCTTGATAAGCCGAATGGAAGAGCTGGGCTTGGGCTTAGCTTAGAGCAGGCCAAGATTTAGAATTGTTAGTTTGGTAAATTTAGTTGGATGGACTGTGATCGTTGTAGATTGAGCCTGTTGGGCCAGAGATGAATATTTAGGCCCGAGTAATTCTATTTTTGATTAAGTTTATAGATTATAGTTATGATAATTGGATTAGTGATTGTAATGCTAATGTCAATTTCTAACTTTAGCATTTCTTGTGATAAATTCTCTATAGACTAACACTAAATAGCTAATATGTCATATGATTTCATAAGTTTGTATAATTACAAGAGGATTGAAATTTAATGGAATCGAAAGGGAATTAAGTGAAAAACATTTGAGACTAATGAACTGACTAACGACATGGATTAAAGGTTAATTGATGACGAACGACAGATGGCGAAAGTGTCGTGCATGGAGGCCACGACATCTCTCTCTCATTTCTCTTTGTGTTCCCTCATCTCCCACGGTTTTCCATCCCCAAAACCGAAACAACCCAAGAGACATCATCATTAGCAAGATCTAATGATTAGCCTACTCTAGAGACTAGCTCTATTAGCCCCATTTTCCCCTCTCAACTCTCGTAATCTCTCTCTCTCTCCAAAACCTAGAACTCCCATCTTCTTCTCCTCTCTCTCTCGGTCGAACATCAAAGGAAACTAGTAGCCAAAACCAGCAATTCTCTTCTTCTTGCATGCGAGTTTTGGTGTTGATTTTTGAAGGATCTTTGAGTCATCTAGTAGCTGAACCAAGGTAAGGAAAGATAAGTCTCTAAACTAGAGGTTATCCATTGATTTTGTCAAGAAACTTCCAGATCTAGCTGAATGGTGGAGGATTAGATGTGAGGTTGCTGTCTTGTGTTGGATTGAGCTAGATAAGCTCTAGATTGAAGTTATAAGTCATTGCATGTTGCATTAGAGTCTTGCATGTCTCGAAAATTTAGTGGAAGATGGCTGTGTTGGTCGAGCAAGGTGTAGTGGTGGTTGTCGAGTGAGGTAGAGTGATGTATGTTGCGGTAGGTGAGCCGAGGTGTGAACATTTGCTTTGTACCGAGCTGTGGAAAGTTTCTATGTAAGTAAAGACCTACTGTGATTATCCATAGATGCTGTGGAAGAGTCTTAAGATGCTGTAAAAGAGATTGGTAGAGAAACTAATGGTTTTATTGAGCTAGAGATGAAGAAAACGGTATAAGACATTTCTGTTCTAGAGAAATATAGATGGAAAGCTTTTTGTTTTGTGTCGTCTTGATTTCTAATGATGAAGATTAAGAAAAGAACAATATTACTTAAGAGAATATCCATTAGATTGAGTTCGACTTCTAGTTATAGCTATATGAATGCAGAAATGTGTAGGTGGAAGTAACTTTCTTTGAAACAGTAGTCTGTTTTGTAGAAAACAGCAAGACCTTTGATGATTCTATGAATTTTGCTGTAATTATCTAGATAGAATTGGACTTCGAACCCTTAATGAAAGTTGCAGGAAACATCCTTTGGAATAACATATCAAAATTTGAGAATAAATGGACAAGATTTGGCTAGTAAGACGATTTTTCTCTGTAGATGCTAAATCTGGAAATTTTTACAGAATGTTAGGAAATAATATATTAATTACTGTTCTTAATACAATGAGATATAGACTAGGTTTCTTCACAGAAAATGTTAATATATGTCTCTTCTATATCATACTAAAATTTTGTAACATTCAGATAAGATTAGATATATCTTCTGTGTCTGTGATCAAAACTGCTCGTTTTAGTTCATAAACTGTTTTGACCCGAAAATGAGAAATAGATGTTATGTCTCTTATATTTGACTTGTATGATACACACGGAGTCTAGCAATATTATGATAGATGTTAGTATGTATATGAATAAGCCTCATTTATCATTTGAATTATAGGTACCAATAGCATCATGCGTATGCAGTGAGTGTGATGCATAGTGCTTAATTATGGGATAAATATCTGTTTGGCATGGTATGGGACATGTCGTAATGGGTTTTATCCTATAATTTGGACATGCACGTGTGCTAGGTACATGAGAATTAAGTGTATAGATTATACTTGAGGTAGTTGTATACTTTGAAGTCTTTTTCTTTTGCATACGGTAAATGCATTAATCAAAGGTGTGGTGTGTGAAATGTGTGCTTGAATGAGTGAATGAATCTATCGGTATTGTGATGCCGGTGATGCCCCTTAGAAGTTGGGATGCCCATGCTGTGTGATCTTGGATGCCTCGGTCCCGTGTTACTGAGATGCCTCGGAGTGAGATGCCCTTGTGTGTGATCAAGGATGCCTCGGAGTGAGATGCCCCATGCGGTGTGATCTTGGGAGGACCTCGGTTGTGTGATACCGGGATGCCTCGGAGTGATATGCCCATAATAGAGTTATTGTGGAAGTATGGATAGGGAATTCTGGAAGTGACTCGATCGGGCCGGCAGAGTTCCGATGGGTAAACTGATCGAGGGTGGATTTGATATTCACACTAAATTATAATTCTACTTGGCGTGTGAGTTGTGCATATTACTATTGCATTTCATCTCGATGTAGATTGAGAATGTGATAGGTATATATGTGTTTATGGATGCACTTAGTATAACCCATATAAAGTGGTTATATATAAATACGATGCATTAATATTCATTTTATTATACTTGTGACAATCCTGTCTTAGTATCTTAAGCTGTTTAGTTATGATTCTCTTGTACTCTTGATAGCTATGGATTGTCTAGGATAGAGTCTTATTATTTCTTTACTAGGCATAGTTTTTGCTCATTCCTTATATTTTTCAGATTGATAGTATGGATGTGGCGCCGATAGCTCGTTATGGTGTGATAGCACGTATTGAGGCTACCTTTAGTGATGTGTTTGACCCTGATGCGGAGATGACTTTTACGAAGTATGAGGCTACGCTGTGGATGGACGACGGCATATCTAACTTGATCCTGATGAGATTCGTTGCGTGGTTTGTTAACCACGAAGGAGCGGTGTTTGGCCCTCTTCCTTTTGGCACTGATGGACCTGGAGTTGGGACAGATGGCGCCTAGACGCCTTTGATCGTGTAGAAGCTGGAGGATCGTCTTTTTTTTTTTTTTTTGACGAACGTGGGCTTGTGTGGGATTAGTGGAGTTAGATACCCCTCACCCTTATCCTTGGTTGTTTACTTGCGCCTTTACTTTTGAACTTGTAAATATGATGTAACTAGGCGATGAACATGTAAGAAGTCCAGGTTGATTTTTGTAGGCCCGAATGCTGCTAAGGAAAGTATTGAAGCTTCTCATGATCTTTATCTATTGTGGCATCCTAAATTTCATAACGATCCCTAGATATGCTACGGCCCATGAATAAGTGATGGAAGCGCCATTGGACTATATTATAGTCATTAGACCAATGGATTACAATTAAGCAAGGGCCGAGCATTGAATGGACTATTGTTTTGTTGGAAATGTATCCTATGTCCATATGTGATCAAGGACTGTACTAAAGGATAAATTGATAAGAAATTTTCTATACTTCGCCGTGTACCCTATGAATCGAATTTTCCTTGATTAATGTTGTAATATTTTATGGCCATGTGAATAGTGTGATTATGTAATTATAAGTGGGGATTAAAGTGGAAAAATAGGAGCAAGTGTGGGTTGGACACTTAAGGCCCGAAACAGCCCAAAGCAGCCCACCATTTCCCCCTATTCGGTCGACCAAGGCCCGGCCCAATTAAGGCCACCTCCATGCATGAAGTTTGACAAGTGGCGAGAGGAATTCTATAAGTGTCGCTGCCCCTATTGCTTCACCGGAAACCTCCATGCAAACCAAATGATTACAAGCAATTAAGAAAATAAAAGAAAAGGGGAAGGGGGCAGAGTGACCGAGAGAAGGACCGAGAGAAAGAGAGAGGGGTGAGGGTGTTTCGGCGAGGGGAAGAAGGAGACCAGCCCCGCCGTGCGTACGCCTGCTGCAGCCATCGATGCCGCCTAGCTTCACCGTCAATCGAGCCACGCCTGAAGTCCTCAAGACGCGGTTTGCTTGCTGTGGTTGCGTTGGATTTAAGGCAAGTGAAGTCCATTGATCTACACGATGCTTGCTGTGGTTTTGTGTGAAGTATGATAGATTTCGGATGTGCTGGATGTTGGAATTTCGAAATTATGGGAGTAGTTCCTTAGGCTAGTAAACTGTTTTATGGAAAACAGTTTGACCTTTGGTGATTCCGCGAATTGTATGCAATTATCTAGTTGAAATCTTACTTCGTGTCCTTGATGAAAGTTTTAGATGACATCTTGAGAAGTAACATACTAAAATTTTAGAAGAAACGGACAAGTATTGGTCGGTGAAACGATTTTTCTTTGAGGATACTAGATCTGGAAACTGTTATGTTGACCTTTGGTGATTCCGCGAATTGTGTGCAATTATCTATTTGAAATATTACTTCGTGTCCTTGATGAAAGTTGTAGATGAAATCTTGAGGAGTAACATACTAAAATTTGAGACTAAACGGACAAGTATTCGTTGGTGAAATGATTTTTTTTTCGAAGACATTAAATCTGGAAACTGTTACAAAGGACTAGGGAGAATCATAGCGATTTTCGCTCGTGATCTATAATGAATCCGACTTTGAGTTCTTCACGAAACTTTTACCTCTAGGTTTCATCTATAACATATCAAAATCTCATAATTTTTTGAGTTTATTTAGGGGTTATATCGAATTTATTATTATTACTGTGCAATAGTGATATTTGAAGTCTTAAGGCTGTGATGCACAGACCATTGCTATTTATACGAAAATTTTTCTTATCCTGGTGTTTTATTTTGTAAAACTCTTTCCCCTAGATCTTGTTTATAACATGTTAAATTCCTAGAATTTATTAAGATCGTTTACTAATTTTTCCAGAATTTTAATTAAAAGGGGTGCATTCTGTTTTATCCGAAAATTGTTCTATTTTCAAGAACAAATGAATTGCTCTATGAATTGTGATGCCTTGGTCATCATTTATACAATGTATGCGTTGACATTTAGCATATCATATGACATCAAGAAAATGAGATGGATGTGACTTGGTAAACTCATGGATACTTATGATTGGTTTGCATCAAATGTCATTTTCAAAATGAGCCACACATGTATATATTGTGATGTTGATGATACCGTCGGACGGCGAAGTCGACGATGCCCCGGGAGTGTTGGATGCCCGAAGGTGTGTGCCGGATGTCCTCGGGAGTTTCGAGAAGCCCGGAGGTGTGTGCCGGAGGTGTGTGCCGGAGGCCTCGTGATGCCAGTTGGGGTACGAGATGCCCGGAGGTGTGTGCCGGAGGTCTTGCGATGCCAGGTTGGGTGTGAGAGCCAGGAGGGATGCAAAGATTGGTCCCTGGAAAAATAAATGAGATCCTTTTGAACATCAAAATGGGAAATGAATCAAGCGCATGTGTGTGCATATGGCATGATGCATGAATTGTCTATGAATTAGAGTTGGTACTATTGGGCATTGAAAATGTGGTCATTAAGGCATCGAATGGATCTTATGGAGATATATGCATGATTGCATGGATAATATGTGCGTTATACATGAGATCTTGGTTGTCTTGCTTGTTGCATTATGTAGTTTGATGGATCTTTACTGCTGAGTGGTTGTACTCACCCCTTTTGGGGACTAACATTTCAGATTGGGAGATGCCTCTGTTACCTGTCACACGTGGCACTTTTTACAGCGTCCCAGTTGATGTTGAGTGCTCGTGTTCGGAGCACTTCTGTGTTGGTGTTCGAGGATTGGTATTCGTCCGTGTTCGAGTCTTAGTCATGTATGACGTGGGTCTACCTGATGGCCCCGTCGTACAGGAGTTCCTGTCTGTGCATGTTCGTCGCGACGGGATCATGATGGGGATGCTACTGCCGCTGCCAGCCGATGGACCGGGCTGGGTGTGATTGTGCGTGTGAATGGGTAGCGGATGACACTTTTTGGATGGCCGACACTGAATGATGGACCGTTGTACATGACTGCTGTGGGGTCGAGTACTTTTGGTTATAGCCGAGCTTAGTAAAGCCTTGGCCTTTTGATGTACCAACTCATGATGTCCATCAAGTTATGTAAATAAAAGTGGTTCGACTCTAACTTATATATATAAAGTGTGTAGTTGGTGTGCATTGCGTTATTTTGTTGAGTATGGGTTAGGGAGATATCGAATATGCTTCCGTCATATGAACTGCGCTGGGACCAATTTAAATAGTACAAACTCCCAGGACTTATGGACCCACTATAATTCAATGGTATCAGAGTGACATGTTATTAGGACAAGTGAAGGGTAAGCGAACTGTGGCGACCCTAACGGATCGGGGGCTGTTTCGGGGGGTGTCACATCTATATTCATATATGGATTTTCTAATACTATGAACTGGTAGGATTATTGCAGGATAACCTTGTAACATAAAGTTTAGATTTTAAATAATCCATGTTATGCATGCTAACCTTCAAAGGTGAACACCATAGACTAACAAATGGAATTTATAAGTCCTGAAAGATAACAATCTTCATAATTTCCGCTTGCGCTTAGCACGTGACTCTACTGGGACGTCACAACCACTCACGCTCAGTCAACACTCACCTCACCGAAGCTATTTGTTGACCGCTCCATCTCCATCGAGCGCCAACTGCCCATGTCCGAAGTTGCTGCCGTTCGTCCATCTCCACCGAAGCCCTATTGACGCCAGCGACTCATGATTTCAGCCCAGCCGTGTCTTCACTAGTCAACACAGTAAATCGAAGTTGACCGAAACAGCTCACGTGGCCTTTCTCCTTCGTCTGCAAGCCCACACGAAGCTCAGCCGATTTCAGCCCATCAGCCACGGAGATCCAAGCAGAAACCATGGGCTTCCTCGGGCCAATTTTCGAGCCCGATCCGTGCCCCGTTGGCGTCGCCATTTTGGAACTTGTCGATCCTCGCCATGTCCCCGTCGTTTTGATCCGAGCGGATCATTAAACAAGTGAGTTTAACTCACTAATCCTCGCTTAGTAAGTTAATGACATTTAAGAGTTGTTTAGTTTAGATTAAGTATGGATTAGGTGGATAGTTAGATTAGATTAGCAATTTAATTAATTGTTATTGCATGTTAGGTGGTTAGAGTAGTGTAGTTAGAGCCTAGACAAGCTCTAGTATTTAACTAGAGTGGTTCGGAAATTTTCCGGATTCGTCTCGGCTTCCAATTAGGCTTTACGGGCCTAAGTTCCATTTATTGGCATTTATTAATTATTTTCCATAATTAATTAATTAATTAATTAATTTCCAAAAATTAGATCGGATAGCCGTGTAATGGAATTTTATGCTGATTGCGGTGGTGTGATCTGTTTATTTAATTGGCTATTGTTTTGTGCAAATTAATCGTGATTGGTGATTGTGGGTAATTATCCCAAAATAAATTAATTTCAACAATTAATTATAAAATCACTGGGTGTCGATTGACAACACCAAAAATGAATTTGTGGACTATTGAAATTAGTGGGATTTTCAAGTGGCAGAAAATTGTATTTTGGCTAAGGCTGACCGTGTACCCACACGCGATAATTTTTATCGGGTATCCGTAACTCGAGGAAAATAGGCCAAAATATTACTTTGATTGAGCATTCTAAGTGTGAAGCACATAGTCCTTGGCCGAGTGTAATTAATCGTGTGATGGTTATTAGTCGCCTTGAGAGGACTATTGAAAGATGAAATGATGTTTGTTGGGTGTGTGACAGTGTGGAATAGGGGATGGAAACCACCGAGCTTGGAATCGGTTGTGCCCATTGGGTCGTAATTAACCACCTCATAGAGGTTGTGCCCATTGGGCCATAATCAACTACCGATGTATGGCCGTGCCCGTTGGGCCGTAATTAATCGCCAAAATATGGTCGTGCCTATTAGGCCGTAATTTACCACCGAGCTTGGAATCGGTTGTGCCCATCGGGCCGTAATCTACCATCGAACTTGGAATCGGTTGTGCCCACCGAGCCGTAATCTACCACCGAACTTGAAATCGGTTGTGCCCACTGGGCCGTAATCCACCGCCGAAGATTTAGTAAGCCATGCCCACTAAGCCGTAATTCAGTGTCGGAGATGAGTGATTGAATTCACCGGGTGATGGTCCTGTTGTTTGAAATCGACTAGGTCGATTGATTGATGATTCGATTTGTGTTTAATGATTTGAATTGATTGATGTGATTCGATGTATTTCAAATTATATTGACCTGCAGGAAGGGACTGAGGCCAAGGTAAGTTCTCTGACTCGTGACTGTGCTTAGGCAACCCGTGGGGCGTATTTTCTTCCTAGTCGGGTCTTAGGGGGTTGAACTTGCTGAGACGTTGTCTCACCCCGTTGTGGGATAAAATTTTCAAGTCCCTAGTTGATAGCGGTGGAGGACCCGAAGCTCGGAGTTTAGAAGGTGAAGCCCAAAGAATCGACGAACTTGTCTGATCAGTTAGTCATAGGACAATTCTCTTTTGTTGAAAGCCGATCCCTTTTTGTAGGCTTCCGTGTATAAACCTGTGTGTTTATAAAAAGGTATTTTGCGAAAAATGGGCCCTACTTTTCTATCCCATCTTCTTGTTGTCTGGGGATTTATTAATTGCTTCTGCATGCGTATTAAAATGAATGGGTCGGCGACGCGTCCTGGGACATCACTATTTAATCGACCGCTAAGGAATGGGCACGTGCTCGAGGATTTGGGTGTGGCATCCCTGTTTAGTGGTATCAGAGCAGGTTTGTGTTTGGAGTGATAAAGTGCAATGAGTCATGGGATAGTTAGCAGGAATGACCTTTACTTCATGCTCGTGCATGTGATTGATAGTTGATTAGTAGCTTATTTGTGTGGGTCACTCAAATTCTAATATGGTATTAGAATTAGAAAATAGGTGTCTATAGGAGCCTGTAGTATGAGTGATTAGGAGCTAAGGACTCCTAGTAAGAGGGCAGTAGCCTCTTTGACTCGGGATAGAATGCCGACAAAGGTCGGTACCCGAGGTAGTCGAAATAAGCATAGGTTCAAACCAACGCCAGAGCAAGAGCACCACCGTAGGTCGGTACTAGTGTAGCAGCATCGAGTGATCCTAAGTTCAACTGGATCGTTCAGGCGCTAGTGTTCCTTGGGAACTTGTTGAGATAGTAAGCTCAAGACCGAGCCGCCATTGTTATCGCCGTCACTACCGCTGTCAGTGCCGTAACCGCTATGGTTACCGCATCTGCTGAGGTCCAACCTGGAATTGTGATCAGGGAACAGACTACAGTATCTAAGTTAAGATTTAGTTCAAGCAGAAATGGAAATCGTTTAGGGAAAAGACCGATGTCGAGAGAAAAGTATTCTATTTCGCCCAATAGGAAGGGTGGGATAGTCAGGTCAGCACCGAGTCAAAATGTGACATCCCAGATTTTCAATCCTTTTTTCTATTGAATAAATCGGGCATTTCATCAACGCACCTATAGGGTTGTTCTCAGAGCTGATCATTCTCGAGATAACTAGACTATCTGGGGAAACCATTAAGGAATTTTAACGCAATAGACTTGAGAATTCAACCAGGAATCGACTACTCGACCGTGTTCATCTTTAGAGGCCATTACGGCACAGTTAAAAATCGATTAGAGATTAGGGATAGGTCAGTTCGACTGAGATGTGTGGCTAAACGTGGGTGACTCCACTAAATTGGAAAATTCTCATTGGCCAACACTAGACTAATTTTTCAATCGTTTTTGGTACCTTGTGTCCATATTTGAATCATCGAGATTTTCACGACAACCGAGAGTCGCCAATGTGTCGAGTGGGTTCATTATGGCTCGAAGAAAATCGACCACAAGTCATTTGTACTAAAAATTTCTGAAAACTACCCGGTAGCCTAGGTTACACTAAAATTGTGCCGAATCGAAATTAACCGTGAATTTGAGTCCGATTTCAGAAATTGAAAGTTCTATCATGTCACAATTAATTCTAGGAGCGTCGACTCAGTCTCAGAAGATTTTTCTGCAAACCAAAACTTTTTGGAAAAAAGCCGAGGTAGGGCCGTTTTCGTGTAGAAAATGTCGGGGATCGTTTTTGATCGTGCAATTGGGAGGCAAGTGGGATCAATTGGTGAGGAAAAGTACCAATTGGATCGGTGAGGTGACGATTGAATTTTTTAGGGCCAAATTGAAATGAATCAAGAGACAATTGGTCTCCAATTGAGGGAGAAATGTTTGAAATTCGTAACTCCCCCTTGCCTAGGGCTTTTGGACCATTTCAAACGTTGCAATTGAAGCCTTGGTGGCTGATTTTGGTCCATAGTAGACAACCAAGCATGGGGATAAGGTCAAGGGGACAAATGAGGAGAAATTAAGACTAAGTAGGACCCTTTTCCCCCATATCTCTTCCTTCTCTCCCTCAAGCCGCTGTCCACCACCCCTCCCCCTTCATTGTGCCATTTTCAGTTCCAGCAACCAACAAAAGACCAGCCGTCGTCCGATCGCCGTGCCGCCGTCCGAGTCACACGTCGCCAAGACCGCCGAGCCGCCCATGCACGCGTGCCTCCTCCCATCTTGCCCTCATGCCACTCCAGCAGCGTTGCTCCGCCCAGCTCGTCATTCCAGGAGGCTGTCCAGCCACTGTGTGTGGCCGTAGGAGCCGCCGTGAGTCCCCGCTTGAACTCGGTTTGGCCTTTTCAACCTTCCTTGGTCCATCCCTGCCTTAAACCGAGCTTGTTGCCCTCTGTTTCAGCCCAAAAAAACAGCAAATAGAGTGGGTTCCTAGTAGCTTGTTGGGCCCGTTTTGGTACTCTCCCAGCCCCGAAATCTAGGCTTGCTTTGGAGAGAAATGAGCCCCGTTGGGTCCCCGACGATTTGAGCCGATCAGATCACAAAACAAGTGAGTTTAACTCACTAATCCTCGCTTAGTAGGTTAATGACGCTTAAGGGTTGAGAAATTTAGGTTAAGTGTGGATTAGGTGGATAGTTAGATTAGATTAGTGAAATTTAATTAATTGTCGATGCATGTTAGGTGGTTAGTGTGTGCAATTAGGGCATAGACAAACTCTAGTATTTAACTAGAGTGATTCGGATATTTTCCGGGTCTGTTTCGGCGTTCAATTAGACTTTTCCAAGCCTAAGTTGATTTATTGGCATTTATTTAATATTTTTCGTAATTATTTAATTATTTATTTATTTACCGGAAATTAGACCCAAATGGCCTGTGACCGGAATTTCATGCTGATCGCAGTGGTGCTCTCTATTTATTTAATTGAGTACCTAATTGTGCAAATTGATTGTGATTAGCGTTTGTGGGTATTTAATTCCAAAAATGGATAATTTTGGTAGTTAATTGGAGAATTACTGGGCGTCGTTCTACAGCGATAAAAATCTATTTTGGGACTGCTGAAAATAGTGGGAGGGTCCAAAAGTGAAAACCTTGTATTTTGGCTAAGGCCGGCTGTGTACCCACACACGTGTATTTTTATCGGGTATAATAAAAATGATGAATTGATTAAATGGTTGGGATGGTATACTATATCAGCCTACGAGCAATATGTCGGCTTAGATTGTGAGCAGTATACCGGGGTACTATATCAACCTACGGGCTCTGATATGTCAGCTTAAATTGGGAGCAATATACCCTATCAGCTTAGAGCGAGCAAAGTTATCTATCAGCTTAGAGTGAGCAAGGTTGTTTATCAGCTTAGAGGGAGCATTATTAGTATACTATATCAACCTACGGGCTCTGATATGTCAGCTTAGATTACGAGTAGTATACTATTTATCAGCTTAGCGCGAGCTATATTATTTAATATCAGCTTAGAGGAAGCAGTCTTGATATGAGCGAACTTATTAGGTATTATTGATTTGGCCAACCGGAGGGAGGTTGTGATGACATGTAATCGACTGAGTCGATTGATCGATAGTTCGATCCGGTTGATTGATGTGATTTATGTATCTATGAGATAGACTGACTTGCAAGAAGAGACTGAGGCCAAGGTAAGTCCTCTAACCAGTGTGGTGCTTAGGCAGCCTTTAGGGCATATTTGCTTCCTAGTCGGGTCTTAGGGGGTGGAACTCACTGAGATGTTGTCTCACCCCGTTATGGGATAACATTTCAAGTCCTTATATGACAGCACCTCCTATTCGTCCCGAGCAGTTTGGGCAGCCCAAGAAGTTCACTGAGATAGGTTATCACATTCAGATACACCATCACCCTGAAGGACTCGAGTATGTGTTGATAAAGTCCACTGTTTGGGTTGACGTGGGTGAACCCAAAAAGGTGCCCCATGAATACCGGTCGTGGTATCGCCATTACAATGATGGACGAAGGGTGGGCCCTGTACCAAAATATGATGTGCCTTTGTACGCCTTGGAGGTTGCATTCGGGAAGGGAACAACAGATCTTAAAGGTGGATCAATGGTGGATACGATGGATCCCAAGCTTGAGGACGATTCTGACTCTCCGGTGTACTTAGCTGTAGGCTCCAACTGGAGCGAGGAAGAAGGAGAGATTGTTGAGGAGGAGGAGGACCCGGAGAAGGACCTAGAGGAGGATCCATAGGAGTAGATGAAAACCACACCCATGTCTGCAAACTTTCCTTTCTGAACTGGTTTTTATAGGACCTGAAGTTTGTGTTTGTATTGTGATATATACAACTTTGGTTGTTTGTATATAAGTGTTGTTTTTAAAAGTTAGAAATTTGGTCCTACTTTCCTATCCCATTGTTTTATTGTCTGAGGATTTTATTTATGCTTTCGCATGCGCACTAAAATGAAAGGGTCGCCGATGCGTCTTGGGACGTCGCTAATTAATCGACCAAGCCGGGGTGGGCCCGTGCCCGAGGATCGGGGCGTGACATCCCCGTTTTAGTGGTCTTAGAGCAATGGTTTAGGGATTGGAGTGATAAGGTGTGATGGTTCATGGGATAGTGGTAGGAAAGGCCTTTAAATTCATGCTTTGGTGCATGTCCGTGGTAGTTGATTGGTAGGATTGCTTGTGGTGTAGATCACTCTGTTTCTAATTCGGTGTGGAATTAGAAGCAGGCTATAAAGCCAAGCCATGAGTGATCAGGAGCAGTGAACTCCTACCAAGAAGGCCGTTAGGGCCGTGACTCGGGGTAGAACGCCGACCAGGGTCGGTACCCGAGGAGGCCAAGGTCGAACGCTAACGCAGCCTAGCGCGAGTGGAGTGGCACCATCTCCAGTTGGTGCTGGGGTAGCAGCCCCCAGTGATCCTAGGATCGAGGGGATCATGCAGGCGCTAGAAGCCATGAGAGATATGATGGCACAGCAGGTACAGAATCAAGTCGTTGTTGCTGCTTGCTGTTGCCACCACACCCGTCGCCGCTTTGTTGTTGCACCCGCTGAAGTTCTCGCCTAAGCATATAGTGGTGCTGAGAGAGAGGCCGATCCACAAGTTAGTGGAGCAGTTCTGGATCCAAGACCTCGAAAAAGCATTTGCACTTTTGATGTGCAACGAAGAGGAGAAGGTGGTATTGGCTGTATACCAACTTCAAGGCAATGTAAATATTTGGTGGAGAGCCGCCAAGGATACAATATTTCTGGAAGGTGTGGTCTTGGTGTGGGACGTCTTCCTCAAAGCATTTAACGATCAGTATTATGGCATCCTAAAATTTCATAGCGATCTCTAGATGCATTACGACCTATGGAAAGGTGATGGAAGTGCCATCGGACTATATTATAGCCATTAGACCAATGAATTGCAATAGACTAAGGTCGAGCATTTTAATGGAGAATTATTTGGTTGGAAATATATCTTATGTCCATGAGTGATCAAGGATTTTTCTAAAGGACAAATTGATAGGAAAATTTTGTTCTTGGCCATGAACTTTATAAGTTGGATTTTTATTGATTTATGTTACAAAGTTTTATGGCCATATAAATTTCAATTATGTATTTATATAATTGGGGGGTTTAGGGTAGATTATTAAAAGAAGGAGTGGGCCGAAATTTTTAGGCCAAACCAACCCAAAAACCAGCCCACAGCCCCACCGTTCAACCAGCCCAAGAAGCCCAATGGGCTGTCGACCGAAGGAGGAGGAACCGGAGGGAGGAGTCGGCCCAAAGGAGGCCCATCACCTTGCATAGCAAAAATAACAAGTGGCAAGTGAGATGAACCAAGTGTCATCTTGCATGCAAGATTAATGATTACTAATCATGAAAAGGAAGAAAAGAAGAGTGGCGGATTAAACTAGGGGGAGGAGTGGTCATGTGAGAGAAAGAGTGAACAGAGAGAGAGAGAGTGAAGTCGAGAGAGAGGGAGAGTGAACTGAGAGAGAGGAAGCCGATCGTGAGCCGTAAAGGGAGGAGGAGACCGTCGATCGAGCCCCACCGTTTTGCTTGCTGCGATTTTCATTGGATTGAAGGCAAGTAGAGTCCATTGATCTGCACTTTGCTTGCTGTGATTGTGTGTGATGAATGGTAAATTTCGGATGTGGTAGAGGTGAGAATTTTCGAAGTTATGGGAGTAGTGTCTTAGCCTAGTATTCTGTTTTCTGGAAAAACAGTCCGACCTTTGGCGATTTCGTGAGCTGCATGCAATTTTCTAGTTGGAATCTCACTTCGAGTTCTAGATGAAAGTTGTAGAGGACTTCTTGGAGAGTAACATATCAAAATATGAGAGGAAATGAACAAGTATAGGTCGGTGAAACCAGTTTTCTTTGAAGAAATAAGATCTGGAAACCGTTATGTTGACCTAGTGTGATTCTGTGAATTTTATAAAATTATCCGGTTCAAATTTGATCTTGTGTTCTTGATGAAAGTTGTAGATGACATGTTGAAGAGTAACATACTAAATTTTGAGAAGAAACGGACAAGGTTAGGTCGGTGAAACGATTTTTATTTGAAATGGTTAGATCTGGAAATTATTGCCGAGGGTTAGGGACGGTTATGGTGATCATATCTTTTAATCTATCACGAATTTGACTTCAAGTTCTGCACGAAACTTTTACCTCTAGGTTTTGTCTATAACATATCAAAATTTCAGAATTTTTGGAGCTGATTTAGGGTTTATACCGAATTTGTGAATGAAATTGTGCAAAGGCGATGTTCTGAAATTTTAGAGGCTGTGATATATGGATTGTAGCGACTTGTATGAAGCTCTCTTGATATGGTGTTCTTCATGAAATATTTTTCTCTAGATCTCGTTTATAATATGTTAAATTTTCATAATTTATTATGACTGTTTACTAATTTTTCCAGAATTTTAACTAAAGGAGTGCATTCTGTTTTATTCGAAAATTGCTGTATTTTTAAAAATAAATGAATTGCTCTATGAGATATAATGTCTTGAGTGGTTAATTATGCTGCATATGTGGTGACATTTAGCATGTCATATAACATCAAAAAGCTGGTTTAGACCTTTGAAATTGTTGTATCAAATGCCATGTTGAAAATGAGACATATATGTGAATATATATTGTGATAATAATGATACTGTCGGAGGTGTGAGCTGACGATGCCCCAGGAGTGTCGAGATGCCCGGAGTGTGTGTGCCAGATGCCCGGAGGTGTGTGTCAGATGCCCCAGGAGTGTCGGGATGCCCGGAGGTGTGTGCCGGGGGGGATTCCTCGTGATGCCAGTTGGGGTGCGAGATGCCCGAAGGTGTGTGCCAGATGATCGGAGGTGTGTGCCAGAGGTTCCTCGCAATGCCAGGTTGGGTGTGAGCGATAAATGAGGGATGCAAACACTAGTCTCTGGAAGAAAAAAAAATGAGATCCTTTTGAAAGTTACAATTGGAAATTTAATCATGCGCATGAGTGTGTGCATATGGCATGATGCATGAATTGCCTATGAAATTGAATTGATACTATCTGACATTGAGAATGCGATCATGAAGGCTTGAATGGATCTCATGGGGACATGTACATGATTGTGTGGATGATATGAATCATGCGTATGTATGTGCATATGGCATGGAATGAACCTCATGGAAATACAAGCACGATTGCGTGGTGATATATGCATGAGTGCATGGTGATGTATGCTCGATTGCATGGTGATATGTGCCTTATTCGTGATACCTTGATTGTCTTGTCTGATGCACTGTGTAGTTTGATGGATCTTTACTGCTGAGTGGTTGTACTCACCCCTTTTGGGGACTAACATTTCAAATTGAGAGATGCCTCTATCACCTGTCACGCATGGTACATTTTATGGCTTACCGTTTGATGTTGAGGTCGAGTGCTCGGAGCACCCCTGCGTTGGTGTTCATGGTCTGGTGCTTATCCGTGTTCGTGTTTTGGTTATGTATGATGTGGGCCTACCTGATGGCCCTGTAGTCCAGGAGTTCATGTTCGTCCATGTTCGTCGTACGGGAGGATGATGGGGATGCTGCCACCGCCACTGGCCGATGCACCGGGTTGGGTGTGATTAGAGCGTGTGACTGGTGGAGGATGACACTTTTTGGATAGCCGACAGTTGATGATGGAATGGTGTACATGTCTGATGTAGGGTTGGGTTCTTTTGGGTTATAGCCGAGCTTAGATAAAAGCCTTGGCCTTTTGTTGTACCGACCCGAGATGTCCATCATAGTTATATAAATAACAGTGACTCGGCTCTATCTTTTTATCTGATGCGTAGTTGGTGTGCATTGCATTATTGTTCTTGGAGTATGGGATAGGGAGATTTGATTATGCTTCCGTTATGTGAACTGCGCTGGGACCGAATGAGATCATACAAGCCCCCAGGATTTATGGACCCACTACAATTCAAATGGTATCAAAGTGATATGTTAATAGGATAAGTGAAAGAAAACTGTGGCGACCCTAGCGGATTGGGGGGGCGTGTCGAGGGGTGCCACAAGTATTTTTCGGGTACTGCCCAAGAACAAAAGATGAAAGAATTTCAGCGTCTTCGCTAAGGGAGTATGACTGTCGACCAATATGGGGTCAAGTTTGCGGAGCTATCCCAGTATGCTCCGAGACTAATTGAAGATCTGGAAGAAAAAGCCCGAAGGTTCAAGAACGGTCTTCATTCGAACTAAAGCAACCCTTGCTACCGTTGGATCGACTAATTATCGAGAAGTCTATTGTCGAGCTCAGATGATAGAAAGAAGATTGAACGAGCAAGCTGCCTCGTTTGGATCGAGGTTTAGCTCTCACCGAGAAGGAATCCGCAAGGGAAAGAGGCCCATGCCTGGAGGTAGATTCCCAGTCTCACCCAACTAGAAGGGTTGAGTCAAAAAGTTAGGACCGAGCCAAAATGGTATATGTCGTCTGTGTGGAAGACGACATGGTACGAGTCAGTGCCCTCGAAGAACAGGTGCCTGTTTTGAATGTGGCCAGCAAGGTCACATGGCTAGAGATTGTCTTAGGCAACCAAGAGGACAACCGCAGTTGCTGCCGTTGCCGCCTATGGGTCAGATTACAGGGTATGCGCCTCAGAACATGCCGCAACGAGGACAGTTGAGACCACCAGTTCAGGGCACGGTGTATGCCATCACACAAGGTCAGGCAGAGGCTGCGCCTGACGTGATCACATGTATGGTTTCGCTGAACGACCATCCTACTTACGCTTTATTTGATCTAGAAGCAACCCATTCCTTCATTGCCGAGAAAAATATTAAGTTGATAGGAGTCAGTCCTATGTTATTGGAGTCGGCAGTTTGCATATCTACACCGTTGAAAGATAAGGTGATAACTGCTTTGGGTTGTTCTGGTTGCAAGTTAGCGATTGGTGAGCGAGTGGGGAAAATAGACTTGTTAGTCCTAGCCATGTATGACTTTGATTTACTAATTGGCATGGATTGGCTCACCAAGCAATGAGCTAAAATGGACTATTATTGCAAGGCAATTCAGTTTGACCCAATAAAGGGTGAAAGCTTCGAGTTTGTCAGGAATCGAGGAGGACCCTCGATTACCTTGATCTCGTCACCTGAGGCAACTAGTCTATTAGACGAGGGTTGTTAAGGTTACCTGGCAACTATCGTGGATACGACAGTTAAGGAGCTGAAGATGGAAGACATTGCTGTGGTGCCAGAATTTCCAGATGTCTTTCCAAAGGAATTGCTAGGATTACCGCCAGAGAGAGAGAGAGAGAGAGATTGAATTCGTGATCGAGCCAGCACCCGGGACAGAGCCAATCTCTAAGGCTCCTTACCGGATGGCGTTATCCGAGTCGAAGGAACTGAAGGTGCAGATGCAAGAGTTATTGGACAAAGGATTCATTTGTCCTAGTGCATCACCTTGGGGAGCACCAGTTTTATTTGTAAAGAAGAAAGATGGTTCGATGCGCCTGTGCATCGACTATCGGCAACTCAATTAGGTAACGATCAAGAACAAGTATCCACTCTCGAGGATCGATGACTTCTTTGATCAATTATAAGGAGCATCGATATTTTCGAAGATTGACTTGAGGACAAGATATCATCAGCTAAGGATTAGGAAGGAGGATGTTCCTTAGTCAGCATTTCATACTCGGTAAGGGCATTACGAGTTCACAGTGATGCCATTCGGGTTGATGAATGCTCCGGCTGTCTTCATAGATTTGATGAACCGAGTATTCAAGGAATAGCTGGATCAATTTGTGATCGTGTTCATCGATGATATTCTGGTGTATTCGAGAAGTGACGAAGAGCATGAGAGTCATCTAAGATTAGTGCTGCAGACGCTGAGAGTTCATCAATTGTACACCAAGTTCAGCAAGTGTGAATTTTGGTTAAATCGCATTGCTTTCTTAGGTCACGTGATTTCAGGCAAAGGAATCTCTATGGACCTGAGCAAGATTGAAGCCGTGATCAATTGGCCAAGACCAACTACAATGACAGAAATCAGAAGTTTTCTGGGTTTGTGGAAGGGTTCTCATCATTAGCATTGCCTTTGACAAGACTCCTGAAGAAAGAAGAAAAATTTGTGTGGACAGACAAGTGCGAGTGTAGTTTCCAAGAGCTGAAGCAAAAGCTGACTACCGCACCTGTGTTGACCATTCCATCAGGTCTTGGAGGATTTGAGATCTATAGTGATGCGCCGTTCAGAGGATTGGGTTGTGTGCTGATGCAACATGGCCGAGTTGTTGCATACGCCTCCCGTTAGTTGAGGCCTCATGAAAAGAACTATCCGACACATGACTTAGAGCTCACAGCAATTATTTTCGCCCTGAAGATTTGTAGATATTATCTGTGCAGAGAAAGATTCCAGATCTTCACGGACCATCAAAGTCTCAAGTACCGATTCTCTCAGAAGGAGTTAACATGAGACAGCACCGATGGATGGAATTACTGAAGGATTACGACTGTGATATCCTATATCACTTGGGAAAGGCGAATAAGGTCGCCGATGCTTTGAGTCAAAAGTCTTTAGTCACTCACATACTAATTAAGGAGTGGAACCTAATCGAAAGAGGTCGAGATTCGGTATTCAAGTTTGAGGTAGGCCACCTTTCGAGTCTTACGGCCACCCTTAGAATTGAACCAGATGTCCAGATCAAAATCAAACTACTCCAATCGACAGACCTAGATGTGCAGAAAATTCTACAGGAGGACACTGAGAAAAGAAAGGCTGACTTTCAAATTTCTGATGAAGGAACATTGAGGTTCCGAGGATGTTTAGTTGTGCCTAACGATGTGGAGATTAGAGAGGATATCTTATCAGAAGCACATCGTAGCAATTACAACATTCATCCTGGTAGTATCAAGATGTATCAGAATCTGCATCAACACTATTGGTAGTCAGGTATGAAGGCGGACATCGCCAAGCATGTCGCCAAGTGTTTGACGTGTCAACAGGTGAAAGCTCAGCATTGCAAGCCAGGAGGACTTTTGCAATCTCTCGAGATCCCAGGGTGGAAATGGGAGCATATCACGATGGATTTCGTGACTGGACTACCGAGGAGTCAAAGAGAAAATGATTCGATTTGGGTAGTAGTCAACGACCGACAAAATTGGCTCACTTCATTGCGGTTCGAAAGGACCTTAGTTTGGATAGGCACACTGAGTTGTACATGCATCCGGTAGTTCGCCCCCGCATGGAGTACCGATTACGATAACTTGAAATAGAGACCCGAGGTTTATTGCCGCTTTTGGAAGAGCCTATAAAGTGCTTTAGGTACTAAGCTGCAGCACGAGACGGCATATCATCCTCAGACGGATGGCCAATTTGAGAGGACAATTCAAAACCTCGAGGACATGCTGCGAGCTTGTGTACTAGACTTTAAGGGAAGTTGGGAAGAACAACTACACCTGGTGGAGTTTGCCTACAACAACGGTTATCAACAGAGCATTCAGATGGCTCCTTTCGAAGCGTTGGCGAGTGTGCGGGACACCGGTGTGTTGGGATGAAGTTGGGGAAAGAAAGATCACAGGCCCAGAGTTGGTCCAGCAGTCAATGGATGCCGTGGTAGTGACCAGAGGCAGACTAAAGACCGCTCGAGCCGACAGAAAAGTTACGCATATAAGTGCCGGAGATTATTGGAATTCCAAGTTGGTGATCACGTTTTTCTGAAAGTGTCACTAATGAGGGGAACTTCACGCTTTGGAAAGAAATGAAAACTGAGTCCGAGGTACGTAAGTCCGTTTGAGATTCTTGAGAGAATCGGGACTCTAGCATATCGTCTTGCGTTGCCGCCGAGACTAGCGCAAGTGCACGACGTCTTTCACGTTTCGATGTCGAGGAAATACGAGCCTGACCCAACCCACGTGCTTAATTTCGAGGAATTGGACGTGGATGACCGAGTGTCATACATTGAAAGCCCGGTTCAGATCGTGGACAGAAAAGAGCAAGTTCTGCGTACAAAGACCATTCCTTTGGTCAAAGTGGTCTGGCAACACCACGGTGCTAAAGGAGTAACATGGGAGACTAAAGAGTGAATGAGACGTTTGTACCCTCACCATTTTGCTTAAGTATTGTAATGGTTTAAGTTTCAAGGACGAAATTTTTATAAGAGGGGAAGAGTTGTGACATCTCATATTTTCAATCATGTTTTTTATTGAATAAATCGGGCATTTCATCGACGCGCCTATAAGGCTGTTTTCAAAGCTGATCACTCTCGAGATAACTAGACTATCTGGGGAAACCATTAAGGAATTTTAATGCAATAGACTTGAGAATTTGACCAGAAATTGGCTACTCGACCGTGTTCATCTATAGAAGCCATTACGGCACAGTTAAAAATCGATTAGAGATTAGGGATAGGTTGTTTTGACTGGGATGTGTGGCTAAACGTGGGCGACTCCACTAAATTGGAAAATTCTCGTGGGCCGGCACAAGACTGATTTTTCAATCGTTTTGGCACCCTATGTCCGTATTTGAATCCTCGAGATTTTCACGACAACTGAGAGTCGCCAATGTGTCGAGTGGGTTCTTTGTGGCTCAAAGAAAATCGACCATGGGCCATTTGTACTAAAAATTTCTGAAAACTACCTAGTAGCCTATGCCACACTAAAATCGCGCCGAATCGAAATTAACGCAAATTTGAGTCCGATTTCAGAAATTGAAGGTTCTGTCATGTCACAATTAATTTTAGGAGCGTCAACTCAGTCTCTTGTCACAATTAATTCTAGGAGTGTCAACTCGTTCTTAGAAGATTTTTTTGCAAACCGAGACTTTTTGGAAAAAAGTCGAGGTAGGGCTGTTTTCGTCCAGAAAATGTCGAGGATCGTTTTTGATCACGCAATTGGGAAGCAAGTGGGATCAATTGGTGAGGAAAAATACCAAGTGGATTGGTGAGGTGTCGATTGAATTTTTGAGGGCCAAATTGAAAGGAATCAAGAGACAATTGGTCTCCAATTGAGGGAGAAATGTTTGAAATTCGTAACTCCCCCTTGCCTAGGGTTTTTGGACCATTTGAAAGGTTGCAATTGAAGCCTTGGTGACTGATTTTGGTCCATGGAAGACAACTAAGCAAGGGGATAAGGTCAAGGGGACAAATGAGGAGAAATTAAGACCAAGTAGGTCCCTTGTCCCCTTATCTCTTCCTTCTCTCCCTCAAGCTGCTGTCTACCGCCCCTCCCCCCTTCATTATGCCATTTTCGATTCTAGCAACCAGCAGAAGACCAGCCGTCGTTCGATCTTCGCCAACACCGTTGGACCGCTTGTGCGCGTGTGCCGCCGCCCGTCTCGCCCTCACGCCGCTTTAGTGGCGTTGCTCCGCCCAGCTCGCCATTCCAAGAAGCTGTCCAGCCACCATGTGTGGCCATAGGAGCCGCCATGAGTCCCCTTAAATGGAGCTTGTTGCCCTATGTTTCAACCCAAAGCTGCAGCAAACAGAGTGGATTTCCAGTAGCTTGTTGGGCCCATTTTGTTACTCTCCCGGCCCCGAAAGCTAGGCCTGATTTGGAGAGAAGTGAGCCACATTGCGTCCCCGATGATTTGAGCCGATCAGATCACAAAACAAGTGAGTTTAACTCACTAATCCTCACTTAGTAGGTTAATGACGCTTATGGGTTGAGTAGTTTAGGTTAAGTGTGGATTAGGTGGATAGTTAGATTAGATTAGTGAAATTTAATTAATTGTCGATGCATGTTAGGTGGTTAGTTAGTGCAATTAGGGCCTAGACGAACTCTAGTATTTAATTAGAGTGATTCAGAAATTTTTTGGGTCCGTTTCGACGTTCAATTAGGCTTTTCCGTGCTTAAGTAGATTTATTTGCATTTATTTAATATTTTTCGTATTTATTTATTTATTTATTTTTTTTTTGAAAATTAGACCGGGATGGCCGGTGAACGAAATTTCGTGCTAATCGCAGTGGTGCTCTATATTTATTTAATTGAGTACCTGAGTGTGCAAATTGATTGTGATTAGCGTTTGTGGGTATTTAATTGCAAAAATGGATAATTTTCGTACTTAATTGGAGAATTACTGGGCGTTAGTTTACAGCTAAAAATCTATTTTGGGACTGCTAAAAATAGTGGGAGGTTCAAAAGTGAAAACCTTGTATTTTGGCTAAGGCCGGCTGTGTACCCACACACGTGTATTTTTATCGGGTATGATAAAAATGATGAATTGATTGAATGGTTGGGATGGTTTGCTATATCAACCTACGGGCGATATGTCAGCTTAGATTACGAGTAGTATACTGGGGTACTATATCAACCTACGGTTTCTGATATGTCAGCTTAGAGCGGGCAAGTTTATCTATCAGCTTAGAGTGAGCAAGGTTCTTTATCAGATTAGAGGGAGCATTATTAGTATATTATATCAACCTACGGGCTTTGATATGTCAGCTTAGATTGCAAGTAGTATACTATTTATCAGCTTAGTGCGAGCTATATTATCTAATATCTGCTTAGAGGAAGCAGTCCTGATATGAGCGGACTTATTAGGTAATACTGATTTGGCCTACCGAAAGGAGGTTGTGATGACATGTAATCGACTGAATCGATTGATCAATAGTTCGATCCAATTGATTGATGTGATTTGTGTAACTATGAGATAGACTGACTTGTAGGAAGAGACTGAGGCCAAGGCAAGTCCTCTAACCCGTGTGGTGCTTAGGTAGCCCTTAGGGCGTATTGCTTCCTAGTCGAGTCTTAGGGGGTAGAACTCGCTGAGACGTCGTCTCACCCCGTTATGGGACAACATTTCAAGTCCTTAGATGGCAGCACCTCCAGTTCCTCCCAAGAAGTTTGGGCAGCCCAAGAAGTTCACTAAGATAGGTCATCACATTCCGAGACACCATCACCCTGAAGGACTCGAGTATTTGCTGATAAAGTCCACCGTTTGGGTTGACGTGGGTGAACCCAAAAAGGTGCCCCATGAATACCGGTCGTGGTATTGCCATTACAATGATGGACGAAGGGTGGGCCCTGTACCGGAATGTGATGTACCTCTGTGCGTGTTGGTGGTTGCGTTCGAGAAGGGGACAGCAAATCCTAAAGGTGGATCAGTGGTGGATGCGAAGGATCCAAGCTCGAGGACGATTCGACTCTCCGGTGTACTCAGCCCTGGGCTCCAGCTAGAGCGAGGAAGAAGGAGAGATCGTTAGAGGAGGAGGACCCGAAGGAGGACCCAAAGGAGGATCTAGAGGTGTAGATGAAAACCACACCCCTTTCTGTAAACTTTTTTTTATGAACTGGTTTTTGTAGGACTGAAGTTTGTGTTTGTATTGTGATATATACAAATTTGGTCCTACTTTCCTATCCCATTGTTTTATTGTCTGGAGATTTTATTTATGCTTCCGCATACGCATTAAAATGATAGGGTCGGCGATGCATCCTGGGATGTCACTAATTAATCGACCAAGCCGGGATGGGCACTTGCTCGAGGATTGGGGCATGACACAAAATGGAGCATGTTGTTCCCGTGTGTGACGACAGAGATCGGCCTTATGTCTTTCCTAGGACAAGAATTTGTTTTGAGTGTAGCCAATAGGGTCACGTAGTCAGAAACTGTACCAGAAGGCTGATGAGACATAACAGAGGGAATGTACTCCAAGATATTAAGTGAGGCATTTGGAACAGGCCCCAAGTGCAAGTAAGGGTGCATGCTATCACCCGATAGGAGATAGGGGACTCACCAGATGTATACCGAGTCAGTAGAAGGAAGCATGAATCAACACAGTGTCCCAATGTGACTGGAGCGTACTATAGATGTGGCCAGCATGGTCATCAGGTGAGGGTCTATCGGTTTGAGTCCAAGGGAATGCAGACACCGTTACCACAGATAGCACGCCACTAGGATGGCGAAAGGGACAGGAATTGAACTGACTATGCACCGATCAGAGGAAGAATGCTTTAGGGTAATGTTATCAGAGTAGCACAATAGAGTTTTGGGTTAAGTTGATAGAATTTCAGATTGTGGTAATAAAGCTGTAGAAAGAAGAGGCCCCGGCTAGAGTTGTACTTGATTAGTTGCTTATGTATAACTTTGACGTTATATATGAGAAGAGTTGGCTCCTGGAGCATCTTGTGGTAATGAATTGATATCGTGACGTAATCCGGTTTAGTCCGTTAGCATGTGGAAGTGTCGAGTTTTTTAGGAGTCGAGAAGGACCCTCGACTTCCTTAATCTCGTTGCTTTAGGCAACCCGTTTGTTAGACGGGGCTTGCCAAGGTTACTTAGCGATTGTCATAGATAAGACAATGGAGGAGAAAAAGATTGAGGATGTCGCAGTAGTTCAAGGATTTTTTGATGTATTTCTACAAGAATTGTCAGGCCTACCGTCAGAGAAAGAGATAAAATTCGTGATAGAGTTAGCACCCGGGACAAAGCCACTCTTTAAGGCTTCTTACCAGATGTCGTTATCTGAATTGAAAGAATTGAAGGCCAAACGTGAGAATTACTGGATAAGGGATTTATACATGCTAGTGCATCACTTTGGGGAGCACCAGTTTTGTTTGTGAAGGAGAAAGATGGTTCGTTGCAATTACGCATCGACTATTATCAACTCAATCAGGTGACGATCAAGAACAAGTGTTTATGGCTGAAGATCGACAAATTGTGTGACCAGTTACAAGGGGTGTTGATGCTTTTAAAGGTCGACCTGAGGACAGGTTATTATTAGTTGAGGATAAAAAAGGAAGTTATACAAAAGACAGTGTTTCGTACTCGATACAGCATTTATGAGAGTGCTGTAATGCCGTTCAGACTTACGAACACTCCAGCTGCTGTCATGGATTTGATGAACCGAGTATTTAAGGAATACCTAGATCAGTTCATGATCATGTTCATCAATGATATTCTAATGTATTCGAGGAGTTCTAAGGAGCATGAGAGTCATCTGAGAATAGTACTTCAGACCCCGAGAATGCATGGATTGTATGCTAAGTTTAGCAAATGCGAGTTTTGGTTGACTCGTGTTGCTTTCCTAAGCCACTTGATTTCAGGTGAAGGAATCTCCGTGGACCCAATCAAGATCGAAACAGTTATCAGTGGACCAAGACCGACAACAGTATCAAAGATCAGAAGCCGCTTGGGTTGGACAAATTACTACAGAGGGTTCATGGAAGGATTTTCAGCATCGGTGTCACCGTTGACTCGACTCCTGAAGAAAGAAGAATAGTACGTGTGGATAGACAAGTGCAAGCATAGTTTCCAAGAGCTTAATTAGAAGCTGACTATCACACCTATGCTGATCATTCCATATGGTTCTGGAGGATGCGAGATCTATAGTGATGCGTCATTTAGAGGATTGGGTTGCGTGTTGATGTAACGTGGTAGGGTGTTGCATACACGTCCCATTAGTTGATACCTCACGAGCTGAACTACCTGGCGCATGACTTGGAACTCGCAACAATAATTTTCGCTCTGAAGATTTGGATATATTAATCGTGTGGAGAAAGATTCCAACTCTTCACTGACCATCAAAGTCTCAAGTATCTATTCTCTCAGAAGGAGTTGAATATGAGACAGCATTATGAAATGGAACTTCTAAAGGACTAGGGTCGTGATGTCCTGTATCACCCTGGAAAAGCGAATTAAGTCACAGATGCATTGAGTCGGAAGTCTTCAGTTGCACAGATGGTGATCGAGGACTGGAATTTACTTGAGAGAGCTCAAGATTCGATTTTCAAGTTTGAGGTAGGCCACCTTTCGAATCTTATGGTGACCCTTATAATTGAACTGAAGGTCCAGTTTAGGATCAAGACGTTTCAGTTGGCGGATCCAGATGTTCAGAAAATCCTGCAAGAGGATACCGATAAGGGATGGGTTTACTTTCAAATTTCTGAAGATGGAACGTCGAAGTTTTGTTGGTGATCATAGGTGTCAGACAGTACGGAGCTTAAGGAGGAGACCTTGTCAGGAATTCACTGTAGCAGTTATAGTATTCGACCAGACAGTACAAGTAGGTCAGAATCGGTGTCAATTCAATTGGTAGACCAATGTAAAGATAGATAGCGCCAGACAGGTTGCAAATGTCAGATGTGCTAGTAAATGGAAGTGTCGTAATGCAAGCCGGGAGGACTTTTACAATCACTCGAGAGTCCCGAGTGGAAATGGAAGTATATCACGTTGGTACGTTGTGACAGGCTTACCAAGAAGTTAGAGGAGTAATGATTCCATTTGGGGCGTGGTTGATAGACTGTCGAAGTCAGCTCACTTCTTGGTAGTACGAGAAGATCTGGACTTAGACAGACATGTAAAGTTGTATGTGCGTTAGATAGTTCGTCTACATGGAGTGCCAGTGATGGATCTATATCAGATCTAGACCCGAGGTTCCCAATTTCAGCAAATCTTTCAAATGGTTCCTTCTGAAGCATTGTATAGCAGAGTGTGCAGAACTCCAGTTGTGGGAAGGAAGTTAGATGAAGAAAGATCACAGGCCCAGAGTCAGCTTAGTAATCAATGATTGCAGTTGCCGTGATCTGTGCCAAAGTAAAGACCGCTTAGAACTACCAGAAAAGTTGTATCATTGAGCATTGAAGGCCCTTAGAGTTCTAAATTGGTGATTGCATCTTTCTGAAGGTGTCACCAAAGAGGAATACCTTGCACTTCGGCAAGGAGGGAAAACTGAAACCGAGGGACGTAGGTCCTTTTAAGATTCTAGAGGGAGAATCAGGATCCTAACGTATCATCTTGCAGTACTGCCGAAGTAAGCACGAGTGCACGACGTCTTTCACATGTCGAGGTTGAGAACGTATGAGCCTAACCTGACTCACATGCTAAATCTCGAAGAATTAAACGTGGAGGACGAGTGTTGTACGTGAAAAGCTCGGTTCAGATTATGAACCAGAAAGATCAGGTCCTATGTACCAAGATGGTCCCCTTGGTCAAAGTGGTCTAACAACACCACGGAGCCGAAGAAGCAACCGAGGAAAGCGAAGGCTTGATGAGATGACGATAACCCCTACCTTTTCGTTCAACATTGGTAAAGGGTTAAATTTCGAGGATGAAATTTCTATTCACCTGATTGCAAAATTCTCGTCGATCGACACTAGACCGATTTTCTATCGTTATGGGTATCCCGTGTCCGTATTTGAAACCTTGATATTTTCACGACCACCGAGAGTCACCAATGTGTCGAAGAGGTACGTGTGGTTCGAAGAAAATCAACCATGGGTCAATTGCACCAAAAATTTCTAAAAGCTACCCAGTAGGCTAGGTTACGCTAAAATCGTGTCTGATTGAAACTAACCACGAATTTAAATTCGATTTCGGAAATTGAAAGTCCTATCATGTCATGAGTCATTTTGGAACGTTGACTCACCCTTCGAAGAATTTTCGGTGATTCCGGGACTTTTACGGAAAATCGATTCGGACGTTTCGGAAAACGAACGGAAATTAGGATTGGCCGAATTAAAGGGACTTTTGACTTGCAAACCGAGCTACTTGGTGAAAGGGAATTGTAGTAATTATGTGGGTTTTTTCTACATCAAAATTGGATTTCAAATTTGGGAATTTGTTGAAGAAATTGAAGTCCCAAGAATGTGAAATTCAGAGCTAGGGAGAAGCCAGCATTTTTTGGCTTCAAAATTTGATTATTTGGTGGATTTATATTGCAAGAAAGTAATAAAGGGACCAAGCATTTAATTGCACGGATATGTTTTGTTGACTTCATTCTTTACCCGCCCAACCGTTGCTTTCTTCGTCGCACGTTTAGCAGCCTCCCTCGGTCGCTGCTTTTCTTTCATTTCCTCGGTGCAGCCCCCTCCACGTCATCTCTCTCTCTCCCTTCTACTTCGACTTCTCTCTCTCACATCCCTCAGTTCTGCCTTTTTCCCAGCAACTTCATTTTTTCTCTACAGCTCTCCACAATCGATTTCCCTCCATCTCCACTCACCAATCAGCCCCACACTAGCACCACTCACGCTCGGTCAACACTCACCTCACCGAAGCTATTTGTTAACCGCTCCATCTCCACCGAGCGCTAGTTGCCCACGTCCGAAGTTGCTGCCGTTCGTCCATCTCCACCGAAGCTCTGTTGACACCAGCAGCTCATGATTTCGGCCCAGCCGTGTCTTTACTAGTTAACACAGCAAACCAAAGTTGACCGAAACAGCTCACGTGGCCTCTCTCCTTCGTCCGCAAGCCCACATAAAGCTCGGCTAATTTCAACCCATTAGCTGTGGAGATCCGAGCAGAAACCGTGGGCTTCCTCGGGCCAATTTTTGGGCCCGATCCGTGCCCCGTTGGCATCGCCATTTTGGAACTTGTCGATCCTTGCCGCGTCCCCGTCGTTTTGATCCGAGCGGATCATTAAACAAGTGAGTTTAACTCACTAATCCTCGCTTAGTAATTTAATGACATTTAAGGGTTGTTTAGTTTAGGTTAAGTATGGATTAGGTGGATAGTTAGAGTAGATTAGCAATTTAATTAATTATTATTGCATGTTAGGTGGTTAGAGTAGTGTAGTTAGGGCCTAGACAAGCTCTAGTATATATCTAGAGTGGTTCGGAAATTTTTCAGACCCATCTCAGCTTTTAATTAGGCTTTTCGGGCCTAAGTTCTATTTATTGGCATTTATTAATTATTTTCCATAATTATTTATTTATTTATTTATTTTTCGGAAATTAGACCGAATAGCCGGTGACTGGAATTTTTTGCTGATTGCAGTGGTGTGATCTATTTATTTAATTGGCTGTTATTTTGTGCAAATTGATTGTGATTGGTGATTGTGGGTAATTATCCCAAAATAAATTAATTTCAATAATTAATTAGAAAATCACCAAGCGTCGGTTGACAGCGCCAAAAATGAATTTGTGGACTGTTGAAATTAGTGGGATTTTCAAGTGGCAGAAAATTGTATTTTGGCTAAGGCCGACCATGTACCCACACACGATAATTTTTATCGGTATCCATAACTTGAGGAAAATAGGCCAAAATATTACTTTGATTAAGGATTCTAAGTGTGAAGCACATAGTCCTTGGCCGAGTGTAATTAATCGTGTGATGGTTATTAGTCGCCTTGAGAGGACTATCGAAAGATGAAATGATGTATGTTGGGTGTGTGACGGTGTGGAATAGGGCATGGAAACCACCGAGCTTTGAATCAGTTGTGCCCATTGGGCCGTAATTAACCACCTCATAGAGGTTATGCCCATTGGGCTGTAATCAACGGCCGAAGTATGGCTATGCCCGTTGGGCCGTAATTAACCACTAAAATATGGCCGTGCCTGTTAGGCCGTAATTTACCGCCAAGCTTGGAATCGGTTGTGCCCATCGGGCCGTAATGTACCATCGAACCTGGAATCGGTTGTGCCACTGGGCCATAATCTACCACCGAACTTGGAATCGGTTGTGCCCACTGGGCCGTAATCCACCGTCGAAGATTTAGTAGGCCGTGCCCGCTGAGCCATAATTCAGTGTCGGAGATGAGTGATTGAATTGACCGGGTGATGGTCCTGTTGTTTAAAATCGACTAGATCGATTGATCGACGATTCAATATGTGTTTAATGATTTGAATTGGTTGATGTGGTTTGATGTATTTCAAATTATATTGACCTACAGGAAGGGACTGAGGCCAAGGTAAGTCCTCTGACTCGTGACTATGCTTAGGCAGTCCTTGGGGCGTATTTTCTTCCTTGTTGGGTCTTAAGGGGTTAAACTTGCTGAGACGTCGTCTCACCCTGTTGTGGGATAAAATTTTCAGGTTCCTAGTTAACAGAGGTGGAGGACCCGAAACCCGGAGTTTAGAAGGTGAAGCCCGAAGAATCAACAAACTTGTCTAACCAGTTAGTCATAGGATAATTCTCTTTTGTTGAAAGCCGATACCTTTTTGTAGGCTTCCGTGTATAAACCTATGTGTTTATAAAATGGTATTTTGCGAAAAATGGACCCTACTTTCCTATCCCATCTTGTTGTTGTCTAGGGATTTATTAATTGCTTCCGCGTGCGTATTAAAATGAATGGGTCGGCAACGCGTCCTAGGACGTTGCTATTTAATCAACTACTGAGGGATGGGCACGTGCTCGAGGATCGGGGCGTGACAGTATGTGTCCCTTAGGCACCATAGGTAATAATAGGCCTAGAGTGAGCCTTGGAGGATAAGCAAATAGGTGGACCAATCAAAATTAAATACAGATAAGCATAGGCGCCAACTAAGGAGGCTAGATAGGTCAACTCGTATCTTAGACTTAATCATGAGTTTGCATAAAATCTAAGAGGAAGAGGCCTATAAATAAGAGAAGACATCCTCACATTTTAAGGGTTAGCTATTTTCTCCTTTCCCCTCCCTTTCTCTCCTCTCTTTCACGCCTTCATCACCAAGCTGCCTTAGGAGCTATCCGGTCACCAATGGAGTATCTTGGAGTTAGGTTCAAAAGTTGTAAGTAGACTTTCCTAACTCTTCGATAGGGCGATGTGCTATGTGTATCGATTTAGGATATTGTCATCGCTTGCTTGTATTTGCTTGTATGTTGTGCTTGTTGCGTGTTTTCAATTACTTGTCTTTGCATCAAGTAAATCATGGTCTCGCATGAGTGTTGAGCACACTTGGAGGGTGAGGAAAGGTCTCAACAAATTGGATATGTGCTGAGGTGGGTGCATGGCCCACACTTGATCTCGGGACAACATTGAAGCGTGTTGTTACTTGGGACAAGCATCAAGTTAATGTTGAAGCTAAATCGAACGATTCCAAGTCAGGAACATGAGTCTAATTTAATAGGGCACAAAAGTCATTTATTCACTTTGTATGGCACGCATTCGGGCCTTTCATTCATCTGATAATTAAAGATAAAACCGGATTGATTGATGTTTGAATGCATGGATACACGATGGACTTTTACTACCGACGCTGGTTTATGCCGGGTTGTTGCCAAAGGGGGTAAAGCCCTAGATGCCGTCCTGATATTAAGATCGTGGATGATGTCAGCCCAAGTGAGGCCGATGCCTGGGGGTCGCCTTGGATGCCGTCCTGATAATGAGATCAGGATGATGCCGGTTGCCAGGAGGGACCAATGCCCGGTTGATATTGGAAGAGTCGATGGATTTTGACTAACTGAACTGACTGAAATAAACTGGAAGTCCACGTGTGGTCTATGACTGATGCATGTGTGATGCTGGAATTGATGCTTGCACCGATACCAGAATTGAGGCTTGCAAAAGCTAGGTTTTTTTTTATATGTATTATTGAGTCATTGCATCAACTTGAGCTTATGTTTGCATCACGTCACTTAGTGCTTGAATGAGTTTTATGTGATGTACACATTTCTCTTAGTGATTGGAATGATCGTAAGCCACAGATCTTTGGAGGGCTCATTTTTATGTACTAACTCCTTTTCTTTAATGCTCGAAAGCACATAACTGATTGAGAGCCCTTCATATTCATAAGTAAGGCAAGGCACAGACCTAGCTATTGATTTGCCATCGACAGGTGGGTGGTGATCTTGTATCTGAGAATCGATGTCGAGACGTCTTCCTATAGGAGAATTAGGGATTTCTACTTACTGAGTCATCGACTCACTTTTGTTGTTTTCACCATTTCATATGTAAGATGGGTGAACCAACCCTATTGCCCATCCGTCCCGGTCTTTTGATTGATATGGTTACTACCGTGATGAATATAGTAGACTTAGAAGAGGACGTCACTTATTGGAAGTATATTACCACTATATGAGTCCAAGAAGGGGTAGACACCTTGGTTCTCGATGTGTAGAAGGCTTGGTGCCTCATTTTTTATGGGCACATTTTAGGTCCATCCGAGGCCTCATCCTTCTTGTGGATCCTACAAGAGCATCGTACAAAAAGGGCCCAAGATGGGGGCTATTTTTGGAGGAGCTCGATAGAGGAGCTAGGCTGCCCTAGCCTTTTAATCGTCAATGTGTGGTAATTAAGATAAGTAGCCCAGGACTAAGATGGGCATGTAATCATAATAACTTTTGGTATGCATATATATGTATGAATATATGTTGCTTTTGTTTGCTTGGCTTGTATATATGTTGCCCGACTTCCATATTTGTTTGTGTATGGGGACGATCGACGTGCCAGAGGTGGGGCGGGAGTGTGACAGTCCAATTTTGGTGTTAGAGCGGGGTTAACTGCCTTGAGTGATAAGGTGCGTTGGTGAGTTGGGCTAGTTAGTAGGAAAAACACCATGCATGCGTTCGCTTGAGTGATTTGTTGATGCTAACCTTAACCCCTTGACTTTGGTATTGCTATAGCTGTACATATCCTTTTGTATAAGTGTTCCTTAGAAATTTTGGTAGAACACCATGAGTGCTCTGAACCAATCAACTTCTAAAGGAAGGTCAAAGCAAGATCCCCGACTCGATGGAATACCGCAAGCTCTTACGGCCATAGGAGGATTGATGGAATAGCAAGTACAACACCAAGTTAATGGTAATAGGAATGGTCATCAATTGATGTAGGGACTTGTGGAATAGTTCCTAAAGCTCAGGCCATTGAAATTTGCTAGAATTGGAGATCCTGAGGAAGCAGCATCATGGATTGATGAACAAGAAAAAATATTTGCACTATTGAAGTCTCTGATGAGGAAAAAGTTACATTGGCGGTGTATGAACTACAAGGCAATGCCAACCATTGGTGGAAGGCAACTTAAGGGAGGATATTCCCTAATGGTGTAGTTATTACTTGGAATGCTTTTGTGGAAGCATTTAATGGCAAGTATTTCTCGTAGTGCGCTCGTGATAGAAAGGTGGTAGAATTCCTACAACTTTGCCAAAATAATATGACAGTCAACTAGTATGAGGCAAAGTTCTCTGAATTGTCCAAGTATGCTCCCCCATTGGTTAAGGATCCCGTAGATAGGGATAAGTGATTTCGGGATAGATTAAAGCTTGAAATACGATGCCAACTTGTGCCATTAAATTTGAAAGATTATGGCGAGATATATGAGAGGGCTCAATTGATTGAGAAGGACACCGTAGAGAGAGCGGAGGATCGATCTTATTATTCCGCCTTGAAGGATAAGAATCAGCATTTCGGTAAGTGACCGATGCTGGGGGACAAGTGTTCCTTTATTTCTAATAAGAAGAATAATAATCAAAAGCCCTCGTTCATTTTGAAAGATGGATGTTGTATTTGCGAGAGGTGTAATGGGAACGCTCCATGTTATATAAGGACAGGCTTTTGCTTTAGATGTGGCCAACAAGGTCACCACGTCAGAAATTGTCCGCAACCACAAAAGATGTAGCAGTAGCCACAGCAACCACTAGTGAGGATTATGCCTCAGGATAATCCTAATCTTCCGTTAGCACTAGGAAGATTGTACGCGATGACCCAAGAGAAAGCAGAGAATTCCTAAACCGTTATCATAGGGACTTGCTGAGTCGGATGATCACATTGTACTTGGACCCTTCTATTATAATATTTATAGACGACACTTTGTTGTTCTCGAAATGTGACAGCCCAAGCGGCAGTGCGCGCGGAGGAGGGATGGCGGTGCATCCGCCCCTCGGTCCTCGGACGTGTGAAGGGAAGGGGTCCCTCTCTTGTCCCACATCACTTAGGGGGGGTCCTGGGCTAGTTTGTAAGGCTTAGGTCCCTCTAATATGTGTAACACTTTTAAAGCCGTGAGGACTCGGTGTCCAAAGCGGACAATATTACACGGTGGGGGCGGGTCCTTACAAGTGGTATCAAAGCCAATTCCCGACCACATGTGGGGCCACAGCAAGGACGTTGTGCTCCTAAGGGGTGGAGAGTGTGACAACCCAAGCGGCGGTGTGTAGGGAGGAGGGATGGCGGTGCATCCACACCTCGGTCCCCGGACGTGCATAGGGAAGGGGTCCCTCTCTTGTCCCACATCGCTTAAGGGGCAGTCCTGGGCTAGTTTATAAGGCTTGGGTCCCTCTAATCTATGTAATGCGTTTTAAAGCCGTGAGAACTCAGTGTCCAAAGCGGACAATATTACACAGTGGGGCTCGAGTCCTTAAATGAAAAGTCTAAGTACGCGTGAGCAATATTTAAGAGTGGTGCTATAGATATTTCGAGAACACGCAATACATGCCAAATCTAGCAAGTGCGAATCCTGGTTAAACCGTGTGGTATTTTTAGGCCACATAGTGATCGATGGAGAATAATAATTAGAGTAGCGCAATGGAAGAATGGTGGAGCCAAAGAAGACATGTTACGAGCCTGTGTCTTGGACTTTAAAAGAAGTTGGGACAAGCAGCAACACCTCATTGAAATTGCCTACAACATTATTTATTAGCAAAGCATCGGTATGGCACCATTTGAAGCATTCTATGGTCCGGCTTACATGACTCCAAAGTATGTTAGGAAGAAGTTAAGCGAAAGAAGATCATTGGTCTAGAGCTACTTTAACTCACTATATATGTTGTTCAAACTATTCAGGATAAAATTAGAGCCGCCCAAAGTCATCAGAAGAGTTATGCTGATAACAGGCGGAAACCCGAAGAATTTCAATGACCATGTCTCTCTTAAGGTATCGCCTATAAAGGTATGTCCCGTTTTGGTAAGAAAGGAAAATTGAGTTCTAGATTTATAGGACCTTTTGAGATACTAGTACAGGTAGGAAATTTGGCCTACCGGTTGGCTTTGTCGCCAAAGCTTGCTTAGGTCCACAATGTTTTCCATGTTTCAATGTTAAGAAAGTATGAACTCGATCCGATACACATGCTAAACTTCAAGGAGATCGAAGTAGATGACAAAGTATCCATATTGAGGAGCCGATGCGTATCATGGATTGAAAGGAGCAATTTTTGAGAAATAAGAACATTCCCTTAGTTAAAGTAATATGGCAACATCACGGGGTAGAAGAAGTAACCTGGGAGAGTGAAGAAAGTATGAGACAGTCGTACCTGCACCTAATTGAGCCAGATACGTACTTAAATTTCAAGGACTAAATTTTATTTAGAGGGGGAGAAATGTAACATCCTCAATTCCAGGCCATAAGAATAAGGTATGAGAGTCGATCATGGGAATCAATGACACAAACCTTGGATGGACCAAGGCATGGCATGTTTGGCCATGGACCCGATCCACCCGACCAAGACCCGATTAGGGCAAATAACCAAGACTAACCACGAAGTTTATTTTAAGACATCCAATGGACCAATTCTAATTGAAAATGGTCATGGACAAGTTTAAGAAGGTTATTGACTCAGTTACACTCATTTGGTTAAAGTTTAGTAAATTTTGGCATGAACCTCGATTCTCATAGAATCGTCGATCATGTATAAATATGAGTGATTTCCCCAATTAGGCAACACCATATGTTAGTCTCATGATTGACTTGGATGAGATTTTAACACTAATCAATTAATGCGGGGATAAATCATTGGACAAGTGTCAATAGATAATTGGGGGGTTCTAGAATCTTCCATAATCCTTTGACTTAGTCCATCCTTATCTATTATGTGCCACATGCCATTTGCAATAAGAAGGAGAAAACTTACATGCCAAGTAGTTGGCAAAAATATCTAGGCCTCATTGATTGATTTTGGACTTTAGTTCATTAATGGCATGAATGAATCACCTCCTTAGATGTCCTCTAGAATCTTAAGTGAATCGTAGGTTATGATGGCCCTAGATTATAGCCTTGGTGAACAAAACAAGGGTTTGGCCAATTATAAGGAGACATTAGGCATTAAAGGGGCTTATGTGTCCCTTAGGTGCCATAGGCAATAATGAGCCTAGAGTGAGCCTTGAAGGATAAGCAAATAGGTGGACCAATCAAAATTAAACACAAATAAGTATAGGCGCCAACTAAGGAGGCTAGATAGGCCAACTCGTATCTTAGGTTTAATCACGAGTTTGTATAAAATCTAAAAGGAATAGGCCTATAAATAGGAGAAGATATCCTCACAGTTTAAGGGTTAGTCATTCTCTCCTTTCCCTTCCCTTTCTCTCCTCCTTTTCATGCCTTCCTCACCAAGCCACCTTAGGACCCGTCCAGTTACCAAAGGAGCATCTTGGAGCTAGGTTCAAAAGTTGTAAGTAGACTTTCCTAACTCTTCCAAAGGGTGATGTGCTATGTGTATCGATTTAGGATCTCGTAATCGCTTGCTTGTATTTGCTTGTATGTTGTGCTTCTTGCGTGTTTTCAATTACTTGTCTTTGCATGAAGTAAATCATGGTCTCGCGTGAGTGTCGAGCACACCTGGATGGTGAGGAAAGATCTCGACAAATTGGACGTGTGCTAAGGTGGGTGCACGGCCCACACTTGATCTCGGGACAACATTAAAGCATGTTGTTACTTGAGACAAGCATTGGGTCGATGCCGAAGCCAAAGCGAACACTTCCAAGTCAAGAACATGAGCCCGAATCGCATCTGGCATGAGTCTAGTTTAATAGGGCACATAAGTCATTGATTCACTTTGTATGGCACACCTTCGGGCCTTTTATTCGGCTAATAATTCAAAATAAAAATTGATTGATTGATGTTTGAATGCATGGATACATGATGGACTTTTACTGCCAATGTTGGGGTATGCCGGGTCATTGCTTGGGATAAAGCCCCGAATGCCATCTCGTTATTGAGATTGTGGACAATGATGGCCCGAGTGAGGCCAATGCCGGGGGTCGCCTTGGATGCCGTCTTGATAATGAGATCGGAATGATGCCGGTTGCCAAGGGGGGGACCGATGCCCAGTTGATACCGGAAGAATCGATGGATTTTGACTAACTGAACTGACTGAAATAAACTGGAAGTCCACGTGTTTTCCATGACTGATGCTTGTATGATGCTAGAATTGATGCTTGCACCGATACCGGAATTGAGCCTTGCAAAAGCTAGGTTTTTTTTTATATGTATTGTTGAGTCCTTGCATCAATTTGAGCATATGTTTGCATCGGATCACTTAGTACTTGAATGAGTTTTATTTGATGTACGCATCCCTCTTAGTGATTTGGAATGATTGTAAGCCACGAATCTTTGGAGGGCTTGTTTTGATGCACTAACTCCTTGTCTTTGATGCTTGAAAGCACATAACTAATTGAGAGCCCTTTATATGTATTAGCAAGGCAAGGCACGAACCTTGCTATTGATTTGCCATTGACAAATGAGTGGTGATCTTGTATCCGAGAATCGATGGCAAGACGTCCTCCTATAGGAGAATTAGGGTTTCTACTTACTAAGTCATCGACTCACTTTTGTTGTTTTCACCATTTCAGGTGTGGGATGGGTGAACCAACCCTACTGCTCATTCGTCCTTGTCTTCCGATTGATATGGTTACTACCATGACGAATATAGTAGACTTAGATAGTAGACTTAGAAGAGAACGTCACTTACCAGAAGTATATTACCACTGTATGGGTCCAAAAGGGGTAGACACCTTGGCTCCCCATGTGTAGGAGGCTTGATGCCTCATTTTTTATGGGGACATTTTAAGTCCCATCCGAGGCCTCATCCTTCTAGTGGATCCTACAGGAGCATCATGGAAGAAGGGCCTAGGATGGGGACCATTTTTGGAGGAGCTTGATAGAGGAGCTAGGCTACTCTAGCCTTTTAATCGTCAATGTGTGGTAATGAAGATAAGTAGCCCAGGACTAAGATGGGCTTGTAATCATAATAACTTTTAGTATGCGTATATATGTATGAATATATGTTGCTTTTATTTGCTTGGCTTGTATACATGTTGCCCAACTTCCATGTTTGTTTGTCTACAGGCATTATTTTTAATTCACTTCTGCATGTGCTTAATTAACGATAAAATATTTTTGGGACGATCGACGTGCCTAGGACGTCAATGTTGACCCGTCTGGTCATGCTCTCGTACTAAAGGTGGGGCGGGAGTATGGCATCAAAAATATAGGAATCCATAGAGAATGGGCTGGGATGCCGATAGTTGACAAATGGAGGTCTTGAATAATGCGACAAGGGGCTTGCCGAAACTGACAAGACAAGGATGGAAGTGGTAACTGCAATTGGTACTAGCGAAAACATCGGCAAGGCTGGACGGTTATCGATAAAGAGCCGAGACTTCCTGAACATTATAGATATCGAAATGGTAATTGCAAAAAGGTAGTTGCTTGTGGATTACCACTACAAATAGCCGAAGAGGCATCAATGTTGGTACCTTTTTGCTAAAATTGACAATTGATCATTCAATTTTAAGTTGTTATCATTTCCTTTTATCGCACTTTTGCATTCAATTGTTCTTTACTTTTTCTCCTGTTTTCCTGCACTTTATTTTTCCATTTAGTTGAGATTAGTTGCTTCCTTTCTGGAGCAACATAGGACCCGCTTCAAACAATAATGCCTAAGCTTTGCCTCTTTGGTGAAAGATTTTGTCAAGGGAACTTTCCCCAGCAAACAAAAGTAGTTTGTAATCTTATCAAATATTTATAGTCTACAAATATAGATAATTGGGCATATATAAAACTTGCTTTTGTCGGTAGATTATTGTTACTTAGCTTTGTACTCCATTAGTATAATCAATTATTGGTGTGCTTTCTTAATGCTCCCTAACAAAGTGATCAAAAAGCTCGTGAGTGCCTCCAGATCTATTCGCCACAAAAAGGCAAAAGTCAAATGGGAGGACATTTGTCTTCCTAAGGAAGGTGGGGTTGGGTTAAGGCTTGTTGGGGCAGTAGGCCCAGAATCAAGGCGCAGCCGCTACCGCACCTATTGAGGTTTCACTTGGGAACATAGTTGCCGAGAGACCAATGCATAAGCTTGTTGAGCAATTTGTTAAGTTGATAGGATTAAGTCCTGTATTGTTGGAGTCAGTGGTTAGTATATCGGCACCGTTAAAGAATAAGGTGTTGTTTACGATGGGTTGTCCTGGTTGCAAGTTAGTGATTAGTGAGCGTGAAGGGGAAATAAACTTGATGCCCTAGCCATATATGATTTCGATGTGATAATTGACATGGACTGGCTCACCAAGCAACGAGCTAAGATGGACTGCTATCGTAAAGCGATTCAATTTAACCCGTTATCAGGTGAAAGTTTCGAGTTTATTAGGAGTCGAGGAGGACCCTCGATTACCTTAATCTTGTCGCTTAAGGCAACCCGTTTGTTAGACGGGGGTCACCAAGGTTACCTAGCGACTGTCGTGGATACGACAGTCGAGGAGCAGAAGATAGAAGATATTACAGCAGTCCAAGAGCTTCCAGATGTGTTTCCAAAAGAGTTGCCAGCTCCACTGCCAAAGAGAGAGATTAAGTTCGTGATTGAGTTAGTCCACGGGGCAGAGCCAATCTCTAAGGCTCCTTATCGGATGGCTTTGTCGAAGTTCAAAGAGCTGAAGGTATAGATGTAGGAATTGTTGGATAAGGGATTCATACGTCCCAGTGCATCACCTTGGGGAGCAGGTGTTGTTCGTGAAGAATAAAGAAGGTTCGTTGCGCCTGTGCATTGACTATCGTCAACTCAATCAGGTGACAATCAAGAACAAGTATCCATTGCCGAGGATCGATGACTTGTTTGACCAGTTGCAAGGAGTGCCGATATTTTCAAAAATCAACTTGAGGACAGGATACCAACAGTTGATGATAAGGAAGGAGGATATACCGAAGTCAGCGTTTCGTACTCGAGTATTTAAAGAGTATTTAAAGAGTACCTGGATTAGTTTGTGATCGTGTTCATCGACAATATTCTGGTGTACTCGAGAAGTCCTGGGGAACACGAGAGGCACTTAAGGATAGTACTCCAGACCCTGAGGATTCACGAGCTGTACGCTAAGTTCAGCAAGTGCGAGTTTTGGTTAACTCGTGTTGCTTTTCTAGGTCACGTGATTTTAGGAGAAGGAATCTCCGTGGACCCTGCCAAAATCAAAGTAGTGATCAACTGGCCAAGACCGACCACAGTGATAGAAATCAGAAGTTTTCTGGGCTTGGCAAGCTACTACAGAAGGTTCGTTGAAGGATTTTCGGCTTTGGCATCACCGTTGACTCGACTGTTGAAGAAAGAAGAGAAATTTGTGTGGACAAACAAGTGCGAGCGTAGTTTCCAAGAGCTTAAGCAGAAGTTGACTACCGCACCTGTGCTGAACATTCCATCTGATCCTGGAGGATACGAGATTTATAGCGATGCATCGTTCAGAGGATTGGGTTGCGTGCTGATTCAACATGGTAGGGTGGTTGCATATGCCTCCCACTAGTTGAGACCTCATGAGCAGAATTACTCGAAGCATGATTTAGAACTCGCCGCGATTATTTTTGCTTTGAAGATTTGGAGACATTATCTATGTGGAGAAAGATTCTAGATCTTCACTGACCATCATAGTCTCAAGCATCTATTCTACCAGAAGGAGTTGAATATGAGACAGCGCCGTTGGATGGAACTTCTGAAGGACTACGATTGTGATATCTTAAATTACCCTGGGAAGGCGAATAAGGTCATAAACGCACTAAGTCGGAAGTCCTCAGTAACACAGATGGTACTTAAGGAATGGATCTTACTCGAGAGAGCTCGTGATTCGGTTTTGTAGGTCACCTTTCAAATCTTACGGCCACCTTCAGAATTGAGCCAGAAGTGCAGATCAGAATCAAGACGCTTTTGCCGACAGATCCGGATGTTCGGAAAATCTTGTAAAAAGATGCAGAAAAGAGAAAACTTGACTTTCATGTTTCTAAAGATGGAACACTAAGGTTCCGAGGACGATTGTGTGTACCTGATGATGCAAAGCTTAAAGAAGAGATTTTGTTAGAAACTCATCGTAGCAGTAACAGCATTCATCTTGGTAGCACGAAAATGTATCAGAACCTACGTCATCATAGCAGTTACAACATTTATCCTGGTAGCATGAAAATGTATCAGAACTTGCGTCAATACTATTGGTGGTCTGGTATGAAGGCGGATATCGCCAAGCATGTCGCCAAGTGTCTGATGTGCCAGCAAGTAAAGGCACAACATTGTAAGCGGGGAGGACTCTTGCAACCTCTCGAGATTCCCGAGTAGAAATGGGAACATATCACAATGGATTTTGTGACAGGCTTACAAAGGAGTTAGAGAGGTAATGATTCTATTTGGGTAGTGGTCGACAGATTGACGAAGTCGGCTCACTTCATCGCAGTATGAAAGGACCTTGATTTGGACAGGCACGTAGAATTGTACGTGCGTCAGATTGTTCGTCTGCATGGAGTGTCGGTGACGATTACATTAGACCAAGACTCGATGTTTACAGCTGCTTTTTGGAAAAGTTTAAAGCTGCTTTAGGGACGAAGGTGCAGTATAATACGACATATCATCCTCAGACGGATGGCCAGTCTGAGAGGACGATTCAAACCCTCGAAGACATGCTGCGAGCTTGCGTGCTAGATTTCATGGGAAGCTGGGAGGAACAACTTCATCTTGTCGAGTTTGCCTATAATAACAGCTACTTGTAGAGCATTCAGATGGCTCCTTTCGAAGCGTTGTGTGGCAGAGCGTGTAGAACGCCAGTGTGTTGGGATGAAGTCGGGGAAAGAAAGATCATAGGCCCGGAGTTAGTCCAGTAGTCAGTAGAGGCTATCACTGTCATCGAGACAGACTAAAGACCGCTCGAGCCGTCAGAAAAGTTACGTAGATAAGTGCCGGAGACAATTGGAATTTCAAGTTGGTGATCACGTTTTTCTGAAAGTGTCATCAATGAGAGGTACTTCGCGCTTTGGCAATAAGGGAAAACCGAGTCATCAATTGGAATTTCAAGTTGGTGATCCTAAACCCAGTTGTTTATAAAAAGGTGTTTTGTGAAAACTTGTGTCCTGCTATTGCTATCCCATGCTGTTTGTTGTCAGGGGTTTATTGTTTCGCTTTTGTATGCGTAATAAAATGAATTGGGTTGGCGACGACACCTGGGAACGTCGCATTTGTATCGACCATTGAGGGATGGGCACGCACTAGAGGATCGGGGCGTGACATGGAGAAAGATAGAACTTATTATCTTGGTGTATGTAGTAAGTGGGGTTGAGCCTACGTAGTCTTGAGTGGGCTTTGGCCTTTTCATGTGTATAGGCCATGGGTATATGGATTTTATGGGACAGATGTGATATGTCATTTATTTGAAATATGTATCAAACGATCAGAAAAAGGCTCAAGTAATATTGTCTAATCGCCACTAGCCACGCAGCCTAGTGGTCGGGAATTGGAGGGTGGGGACATTAATATCATAGGTGCGGGGTTTGACTCCCGCATTTTGCAAAGAGATGGGAGAAACTAAAAAAATAATATTGGATCATTAATTAGATGGCAAGTATGTGGTGTCCAGACAAGCTTTTGTGGACCTCGAATGATTTATCTCCCCAGGAGATCTTTAAAACGTACTCTGCCCATCGGCCTGGTGCATTCAGGTTTTACTCCTAGAGTGCCTCAACTCCTAAAGTTCCTCAACAAGGCTTCAATCTATGACCAAAAGAAGAGGATCAAACTCATTCATCTAAGCCAACACCTTCATTTTATAGTTATGTTGATATTTCTTTTAGTGGAATCAAAATAGCGATTAGATTGAATCTGAAGATTATTAAATTGGATATCTTGAGGAACTCGAGCCATTTACAGAGTATTTGCGATAAACAACTGATAAGTCATTGACAAAGTATTTACCCTAAACAAATTCGTAAGGAACTCAAATTCATTTTTCTTTCAAATGTTGAATTTCATATCGTGCACAAAGTTATGAGAATCAAAATTTGTACTTTTTTCGTGACACGAGTTTTTCTCTTTTTGGACAAGACATTACTTTTTTCTAGTTTCCTTTCAAATAGTTTCTTTGTTGACATGTTTGTTGTATTCATGAAAATAATTTTACAGATGTGACATTCTTTGATTAGAAGCCTTTTTTTATATGTTTATTAGTATTTTATTTGTTCATCAAAGAGATTAAGACTATGTGAAGGGGCTCACCTTTCTTATTTATTTGTTTACAGTTAGAGAGCCTTAGGACCTAGGCAAGTCCCTATAAAATGTAAAAAATGAGAGGATATTCTCTCTTTCAGGGAATATAAGGATATGAGGGGAATTGAGGGCATAGAGTGTGCGGATATTGGCATGTTAAAATAATAAATGCACTTGTGGAGCCCGCCGTTATTGTATATCAAACGAATAGGCCGTGGAGACTCCTGTGGGAGTTTTGGTTCCTCTCTTGAGGTAAGATTACACTGTAACTAGACACCGATATCCACGGTTTCATGAATTCATTGTAGAAATGTGTTTGAATTGTCATGTTGTGCAAAATTTCTGAGCCATGACATAAACCTATCATAAATTTGTTGGGGGGAGTTACTGTACAATTAAGCCTTGAATAGTGGGTGTCTGCACTATGTACCCTAGGTTCTAATAAGGGTTGGTCACTTCAAAGATCATCTATAATATTATTTACCATTGGCAATGTTGGCAATTGAATTTGTGTTGTGTCGTGCTTCTAGTTTATTCACATAACTTATTTATTAACGACTAAACACACGACATTGAGCCCATCTGTGGTTCAAATATTTAGAGCTTAAGCCACATGTGTGACATCCCAGATTTTCAGTCTTGTTTTCTACTGAATAAATCAGGCATTTCATTGATGCGCCCATAAGGCTGTTCTCAGAGCTGATCACTCTCGAGATAACTAGACTATATGGGGAAATCATTAAGGATTTTCTCATTATTTTGGTACCCTATGTCCGTATTTAAATCCTCGATATCTTTACGACAATTGAGAGTCGCCAATGAGTCGAGTGGGTTCATTGTGGTTCAAAAAAAATTGACCACGGTTCATTTGCACTAAAAATTTCTGGAAGTTACCCGGTAGCCTAGGTCACGCTAAAAACGCGCCAAGTGGAAATTAACCGTGAATTCAAGTCCGATTTCGGAAATTGAAGATTCTGTCATGTCACAATATATTTTAGAAGTATCAAGTCAATCTCAGAAGATTTTTTTGAAACCCGAGACTTTTTGGGATAAAGTCGCCCGAGGCCGTTTTTGTGCAGAAAAGCCGAGGATCGTTTTTTATCGCGCAAATGGTATGCAAGATGGATCAATTGATGAGGAAAAATATCAATTTCATAATTGAGGTGTCAATTGAATTTATTGAAGCCGAATAGGATTGAATTGGATGCAATTAAGTGTCCAAATTTAGGGCAAAGCTTCCAAATTCGTAACTCCCCCATGGCCTAACCGAAATGGACCAATTCAAGAGTCATTGGGAGTGCATGGGTGGCCTAAGGACAGCCAAGGATCAATTATTGGCCATGGGTGGTCAAGGGGACAAGAAATTGGAAGAATTGGCCATGGTAGGCCCTATTGGTTCCCATCTCTCCCTCTCTTCCTCCTTGCTTGGCCGACCACCCAATCTCCTCTCCATCCTCTCCATTTCATACACCAGCCAGCAGCGGAACCAGAGAAGCTGCCGCCACACTGCCTTGATCGCCGGAGACCGCACGGAGCCACCGCCCTCGCCGTTTGCCCTCCTTGCGCCTGCACACGTCCGCCTTCCCCATGCGCATGTCCCAGCCTATTCCGCCGTTGTCCCTATCTCCAGCAAGCTACTGTGGATGCTTGGTCCACCGTGAGTCACCACCGAAACCCACCGGAACCCGTTCGGCCGCCGGTTGCCTCACCAAGCCATCCATCGGTCCACCGTCGCCAACACCTCGCCAAACTAGCTTTGTTTTCCCTATTTTGCAGCTCAGAACAGAGGAGGAGTTTGTGGATTTCACAGCAACTTCTAGGCCCGTTTTGAGGTGGCCTTGAACCTCGAAACCTAGGCCCGCCTTTGGGAAAGTTGGTCCCCATCGCGTTCTCGATGTTTTCACCAACACCGCATAGAGCAGACAGAAAAGTTACGCAGATAAGCGCCGAAGATTATTGGAATTCCAAGTTGGTGATCACTTTTTTCTGAAAGTGTCACCAATGAGGGGAACTTCACGCTTTAGGAAGAAAGGCAAACTAAGTCCAAGGTACGTAGGTCCGTTCGAAATTCTTGAGAGAATTGGGAACCTAGCATATTGTCTTGCATTGCCGCCGAGATTGGCGCGAGTGCACGACGTCTTTCACGTGTCGATGTTAAGGAAGTACGAGCCTGACCAGACCCGCGTGCTCAATTTTGAGGAATTGGACATGGATGACTGAGTGTTATACATTGAAAGCCCAGTCCGGATTGTGGACAGGAAAGAACAAGTTCTGCGTACAAAGATCATTCCGCTGGTCAAAGTGGCCTGGCAACACCACGGTGCTGAAGGAGCAACATGGGAGACTGAAGAGTCAATGAGAGAATTGTACCCCCACCTTTTTGCTTAAGCTTTGTAATGGTTTAAATTTTGAGGACGAAATTTTTATAAGAGGGGAAGAGTTGTGACATCCTAGATTTTCAATCCTATTTTCTACTGAATAAATCAGGCATTTCATTGACGCGCCCATAGGGATGTTCTTAGAGCTGATCACTCTCGAGATAACTAGACTATCTGGGGAAATCATTAAGGATTTTAAGGCAAATAGACTTGAGAATTCGACTAGGAATCTGCTTCTCGACCATGCTCATCTTTAGAGGCCATTACGACACAGTATAAAATCGATTTGAAGTCAAAGATAGACTGGTTCGACTGAGATGTGTGGCTGATCGTGGATGACACCACTAGATTGATTTTCTCATTGTTTTGGTACCCTTGTGTTCGTATTTGAATCCTAGAGATCTTGACAACAACCGAAAGTCACCAATGAGTCGAGTGGGTTCATTGTGGTTCGAAGAAAATCGACCACTGGTCATTTGCACTAAAAATTTCTGGAAGTTACCCGGTAGCTTAAGTCACGCTAAAAACGCACCAAGTGGAAATTAACTATGAATTCAAGTCCAATTTTAGAAATTGAAGATTCTGTCATGTCACAATAAATTCTAGGAGTATCGAGTCAGTCCCAGAAGATTTTTCTGAAACCCGAGACTTTTTGGGAAAAAGTCGCCCTAAGGCCGTTTTTGTGCATAAAAAGCCGGGATCGTTTTTGATCACGCAAATGAGATGAAAGATGGATCAATTGATGAGGAAAAATATCAATTTGATAATTGAGGTGCCGATTGAATTTATTAAAGCCAAATAAGATTGAATTTGATGAGATTAAGTGTCCAAATTGAGGGCAAAGCTTCCAAATTCGTAACTCCTGCATGGCCTAACCAAAATGGACCAATTCAAGAGTCATTGGGAGTGCATGGGTGGCCTAAGGACAGCCAAGGATCAATGCTTGGCCATGGGTGGTCAAGGAGACAAGAAATTGGAAGAATTGGCCATGGTAGGCCCCCTTGGTTCCCATCTCTCCCTCTCTTCCTCCTTGCTTGGCCGACCACCCCAATCTCCTCTCCATCCTCTCCATTTCGCACACTAGCTAGCAACGGAACCAGAGAAACTACTGTCCACGCCGCCTTGATCGCCGGAGACCGCACGGAGCCACCGCCCCCGCCGTTCGCCCTCCTTGCGCCCGCGCACGTCCGCCTTCCCTACGCACGTGTCCCGGCCTGTTCTGCCGCCGTCCCTGCCTCCGGCAAGTTGCTGTGGATGCCTGGTCCACCGTTAGTCACCACCGAAACCCGCCGGAACCCGTTCAACTGCTGGTTGCCTCGCCAAGCCATCCACCGGTCCACCGTTGCCAATACCTCGCCAAACTAGCTTTGTTTTCCCTGTTTTGCAGCTCAGAACAGAGGAAGGGTTTGTGAGTTTCACAGCGACTTCTAGGCCCGTTTTGAGGTGGCCTTGAACCTCGAAACCTACGCCCGCCTTTGGGAAAGTTGGTCCCCGTTGCGTTCCCGACGTTTTGCACCGAACGGATCGCTAAACAAGTGAGTTTTACTCACTAAACCTCGCTTACTAGACTAATGATTCTTAGGGTTGATTAGATTTAATTAAGTGGAATTAGGTGGATAGATTAGACTAGAATAATTAAATTAGGGATTTACCTATGCATGTTAGGTAAATGATTCGCATGATTAGCGAGTAGATAGGCTCGAGTAATTATTGAACGAACCTCGGAAATTTTCCGGGTGCGTTTCGGCTTCCAATTAGGCAATACGGACCTAAATTGGATTTATTGCTATTTAATAATTAATTTTTGTATTTATTTATTTATTTTCCCGAAATTCAACCGGGATTACCGGTGACCGAAATTTTGTGCTGATCGCAAAGTGGTGCTCTCTGTTTATTAAATTGACTACCTGATTGTGCAATTTGAGTGCAATTAGTGGTTGTGGGTATTTATTTTAGAAATTGAATAAATTTGGTAATTGAGTGGAAAATTACCGGGCGTCGATCTATAACGTCAAAAATCTATTTTTGGACTGCCGAAAGAAGTGGGAGAAATAAAAGCAAAATTACTATATTTTGGCTAAGGCTGACCGTGTACCCACACATGATATTTTATCGGGGATGATAAAAGATGAGAAAGAATGTTGTATGACGTGGCTCGGTGATTAGATACATCGCCTTGGAGAATGTACGTGACTTGTTGATCATATACATCACCTATGAAATGGCACGTGGCTTGGTGATTAGTACGTCGCCTCGGATAATGCACATGGCTTGGTGATTTGGTATATCGCCTTAGAGAATGCACGTTGCTCGGTGATTAGTACGTCGCCTTAGAGAATGCACGAGGCTTGGTGATTAGACATGTCGACTTGGAGAATGCACGTGGCTCGGTGAATAAGTATGTCGCCTTAAAGAATGCACGTGGCTCGGTGACTAGGTATGTCATCTCGGAGAATGCACGTGGCTCGGTGACCAAGTACGTCGCCTTGGAGAATGCACTTGTGGCACCCCCGATCTGGTAAGGTCGCCACAGGTACCTATCGCTCTACCCGATGAATACCAGTTACCTATCTTTATTTCGGGGTTAAAGAAGAACCGTAGTTCATAGGCATGTGTAAATAAGGACAAGTCTCACCATCCCTCTACTTACGTAACAATGATACAATGCACACCAACTACACATCGAAGGAAATCATAAAGCCGAGCCACTTTTATTTACACTTTTAGGATGGACATCACGGGTCGGTACAACCAAAAAGCCAAGACTTTTAGCTAAACTTGGCTACAGCTCAAAAGAGATCTCGACCCCCTACATCGAACATGTATAACCCTCCATCTACAAGTGTCGGCTATTCCCAAAAAGAGTCAGCTCCGAACAGTCCTACATGCCATCACACCCAATCCGGTGCATCGGGCGGCGGCGGCGGCATCCCTACATTCACTCCATTGCGCCGAACGTGGACAGACACAAATTCTTGCACAACAGGGCCCCCAGCCAGGCCTACATCATACAAGATCAGCACACGGACTTGCAGGAATACCAGTCTAGGAACACTAACGCAGATATGCTCCATACACTCGACCTCAGTGTCAACAGGTATACCATAGAAGGTGCCCCGCGCCACCGGTGGTAGCGGCATCTTCTAATCTGAAATGTTAGTCCCCAAAGGGGTGAGTACAACCACTAAGCAGTAAAGATCCATCAAACTACTCAATGCATCAAACAGAACAATCATGGCATCATAGAGTACATATAACATCATACAGTCATGCATACATATCATCATGCCATGTGCACATACCACCATGCACTTATACATATTACATCATACAGCCTTGCATGCATGTCACCATACCATGTGCACATACCACCATGCACTTATACATGTTACATCATACAGCCATGCATGCATGTCACCATACCATGTGCACATACCACCGTGCACTTATACATATTGCATCATACAGCCATGCATACATGTCACCACACTATGCATGATTCAATTTCAGCTCTTGTTTTTCAATTGGATCGCCACATTTTTCTTTCCCGAGACCAGTGATTGCGTCCCCTAGTTTATCGCTCGCACCCAATCCTGGCATCGCGAGGAACCTCCGGCACACACCTCCGGGCATCTCAAAACTCCCGAGGACATCCGGCTCACACACTCCGGGCATCCGGCACACACACTCCGGGCATCCCGACACTCCCGGGGCATCGTCGGCTCACACCTCCGACGGTATCCTCATCATCGTAATTTATTCTCATATATGTACCATATTATTCACATGATGCACAATGTAATGGCAACAAGGTCAATTTCAGCTTTTGATTTTATATGTAATGCCATGTTTCATCACATATGCAGCAAGATCAATTACTATTACTTTAGAAGACAGAATGCATTCTTTTTAATTTACATTTCCTAAAATTTAATAATTGTCTCGAATAATTTCCAAGAATTTAGTACATCATAGACAAACTCTAGGGGCATTTATCTCATGAAGAACACAACACCACCAGAATCTCATACAAAACAGGTTAGTCCGTACATCACAGCTTGTGAAACTTGCACAATCCAGCTAGCACAGTTTTAGAAAACATTTTAATTAAATACACAAATGACCTTCAAAAATCATGAAATTCGAATATGTAATAGTCAAGACATAAAGGCAGGTATTTCATGAAGAACACTACACCAGAAGACCCTCGTACAATTCGGTATAGACCAAGCGTCACAGCACTACTATTCTAACAATTCAACTTGCACAGTTTTTGAAACATTTTTGGTTAAATAGGCAAATGAACTTCAAAAATTACGAAATTTAAATATGTTGTAGGGAAGACATAAAGAGAGATATTTCATGAAGAACACATTGCCGAAAGAACCTCATACAAAACGATATAGTCCACGCATTGAAACTGACTAAGTCCGAACACATCAGATTGTACTGTTTTAGAAACATTTCTGATTAAATACCCGAATGACCTTCAAAAATTATGAAATTAGACTATATAATATTAAAGACCCTAAGGTATATTTTTCATGAAGGAATCAAAGTCAGATTTGTCCTAGGTAATTTAATATAGGTGGTTAAAACTTCTGTTCCTAGTACCGAAATTTCCAGATCTAACTACCTCCGAAAAACGATGATTTCACCCACCTATTCTTGTTGGTTTTCTCTAAATTTTTGATATGTTAAACCTCAAAATTTCCTTTACATCTTTTGTTCAGAAATCGAAGTGAAATTCCAACAAAAAGTTAGCCTTACAGTCCATGCATTCATCAAAGGTAGTTACCGAAATCTCCAGATTCAGTCTTTCCAAAGAATAAAGATTTCACCCACTTATACTTGTTCGTTTTGTCCCAAATTTGAGTATGTTATACTCCAAGAAGTCCTTAACAACTTTTGTTTAGAAGTCACGGAAAAAATCCAACTCGAACATCACATGCAAACCACTAGAACATCCAAGGTCGAGCTGTTTTCTCAAGAACAGTTTACTAGCCTAAAACACCACTCTTAAAACTTCAACTTTTCACACCCTAGACATCCGAAATTTATCACCATTCAATCACACATACTAGGCACAACATGCAAGAGTAGATCAAGGATCCCACTTGCCTCTAGACCGAGCAAACAGCGAGCACACGGCGACTGGACACGGCGGCGACGGACGACGGACGATCGGCTTCCTTCTTCTTCTGCACGCTCACTCACCCTTTCTCTCGATTTCTCTCTTCCCCTCGGTAGCTCTCTCTCTCTCTCTCTCTCTCTCTCTCTCTCTCTCTCTCCGACGATGCTTCCCCCTCATCATCAACCGGTTCTCTCAAATTTTCCTCTCTTCAATGATGAACAATCATTGATTTTGCATGAAGGACACTTGGACTAAGGGGGAAACACTTGGCAAAATCTTCATGAAAAAGGGTGGGCCTCTCATGGGCCGGTTCCTCCTTCTGGGCTCTCCTTGGTCGACGGCCCAATGGGGCTCCATCCGGCCGGGCTTGAGGCCAGCTTAGTCGACAGCTCCTCCTCCTCCTTTGGGCTTCGCGGCTAGGCCCAAATGGCCGAAGGGTGGGGCTTCTTGTGGGCTGGTCTTGAGCTAGAATTTTGGCCCACACCTCATCCTAATAATCCTCCTTAATCCTTAATTTTATAAACACCTAAATTAAATTTATAACTCACAAAACTTTGTGACCTAATTTAATAAATTCCAATCCATAATTCACATGACCAAAAATAGAATTTTCTATCAAATAATTACCCACCAAAAGCTTGGCCAAAGTTCTAATGCAAGACATGAATTAGAGTATCTCTAAGGATTGACAAGAAATTCTAGGATGCCACAGCTCGCACCCAACCTGGCATCGCGAGGAACCTCCGGCACACACCTCCGGGCATCCGGCACACACCTTTGGGCATCTCGAAAACTCCCGAGGACATCCGGCACACACCTCCGGGCATCCGGCACTCACCTCCGGGCATCCCGACACTCCCGGGGCATCGTCGGCTCACACCTCCGACGGCATCCTCATTTATCACGATTCATGTTCACAATTGTGTCTCAATATTAACATGGCACATGATATGATGGCAACAAGGTCAATTTCAGCTTTTGATTTTTATATGTAATGCCATATTTCATCACATATGCAGCAAGATCAATTACTATTATTTTAGAAAAACAGAATGCATTCTTTTTAACTTACATTTCCTAAAATTTAATAATTGTCACTAATAATTTCTAGGAATTTAGTACATCATAGACAAGCTCTTGGGGCATTTATCTCATGAAGAACACAACACCACCAGAATCTCATACAAAACAGGATAGTCCATACATCACGGCTTTTGAAATTTGCACAATCCAGCTAGCACAGTTTTAGAAAACATTTTCATTAAATACCCAAATGGCATTCAAAAATTATGAAATTCGAACATGTGATAGTCAAGACATAAAGGAAGATACTTCATGAAGAACACTACACCAAAAGATCCCCATATAGTTCAATACAGACCACGTATCACGGCACTACTAATTCTGTCCGTTCCACTTGCACAGTTTTTGAAACATTTTTGGTTAAATAGGCAAATAAACTTAAAAAATTACGAAATTTGAATATGTTGTAGGCAAGACATACATAAAGATATTTCATGCAGAACATTTTTCCAAAATAATCTCATACAAAACGGTATAGACCACGCATTGCAACATTACCAAGTCCGAACACATCAGATTGCACAGTTTTAGAAACATTTTCGACTAAGTACCCAAATGACATTCAAAAATTATGAAATTTGAATACATGATATCCAGTACGATAAGGTAATTACTTCATGAAGAAATAGAAGTCAGATTCGTCCTAGGTAATTAAATATAGGCTGTTAAAACTTCTGTTCCTAGTACCTAAATTTCCAGATCTGACCATCTCCGAAAGACCACGATTTCACTGACCTATTCTTGTTTTCTTTCTCTAAATTTTTGATATGTTATGCCTCAGGATGTCCTTTACATCTTTTTTAAGAAACTGAAGTGAAATTTCGACAAAAAGGTTGCCTTACAGTCCATGCATTCATCAAGGGTTGATACCAAAATTTCCAGATCCAGTCTTTCCAAAGAATAACGATTTCTCCCACTTATACTCGTTTTTTTTGTCTCAAATTTGAGTATGTTATACTCCTAGAAGTCCTTTACAACTTTCATTTAGAAGTAGAAGCCAAATTTCAACTAGAACATCGCATGCAAGTCACTAGAACATCCAAGGTCGAGCTGTTTTACTCAAGAACAGTACACTAAACTAGAACATCACCCTTATAACTTCAATTTTTCACATCCTATACCTCCGAAATTGTTACCATTCAATCACACACACCAAGCACAGCATGCAAGAGTAGATCGAGAGATCCCACTTGCCTCCAAACCGAGTAACGGCGAGCACACGGCGGCGACGGACGGCGATGCACAGCCCCTCCTCCTTCCTTTTTCCCTTCTTCCTTTCTTCCTTTCTTCCTTCTCTTTCTCTCCTCTCTCTCTCGGACGACTCCCTCTCTTTCTCTCCTTTAATCCGCCCCCTTCTTCCCCTCGTTCAATCCGCCTCCCCTCAAGTCTTCCCCTTCATCATTAGCAATCATTAAGATTGCATGCTTGACACTTGGCCAAATTTCATGCAAACCGGCTTCTCCCTCCCCTTGGTCGACGGCAGCATCTTCTTGGGCTTCATGGGCCTACCTTTTTGGGCCAAGTTCTTCATTCGGCCTTCCTTGGTCGACGGCCCATTGGGCCTCTTGGGCCGGGCCTAAATGGCCGAATGGTGGGGGCTTGTGGGCTGGTCTTGGCCTAGTATCTTGGCCCACCCCTCTCTAGTTGCTCCCAATTAATTACCACCTAATTACCCATCATATAATTTACCTGATTACACTTATTCACTTGGCCATAAAACTTGAAATCAATAAATCCATAAATCCCAATTTATAAAACACATGGCCAACGATAGAATTTCCTTTCCTATCGAACAATTATCCATTAAAAGCTTGGCCACAAATCTCATTGCAATTTATGGATCAAATGGCTATAATATAACTTGATGGTACTTCCATCACCTATTCATTTCTAGAGATTGCCATGAATTTTGGGATGCCACAGCACTTGGCTCGATGATTATATATATACTATCTTGGAGATTGCATAGTATTGATTAAAATGACTGGGAATGGTCTGTTGACATGTAATCGACTAGGTCGATTGATCGATGTTTCGATCGATAGTGGTTGGTTGGGTACCTTTTTGAACTGTACTGATTTGTAGGTGGAATCTGAGGCCAAGGTAAGTCCTCTGAGCTGTGTGTGCTTAGGTAGCCCATAGTGTATTGGTTTCCTAATTGGGTTTTAGGAGGGTAGAACTCGCTGAGACGTAGTCTGACCCCGTTGTGGCATAACATTTCAGGCCCCTAGATGGCAGCACCTCCACCTCCTCGTCCTCCTATGCATTTTGGCATCCCTGAAGAGGTCACATAAATAGCATACCACTTCCATATACACCCTCACCCGGAAGGACTAGAGTATGTGCTGGTTAAGTCAATTGTCTGGGTTGACGTGGGTCAGGACACCTTGAGGCCCCATGAGTATTGATCGTGGTGTCATCACTACTACGATGGGCGAAGAGAGGGTCCTATACCAGAAGGTGATGTGCCTATGTACGTACTGGAAGAGGCGTTCGAAGAAGGGACGGCCGATCATAAGGATGGGTCAGTAGTGGATGCCAAGGATCCAAAATTTGACGACCCTGCATCTTTGGTATACTCTAATGTGGATTCCAACCGGGGTGTCAAAGGGGGAGTGGACATTGAAGAGGATGGACCGATGATGAGCCCGAGGAGGAGCTGGAAGATGAGGAGTTGCAAGAAGAAGAAGAAGAAGAAGAAGAGGAGGAGGAGGATCCTGAGTACGACCCGGATGAGGATTGAGATTCTCATCCTGTTTTGCAAACCCTAAGTCGTGGATTGATGTATTATAGATCAGACTTCTGTGTATAGTATTGTAATATATACTATAAGGTTTGCTGTGTATAAAAGTGTGATTGTGGTTTTTCATGTTGGAAAAATATGGCCCTACTTTTCTATCCCATTGTTTTATTGTCTGGGGATTTTATTATATGCTTCCGCTTGCGTATTAAAATGAAAGGGTCGGCGATGTGTCCTGGGACGTTGCTATTAATCGATTAGGTAAGGGATGGGCGCACGTTCGAGGATCGGGGTGTGACAACATGAGCATCATTTAATGATATGCAAATGCCCAAATGCCCAAATGCTCTAGCACGATCTATCATGGGAAACAATAAGGTTTGCCTTCTCATCAACTTTTAGCAGAGCGTTTTCTAATTGGTGCCAGACCAGATCAGATCAGACTGCTAGGCATGAATTAGGGCTGGGCCATATCTAGAAGTTCCAACTGAGATCCATGCCCAACTACTTGTCAAGTAACAGTGCGGGATGAAATTGATATCCATTGGACAGTCCTTATAGTAAAAAATGAGGCAAAGTCTACCTAGCTGGCATCTTTATTTTCCGTCTTGAATTGACTTAAAGTGCCACCCCTTAGAATCTCCTACTTTAAAATGTATATATACGATGTAATAATTAAGGTTTTCTTTATTTCACGGAAAATATAATATTTTTGGAAAAACCTTTTCTAAGAAGTCACATTCTAGAAATATGACAATATTTTTCAACATTTGGCTAAAACTTGGAAAAGGATCGGAAAATATAATTCATTCTTGGGATAGGAAAATTTGATTTGATTTCTCTAAAAATATACTGTTGCAACCTATTTTTCGGGTGCACCACCTAAAATTAGGTTAATAGATTGCTAAGCCTAGACATAGCTCGGGCTCTCCCAAGCCAATACCAATTTGCGACTTAGGTTCAAATATCTAGCATGCAAAAGAGAGTCACCACTAATCAGTTTGTGATAGGTCGATTAGACACCTAAGTAAAATAATTGGAGAATTATTTCACTTCTACGAACCAGAGATTTTGGGTACGGAGACTTGATTACGTTAGATTTCTCTAACGCCCTTTCGATACCTTTCTTTTTTATTTTGAAAAAATGTTTGGCGAGCAGCTTGAATTGATTTTAATTTATCTCTCTAACATGTGAGGTGTCGCACGAGTGCGCAAACCACCAATTTAACACCCAGATAAAAGCAATTAATAAATTGCAAGACTTACCTCATAGGAACGAAAGCATCTGCAATGTTAGATCAGAATTCACATCGACAATCCTAGATATGATTTCTAATTAACACGCAATTTTTTTTTCACTTATTCAATGAGAATCATGTTTTATGCAATGCATGCTACTAATCTAACATGAAATGATATGACATGGCAATATGACTTAAACTATATGACGTAAATATAATAAGCATGTAGTCTATCCCAACGAATTAAATTGATTTATTCTAAGAAATTTTTTTTTGTGTTTTCCGTTAAATTCGAAATTAAAGAAATGCAACAATTAAATATGCAATATAGATTAACCAAATGACCTAATTCTAATGACGGGCAATTTTTAATTAAATGAACCTAGCAACAATCACTAAATGACGTGCATTTCATGAACCTAATTCTATATGATGTGCACATGATTTTTATTTTTCTTAATAAGCATGCGATCTACCCTAATATGCGATGAGATGCAAAGAATGCCCTAATTCTAATTTTTCTTTTTCTTTTATGAAATTAGAAATTAAAATTGCCAAATAATTAAACGTGCAATTTAAAATTTAAAAAAAAAATACCATCCTAAATGAGTGCATTTTTTTCTTTTTATATTTTCAAAATTCGGAATAAAATCCCTATTCTAAATATGCAAGATAACAAGAAATATTATCAAACAAACCTAACCTTGATTCAAATATTTTTTTATTTTTTATGAAAATTAAATTGATTCAACCAACACCACGGCAAATCAGACAAGATAGGATTGATATCCAAAAAATGACGAACCATATCTCACGCATGAGATTGAGTTGACCAATTTTAAAATTAAATCGCGAATCGAATCTCGGGCGTGAGATAGGATTGTCGATTTTTGCAAGAGATTATGACTCGGATTTCGGGCGCGAAAATCGGACTGTCAATCCCTAATTTGAGGGGGTTAATTCATGTCGGAATCCCAACCATACATCCATGAATAATTCTACTAAAAAACAAAGTAAATAAATAACATAACAAAGTAAAATAAAATAAAATAAAACACTACCTAATTTGATTTTCCTTTTTTTCTTTCTTTTTTCTTGCTTTTGCTTTCCAACCAAGGTTTGGCAACTTCGTGGTGGGTGCGTTGTCGGTTGGGTCGCCAAGGGGTTGATCGTCGGAGCTCCGTGCGAGATGCGGACCCGGCTGGTGGATGTAGCTGCAAGCGGTTGGTGGATGCAGCTGCAAGTAGCTGGTCGTGGGTGCTATAGCGGCATCACTCAGATGGGGAGCAAGCTCGGGACAACGTGCAAGAGCATTGCAAACGAAGGGCTACTCGGCTGCGGTAGAGACCGGTAGAGATCGAGCTGAGCAACAAGACAGCGGCCGTAGATGGTGGCGGGCGTCGCGAGCGGAGGGCTGAACAGCGACGGGAAGGGGCGGATCGGCTTAGTTTGCGGCGTCGGGTCTGGTCGAAGGTCGCGGTGGTCGGATCTAGCTGCAAGAGCGGCAAAGACCGGCACAAGTAGAGGGCTGCAACGTCGCCGGGGCGGAAAGGGCTGCGATCTAGTTCGGGTCTCGCTCGCGGGCGCGAGTGTCACGGAGTCTGTTACTTGGGTGGACAGAGGTGCAGCAACAGCGAGGCGTGGCGGATGCTTGGGCTCCAACGGTGCTGCTGGGCGTCTGCGTTGGGTCACGCGGGGCTGCTGCTCCGGTGCAGCAGCTCGTCACGAGTCATCGGGTGCGATGCTAGGGTTGTGGCAGGCAATGGAGATGGGCTAGTGGAGACGCGAGCGGTGCGGCGATGGTCGGTGGCTCGGCTGCCAACGTTGGGTGGTGTGGGCACGGTGGCGGCCGGCTCGCAGGCAATAGGGGATGCCGGTGGAAGGCCCTGCGAAGAAGAAGGATTGCTCTTCCCTTTTTCCTCTGCTTTTCTATCACTTTCCTCTCTGTCTATTCTCTCTCACGCTGGCTTTTCCCCTTTTCTCCCCTTTTCACATCGATTCTCTTGCTGCACATTGTTGTCTTCTCTATTGTCAGCAGAAAAAAAGTGCAGTAGATGCCTTTTTCCTTTTCCTTTCTTTAGCAAAAGCAAGACCTTCCTTACTCCCACAAAACCCTAAAAAACGAAGGGAGACTTTTCTCTTTTTGGCTTGAAATTTTTTGACTGAGCCTTTGAGAGAAAAAGCCCCAAGAAAGCTTTTCTTTTTCAGTGTTGAAATTTTTTTGACCTAAAACTTGAGAAAAAGCCCCCTTTCATCGACCTCCGTGCACACCTTTTATAGGCAAAAAGAATGTGATCTTCGAGGGATATTTCGTAGCTTTTTTTTTCAGTATACACAAAGATTATCTATGACCTTCCGATCATAAATTTTTTTCTATTTTCCTCATCTCCTGAATATTCTCTATTGATTTTATCGCCTAAAGATAAGATTGCAACCCGATTTTCTTAAATTCCAAAAATCCATCGTAATATGATTTCAAATCTCCATTTAGGTAATTTTTGTCATTAAAAGAAAACGGGCTCGAGCCAATTTTCTTGCTTTGTGGGCTTAGTCCAGCCTGTCAAATTAAAGCTCAGAACCACTAATTCGAACCCATCTGTTACCGGTCCAATAAATGCAAAAAAAAATGTAAATTAAAAATAAATGCACCTAAATCTATATGTTATCCAAATATATATATTCAGGGATAAAATTACCCCCTATTTTTTAATACAATAAATGACTAAACGAGTCACCAAAATTTAAGTGTCAAGAGCTGCCCCTCTTTGAAGGTGAGCTCGTAGAGGTTGCCTTCAAAGAGAAATTGAGACCTAAATTTTGACCATGCGCATGCATTGAATGATTGTTTTTTTTTTGCTGGAAAATGAATTTCCATTTTAAAATACAATTTATATGATGTATGGAAATGCTAATGCGAATGCATCTTGAGGTACATGATAAATCCCCATTTACTCCACATGTACCTAGTTTTCACTGAGGCTCCTTGAAGAGTTTAACAAGTAATAAATTGAGACATTGAGACTGATATGTCAAGATTTTTTAGACTTGAAATACCTAGATCCAGACCGAGATGTCAAAATTTTTGAACTTGAAATACCTAGATCTAGACTAAGGTATAACGAGAAAGATTGAAAAAAATTCACATCAAGAGTGAAATGTTCAACGAAAAAGAATTAAGACATCCAAATCCAGACTGAGATGTCATGATTTTGGAAGCTCGAAATACCTAGATCTAGACTAAGGTATAACGAGGAAGATCGAAGAACATTCACATCTAGAGTGAAATGTTCAACAAAAAGAATTGAAACATCTAGATCCAAACTAAGATGTCAAAGGAACCTACATGGAATATCTTACCTTCAATGAGGGTAGAGTGATTCAAGATAGTTGGTGTTACATGTCTAGGACTCGTACCTTTCTACGGTCGCCCAGAATAGCAACAAGACTTTGTGAGGAGGTTGTTTTTCTAGGACCCATACCTTTCTACGGTCGCCTGAATGGGGAAATAGATGTTGTCTAGGACCCGTACCATTCTACGGTCGCCTAAACGGGGATTCACTTTCCAAGACCCATACCTTTCTACGGTCGCCTGAATGGGGAAATCGCTTTTCCAGGACCCGTACATTTCTACGATCGCTTGTTAGAGCAATAAATATTGTCTAGGACCCATACCTTTCTACGGTCACCTAAACGGGGTTTTGCTTGGCCAGGACTCGAATCTTTCTTCAGTCGCCTTAATCAGACTAAATCTAGAGAAAAATCTTTAGGGGGACAACTCAATCGAGTGTCGGTATATTTAAAAGGGAATACTTATGCAATAACAAGTATTTAAGATATGGATAGAGATATACTTACTTGGTAACATCTTTGTTCCTGGGGGATATGTCTCCTATAAAGTCAAATTAATGAGGTAACTCTGGGCTACGGAAGCACACCATGTCGATGAAGGGGAACTCATGCCATGTCGATGAAAAAGACTCTGGGCTACGAAAGCACACCAGGTTGATAAAAGAAATCCGTGCTATGGAAGCACGCCGGTTCGATAAAAGAGACTCTTGGCTACAAAAGCACGCCAGGTCAAGAACTCCGAGGTACGAAAGCATGCCGATTCGATAAAAGGGACTCTGGGCTATGAAAGCACGCCAGGTCAGGAACTCTAGGTTACAAAAGCATGCCGGGTTTATTAAAAGGGACATCGGGCTACGGAAGCACGCCAAGTCAATGAAAATGACTCTAGGCTACGAAAGCACGCCAGGTTAGGAACTCTGGGCTATGGAAGCACGCCGGGTCTATTAAAAGAGACATCGGGCTACGAAGCACGCCAACTCAATGAAAAAAGACTCAGGCTACAAGATCACGCTAGGTCAATATAAAGAAACTCCGGGCTACGAAGCACGCCGGGTCTATTAAAAGGGACTTTGGGCTACGAAAGCATGCTAGGTTAATATGAAGGACATCGGGCTATAAAAGCACGCCGAGTCAATAAAAATGACACCAGGCTATAGAAGCACGCCGGGTCAGTGAAAAGGGCTTTGGGCTACGAAAGCACGCAGAATCTCAAGGCTTCAAGGAGCAACTTGAACGTCAAGTATTACTCGGTCTTCAATGAAATATTACTTGTCAAACATGATTAGAGCAAAAAATGATACGCATTAATTAAAGACGTAGACAATATGAGCTACTCTAGAATTTAGTGAAGCTTTCATCAATTCAAGCAAGGTTTATGCATAATGACTTTACCATATTTGCATCACCCAAATTTCCATTGGAGAGAATTGTCGTTCAAGACAATGACATGGATTTCTTAAGAATACTAAATGAGAGACTTTTAGTTAGAAAGGACTTTCACTCACTCTCATTCAAAAAGGTTATTTTAGGAGAACCACTCAATCTCACCATCATCATATCGACAAGGGTCCGAGTATTCTCGCAAGCGTACGACCTTACCAATCTAAGAGGTCATCAATAGGGACCATAATGTGGGCTTGGTCAACGGCTTAACAAAGGGGACTCTTTGAATCAAGGCAATTAAAAGAACAATCCTGTGATCATCTCCAGGCTTACAAGTCAAGAACCCTGCAAAATGAGAATGAAATAATCTTTGCTCGCACTTCTTCAAGCAATGCTTATAAACATATGAACTCCTACGTTAATTCAAGTGCCCTAATCAGAAGAGACTTTGCAAGGGACGTAACGTAGGCTGGGTTCTTGGGTTGAGAAACGAAAGGATCGTTAGGCTCAAAGATGTGTATAGGGGTCAAAGTTGATGATCATCTAGGCATTGTCACCGGTCTTCTCCTTCACCAAGGATGCACCATTGATCTTGACTCCTTGAGTATTGCTCCATTGGGATTCAATTTTTACAATTTATAGTCATCTATCTTGACTCTCTTTTTTTTTAATCTATGGCCATCGGTCTTGCTTTTACCAGGCACACCACTTTTTCATGCCCCTAGTTCTCATTCACTTTTTCTTCACTTCTTTTTCATGGGCATTGGCCTTGCTTTTACCAGGCACATTGCTTTTTCATGCCCCTTAGTTCTATTTTGATTCCAATTCTTACGCATAATGCATGCGTAAAGCAATTACATTTTGGATGACACTCGAACTTTCAAGGGTCTTCATCTGCCTTTTGTCTTGCCCCAATGAACTGGGTTTGAAGAAATAAAATTGTAGGCTCAAGTGGGCTATGCAAAGAATATAAGTGTATAGGATAGAGAAAGAAATGCTCTTCGTCATCCTAAGGTACTTAAATCACCACATGAATTCAATATAATAGCATAACTTAGATTGATGCAAGTGAGAACAAGAAAATTTCAATTCATTTTCCTCACCTCATGATGCTGTCTTACCTCCAACTTGCCCAGATGTGGGGTGGTTCTTGACAGGGGTAATATATAAAAAAAATCTTCATAAGTGTATGAGGCTCAAAAGGGTTAAGCAATGGATCGCATGTTGTGTTTGGGATAGAAAAATGAATTGGCCCTCATCATTTTGGTCATCGTACCTTTTGCGAGAGAACTCTTTACCATGTAGATATGGAACTTCCTACACTCATCTCACAAGTGTATAAGTAGGGGATTGTGTATAGAATAAGGCTTGCCTTTCATCATCCTAACACGTCTCATCTAGCATGCTTAATCCATTGCACATCATTCATTGAATTAGTCCATCTTGATGGTTTTTAGTGGAATTGGTGGACTAAACATGTAAGAGTCCTCTTGCAAAATCCTTAGTAGCTTTAAGCATGAAAAATTGCAAACTTCAGAACAAACAATTTACCACACTCAAAAAATGCTTTCGTAAGTATGAAAAACATGATTTTGAGCATTCATTCAAGGAATTGTCCCCACGAGGGGATTGTCTCAGGAATGGGTCACGGGCATGCGGACCGAGGTGGGTACTCTTGACACCAAAAAAGAAATTTCGGGATTGAGATGGGCAACTCGTACCGCAGGCATGCAGTCAGAGTGGTATCTATCACAATACCATCCTAGATGATCCTATGCAGCCCAGGTTCGGCGGCAGGTTATGTGTGCAATAGTGTAGTGCTAAGTGCAGGGCATGCACGACAGTTTATATCAAACAACACTTCAATAGTTTGAAAATAAACCATACATTCCTACACTTCCCTGCAAAACAAAGGTTAGCAAACACTTCCCCTTATACCTTCCATCCTACAAAAACATTTAACACCTTAAAGGTTAAGGACGTACCTGGGATCCTCGCTTCCAAACAAAAACATTTTTTTTTTCAAAATGAAGAGAAAATTTGCCTAAGTCCACTAAGAGTTTTAACTCAAGTCCCCAGCGGAGTCGCCAAGCTGTCGCGATCTATTTTTCGAATTCGCCACCTAAAATTAGGCTAATGGATTGCTAAGCTTAGACTTAGCTCGACTCTCCCAAGCTCATACCAATTCACGACTTTGGTTCAAATATCTAGTATGCGAAAGGGAGTCGCCACTAATCAGTTTGCAGTAGGTCGATTATACACCTAAGTAAAATAATGGGAGAATTATTTCACTTCTACAAACCAGAGATTTTGGGTGCGGAGACTTGATTACGTTAGATTTCTCTAACGCCCTTTTGGTACCTTTCTTTTTTATTTTGAAAAAATGTTTGGCAAGCAGCTTGAATTGATTTTAATTTATCTCCCTAACATGTGAGGTGTCACACGAGTGCGCAAACCACCAATTTAACACCCAGATAAAAGCAATTAATAAATTGCACGACTTACCTCATAGCAACGAAAGCATTTGCAATGTTAGATGAAAATTCACATCGACAATCCTAAAGATGATTTCTAATTAACATGCAATTTCTTTTTTTGTTTTCACTTATTCAATGAGAATCATGTTTTATGCAATGCATGCTACTAATCTAACATGAAATGATATGACATGGCAATATGACTTAAACTATATGACGTAAATAAAATAAGCATGTAGTCTATCCTAAAGAATTAAATTGATTTATTCTAAGAATTTTTTTTTTTGTGTTATCCATTAAATTCGAAATTAAAGAAATGCAACAATTAAATATTCAATATAGATTAACCAAATGACCTAATTCTAATGACGGGCAAATTTTAAATAAATGAATCTAGCAGCAATCACTAAATGACATGCATTTCATGAACCTAATTCTATATGACGTGCACATGATTTTTATTTTTCTTAATAAGCATGCGATCTACCCTAATATGCAATGAGATGCAAAGAATGCCCTAATTTTAATTTTTCTTTTTCTTTTATGAAATTGGAAATCAAAATTGCCAAATAATTAAACGTGCAATTCAAAATTTAAAAAAAAAAAAAAAACTACCATCCTAAATGAATGCATTTTTTTCTTTTTATATTTTTCAAAATTCGGAATAAAATCCAAATTCTAAATATTCAAGATAACAATAAATATTATCAAACAAACCTAACCTTAATTCAAACATTTTTTTTATGAAAATAAAATTGATTCAACCAACACCACGGCAAATCAGACAAGATAGGATTGATATCCAAAAAATGACGAACCATATCTCGCGCATGAGATCGAGTTGACCAATTTTAAAATTAAATCGCAAATCGAATCTCGGGCGTGAGATCGGATTGTTGATTTTTGCAAGAGATTATGAGTCAGATTTCGGGCGCGAAAATCGGTTGTCAATCCCTAATTTGAGGGGACTAATTCATGTCGGAATCCCAATGATAAATCCATGAATAATTCTACTAAAAAACAAAGTAAATAAATAACATAACAAAGTAAAATAAGATAAAATAAAAAACTACCTAATTTGATTTTCCTTTTTTCTTTTTTTTTCTTGCTTTTGATTTCCAGCCAAGGCTTGGCAACTTCGTGGTGGGTGCGCCGTCGGTCGGGCTGCCAAGGGGTTGATCGTCGGAGCTCCGTGCTTGAGTGCGGGCGGCGGTTGGTGGATGGTTTGCAAGTAGCTAGTCGTGGGTGCTACAGCAGCATCAGTCGGATGGGGAGCAAGCTTGGGACGACGTGCAAGAGCATCGTAGGCAAAGGGCTGCAGTAGAGAATGATAGAGATCGGGCGGAGCAACAAGGCAGCGGTCGGGACGGTGGTAGGGTGTCGCGAGCGAAGGGCTGAATAGCAACGAGCAGGGCGGATCGGCTTGATTTGAAGCGTCAGGTCACTGGTCGAAGGTCGCGATGGTCGAATCTAGCTGCAGGAGCGGCAGACCCCGGCACAGGCAGAGGGCTGCATCGTCGCCGAGGCGAAAAGGGTTGCGATCCGGTTCTGGTCCGGCTTTAGGAGAGGCATGAGCGTCACGGAGTCTGGTACTCGGGTGCTCAGAGGCGCAACAATAGCAGAGGCGTGGCGAGCCGGCTCGGAATCGGCTGGGTCGCAGTTTGCAGAGGCGCGATGCTCGGGCTCCGACGGTGCTGCTGGGCATCAGTGCTGGGTCACGCGACGCTGCTGGTTCGGTGCAGCAACTCGTCACGGGTCATCAGGTGCGATGCTCAGGCTGTGGCAAGCAATGGAGATGGGCTGGTGGAGACGCGGGCGGAGAGGCGATGGTTAGTGGCTTGGCTGCCGGCGTTGGGTGGTGCAGGCACGATGGCGGCCGGCTCGCGAGCAATAGGGGACGCCGGCGGAAGGCCCTGTGAAGAAGAAGTATCGCTCTTCCCTTTTCCTCTACTTTTTCGTCACTTCCCTCTCTCGTCTATTCTCTCACGCTAGCTTTTCCCTTTTTCCCCCATGTTCACGTCGCTTCTCTCTTGTTGCACATTGCTGTCTTCTCTATTGTCAACAGAAAAAAAAGTGCAACAGATGCCTTTTTCTTTTTCCTTTCTTTAGCAAAAGCAAGACCTTCCTTACTCCCACAAAACCCTAAAAAACGAAGGGAAATTTTTCTCTTTTTGGCTTGAAATTTTTTGACTGAGCCATTGAGAAAAAGCCCTAAGAAAGCTTTTCTTTTTTCAGTGTTGAAATTTTTTTGACCTAAAACTCAAGAAAAAGCCCCCTTTGATCGACCTCCGTGCACACCTTTTATAGGCAAAAAGAATGTGATCTTCGAGGGATATTTTGTATCTTTTCTTTCAATATACACAAAGATTATCTATGACCTCCTGATCACAAAAATCTTTCTGTTTTCCTCATCTCCCGAATATTCTCTATTGATTTTATCACCTAAAGATAAGATTGCAACCCGATTTTCTTAAATTCCAAAAATCCACCATAATATCATTTGAAATCTCCATTTAGGTAATTTTTGTCATTAAAAGAAAATGGGCTCGAGCCAATTTGCTTGCTTTATGGGCTTAGTCCGGCCTGCCAAATTAAAGCTCAAAACCACTAATTCGAACCCATCCGCCGGTCCAATAAATGCAAAAAAAATGTAAATTAAAAATAAATGCACCTAAATCTATATGCTATGCAATTATATATATATTTCAGGGATAAAATTACCCCCTAATTTTTAATACAATAAATGACTAAACGGGTTGCCAAAATTTAGGTTTCAACATATACTATTTGAGCACTACTTGTGCATCGACACAAGTATTCGAGGTCCAATCTCTATGGACCTGGACTGGGCTAATTAGGACACCGTTGTAATTGATTTTTAGTCAACGTTTTATGAGAGGTAAACAATTAAGTTTTAGGTCTCTGATTGCGAAAGAGCCCATTTTTTGGCCAAAAAGTGTCGTTTTTCATTTCTTCCTGTTGTATTGTCGTTTTAAGCGATTTCCAAGTCGTTTTTGAGAAAAATCCAAAAATTCAAATGGTTGACTTTTGGGTTGACTTTTAGGTCAACCCTTTAACCAAAAGTTAGCCCCCTGGTCAAAAATTGACTTTTCATCCAAAAAGATACCATTTAGCTTTTGTCACGCCTCGAACCTCGAGCGCACGCATATCATTTGGTGGTCGATAAAATTGTGACGTCCTAGGACTCATCGCCGACCCATTCATTTTATTGCACATACGGAAGCGAATAAATATTCCCCAGACAACACAGATATGGGATAGAAAAGCAGGACAACAATTTTCACAAACATACTTTTATAAACAACCAAGGTCAACCTACAAAGTTATATATACAAAAGTCAAGGTCCCAAAAAGAACACCCTAGCTAACCCTACCCTGGACCCTATCTACTTGGGGTCCGAATCTATCACCACACCGTTAGGGATGTCAAGGTCTAGAGGGTCAGCTACTTCCTCTACAGGCTCCTCACCCTCCTAAAACTGGTCCAACCTGATATTGGCTATGACATCGGCGTCGAACACAGGGTGAAGTATCTCCCCCAACTCAGCACTTTCGACGGGTCCATCAAAACCGTCCATGGGACCATCCCGAACCCCATCGGGCCCGTAACGAAACTACGCTTTGAATTGATGAGGTACCAACTGAGGTTGGCCCTCATCAACCCAGATCGTGGTCACAGTGAGCTCGTGAGTCCAAGGGTTCCCAGGGACTGGATAGACGATATGCTGAGTCTCGACCTCCCACGACCACCCAAAACGAACGAGTCTCACCTCCATTTAAGGACCTGAAAAGATGAACCCACGACGGGGTGAGACAATGTCTCAGCGAGTTCATGCCCTAAACCCCGATTAGGAAGGAAATACGCCTAAAGGCAGTCTAACCACACATCACAGAAGACTCACCTCGCCTCAGTTCCTTCTTGCATGTCAGTACAGTTCATATCACAAATGCATATAATAGATACATACATCAATTGGAACGTCTCACTCAATCTCAATCAATCATAGGGGTCCCAATTATAGGGCCAAATCGTTATGATACGTCCCATTCCGTGCCACACAATTTTGTCCTATAACCCGGCGCGTCTATCTCAATCAATCATGCGTTCCAATTGATTTTTACCCGCACAGGCAGTTCTACCCGACGCACATCGGTCTTCAGGCGTAGCAAGGCATCATATCATTGCTTGAACACAACAACGTCCACCCGACACACATCAGGGACGGAATTCCCGAAGGAGCTTTCGTCTGGCCTCTACCGCGATCCAGCATCTATTGATAGGGCATCCCATATAGGGGCATCATCCACCTGACGCACATTGAGGACGGGTTCTCATAACCATCACACGATCATTCAATTCCGGCCAAGAACATTGTGCTTTGCAATCAAATGTCTCAATTAAGATAATGTGCTTGGCCTATTTTCTTTGTATTAAAAACACCTGGTGAAAATAATCGTGTGTGAGTACACAATCAAATCGAACCTTAAAAATTGATATCCTTCCTTTTAAAATCCTACTATTTGATATAGTATTTAAAAGAACTTTCGGTGTCAAAACCCGACGCCCGGTATTTTCTAATTAAATACCAAAATTTTGAAATTTTGAAATAAATACTCAAAAATCACAATCATCACTCAATTGCACAATCTAATAATCAATTGCATAAACTAAGCACACCACTACAATCAGCACAAAATTGCGGCTATCGACTATCTCGGTATAATTTTCGGAAAATATTAAATAATTAGATAAATGGCAAAATTAATTAAATCAATACTAATTAAATCAATAAATAAATACTTAGGCCTAATAATGCTAATCTAACCTCCTATTGGACTAATTAAATTATTCTAACCATTCTAACTACGAGGCCACATATTAAACTAACTAACTACCATCTCTAACCACCTAATTAACTAATCTAACTAGCCTAATTTAACTAAAGAAGCTAACAATTATACAAATCACACCTAACTTAATCTAATCACCCCTTAAGCATCATTAACCTCCTAAGCAAGGTTTAGTGAGTAAACTCACCGGTTTAGCGGGACGGTGAGTTCACAGCGACGGCAACGCAACAACGAGTGACACTTGGGTCTATGGCGACGCCAAAGGAGGTTCGGATGGGCCCTGAAAGTAGCCCGCAAGTCTCAGCTGGGCTGACTTTGCGTCTTCTGTTCTTAGGCTGAGAAGGGTTGGACGATCGGCTTGGACGGCGGGGAAACGGCTAGGCGGGGATGGCGGCGGCCGCAGCGGCTCCAGACGGTGACTCTGGCGGCTGGACAGCGACGGTGGCGCGGCTTCCAGGCGAGCTCAATGGCTCGGGACAACGAGCTGGGCTAGCGGGGACGCGAGCAGGCGTGGGACGAGAGGGCAGACGGGTGCGTGAGCGGGGGCGGTCGCGACGGTGCTCGGGAGCTTCGGGCGGCGATTGATGGATGTTGGCTTCCTCTGGTTTTCTTGAGCTCAAATAACATCAACAATGGAGAAAGGAGCAGTAAGGAAGAGGAAGATTGGAGTTGCAGTTGGAGGGGCCACAATTGCCTCAAAAGTCTTCAAAAAATTTCCATATTACTCAAGTGGCTGCCCCACCTTGCTCAGCCATATCCACAGCCCAATTTCCTCCCTCAAGTTTCTCCAACAAGTCTCCCAAATGGTCCAAAATGTTGCAGCCCTATGGACCTACGAATTTGCAACATTCCCCTCCAATTCCAACTCAAATCCTCTCCAATTAGACTTAATTCAAAGCCCAAAATGCCAATATAAGTGCCCACATCAAATTCCACATTTTTCCTTGCCCAAATATCCAACTTGACGGCCAAAAGTGCAACAAAAAACGGCCCCTCTAATTTTCCGGGTCCAAAATAGCCCAAATTTGAATTTTTGCCAAATACTTGGGTTTGTAGAAAAATCTTCGGAGGATGAGTTGATGTTCCTAAAATGAATTGTGACATGACAGAACTTTCAATTTCTGAAATTGGGTTCAATTTTGCGGTTAATTTCAACCGAGCGCAATTTTAACGTGACCTAACCTACCGGGTAGGTTTAAGGAATTTTTAGTGCATTTGACCCGTGGTCGATTACTTTCGAGCCATATTGTACATCTTCGACTCATTGGCGACTCTCGGTTGTCATGAAAATCTCAAGGTTTCAAATACAGGCACAGGGTATAGAAATGACATAAAAATCCGTTTAGTGCCGTTCGACAAGCATTTTTCAATTTGGGTGAATCACCCACACTTTAATCACATACCTCAGTCGAATTGACCTATCTCCGATCTCTGATCGATTTTGATGGTGTCATATTGACCCTTGTAGATTAGCACGGTCGAGCAGTCAATTTTTGGTCGAATTCTCAAGTCTATTGCGTTTAGATTCCTTAACAGCTTCACCTGATAGATTAGTTATCTCGTGAGTGATTAGCTTTGAGAAAAAAAAACTATAGGCGCGTCGATGAAAAGCCCTACTCATTCAATTGAAAACAGAATCGAAAATCGGGCTGTCACGGCTTTAATTGCACTTTTGTCAAATCAATTTCTCAAAAATTCAAAGATTTGACCAAGAACTCAAAAGTCAACAAAATGTTGATTTTTGGTCAAACTTTTGATAAAAAAAATTGAAAAATTAAGAAATTCTCAAATACACTTCTTTTAATGTCAAATTGACTCTTATATTGAAAATTTTGCGAAAATCGTTTAAGAACTTGGTTCTAAATCGACCATAATCAAATTATTTTCATTGTAGTCATAATTAGGTGTAGTTCCTTTTTCGACATTTGGTTTAGGGACTATTTTAAATCCACTCGTGCATTCAATTTCGCGAATTGCTTGGTCAAATTACAAATTACAATCTGAACTGGTCTTTCCACATACGACACCCTGTCGTCCACGTCTAATTATTCAAAATTCAGCACGTGGTTCGGGTTAGGCTCATACTTTCTCAACATCGACACGTGGAAGACGTTGTGCACTTGTGCCAATCTCGGCGGTAATGCAAGATGATATGCCAGAGTCTCAAAGGGACCTATGTACCTTGGACTCAACTTCCCTTTCTTGCCGAAGCGCGAAGTGCCCCTCATCGATGACACCTTCACAAAGATGTGCTCACCCACTTGGAATTCCAAAGGTCTCTGATGCTTATCTGCATAGCTTTTCTGGTGGCTCTGAGCGGTCTTTAATCTGTCTCTGATAACTGCAACTACATCCACTGATTGCTCAACCAACTCTGGGCTTGTGATCTTCCGTTCTCCGACATCATCCCAACACACTGGCATTCTACATGCTCTGCCATACAACGCTTCAAACGGTGCCATCTGAATACTCTGCTGGTAGCTATTGTTGTAGCGAACTTGACTAGATGAAGTTGTTCCTCCCAGCTTCCTTTGAAGTCTAGTACACACGCTCTCAACATGTCCTTGAGAATCTGAATTGTCCTCTCAAACTAGCCATCTGTCTACGGATGGTAGGCCGTACTATACTGCAGCTTCTTTCCCAAGGCAGTCTGCAAAATTTTCCAGAAGACTGCCGTGAACTTCGGGTCTTTATCAGATGTAATCGTCACCGGCACTCCATGCAGACAAACAATCTGACGCACGTACAATTCTGCATATGTATCCAATGCATATTCCTTTCGTACGACGATAAAGTGAGCCGACTTTGTCAGTCTATCGACCACAGCCCAAATGGAATCATTACCCCTCTTACTCCTTGGTAAGCTCATCACAAAGTCCATGGTGATGTGTTCCCACTTCCACTCGGGAATCTCTAGAGGTTGCAGAAGTCCTCCTAGCTTATAGTGTTGTGCCTTCACTTATTGACACGTCAAACATTTGGCGACATGCTTAGCGATATCCGCCTTCATACCGGTCCACCAATAGTGTTGATGCAGATTCTGATACGTCTTCGTACTGCCTGGATGAATGCTGTCACTGCTACGATGAGCTTCTGACAAAATTTTCTCCTTAAGCTCTGCATCGTAAGGTACACACAATCATCCACGAAACCTTAGTGTTCCGTCATTAGAAATCTAGAAATCAGCCTTTCTCTTTTCGGTATCCTCTTGCAGAATCTTCTGGATCTCTGGGTCTGTCAACTGCAGCGTCTTGATCCCGATCTGCACTTCCTGTTCCCGAGGGTGGCCAAAAGATTTGAAAGGTGGCCTACCTCAAATTTGAAAACCGAATCTCGAGCTCCCTCGAGTAAAATCCACTCCTTAATCACCATCTACGCAATCGAAGAGTTTCAACTCAACGCATCTGTGACCTTATTAGCCTTTCCAGGGTGATACAAGATGTCGCAATCATAATCCTTAAGAAGTTCCATCCAGCAACGCTGTCTCATATTCAACTCCTTCTGAGAGAATAAATACTTGAGACTTTGATAATCTATAAACATCTAGAACCTTTCTCCACACAAGTAACGTCTCCAAATCTTCAGAACAAAGATGATTGCTACAAGTTCTAAGTCATGCTTCGGGTAATTTAGCTCATGAGCTCTCAACTAACAGGACGCATATGCAACGACTCTACCATGCTACATTAACATGCAACCCAGTTCTCTAAATGACGCATCACTGTAGATCTCGTACCCTCCAGGACCAGATGGAATTGTTAGCACGGGTGTGGTAGTCAACTTCTGCTTAAGCTCTTGGAAACTACACTCGCACTTATTTGTCTATACAAACTTCTCTTCCTTCTTCAAAAATCGAGTCAAAGGCGAAGCTAATGTTGAAGATCCTTCCACGAACCTTCTATAGTATCTTGCCAAACCCAAAAAGCTTTTGATCTCTGTCACTGTCGTTGGTTTTGGCCAGCTGATAACTACTTCGATCTTGGTCAGGTCTACGGAGATTCCTTCACCTGAAATCACGTGACCTAGGATGTGACATCCTAAATTTTGACCCCACCCAGATAAAATGAAATGGGCATTTCATCGACGCGCCTATAGTCGTTTTACTTGATTGCAAAATTCGCGTTGAACGGCACTAACCCAAATTTCTGTCGATTCGGTACCCGGTACTCGTAATTAAAACCTTGAGATTTTTACAACAACCGAGAGTCACAAACGAGTTGGAGATGTACAAACATGGATTGAAATCATCGACCACGGGTCAAACACGATAAAATCCCTAAAAGATACTCGGTAGGTTGGGTCGCGCTAAAATCGCGTCTGGTCGATTTTAACCATGAAATTGAATTCAGCTTCGGGAATAGATCGTTTGAGCGCGTCACAATTCATTTATAGGATGTCGTCTCATCTTTCTAGAAATTTCGACGAGTTCGGGATTTTTGCAGAAAATCGATTTTTCGGACAAATTGGAAAATAAGAGGAAATTGGGAATTACGGGGAAATGGGGGAAATGGCTGCCCAAGATGGATTTGTTGTGGGAATTTATATTCAAGAAAGTATTGGGAGACAAAGGGATAAAAGCTTGAAGACTTTTGGGGTATAGGTGATGATGAAAATGGAGATTTTTCCCTTAAAGTCTTGGCTTAGCTTGACTTTCTCTCTTGCCCCCCTCTCTCGCTCTCTTTCTCTTGTGCGCCCAAACCCTTCAACCGACCCTCCCATCTGCTTCCTCTTCTCCTTATTTCTCTCTTCTTTTCTTTTTCCCCAGCAACCTCCCCCTTAGTTATTTCCTCTCTGCCTCACCTCTTCTCTTCTCCTTTTTCTTTCATTTTTGTTGCTACCACCAGCCGCTTCCCACTTTCATTAACCACCAACGCCCTCACATCAGCGGCATCTTCTTCATGGCTTTCTCACCCGCTGCCAGAACAACCCTTCATCTTCACACCATCGTCCGCAGCAGCTTCACATCCAGCAACCACGTCCTAACCAACAACACCACTCGCCAACCTTAGCCCGTGTCCAGCACCTCAGCCGAGGCCAATCCTTCCACAAAACGTCCAGCCAAGCCATGGGCCTTGTAGGGCTTTTCACCTTGGCTAAGCCTCCGTTGGAGACTCGGTAGTTACGGGATCTCACTGCCGTCGCCGTGAACCTGTTTCCTCGTTAATCCAGTGAGTTAACCCCCTGATCCTTGATTAGGTTGTTAATTGCACTTAGGGGGTTATGTTAGTGTTAATGAGCTTTTTTAGATTAGTGCTAAGAGAGATTAGTATTAAGCAAGTTGAATTAGTGAAATTTGGATCAGTTTACTGGATCTTTGCCGTTTGCCATTTTTGTGGATCGCAATGTACTACGATTTTGAATTTGGTTCCTTCTTGAGAAATATTTTAGACATATTCAGCTATGATATATATTTTATTCAACAATTTAGGGATTTACAAAGAATGAGAGTTTAGCTCCGACATTTGAAAACAGAACCTCTGTTTTAGCTGGAACAGGTTGCCTTTTTGGATTCACTGGATTTGTATCAACCCTTAGAGTTCGAATTTTGAAAGTGTTTCTTCACAAAAGTTTTTTTTTTTTCACATATTTTAGTTTAACATACTCAAATTTCAGATCAAACGGACAAGTTTTGGACACCGAACCAAACTGAATTCGGAAAACAGACTTTCTGGAAATGGGCACAGTTTTTGTAACGGTTTAAGTGATTTACTTCTCTTAATATAGAAAGATATGGGCTGAGGTGTCTGCATGAAAAATGTTTTTTTAGGTGTCTTTTATAACATATTCAAATTGGAGAATTTTCTGAGCTCATTTGGTTGGGTTTCTGGATTTAAACTTGGAAACGCGCGAGTGGCCCGATTTCTACCAATTAGGACCGATTATGGTTTTGTGGTTGTTCTTGATGTTGTGCTTGCTGAATAAGGTGTATTTAGTGATGTGGTTGACTTGTGGCATGCTAAGAGCTTATGTGTGAGATCATGAGGTGGACTGCTCATTGTTGGCTGTTTATTGTTCTTACAAAACATGACCTTTTGGACTATTAAATAGAAAATAAATGAGGTGTCAGGTTCGAACACCAAAAATTATTTTCCCAATTAAATAATGAGGTTGTAAACTAGGTGCGTGCAAATTTTGATAGATTAATTTTGAGTACGTGAGCACCTATGAATTTATTTCTAAATGTTTTGTACAAAAAAAAAAAAGAGGGGTTTCTAAGGTTTGTTTTCAAAAGAGAGTGGTTGGAAAAGAAATTAGAAAAGAAATATGGTGTTGGGTTTGGACGTCAAGTTTTATGTGCTCAATAAAACGAGAAGGTTTTATATGATGTGCGTGCAAAGTTTGGCAGGTTAATTTCAAATACAAGACCCCGTACGAATTTATTTCGGAAGGTTTGAACAAAAAAAAAAGAGTTACTAAGTTTATTTTTAAAAGGGGATTTTGGTGTTTTGGCTATATGGTGGAAGGTAAAAGTTGACTTGATCGATGATGTGCCTGCATGGTCAGGTTAATTAGGTAGTTCGGTTTAATTAAACGAAATTTATTTATTTAATTATTTTATAATTTATTTAATTATTTAATATTTTTGGAAATTATACCGGGATAGCCCGTAACTGAAATTTCGTGCCGATTGCCGTGTTGTGATTAGTTTATGCAATTGAATGCTAAATTTGTGAAATTTTGGTATTTAATTAGAAAATACCGGGTGCCGGGTTTCGACCCGAAAATGTTTTTAAATACTATATCAAATAGTGTGGCACCCGACAAATTCGATAACCCTCGGACATGTGATGACCATGACCGATCGATGGGAGTATCATCGGATGGTGTCGTATTTTGTACGGGCATTGTTTTATTACCACCATCGGACCAAGGGGGTCACATTTAGAAACAGATCGATCGTCGAATGAGTTATGGCATTTTCCCTATGTACTATCACTAGTGAGATTGACCTTATCTGCACCTTGCCGAGTTTGGAAATTATTGATGATACATTACGGATTGACAAAAAGATGTGATCGAACTTCTTCGCCGTCGGCACAACACTTGATCACTGTTTCATTGCCACCCAACGTCCCGAAACATCTAACATATTTTGTATGAGACCAACCGGACCTCCCATGCACATCGTTGCAATTCCATGCAATTACGTGAGTAACGATGCTTCAACCCATGCACGTGCTAAAGTTAAGGATAAAATCTTGGAGAATTGAACCGTGCATAAGGACCACGCGCATCTTTTTCATTTCGCAATACAGCAAGTAAGGAAGTGAAATTCTTATCACCATGTAACTCTTTCGAGATCCTTCTCCATACAAGAATTTCAGTCACATACTAGTACGAGAGATGGACTGAATAAGAGGAGATTAGTTGATTTCCATGTAGACCATGAAAACCGAAATGCCCCTTACTTGTGCGGAAATTTAAGGATTAAGCTTGGAAGAAAATTTGGGCCGTGTACTATGGACCGTGCGGCCACAAAAGCCTGACCCAAATTAACCCCAAAACCCCTTAATTGTCGACAAGCCAGTCAACAAATTCACAAGGTTTCTTCTCGTTGTTGACCAAGGGGAGGCTAGCAACGGCCACGTTGCTCTCTTGTGGACGTCCAGCGAAGCTCAAGGGTGAGCAAGATGATAACACGTCCTCAGCAGCTGTCCTCCATGCATGCAGCCACCGAAAATTTTACATGCAAACCAACATTAGCCTAATAGATTTTTGAGGGAAGGGTTTGCTCGGTTTTGAGGGTGAAGAGAGAGATAGCCGAGCAAAACAAAACAGAAAGAGAGAGGGCTCGCGAGAAGGGGGTGAACGGCGAGTGGGAGAGGAGATTAGTCCCCGCCGTGCGTGCGCGTTGCCACCGTCGACGCCGTTCAAGCTCGCCGTCGCTGAGCCACGCACTCCTCGCCGTCTCACCACACGCCGTTGAACCGTAGGACATCAAGGCAAGTGGAAGTTCACCTATCTATGTCTTTGCATGCTAGAATTGTCTGTGGAATGTTAGTAGATGTGAGGAAGTGTAGAAATTAGAGCTGCATGTTGATTGGGATCACACTAGATGAAGTTAGAGCTAGAAGCAAAGCAAAAACAGTGCATGTATTGGATTTCGAATTTTTAGAAGGGAAATTAAGATCTAAAGATCTGACTATGATGGATTTTGGGAAGTAAAGAGGGTATATTGCAATGTAGTATGCTGGTATATACTTGCTTGTGGGTGTTGGAGGTCGAAATCCATGGAATAGGAGCAGAATTCCCTTTGGCTAGTAAGCTGTTTTGCAAGGGACAGAACGACCATCGGTTCTTCCTCGATTTTTCTGTAATTATCTAGCCATAATTCGACTTTGATTCCTTGATGAAAGTTTTAGGACACATCCTCATGAACAACATATCAAAAATTCAGAATAAATAAACAAGGAATGATCGCCGAAATGATTTTTCTATGAAAACACCAAATCTGGAAATTTTGCAGAATGTTAGCTAGGAATATCGGAATGTTTCCCACGGTACGTAAGGAATATGACTTGGTATTCTCCATGAAATTTGTTCCTTTTGGTCTCATTAATAATGTATCAAAATTTCATAATTTTCTGAGTCCACTTAGTATTTATTTCAAAAATTTTACCAGAACTGTGCATTGTAAAAATCGGGCCATTCTGTTCTTGAATTTTCACCAAAGTGTCCGAAAGTGAAGATGTTTCGAATGGCTATGTGATATGATGGTATTGGCTGTGGATATTTGTGCAATATTGAGATGTGATAGAGGGTCCATGAGACATCTTGTTTTAGCATTTGAAAATGTTTTGCGAATTAAAATGCTAAATGTTACCGTTGAGCCCGCGGGTCAACGATGCCCCGGGAGTCGGGATGCCCAATGGTTCGAATGAGTTGATGCCGTTTGGATGCCTGGTTGTATTATGAATACATGCCCAGAGGCTTTCCCCGGGAGTGTCGGGATGCCCGGTTGTATTATGATACATGCCCGAAGGGTGAGGGGTTGTATTATGATGCATGCCCGGAGGTTAGGGGTAACCATGTCTATGGTCCCCAGTGATTCCTCGTGATGCCAGGTGGGGTGCGAGATGCCCAAAGGTTCGAATGAGTCGATGCCCTTTGGATGCCCGGTTGTATTTTGAATACATGCCCGGAGGCTTCCGCGACGCCAGGTTAGGTGCGGAATCCCAGAAGGACGCAAACATTGGTCCTCTGGGGTATGAAACCTTTTGAATGATAAAACGGATGGTTATATTAAGTGTGAGTGTGGTCTGGTTATGGGACTAAATTGTACGGCATGGAATGGGACGTGTCATTACAGTTTGGCCCCATGATCGGGACTTGTGTGGCTGGACACGATGCATCTTATTGGTTGGAAATGCACTGGTCATTGCATTGAAGAGTTATATGGTTTGGATGCATACTCATTCATGGATTGCCTATTTTGTCTACCATACTTGAATCTGGATATTAATAGCAATGCTTGATATAGCTTGATGAATCTTTTACTGCTGAGTGGTTGTACTCACCCCATTTGGGGACTAACATTTCAGACTAGACAAGATACCTCTGCTACCACTGCCACTAGTAGATGGATCGAGTGGTTGGATATGACCGTGAGGAGGAGGATAGCAAAGGAAGGAACTTTTGGACGCCGACACTGAACGATGGACTTTAAGTATACGACTGTTGTAAAAGATGGCGGTCATCTTTTGAAGTATAGCCGAGTATAGAAGACTACGGCATTTTGATGTACCAATGAATGATGTCCATCTGGTTTAAGTAAATAAAAGTGTTCGGCTTTTACCTATAAATGTTTAGTTGGTGTGCATTGTTTTTTTTTAATATAGGGAGGGGAGTTGTTGGATACGCTTCTGCCATATAAATTGGGCAGGGACCGATCTAAAAGATATAAACCCCGGGATTGATAGACCTTCGGGTCAAGTAAGAGAAAGATAAGCGAACCGTGGCGACCCCAACGAATCAGGGGCCATCGAGGGGTGCCACAACTAAATGGTATCAGAGCTATAGTCTATTTGGAGTGATAAGGTGGATAGAATAATGCACACCATAGGAGACTAACTAGGATAGTTGACTAACTTTGAACAACGGGTGATGGGTATTCACTCGTAGATCCCTAGTAATTATTATGAGTTACTTTTAGGTGCCAGTAACATGTTTATGTTACTTATATAGAGTTGTAGTTGCTTTTTAATGGAGACATTGAGTCACAGATTATTCCTGAGGCAAATGCTTGGAAACTGCAGGAAAATCATGGTACGAGTTGGAAATACGCATCCATCGAGGGTGAAGCCTCTGCTGCAAGGGCTGAACCCCGAATGGAAGACATCCTGCAGGCATTGGCCAATATTGGAAATCTGATGGAAAGACAAGCGCAGCAACAACCCGGAGTAGAACGTCGTCCTCAAGGACTGGTGGAACAATTTCTGAAGTTGAAACCACCTAAATTTAGTGGAATGGGAAGTCCTGAGGAGGCGGAGCATTGGATTGATGGAATGGAACGGATTTTCCGATTGTTGAACTGTAGCGATGCTGAAAAGATGACCTTGGCAGAGTACCAACTGGAGGGAAATGCAAAGTTTTGGTGGAGAGCTTCAAGAGACACGATCTTTCCACCAGGTACTGACATAAATTGGGATGAGTTTGTTAGAGCTTTCAATAGAAAGCATTTTTCTGACTTGTGCCGGGGATAAGAAGATTACCGAATTTGTTCGGTTGGAACAAAGGGAGCGACAAGTAGACCGACGAAGCAAAATTTTCTGAATTGTCCGAGATATGCTCCTAGGTTAGTTGAGGATCGAGAGGAAAAGGCTAGAGATTCTTGAAAGGACTAAGGACTGACATTAGGAAACAACTGGTGCCTCTGAATATAAGAGATTATAATGAAATTTATGAAAGGGCATAGTTGGTGGAAGAGGAGTTAATGAGGGAACAATCAGAATCTGGAAAGCAGTCAACCCTTAGTGATATTAGACGGGGTAAGAGACCTTATCCTGATCAAGGACAGCCCTGGGACTCTAAGAAGAGGAATAATTTTGGGAATTCTGGAAAAGTCAAGAGTGGCCCGATTCTAGGGAGAGTACTCTATCAGAGTAATATTTGTCAGAGATGTGGTGGACAACATGGACCAGGACCTTGTAATGATCGACTGAAATGTTTTGGTTGTGGGCGGAGAGGTCACTTTAAGAGAGATTGTCCACAAGAGAGGTCGCAGCCGAATGTCAGCACGGTGCGACAAGTGCAGCAACGTGCAGTTGGACCACCCCCACCAAGGAATCCACGGAGGCCACCAGCACAAGGACGGGTGTACGTGGTCACCCAAGAGGAAGCGGAAGCTTCCAAAAATGTTATCTCAGGTACAATTTCCATAGATGATAAGAAGGTATATGCGTTATTTGACATGAGTGACACGCATTCATTTGTGTCTGAGAAATATAGATGATTGTGAGAAGTAGGAACCAAAATCTTTAGATATGCCTCTTCATATTTCCACACCACTGAAGAATATGGTGTTGTCCATGTTAGTATGTAGGAAGCGTGGGATAACCCTAGGGGAACGAGATCTGGAAATGGACTTGGTAGTAATAGTTTTGTATAACTTTGACCTCATCATAGGAATGGACTAGCTCCGTAAGCAATGGACTAGGATGAATGATCTCTGAAATAGTGCTTGCTTGTGTGCCAAGGATAAAATCGTGAGGCTTAGTATGGGATAGGCCAAGCGGATAATATCTCTATAAATTAGTCCCTATCGAAACGAGACCCTCTAGTAGATGTGTAGTTCGGGTTCGAACCAAGCAAAAGCTGGTGTACCTGTAACGACCCGGTCCGATGAGGGCAGGGAGTGGACGCCGAGGCCAGAGCGCCTGAGCAAGGAGCGGCTCCTGGCAGGCTTCTAGAATGGCAAAAGGGGGCAGGAATGAACCGAACTATGAACTGAACTGGGAGGGCAGTGTTTCTGGGATAATTTTATCAGAGTGGCACAGCGGAAGCATGGTTAAGCTTGTAGGACTCTTGTTGTGAAAGAGAAGGATGGGTCGATGTGTTTATGCATTGACTATAGGCAACTGAATCAGGTGACCATTAAGAATAAATATCCGTTACCTAGAATTGACGACCTATTCGACCAACTGCAAGGAAGTTCGGTCTTTTCTAAAATTGACTTGAGGTCCAGATACCATCAACTAAGGATCAAGAAAGAAGACATTCCTAAGACTGCATTTAGGACTCTCTATGGACACTATGAGTTCCTAGTCATGCTATTTGGATTGATGAATACCTTAGCTGCATTCATGGATTTAAGGAATAAGATATTTACGCCCTATTTGGATCAATTTGTGATTGTCTTCATTGATGATATCCTGACATATTCTAAAGGACCCGAAGAACATACATAGCATCTAAGCGTAGTGCTGCAAGCAAAGCTTAAGAAATGAATTATGGAGAGCGAGTTATGAATTTGAGGATTTAGTTATGATCATTTGAGCTAGGTAGTGACTTCCTATTAGAGGATCTCATTGGAAGTCTTGATGCATTACATGGAAGCATTTAGTATGTATGGATTGATCTTGGAAGTCATGAGTTTGAGTGGTCATATGAGACATGAAATTATTTGTGGTTTATATGTCGGAATAATAGGTTTAATCAATGGTAGTCAACTTTTAATTTTTTTGGTGATGATCTCAGTTTGAAAAGGTTCTATGGAATTAGTGGATATGATCAATTGTGGTTATACCCTTTCCAAGGTGAAATGCTGAAAGTTCAAGTTGTGGATTTGATGGGTGATTAGTTTGAGTGACGATCCTTTAGGGTGAGACATGAGATATACTCGATGGAAACTAGACAAGTTCTTATCTTGGTGCATCGTCAATCTTTGAATTGAATAAGTCTTGGTGGACTATCGATATTTGAACCGAATGAATGGTGCTGTATTTTAGGCTTGAATCTATGTTGCAGTGAAGGCGTAGTGAATGTCTTTGTTGGACCGAACCAGATGAGTTATTAATGGTGTCGATTTTGATGGTTCTAGGCTTGAATTGATGATGACAAGGGTATAGGAATAATTTGGCTAAATGGTGTGTTTGATTGAGACCGTTAGATATACCAGAGTGGAAATGGGATCATGTGACGATGGATTTCGTGCAAGGATTACCAAGGACATCAAGTGGCCATGACTCCATTTGGGTGATAGTAGATTGCTTGACTAAGTCTGCCCATTTCCTAGCAGTTCGCGTAGACTATCCAATGGGTAAATTTGTTGATATATGTGTAAGCCAAGTGGTACGCTTACATGGTGTTCCTGTAACTATCACGTCTGATCGAGATCTAAGATTTACTTCAAAACCTTTGGCGAAGTCTTCAAACCGCCTTAGGGACTAAGCTCCAATTCAGTACCACTTTTCATCCATAGACGGATGTACAGACAGAAAGAGTGATTCAGATATTAGAGGACATGTTAAGAGCTTGCGTTATTGATTTTAAAGTTAGTTGGGATAAAAAGTTAAACCTGGTAGAATTCACCTATAACAATAGCTTTCAGAAAAGTATAGGCATGGCTGAGGAAGTATCAGCCAAACCCTGGACATATACTCGATCATGAAGCCATCAAAGAGGATGAGAAAGTGAGATACCTGGAAGAGCCGATCTGAGTATTGGATCGAAAGGAACAAGTCCTTCGGACAAAGAAAATTCCTTTCGTTAAGATATTGTGGCGACATCATGATATGGAAGAGGCCACATGTGAAAGTCAGAAAGAAATAAAGGAAAAGTACCCTCATTTGTTTAGTGAGACTTAAGTAACGACCAATTTCGAGGACGAAATTCTCTAAGGAGGGGAGAATTGTGCACCCGAGAAATTCGATAACCCTTGGACATGTGATGATCATGACCAATCGATGGGAGTATCGTCGAATGGTGTCGTTGGTATTTTGTACGGGCATTGTTTTATTACCACCATCGGACCAAGGGGGTCACATTTAGAAACGGATCGATCGTCGAATGAGTTATGGCATTTTCCCTATGTACTATCACTAGTGAGACCGACCTTATCTGCACCTTGCCGACTTTGGAAATTATTGATGATACATTACGGATTGACAAAAAGATGTGATCGAAGTTCTTTGCCGTTGGCACAACACGTGATCACTGTTTCATTGCCACCCAACGTCCCGAAACATCTAAAATATTTTGTATGAGACCAACCCGACCTCCCATGCACATCGTTGCAATTCCATGCAATTACGTGAGTAATGATGCTTCAACCCATGCACGTGCTAAAGTTAAGGATAAAATCTTGGAGAATTGAACCGTGCATAAGGACCATGCGCGTCTTTTTCATTTCACAATACAGCATGTAAGGAAATGAAATTCTTATCACCATGTAACTCTTTCGAGATCCTTCTCCATACAAAAATTTCAGTCACATACTGGTACGAGAGATGGACTGAATAAGAGGAGATTAGTTGATTTCCATGTAGACCATGAAAACCGAAATGCCCCTTACTTGTGCGGAAATTTAAGGATTAAGCTTGGAAGAAAATTTGGGCCGTGTACTATGGACCGTGCGGCCACAAAAGCCTGACCCAAATTAACCCCAAAACCCCTTAATTGTCGACAAGCCAGTCAACAAATTCACAAGGTTTCTTCTCGTTGTTGACCAAGGGGAGGCTAGCAACGGCCACGTTGCTCTCTTGTGGACGTCCAGCGAAGCTCAAGGGTGAGCAAGATGATAACACGTCCTCAGCAGCTGTCCTCCATGCATGCAGCCACCGAAAATTTTACATGCAAACCAACATTAGCCTAATAGATTTTTGAGGGAAGGGTTTGCTCGGTTTTGAGGGTGAAGAGAGAGATAGCCGAGCAAAACAAAACAGAAAGAGAGAGGGCTCGCGAGAAGGGGGTGAACGGCGAGTGGGAGAGGAGATTAGTCCCCGCCGTGCGTGCGCGTTGCCACCGTCGACGCCGTTCAAGCTCGCCGTCGCTGAGCCACGCACTCCTCGCCGTCTCACCACACGCCGTTGAACCGTAGGACATCAAGGCAAGTGGAAGTTCACCTATCTATGTCTTTGCATGCTAGAATTGTCTGTGGAATGTTAGTAGATGTGAGGAAGTGTAGAAATTAGAGCTGCATGTTGATTGGGATCACACTAGATGAAGTTAGAGCTAGAAGCAAAGCAAAAACAGTGCATGTATTGGATTTCGAATTTTTAGAAGGGAAATTAAGATCTAAAGATCTGACTATGATGGATTTTTGGGAAGTAAAGAGGGTATATTGCAATGTAGTATGCTGGTATATACTTGCTTGTGGGTGTTGGAGGTCGAAATCCATGGAATAGGAGCAGATTTCCCTTTGGCTAGTAAGCTGTTTTGCAAGGGACAGAACGACCATCGGTTCTTCCTCGATTTTTCTGTAATTATCTAGCCATAATTCGACTTTGATTCCTTGATGAAAGTTTTAGGGCACATCCTCATGAACAAAATATCAAAAATTCAGAATATATGAACAAGGAATGATCACCGAAATGATTTTTCTATTAAAAGACCAAATCTGGAAATTTTGCAGAATGTTAGCTAGGAATATCGAAATGTTTCCCACGGTACGTAAGGAATCTGACTTGGTGTTCTGCATGAAATTTGTTCCTTTAGATCTCATTGATAATGAATCAAAATTTCATAATTTTCTGAGTCCATTTAGTATTTATTTCAAAAATTTTACCAGAACTGTGCATTGTAAAAATCGGGCCATTCTGTTCTTGAATTTTCACCAAAGTGTCCGAAAGTGAAGATGTTTCGAATGGCTATGTGATATGATGGTATTGGCTGTGGATATTTGTGCAATATTGAGATGTGATAGAGGGTCCATGAGACATCTTGTTTTAGCATTTGAAAATGTTTTGCGAATTAAAATGCTAAATGTTACCGTTGAGCCCGCGGGTCAACGATGCCCCGGGAGTCGGGATGCCTAGTGGTTCGAATGAGTCGATGCCCTTTGGATGCCTGGTTGTATTATGAATACATGCCCAGAGGCTTTCCCCGGGAGTGTCAGGATGCCCGGTTGTATTATGATACATGCCTGGAGGGTGAGGGGTTGTATTATGATGCATGCCCGGAGGTTAGGGGTAACCATGTCTATGGTCCCCAGTGATTCCTCGTGATGCCAGGTGGGGTGCGAGATGCCCAAAGGTTCGAATGAGTCGATGCCCTTTGGATGCCCTGTTGTATTTTGAATACATGCCCGGAGGCTTCCGCGACGCCAGGTTGGGTGCGGAATCCCAAAAGGACGCAAACATTGGTCCTCTGGGGGATGAAACATTTTGAATGATAAAACGGACGATTATATTAAGTGTGAGTGTGGTCTGGTTATGGGACTAAATTGTATGGCATGGAATGGGACGTGTCATTACGGTTTGGCCCCATGATCTGGACTTGTGTGGCTGGACACGATGCATCTTATTGGTTGGAAATGCACTGGTCATTGCATTGAAGAGTTATATGGTTTGGATGCATACTCATTCACAGATTGCCTATTTTGTCTACCATACTTGAATCTGGATACTAATAGTAATGCTTGATATAGCTTGATGAATCTTTTACTGCTGAGCGGTTGTACTCACCCCGTTTGGGGACTAACTGTGGCACCCCGAAGCGCCAAGGTCACCACAGACTTACGAAAGAAGAACCTTAGTTCCTAGGCATATATATATTTATATTTATTTCCTTTATCGGTCCCAGCGCATCTTATTTGCGGAAGCACAATCAAGTTCTACTAACTCTCCCTCCCTAAAACAATCATGATACAATTGCACACCACTAAACACCATTAGAAAAGATAAAGCCATGACACTTTTATTTACATATTTTCAAGATGGATTTTCTCGGGTCGGTACAACAAAAGAAAGGTCAAGATTTTTAGCTACACTCGACCAAAATCCCCAAAAGAGACAAATCGACCCTCTATGTCGATCATGCAAAATCCTCCATCTACTAGTGTCGGCTATTGTCCAAAAATTTGCAGCTCCTACTCTTCACGCACGGGTCGTCACACCCATCCCGGTGCGTCAGGCGGTGGCGGCGGCAACATCCCCCGCATCACTCCGTCTCGACGAACGTGAACAGATACGAACTCCTGTATGACCGGGCCCTCAGCTAGGCCCACATCATACATCACTAATGCACGAACCCGCATAAACGTCAGACCAGGGATGGTGGGACAATCGATCTCCACACACTCGACCTCCACATCCGAAGGAAGGCCGTAAAAGACGCCCCGCGTGACAGCAGGGAGCGGCATCTTCCTAATCTAAAATGTTGGTCCCCGAAGGGGTGAGTACAACCACTCAGCAGGTAAAGGACCAATAAACCACTCAATGCATCATACAATACAATCATCGCAATCATAGCATAACACATGTCTTTCAAGCATCCATGCATAATTTACCTTGATATCATGCACATGTCATCATACCTCATATACATACATCATCATATAGTCATCACCATCATGTCATACATATACCATCATCATGTCACATGTACCATCATGCCATAGGTGCACATACATCCATGCACTCATCATCATCATTTCATACATATACCATCATCCATAATTCAATTTCAATTTCCCAATTTCATTCTTTCATTTTGGGCCGCCACATTTCTCTTTCCTGGGACCAATGTTTGCATCCCACATTTATCACTCGCAGCCCCCGGCATCGCGAGAACCATCCGGCACAATACCGCCGAGCATCCGGCACAATACTCCGCCGGGCATCTCGTACCCGAACCGGCATCACGAGGCATCCCTCGGCACAATACCTGCCAGGCTTCCGGCTCCCCCACTCTCCGGGCATCTCGAAACTCCCGAGGACCCTCCGGCATCTGGCCATTTAAGGCCACCGGGCAACCGGCCTTACCCTTCTAGCCAGGCATCCCGACACTCCCGAGGCATCGTCGGCTCACACCTCCGACGGCCTTCTCACTTATTTTAATTCACATCTTCAATTATCATTCAATTTTAACATGGCATATGATGTGATGGCAAACAAGATCATTTTCATCCTTTGATTCATACATGCATTTCCAATCATCATCATACATGCAGTAAGACTCAATCATTCATAACAATACAATTCATGGAGTCCATACAATTTAGAATAGTCCATTTATCATGCCTTTTTGAAGTTTATTAAATTCCAGCTTTCACTATTTTAGAAAACATTTAAATTAAATATCCATATGATTCTCAAAAATCATAAAATCAGAGTATGTAATAGAAAAAACATAAAGGTAGCAATTTCATGAAGAACACGTGCCCAAAAGAGCTTCACACAATAAGATATGGCTCACACAATACCGCATGCAAAATTCGGGTAAAGTCAGATTGCGCAGTTTTTGAAATATTTCGATTAAAATACCCGAATGACCTCCAAAAATTATGAAATTTTACCAGGTTATAGTAAAGGCCTTAAGGTAGATTTTTCATGAAGACATCTATGCCATATTTGCTCTGGGTAATTAACTATAGACGGTCGAAGCTCCTGTTCCTAGTACCGAACAGTCCAGTTTAGCTGTCTCCGAAAAATCGAGGTTTCGCCTACTTATCTTTCTTCATTTCCTCTGAAATTTTGATATGTTTTGCCTCAAGAGTTCCACTACAACTTCCATTAAGGGATCTAGGTGAGATTCTCAAAGGATAGTCACCATATAGGTCTAAGAAGTCTCGGGTGTCCAGTACCATATTTCCAGTTTTACCGTCTTCAAAAGAAAGTCGATTCACGAGGCTACACTTGCTCATTTTACCTCAAATTTGAGTATGTTAGTCTTTAGGATGTTCTATAAAACTTTCGTGAAGAAGTCGAAGGGAGATTCTTGGTAAAAAGCGACATGCAGCACACAAAACCATCAAGAGGTCGACGAAACAGTTCCAGATCTAGCCTTTTCGTAGAGGATGGGTTTCACCCCTTAAAACTCAACCATTTTGTCTCAAATTTTAGTATGTTATACTTTGAGATGTTTTATACAACTTTCATGAAGGAGTCGAAGTCAAAATCCAACTCGAAACACGCATGCAAGCCTCCACAAGTTTCTGGGTCAGGCGGTATACACGAAATCAGCAAGCTTTTTCAAGAACAACTCACACTAGCTTCGATTCCTTACCTCTAAACACCCAAGATTCAACACCATTTCAACCACACATGCAAGACACACATGCAAGAGTAGAAATTGATCCTAACTTGCCTCTAAGATCAAACGAACGACGGCACACGGACGGCACACACGGACGGCGAACGGGCGGCGACGGGCATGCGGGCGAGCGGCTCCTTCTTCTCCTCTCTCTCTCGGTTCCTCTCTCTCGCAACCCTCTCTCTCTCACTCTCTTGGACGACAGCCCCTCCATCAGCCAGCCTCTCTCCCTTTTGTTTCCCTAAACTCCATCATTAGCAATGATTTCTTTTTTTTTTTTTTTTGCCACTTGGCAAAGCATGCAAGATGGGCTTGGGCTTGGAAGAAGTGGGCCGGCCACTCCTCCCCCTCCTTGGTCGATGGCCACCTCTCCATGGGCTTCAATGGGCCGGCCATTTGGCCCACCAAAAGTCCAAGCTATTGGGCCTAAGGCCCAAACCTAAATAAAAATCAAATTTTACCTTTAAACACTTTTAATTCTTTCTTTTATAGGTTTCAAGTTTTCAATTTCACATGGCTTAACTTACCCTTCATCCCAAATCGAGATATCCCTTTCATTGGAGATACCTTAAGGAATACATGGTCTCCTACGTTAAATTCCAAAGGCCTTCTACGCCTATCTGCGTAGTCTTTCTGCCTACTCTGAGCTGTTTTAAGTCTTTCCCTGATAATTTCAACAGCTTCAGTGGTAACCTATACTAGTTCAGGTCCTGTCAATTTCTTTTCACCTATTTCATTCCAACAGACAGGAGTCCAACATCTCCTTCCATACAATGCTTCATAAGGAGCCATGCCTATACTTTTCTGAAAACTATTATTATAAGCAAACTCCACCAAATGCAATCTTTCATCCCAATTTCCTTTGAAATCAATTACACAAGCCCTCAACATATCCTCTAATGTCTGGATTACTCTTTCTGTTTGTCCATCTGTTTGGGGATGGAAAGCAGTACTAAACTGAAGTTTAGTTCCTAATGCAATTTGAAGACTCCGCCAAAAGTTCGAAGTAAATCTCGAATCCCGATATGAGGTAATAGTTACTGGAACACCATGTAAGCGTACCACTTGTCTTACATATATGTCCACATATTTATCCATTGGGTAGTCCATGCGAACCGCTAGGAAATGAGCAGACTTAGTTAAACGGTCCACTATAACCCGGATAGAGTCATGGCGCTTGTCGTCCTTGGTAATCCTTGTATAAAGTCCATTGTTATGTGCTCTCATTTCCATTCTCGGGATGTCTAATGGTTTCAAGAGTCCTGCAGGTTTACGATGTTCCGCTTTTACCCGCTGGCACGTCAAACATTGAGAAACGTGCTTAGCCGTATCTGCTTTCATACCATTCCACCAAAACTGCTGACGTAAGCTCCTGTACATCTTTGTACTACCCGGATGAATACTATAATTACTTTTATGTGCCTCCGACAGAATTTCCTTCTTTAAATCTTCGTTGTCGGGAACACAAAGTCGTCCTTGGCATCTTACTACTCCGTCTTCAGAGACTTGAAATTCTGGTCTTTTCCCTAAAGACACTGCATCTTTCACTTTCGTAATTCCCGGGTCAGATTCTTGCAAGATCTTAACTTTCTGAATAATTTTAGGCTCAATCCTTAATGCACTAAGCTTACCGGTAAGACAATCTATTTTTAATTTAAACTCTGAGTCTGCTACAGACTTTAACAAGTTCCATTCCGCCATTCTTAAACTGGACATTTCCATGGATGACTTACGACTAAGAGCATCCGCTACCTTATTCGCCTTCCCTGGATGGTATCGTATCTCACAATCATAATCCTTTAACAATTCCATCCACCTCCTTTGTCTCATGTTCAACTCCTTTTGTGAGAACAGATATATCAAGCTCTTATGGTCCGTATAAATCTCAAACTTTTCCCCATATAAATAGTGCCTCCATATCTTCAAAGCGAACACTATAGCTGCTAGTTCTAAATCATGCGTTGGGTAATTCAGTTCATGGGGTTTCAATTGTCTGGATGCATAGGCTATGACCTTGCCATGCTGCATCAAAACACATCCCAGTCTTTTGTGAGATGCATCACTATACACCGTAAAACCATCAGGTCCAGTTGGTATAGTCAGGATTGGAGCCGAGGTCAATTTCCTTTTAAGCTCCTGGAAACTCCTTTCACATTCCCCATTCCATTCAAACTTCACGTTCTTTCGAGTCAATTTAGTTAAAGGACACGCTAATCGTGAAAATCCTTCAATAAACCTTCTATAGTAACCAGCCGGTCTAAGAAACTCCGTATTTCGGTAGGTGTCGTCGGTCTCGGCCAATTTATCACCATCTCAACTTTCGCCGGGTCTACTGCAATTCCTCTTCCTGATACTACGTGCCCCAAAAATATTATTTGGTCCAGCCAGAATTCACACTTGCTAAATTTGGCATACAGCTTATGATCCCTCAAGTTTGCAAAACTACCCTCAAGTGTTGTTCATGCTCTCGAATATATCACGATGTCATCAATAAAAACAATCACAAACTGGTATAAATAAGGTTTAAATACCCTATTCATTAGATCCATAAATGCGGCCAGTGCATTTGTCAATCCAAATGGCATAACAAGGAACTCGTAGTGTCCATAACGAGTCCTAAACGCAGTCTTAGGGATGTTTTCTTTCTTAATTCTTAGCTGATGGTATCCCGACCTTAAATCAATCTTAGAGAAGACCGAACTTCCCTGGAGTTGGTCAAAAAGATCATCAATTCTAGGCAAGGGATATTTATTTTTAATGGTTACTTGATTTAGCTGCCTATAATCAATGCACAAGCGCATCGATCCATCTTTCTTCTTCACAAACAAGACCGGTGCACCCCAAGGTGAAGCACTGGGTCTAATGAATCCTTTGTCAAGCAACTCCTGTAGTTGCACTTTCAATTCCTTCAATTCGACTATATGGGGCTTTTGATATAGGTCCTATTCCAGGCATTATTTCAATTTCAAACTCAATTTCTCGTTCAGGCGGTAATCCAGGTAATTCCTCAGGAAATACATCTTGAAATTCATTAACTACCCGAATTTCATCGAGCTTAGGCTCTTCCTTAGTATAATCTCTAACCATGGCTAGGTACCCTTGACATCCTTTGTCAAGTGACGCACAGGCTTCTATTGCTGAAATAAGTGCTACAGATAGGTGGGTCTGACCTCCCAAAAATTCACAGCTAGATTGATCAGGTAAGGTAAATTGGATCACTTTCCTATAACAATCCATCTTGGCCCGATACTTATGAAGCCAATCCATTCCTATGATAACATCAAAATCATACATGGCCATTACGACTAAGTCTATTTCCATATCCTTTCCTCCCATTGTTATCTTACAATTTCCCCACACCAGCGTAGACAATAACATATCCTTTAAAGGTGTAGAAACACAAAGAGGCGTCTCTAGAGGCGTAGTTTCTATCTTATTCAACTGTCTATATCTTTTGGATATAAATGAATGCGTAGCACCCGTATCAAACAATGCATATGCCTTTTTATCGTTTATAAGGATCGTATCTGAGATAACATTTTTGGAAGCTTCCGCTTCCTCTTGGGTGATCGCATACACCCTTCCCTGTGCTGGTGGCCTCTGAGGATTCCTTGGTAAGTTTGGCCTAACAGCATTCCGCTGTGGCTGTTGCACTGAGCCAATACTCACGTGCGACCTTTCCTGTGGGCAGTTTCTCTTAATATGACCTATTCGTCCACAACTATAACATTTCGGTTGTCCATTGCAAGGTCCTGGGCCATGTCGCCCATTACACCTTCGACACTCCTCATTTTGATAAGGTGTCCTTTCTAAATTCAGACTACCCCTGCCCTTTCCAAAGTTCCCGCCCTTCTTCTTAGACTCCCACGTCTGACCTTGACCTGTATAGGGTCTTTTACCCCGTCTCACATCACCAAAAGACAATGGTCTCTTATTCTCCGAATGTTCCCTTACCAACTCTTGCTCCACCAACTGTGCCCTCTCATAGATCTCATTATAATCTCTTATGTTCAAAGGCACCAGTTGTTTCCTAATATCAGTCCTCAACCCTTTCAGAAATCTCTTAGCTTTCTCTTCTTGATCCTCAATTAGCCTAGGAGCATATCTAGACAGTTCAGAAAATCTAGCCTCATATTGGTCTACTGTCAGCTCCTTTTGTTCTAGCTGAAAAAATTCTGTAATTTTCTTATCCTTAGCACAGTCAGAAAAATGCTTTCTGTTGAAAGCTCTCACAAACTCTTCCCAGTTAACATCAGTACCTGGTGGGAAGATTGTGTCCCTTGAAGCTCTCCACCAAAACTTTGCATTTCCCTCCAGCTGGTACTCTGCCAAAGTTATTTTCTCAGCATCACTGCAGTCCAACAACCTGAAAATTTGTTCCATTCCATCAATCCAATGTTCCGCCTCCTCAGGACTTCCCATTCCACTGAACTTAGGTGGCTTCAGCTTCAAAAACTGCTCCACCAGTCCTTGAGTACGGCGTTCTGCTCTAGGTTGTTGCTGCGCCTGTCTTTCCATCAGATTTCCAATATTGGCTAATGCCTGCAAGATGTCTTCCATTCGGGGTTCAGCCCTAGCAGCAGAGGCTTCAGCCCTCGATGGATGAGCACTTCCAGCTCGCACCATGACCTTCCTGCAAATTTCCAAGCATTGCCTCAGGAATAATCTGAGACTCACTGTCTCCACTCAAAGCAACTATTACTACTACATAAGTAACATATACATGTTACTGGTACTCATCACACGATGACATGGTGTGCATTGTCATCGTGTTCCTCAATTTCCAAATGAGGCTCCTTATCACTCCAATCTATAACCATTGCTCTGATACCAAAAAGGCGGGTTGTGGCACCCCGAAGCGCCAAGGTCACCACAGACTTACGAAAGAAGAACCTTAGTTCCTAGGCATATATATATTTATATTTATTTCCTTTATCGGTCCCAGCGCATCTTATTTGCGGAAGCACAATCAAGTTCTACTAACTCTCCCTCCCTAAAACAATCATGATACAATTGCACACCACTAAACACCATTAGAAAAGATAAAGCCATGACACTTTTATTTACATACTTTCAAGATGGATTTTCTCAGGTCGGTACAACAAAAGAAAGGTCAGGATTTTTAGCTACACTCGACCAAAATCCCCAAAAAGAGACAACTCGACCCTCTATGTCGATCATGCAAAACCCTCCATCTACTAGTGTCGGCTATTGTCCAAAAAGTTGCAGCTCCTACTCTTCACGCACGGGTCGTCACACCCATCCCGGTGCGTCAGGCGGTGGCGGCGGCAACATCCCCCGCATCACTCCGTCTCGACGAACGTGAACAGATACGAACTCCTGTATGACCGAGCCCTAAGCTAGGCCCACATCATACATCACTAATGCACGAACCCGAATAAACGTCAGACCAGGGATGGTGGGACAATCGATCTCCACACACTCGACCTCCACATCCGAAGGAAGGCCGTAAAAGACGCCCCGCGTGACAGCAAGGAGCGGCATCTTCCTAATCTGAAATGTTGGTCCCCGAAGGGGTGAGTACAACCACTCAGCGGGTAAAGGACCAATAAACCACTCAATGCATCATACAATACAATCATCGCAATCATAGCATAACACATGTCTTTCAAGCATCCATGCACAATTTACCTTGATATCATGCACATGTCATCATACCTCATATACATACATCATCATATAGTCATCACCATCATGTCATACATATACCATCATCATGTCACATGTACCATCATGCCATAGGTGCACATACATCCATGCACTCATCATCATCATGTCATACATATACCATCTTGCATAATTCAATTTCAATTTCCCAATTTCATTCTTTCATTTTGGGCCGCCACATTTCTCTTTCCCGGGACCAATGTTTGCATCCCACATTTATCACTTGCACCCCACCTGGCATCGCGAGAACCATCCGGCACAATACCTGCCGGGCATCTGGCACAATACCTGCCAGGCATCTCGTACTCGAACTAGCATCACGAGGCATCCCTCGGCACAATACCTGCCAGGCTTCCGGCTCCCCCACTCTCCGGGCATCTCGAAACTCCCGAGGACCCTCCGGCATCCGGCCATTTAAGGCCACCGGGCAACCGGCCTTACCCTTCTAGCCAGGCATCCCGACACTCCCGGGGCATCGTCGGCTCACACCTCCGACGGCCTTCTCACTTATTTTAATTCACATCTTCAATTATCATTCAATTTTAACATGGCATATGATGTGATGGCAAACAAGATCATTTTCATCCTTTGATTCATACATGCATTTCCAATCATCATCATACATGCAGTAAGACTCAATCATTCATAACAATACAATTCATGGAGTCCATACAATTTAGAATAGTCCATTTATCATGCCTTTTTGAAGTTTATTAAATTCCAGCTTGCACTATTTTTGAAAACATTTAAATTAAATATCCATATGATTCTCAAAAATTATAAAATCAGAGTATGTAATAGACAAAACATAAAGGTAGCAATTTCATGAAGAACACGTGCCCAAAAGAGCTTCACACAATAAGATATGGCTCACACAATACCGCATGCAAAATTCGGGTAAAGTCAGATTGCGCAGTTCTTGAAATATTTCGATTAAAATACCCGAATGACCTCCAAAAATTATGAAATTTTACCAGGTTATAGTCAAGGCCTTAAGGTATATTTTTCATGAAGACATCTAGGCCATATTTTGTCTGGGTAATTAACTATAGACGGTCGAAGCTCCTGTTCCTAGTACCGAACAGTCCAGTTTAGCTGTCTCCGAAAAATCGAGGTTTCGCCTACTTATCTTTCTTCATTTCCTCTGAAATTTTGATATGTTTTGCCTCAAGAGTTCCACTACAACTTCCATTAAGGGATCTAGGTGATATTCTCAAAGGATAGTCACCATATAGGTCTAAGAAGTCTCGGGTGTCCAGTACCATATTTCCAGTTTTACCGTCTTCAAAAGAAAGTCGATTCACGAGGCTACACTTGCTCATTTTACCTCAAATTTGAGTATGTTAGTCTCTAGGATGTTCTCTAAAACTTTCGTGAAGAAGTCGAAGGGAGATTCTTGGTAAAAGGCGACATGCAGCACACAAAACCATCAAGAGGTCGACGAAACAGTTCCAGATCTAGCCTTTTCGTAGAGGATGGGTTTCACCCCTTAAAACTCAACCATTTTGTCTCAAATTTTAGTATGTTATACTTTGAGATGTTTTCTACAACTTTCATGAAGGATTCGAAGTCAAAATCCAACTCGAAACACGCATGCAAGCCTCCACAAGTTTCTGGGTCAGGCGGTATACACGAAATCAGCAAGCTTTTTCAAGAACAACTCACACTAGCTTCGATTCCTTACCTCTAAACACCCAAGATTCAACACCATTTCAACCACACATGCAAGACACACATGCAAGAGTAGAAATTGATCCTAACTTGCCTCTAAGATCAAACGAACGACGGCACACGGACGGCACACACACGGACGGCGAACGGGCGGCGACGGGCATGCGGGCGAGCGGCTCCTTCTTCTCCTCTCTCTCTCGGTTCCTCTCTCTCGCAACCCTCTCTCTCTCTCACTCTCTTGGACGACAGCCCCTCCATTAGCCAGCCTCTCTCCCTTTTGTTTCCCCTAAACTCCATCATTAGCAATGATTTCTTTTTTTTTTTTGCCACTTGGCAAAGCATGCAAGATGGGCTTGGGCTTGGAAGAAGTGGGCCGGCCACTCCTCCCCTCCTTGGTCGACGGCCACCTCTCCATGGGCTTCAATGGGCCGGCCATTTGGCCCACCAAAAGTCCAAGCTATTGGGCCTAAGGCCCAAACCTAAATAAAAATCAAATTTTACCTTTAAACACTTTTAATTCTTTCTTTTATAGGTTTCAAGTTTTCAATTTCACATGGCCAAAATCTTGTAATATTTTATCTATAGGAATTTAGTCTATGAGGTGCATAGCCAAAAATAGACTATTCTCATTAATTTATCCTATAATACTAATTTCAAAAATTCATGAACACAAGCATATATCACTTAGTCTTACGAGAAAACTAATGGCTAAAACATAGACCATAGGTAATTTCATTACCTAATTATGGGCTTTAATACTCCTTAGAGCTTGTCTTGAATTTTTTTTTTTTTTTTTTTTAGGATTCCACACTAACATTTCATACTAGACAAGATACCTCTGCTACCACTACCACCGGTAGATGGATCAAGTGGTTGGATATGATCGTGAGGAGGAGGATAGCAAAGGAAGGAACTTTTGTACGCCGACACTGAACGATGGACTTTAAGTATACGACTGTTGTAAAAGATGTCGGTCATCTTTTGAAGTATAGCCAAGTATAGAAGACTACGGCATTTTGATGTACCAATGAATGATGTCCATCTGGTTTAAGTAAATAAAAGTGTTCGACTTTTACCTATAAATGTTTAGTTGGTGTGCATCGTTTTTTTTAATATAGGGAGGGGAGTTGTTGGATACGCTTCTGCCATATAAATTGTGCAGGGACCAATGTAAAAGATATAAACCCCCAAGATTGATAGACCTTCAGGTCAAGTAAGAGAAAGGAATGCGAACTGTGGCGACCCCAACGGATCGGGGGCCGTCGAGGGGTGCCACAAATAGTGGGATTTTAAAATGAAGGATATCAATTTTTAAGTTTCAATATGATTGTGTACCCACACACGATTATTTCCACCGGGTGTTTTTAATACGAAGAAAATAGGCCAAGCGCATTATCTTAATTGAGACATTTGAGTGCAATGCATGGGTGGACGTTGACTTGGTCGAAATTGAATGATCGTGTGATGGTTATGAGAACCCATCCCCGATGTGTGTCGGGTGGACATTGCCCCTATATGGGATGCCCCTGGACAACGGATGCCGGTCGTAGTAGAGGCTGGACTGATGCTCCTTTGGAATTGCTGTCTAGTGTAGACGTTGCCGTGCTCAATGGGGTGAGACGATGCCTGGTTACGCCAGAAGACCACCGAACGTCGAGTAGGCCGTGCCTGTGGGGCCGTAATCAATTGGAATGTGTGAATGATTGAGATAAACGCACCTGATTATGGGACAAAATTGTGGCACGGAATGGGACGTGTCATAACGATTTAGCCTTATAATCGAGACCCCTGTGATTGATTGTGATATAAGTGAGGCGTTCCAATTGATGTGTGCATCTATTATATGCATTGAGTATATGAACTGTGCCCGTGCGAGGAGGTCGAGGTGAGGTAACCTTCATTGATGTGTGCTTAGGTTGCCTCTCGGTGAATTGTCTTCTTAATTGGGGTTTAGGGTGTAGACTCGCTAAGACATTGTCCCACCCCGTCGTGGTTTACAATTTTCAGGTCCCTAGTGTGGAGAATCCGGATCCCAACGTTGAAGGGTCTGGAGTGTAGGTGGCCTAGGGTTTTCTTTATGGATATAGACTTTTGTATAGACCTGATGTGTTTATAAAGGGTGTTTTGTTTAAATTGGTTGTCCTGCTTTTTTATCCCATGTTTGATTGTTGTCTAAGGTGTATTAGTTCACTTCCGCATGTGCATAAAACAAATGGGTTGTCGATGCGTCCTGGGAACTTCGCAAAATTTTTAAGTCGACCGCCGAGGGATGCGCTCGCGCTCGGGGTTTGGGGGGTGACATCCCCGCCCGAAGTGGTATCAAGCTAGTTAGTGTATGGAGTGATAAGGTGTGATGGGTTATGGGGTAGTTAGTAGGAAATGTATTTTTCTTATGCAGATGCATGTGATTGATTAGCTGTTTGGTAGATTATTTGGTACGGGTCACTCAGATTTCGAATTCCGTATTGGAATTGGAAGGCATGTTTCTATAAAGAATGTGCAAGATGAGCGATCGTGATCTGAGAGTCCCTCGGAGATGGGCCGTCGTAGTTTTGGCAGGTGCTAGAGGGAGGGCACTGAGGAGAGCAAGCACTAGAGGTAGAGCGTCAACTCAGGCTAGTACCGAGGAAAGAGTACCGCTTCCGGCTGGTACCGGAGAAGAGCACCCGGCAATCCTAGGTTGGATGGAATCATTCAAGTGCTTGAGACTCTAGGGAACAAAAAATGGCCAAGATCCAGCATCTTCGTCAGAGTCAGATGTCAGTGGACCAGTACGAGGCAAAGTCTATAGAGTTGTCTAAGTATGCACCGAGGCTGATTAAAGACCCGGGGATAGGGCAAAGAGGTTTTAGGATGATTTAAAACTGAACATTGGAAGTCAGTTGGTGCCTCTGAACTTGAGGGATACGCAAGCTTAGGATAGTGCACTACTAGGATGGGTGACCTCTGGGATAGTGCCTACCCATGCGCCAAAGGGTAAAACCATGAGGCTCGGTATGGGACTAGCCAAAGCGGACAACATCTCTGTGAGTTAGTCCCTATAGAAACGGACCCCTTCGGTAGATGTGTAGATCGGGGATGAACCAGGAGAAAGCTAGTGGGCCTATCACGACTTGGTCCGATGAGGGCGGGGAGTGATTGCTGAGGCTAGAGGGCCTGGACAAGGAGCGGCTCATAGCAAGCTTCTATGATGGCAAAAGGGACAAGAATGAACTAGACTATGCACCGAACAGGACGGGCAGTGTTTATGGGATAACTTAGTAGAGTGGCGCAATGGAAGTATCGTCAAGCTTGTAGAACTTCGGTTTATTGTTATTGTGAAGCAATTTAGTTTAACTTTGTTGGCGGGGAGGTAGTTTTGAATTTATTGAAAATCAAGGAGGACCCTCGATTACTTTGATTTCATTTATTGAGGCAACTCGGTTACTGAATGTGGGTTGCCAATGTTATTTGGTAACCTTAGTGGATACGTTAGTTGAGGAGCCAGGGGTGCAGGATATCGCCGCACGAAAGGACTTTGCATTGGACAGATAAGTTGAAGTGTATGTGCGACAAATAGTTCATCTGCATGGAGTGCTATTGACGATTACATCTAATCGAGACCCCAAGTTCACAGCCGCTTTCTAGAAAAGCTTACATATTGCCTTGGGAACGAAGCTACAGTATAGTACGGCCTATCATCTGCAGACGGATGGCCGGTCTGAGAGGAAGATTCAAACCCTCGAGGACATGCTATGAGGTTGCATGTTAGGCTTCAAAGGGAGCTGGGAGGAATAGCTTCATCTAGTTGAGTTCGCTTACAGCAACAGTTATCAGCAGAGCATTCGATGGCACCGTTTGAAGCGTTGTACGGCAGAGCGTGCAGAACTCTTGTGTGTTGGGATGAAGTCGGAGAGCATAAGATCACCAGCCCTGAGTTGGTTCAGCAGTCAGTCGAGGCCGTCAAAGTTATTCGAGAAAGGCTCAAGACTAGTTCGAATAGTGGATCGAAATGAGCAAGCACTGTGCAACAAGACAATCTCTTTGGTTAAAGTGGTCTGGCAACACCACGGGACAGAAGAAGCTACGTGGGAAAGTAAAGAATCGATGAGACGAGAATACCCTCACATTTTTTAAGAAGAATTGTAATGGTTTAAATTTCGATGATGAAATTTTTATAAGAGGGGAAGAGTTGTGACATCCTGAATTTCGACCCCGTCCCGATAAAATGAAATGGGCATTTCGTCAATGCGCCTATGGTCGTTTTACTCTCAGATGGGCCCCTCACAAGTAAATTGATCTATCAGGTGAAGCCGTTAAGAGATATAAACGCGATAGATTTGAGATTTCGATAAGAAATCGTTTGCTTGACCATGATAATCGGCAAGGTCAATACGGCACCGTTATAAACGATTAGGGATTGGATGTAGGTCGATACGATGGAAGCACGCATTGAATTATGGGTGATTCCACTTGATTGCAAAATTTGCGTCGAATGGCACTAACCGAAATTTCTGTTGATTTGGTACTCGGTATCCATAATTGAAACCTTGAGATTTTTACGATAGCCGAGAGTCTTGGACGAGTCGGAGATGCACAAACGTGGATCGAAATTATCGACCATGGGTCAAACGCGATAAAATCCCTAAAAGCTAATTGGTAGGTTGGGTCACGCTAAAATCACGTCTGGTCGATTTTAACCACGAAATTCAATTCAGCTTCGGGAATAGAACGTTCGAGCGCGTCACAATTCATTTATATGACGTCGTCTCATCTTTCGGGAAATTTCGACGAGTTCGGGATTTTTGTGGAAAATCGATTTTTCGGACAAATTGGAAAATAAGAGGAAATTGGGAATTAGAGGGAAATGGGGGAAATGGCTGCCCAAGATGGATTTGTTGTGGGAATTTATATTCAAGAAAGTATTGGGAGACAAAGGGATAAAGCTTGAAGACTTTTGGGGTATATGTGATGATGAAAATGGAGATTTTTCCCTTAAAGTCTTAGCTTAGCTTGATTAGGTTGTTAATTGCACTTAGGTGGTTAGATTAGTGTTAATGAGCTTAGTTAGATTAGTGCTAAGAAGGATTAGTGCTTAGAAAAATTTGTATTAAGCAAGTTGAATCAGTGAAATTCGGATCGCCGGTTTCGAACTCTCGCCGTTTGCCATTTTTGTGGATCGAAATGTACTATGCTTTTGAAGTTGGTTCGTTCTTTAGAAATGTTTTAGACATCTTCAGCTACTATATATATTTTATTCGAGATTTTAGGGATTTAAAAAGAAAGAGAGTTTAAATTGCCTAATTAACACCCGATAAGGGTCGGGAAAAGTCCCAAGAAGCATCCAATAAATAATATGGGCCGTTCTCTATCTAAGTACACTAACCATTTCACTAATATACAATACAATTGACTAATAATCGCTAATCCATTCTAATCTAACCACCTAATTACACTTAACTAGCACTAATCAACCTTTAAGTATAATTAGCAAACTAAGAAGGCATTAGTGAGCAAAACTCACTCAAAATGACGGCATCAACGCGAAGATCGACTTTCCTCAAGGTGGGCCGAGCATCCGGGCTCGAGAAGACGGCCAAAACTGGCCAAAACCCTTATGTCATACCCATTTTTGCAACCCTCTGTTTGCTGCTGGTTGGGGCGGATCCGGGGCTGAGATGGTGAGGCAAGGCCGGCGGAGGGCGAGCGGGGCTCCGGTGGGTTGAGGTGGCGGCGTACGGTGACCGGAGGTGGCCGAACCGCGGCCTATGCCGGCCAAAACGGAGCTGGACAAGGGCGGAACAGGATCTGGACGACGCTACTGGGCGGCGAGAACGCGAGGGGGCGAGCGGCAGAACGCGCAGCGTCGCGCGGGTGGTGCGGACAGCGGCCTGGCGTGGCTGCGCGGCGACGGCAGCTCCATTCTTCGGGCGAGCTGCTTTGTCTCGGCTTCTTCTTCCGCTTCGGTTTGCACAAACAAGAAAGGAAGAAGGAAAGTGTCGAGAGAGAGAGAGTGAGGGAAGAAGAGAGAGAAGAGAGAGGTTTGAAAAGTCAAAGAAGAAAAAGCAAAGTGGAAGCCAGCTAGCAATCGGTGGAGGGGGCTGCGCATGAGGGGAAAAAAAAAGAGAGAGGAGAGAGAGAGAAAAAGAAAAGAAAGAAAGAAAGAGGGAGAGAGAAAGGGGAAAAGGTGTTTGGCTAAAAAGGAAAAGAAATGGGAAGGTCACAAAAATAAAAGAATTTCCTCAAATAGAAAATTCTAATCCCAATTTCTTTTAAATAAGCTCATAGATTCTCAAAAGAATTTCAACTTAGAGTTCTTGGTCGCCACTTGCATTTTTTATCCAAATTCCTTCTTAAATTTCTCTCAAATAACTCTCACAAAAATCAATTGATATTTCCATTATCAAATTGATTATTTACCTTATCCAAGAATCCCTCACGCTTCTCAATTTCACAATCCCCGGCTTCAGGCGAACGAAAACGGCCTCGAAACCGACTTTTCCCAAAAAGTCTCGCTTGTCAAAAAAATCTTCCGAGGCGAGTCGACGTTCCTAAAATTTATTGTGACATGAGAACCTTCAATTTCTGAATTCGAACTTAGATTGGCTGTTAATTTCACTCGGACGCGTTTTTAGTGTGACCTAGGCTACCGATTAGTTTTCATAACTTTTTAGGACAACTGACCCATGGTCGCTTTTCTTTGAGCCACAATGAACCCACTCGACACATTGGCAACTCTCGGTTGTCGTGAAAATCTCGAGGATTCAAATACGGACACAGGGTACCAAAACAATAAGAAAATCAAATTAGTGCCAGTCGATGAGAATTTTCAAATTTAGTGGAGTCACCCACGATCAGTCATTCATCTCAATCGAACCGACCTATCTCGATTTCAAATCGATTTTATATCTTGTGCCGCAATGATCTCTAAAGATGAGCACGGTCGAGAAGTCGATTCTTGATCGAATTCTCAAGTCTAATTGCCCTAAAGTCCTTAATAGCTTACCCAGCTAGTCTAGTTATCTCGTGAGTGGCCAACTCAGAGAACAGCACTATAGCCACGTCGATGAAACGCCCAATTTATCTAATCGAAACCAGAACCCAAAAATCTGGATGTCACAACTCTTCCCCTCTTATAAAAATTTCGTCCTCGAAATTTAAACCTTTACCAATCCATAAGCAAAAGGTGGGGGTATTGTCGTCTCATCGAGTCTCACTTTTCCACGCTAATCCTTCGGTCTCATGGTATTGTCCGACCACTTTGACCAAGGAGAATATCTTGGTACACAATATCTGTCCTTTCTGAACCAACAACTGAACTGAGCTTCTCACGTATGACACTCTGTCATTCACGACTCATCTCTTTTTCTCGAATCCCTAATGAATCTTCGAAGTTCAACTATTCAAATTTTCTGACAGTTCTGTACGGTCTTTACTCTGACACTAATCTGACAACTGCAGTCACTGATTACTAAGCTGCCTCTGTCCTGTAATCTTTCTTCACTTTCCTTTCACCACTGAAATTATGTACCCTCTGTTATGCACTGCTTAGGAAAGAGCCCTCTGAAAACTCTGCCAAACTTGTAACTTCTGGCCTAGAATCGTAATATAATTCAACCCCGACTTTCCAGCCGGTGAATTATCTGATACACACACACTTCGGTATACCCATTCAAAACAAGATCTATTCATACTGCACCAAAGTGGACCGACTCCAACTATCGATCGACCACTATCCTCAAATGGTATCAGCACTCCTCCGACTCCTTAATAAGCCTGTCACAATGTTCCATTGTGATATATTTTCATTCCCACTTGGGACTCTCAATCAAAGTTCTCCTGGTTTGCATTACTGAACTTCCACTTACTGACACCTCTAACACTTGCAAATTGCCTGGCAGTATCTATCTTCATATCAGTCTATTAATCTAGCTGATGCCGATTCTTATCTACTTGCACCATCTAGTCAAAAACTGTAATACTATAGTGAATTTCTGACAAGATATTTTCCCTGAGTGCTACACTATCAAGTGCACTCAATCACTCATGGAACCCGAACGTTCCATCCTCAAAAGTCTTAAAGTCAGATTCTTTCTTACTAGTATCCTCTTATAAGATCTTCTGAACATCTTTGTCTGTCAATTAGGCTCCGATTCTAACTTGAATATATGGTTCAATTTTAAGGGTGGCTAAAGAATTCAAAAGGTAATCTACCTCAAATTTGATGACCGAATCTCGAACTCTTTTCAAGTAAAATCTATACTTTAGTCAGTCTAAGCACAATCGATGACTCTCGGTTCAACACATTAATGACTCATTTCGTTACTCCAAGGTGATACCCGATGTCACTATTATAGTCCTGCCAAAATTCCGATTCACGACACCGTTTCATATTCCACTTATTGGGTCTTAACTGGCGGGACGGTTATACAACAATCTTCTCATGTTGTATCAACACATACCCAGTCCTCTGTAAGACACATCACTAAAGATTTCATGCTTCCCAGAGCCAAATGAAAAGTTTAGAATAAGTGCGGTAGCCAGTTCTTACTTAAGCTTTGGCAATTATCCCCGTACTTGTCTATGCTGATGAATTTCTCTTCTTTCTCAAGAGGTCAAGCCCGCGATGATATTGATGTTGAAAATTCTTTCACGAACCTTCGGTAGTAATCTGTCCAATCCCCACGGCTTCTGATCTCTGACATTGTTGTCGGTCTTAGTCCATTCACAATTGATTCGATCTTGGCTGGGTCCATGAAGACTCCTTTACCTGTAATCACATGGCCATTCTTAGGGGCTCTCGTGATCCTTAGCACTTAATGAATGCCCTAGAATGTCGCTACACCACATGATCACCATTGATCTAAATATTCTTTGAACACTCGGTTTGTCAAATCTATGACAATGGCTGGAGCGTTCGTCAAATCAAATGGCTTTACATTATTCTCACAAGGCTAAATCAAGTGCAAAATGTTGTCTTCAGTATAACCTCCTTCCGGTTCTCAAGCGACGATAACCCGTCCTCAAGTCGATCCTTGAAGACATCAACACTCTTTATAACAAGTAACCCAATTCGTCGATCTTTGACAATGAACACTTATCCTTGATTGTCACTTGATTGAGTCAACTATAGTTGATGCATAATTGCAACGAACCATCTTTCTTTCTTTCTCACTATGAGGCCGATGTTTCCCCTAGGTAATGCACTGATATGCATGAATTTCTCATTCATCAATCCTCACATCTACACCATTGGTTCTATCAATTCAGACAACAACAACCGGTAAGAACTTTAGAGAATGGTTCTGTTCTGGATGTTAGCTCGATCGTAATTCTATCTCTTTCTCTGGCGACGGTTGACCATCCTTCTGGTAACACTTCCAGGAATTCTTGGACTACTTAGGAGTCCTCAATTTTCAATTCTTCAATCTGTCTTATTTTTGTACAGTCGTCAAGTAACCTGGGCAACCTCCGTTTAACAAACGAATTGCATCAAGTGACAAGATTAAAGAAGTCGAGGACCCTTCTCGACTCTCAATAAAACTTGGCACTTCTACCTACTCCTGGAATAAACTGAGTTACTTCACTATAACAATTCATCCTCACAAGTCGCTCCAAGAGTTAATTCCTTTCGCACTCGGCGATAAAGTTATACACCAATGGCCAATCAAGTGCAAGTCTAGTCAATGGTTCTTTTCCTACAGCCTTAACATACAACGAAAATTCCACAATTGTATTCCCAACACTCTCTGACACCATTTTGATGAAATCACCTCAAACATTCTTCAATTGTATAAAGCATAGTCAATTCCGTTCCTGTTCCTTTTGCCATTCTAATGGCGTCTTATTTGCAGTATCGGTATCAATATTCCCTTGGACTCACACTGATAGTTCTTCACCTGACAGCCGTGCTGACTACCATCATAGCACGTTTTAGCCATTCTCAGACACGGGATTAATCCATGCATTCCTTCCACACTTTTGGCACTTAGTGAGTCTTCTACCTCCTGTCTAGTGTCAGCATGCACTATTTCTTGTACCGGAGATCTATCCCAAAAATTCCATAGTGCGTTCCATGGTGCACTTCTTCTGACCTATCCTAGCGACGGTGACAATAGTAACCGTTGTCGAGATTCCATCTACTTATGCGGATAACCCACAAATCACTGTTCGTGCTGGCGACACTTACCACAAATTCCTGTCCTCAAAATAAACGAGACTGATCTATACCATCTTCCATGGAACAACATGTTCCATCTGTCTGAATGATGACCTGACTATTCCACTCTTCCTATTGGGTGAAATAGAATACCTTTCCCTTGACATCAATCTTTATCCTGATCGAATTCCAAGTCTGCTTGCGCTGAATCTTGACTCAGATATCGAAATCTATTTCCTGATTATCCTTCCAGATTAAACCTCAGCAAAGGTAGCAACAACAACAACTTGATCCTGATCTTACTGGCTCATCCAGATCCCAAGGAACACTTGCATTAGATCGATCATATCGGACTTAGGATCATTCAACGCTGCTACACTAGTACCAACCTACGGTGGCACTCTTACACTCGAGCTGGCTAAAGTCAACACTCTGCCTTCCGAATCCACAACGATTAAAAGCAAGTGATTCACACATGTTAAACAATTCTACCAATCAGCTATCAAAGACATGCACCAGTCATGAATTTAAAGGCCATCCTACTAATATCCCAAAGGTCATTGCACCTTATCACTCCAATACCTAACCATTGCTCTGATACCACAAAAAGGGGATGTCACGCCCCGACCTTCGGTCACGTGACCATCCTTCAATGTTGGTCGATTTTATAATGCGATATCCCAGGACCACATATCGCCGACCCTTTTCTTTTTATATGCACATGCGGAAGCGATTATAAATCCCAGACAATAAAACAACGGGATAGAAAAGCAGGGCCATAATTTCATACTGAAATTCACAACCAAATTTTTATACAACCACCCTCAATGTATTTTACCATACTATTAACAAAGGTCTAGTCTCACACTCAAATCACTTATAAACAGGGTTCACAAAAGAGGGTGGGATCTCAATCCTGATCCGAGTCGTACTCGGGATCATCATCGAGGTTCTCTTCCAGGTACTCCTCTTCGGGTTCTTTCTCCTCAGGTTCTTCATCAGGGTCCTGAAATGCTGTCCCACAACCGCGATGAGACTATGTCTCAGCAAGTTTTACCCCCTAAGACCCGATTAGTAAACTAATACACCTTAGGGTTGCCTATGCACAACATGAGTCGAGGACTTACCTTGGCCTCAAATTCCATCTTCATATTAGCACATATCAAATAGGCATCCAAGAAATCACATCACTGATCGAAGCATCGATTAAATCGACCTAGTCGATTACACGCCAACAAAACCACTCACGGTCGTTTCAATTCAATTAATCGATTCACAACATCAGATCAAGGCAATGATCAATCACATTAAATCACACTCAGATCGAATCATCGATCAATCAACCTAGTCAATTACAAGTCAGTCGAATCATTTCTAGGTCATTCACTCCATCCCACATAACCTCCAATAGTACACTTAGTCACAGAGCTCCATCAATGCTCTCGGGCGTCGTTTTCGCCAAGGTGACATAAGTAACAGACGGTCTACGTGCGTTCTTTAAGGCGTCGTTTTCGTACAGTGATATTCCTCATCATTGAACCACGCCCGTCATAGATCACAGACAGTCTACGTGCGTTCTTTAAGGCGCCGTTTTCGCACAGTGATGTCCTTCATCACCGAACCACGCCTGTCACAAATCATAGGCAGTCTACGTGCGTTCTTTAAGGCACCGTTTTCGCACAGTGATATCCTTAATCACCGAACCACGCCTATCTATACTTCGTACACGATCGGTCTCAACCAATAAAGTTCTCGAGTTCACTCTCACGATTTTCTCTTCTTTACAGCTCAACCGGGCATTATAAATGCTAAATAGCCATACTCGGCCATCTACCAATCAGTCATTCAATTTCACTCAATTTCAATCAATTAAGGAATAATTCCTTAAATTGCACAATCAATTTAATTAAGCACAATGTGGAGTTCGAATAAATAAATGGATTGCACCACGATAATCATCACAAAATTCCGGTCATCGGCCATCCCGGTTGAATTTCCGGAAAATAAATAATTGAATAATTAATTTCGAAAATTAAATAAATAAATACAAGAAATTCAACTTAGCACAATATAAAGCTCAATTAAATAAATGGACTGCACCACGATCATCAGCATAAAATCTCGGTCACTGGCCATCCCAGTTGAATTTCCGGAAAAATAAATAATTAAATAATTAATTTCGAAAATTAATATTTAATTCCTAAAAATTCCACTTAGGCCCGAATTGCCTAATTAACACCCGATAAGGGTCGGGAAAAGTCCCAAGAAGCATCCAATAAATAATATGGGCCGCTCTCTATCTAAGTACACTAACCATTTCACTAATATACAATACAATTAACTAATAATCGCTAATCCATTCTAATCAAACCACCTAATTACACTTAACTAGCACTAATCAACCTTTAAGTATAATTATCAAACTAAGAAGGCATTAGTGAGCAAAACTCACTCAAAATGACGGCATCGACGCGAGGATCGACTTTCCTCAAGGCGGGCCGAGCATCCGGGCTCGAGAAGACAGCTAAAACGGGCCAAAACCCTTTGTCATACCCATTTTTGCAACCCTCTGTTTGCTGCTGGTTGGGGCGGATCCGGGCTGAGATGGTGAGGCAAGGCCGGCGGAGGGCGAGCGGGGCTCCGGTGGGTTGAGGTGGCGGCGTACGGTGACCGGAGGTGGCCGAACCACGGCCTATGCCGGCTAAAGCGGAGCTAGACAGGGGCGGAACAGGAGCTGGACGGTGTTGCTGGGCGGCGAGAACGCGAGGGGGCGAGCGGCAGAACGCGCGGCGTCGCGTGGGTGGTGCGGACGGCAGCCTAGCGTGGCTGCGACGGCGACGGCAGCTCCAGTGTTCAGGCAAGCTGCTGTCTTGGCTTCTTCTTCCGCTTCTAGTTTGCACGAACAAGAAAGGAAGAAGGAAAGTGTCGAGAGAGAGAGAGAGTGAGGGAAGAAGAGAGAGAAGAGAGAGGTTTGAAAAGTCAAAGAAGAAAAAGCAAAGTGGAAGCCAGCTAGCAATCGGTGGAGGGGGGATGCGCACGAGGGGAAAAAGAAAAAGAGAGGGAGAGAGAGAGAAAAAGAAAAAGAAATAAAGAAAGAGGGAGAGAGAAAGGGGGAAAAGGTTTTTGGCTAAAAATGGAAAAGAAATGGGAAGGTCACAAAAATAAAAGAATTTCCTCAAAAAGAAAATTCTAATCTTAATTTCTTTTAAATAAGCTCATAGATTCTCAAAAGAATTTCAACTTAGAGTTCTTGGTCCCCACTTGCATTTTGCATCCAAATTCCCTCTTAAATTTCTCTCAAATAACTCTCACAAAAATCAATTGATATTTCCATTATCAAATTGATTATTTTTCTTATCCAAGAATCCCTCACGCTTCTCAATTTCACAATCCCCGCCTTCAACCGAACGAAAACGGCCTTAAACCGACTTTTTCCGAAAAGTCTCGCTTGTAAAAAAAATCGTCGAGGCGAGTCGACGTTCCTAAAATTTATTGTGACATGACAGAACCTTCAATTTCTGAAATCGAACTTAGATTGGCTGTTAATTTCACTCGGATGCGTTTTTAGTGTGACCTAGGCTACCGGTTAGTTTTCAAAACTTTTTAGGACAAATGACCCGTGGTCGATTTTCTTTGAGCCACAATGAACCCACTCGACACATTGGCAACTCTCGGTTGTCGTGAAAATCTCGAGGATTCAAATACGGACACGTGGTACCAAAACAATAAGAAAATCAAATTAGTGCCGTCGATGAGAATTTTCCAATTTAGTGGAGTCACCCACGATCGGTCATTCATCTCGTCGAACCGACCTATCTCTAATTTCAAATCGATTGTATATCTTTGTGCCGCAATGATCTCTAAAGATGAGCACGGTCGAGAAGTCGATTCCTGGTCGAATTCTCAAGTCTAATTGCCCTAAAGTCCTTAATAGCTTATCCAGCTAGTCTAGTTATCTCGTGAGTGGCCAACTCAGAGAACAGCACTATAGCTATGTCAATGAAACGCCCAATTTATCTAATCGAAATCAGAACCCAAAAATCTGGATGTCACAATTGTGACTTTTGATTAATTATTTCAAAATTGTGAAATTTGGTATTTAATTAGAAAATACCGGGTGTCGGACTTCGACCCTGAAAATTTTTTTAAATACTACATCAAATAGTAGGATTTTAAAAGGAAGATATCAATTTTTAAGGTTCGATCCGACCGTGCACGCATACACGATTATTTTCACTAGGTGTTTTTAATACGAAGAAAATAGACTAAGCACATTATCTTAATTGAGACATTTGAGTACAATGCACGGTGTCCTTGGCCAGAATTGAATGATTGTGTGATGGTTATGAGAACCCGTCCCTGATGTGCGTCGGGTGGACGTTGCCCCTATATGGGATGCCCTTGGAAAACGATGCCGGTTGCAGTAGAGGCTGGACTAATGCTTCTTCGGGACTACCATCTAGTGTAGACATTGCCATGCTCAATGGGTTGAGATGATGCCTAGTTACACTAGAAGACTGCCAAACGTCGAGTAGGCCTTGCCCGTGGGGCTGTAACCAATTAGAACGTGTGAATGATTGAGATAAACGCGCCTGATTGTGGGACAAAATTGTGTGGCACGAAATGAGACGTGTCATAATGATTTGGCCTTATAATCGGGACCCTTGTGATTGATTGGGATATAAATGAGGCGTTCCAATTGATGTGTGCATCTATTATGTGCATTGAGTATATGAACTGTGCTGACGTGCAGGGAGGTAAGCCGTCATTGATGTGTGCTTAGGCTGCCTCTAGGTGAATTGTCTTCCTAATCGGGGTTTTAGGTGTAGACTCGCTAAGACATCGTCTCACCCCATCGTGGTTTACAATTTTTAGGTCCCTAGTGTGAAGAATCTGGAGCCCGAATTTGAAAGGTCTAGAGTGTAGGTGGCCTAAGGTTTTCTTTATGGACATAGACTTGTGTATAGACTTGATATGTTTATAAAGGGTGTTTTCTTTAAATTGGTTGTCGTGCTTTTCTATCCCATGTTTGATTGTTCTCTAGGGTTTATTAGTTCGCTTCCACATGTGTATAAAACGAATGGGTTGACGACGCGTCCTGGGAACGTCGCAAAATTTTTAAGTCGACCGCTGAGGGATGTGCGCGCGGTCAGGGTTTGGGGCATGCTATAGAAACGGCACACGGGTCGACCAAAACTTGCACTTGCTGAACTTAGCGTACAGTCCATGATTCCTTGAGTTTGGAGCACTATCCTTAAGTGCCTTTCGTGCTCCTTAGGACTTCTCGAGTACACCAAGATATCGTCGATGAAAACGATCACGAACTAATCCAAATACTCCTTGAACACCCGGGTTCATCAGATCCATGAAAGCAGCTGGGGCGTTCATCAAACCAAACGGCATTACAGTGAACTGATAATGGCTGTATCGCGTACGAAACACTAACTTCGGTATGTCCTCCTTTTTGATCTTCAGCTGATGATACCCTTTCCTCATGTCGATCTTAGAAAATATCAGCGCTCCTTGCAATTGGTCAAACAAATCATCAATCCTTGGTAACAGGTACTTGTTCTTGATCGTCACTTGCTTGAGTTGTCCATAGTCGATGTAGAGACGCAACGAACCATCTCTCTTCTTCACTAACAAAACTAGTGCTCCCCAAGGTGATGCACTGGGATGTATGAATCCCTTATCCAACAACTCCTGCATCTGCATCTTTAGTTCTTTCAACTCTAACAATGCCATGCGGTAAGGAGCCTTAGAGATTGGCTCCATCACGGGGGCTAACTCAATCACGAACTCAATCTCCCTTTCTAGAGGCAGGCCTGGCAATTCCTTTGGAAACACGTCTGGAAACTCTTGCACCACTACGATATCTTCGATCTTCAGCTCCTCAACTGTCATATCCACAATAGTCACCAAGTAATCTTGACAACCCTCATTTAACAAACAGGTTGCCTCAAGCGACGAGATTAAGGAAATTGAGGGTCCTCCTCGACTCCCCATAAACTCAAAACTTTCACCCGCTAACAGGTTTAACTAGATCGCTTTACGATAGCAGTCCATCTTAGCTCTTTGCTTGGTGAGCCAGTCCATGCCAATTATTACATCAAAATCATACATGGCTAGGACTATCAAATCTATCCTGCCCTCTCGCTCACCAATCACTAACTTGAAACTAGGACAGCCTACCGTAGACAACACCTTATCCTTTAACGATATAGATATACTAACCACTGACTCCAACATTTTAGGATTTAATCTTACCAGCTTAACAAACTGCTCAGCTATAAATGAATGAGTTGCACCAAGGTCAAATAAAGCATAAGCAGCATGGTCATTCAATGAGGCGTACTTTGTGATCACATCGGCGAGTCCTCGGCCTGTCTTCTGGTGACGGCGTACACTCTTCCTTGCGTTGGAGGTCTGTTCAATCCACCCTGCTGAGCATTCTGGGCGCAAATCCCTTATTGTGACCCATCGGCGGCAGTGGCGGCAATTGCTGTGGTCCCCTCAACTTTCTAGGACAGTCTCTAGCCAAGTGACCCTGTTGGCCACACTCATAGCATGCACTAGTCCTAAAATGGCACAGGGTTGATCCATGTCGCCTTTCGCAGAAGCGACACACGCCCATTTGGCTCGGCGTTGACTTACCTATCCCATCCTTCCTATTATATGGAACAGGATACCTTCCTCCCATCATGGGCTTCTTCCTAAACCGGTTTCCATCTCTGATTGAACCGAATCTTGACCCAGATGCGGTAGCTTGCTCACTCAGATTCCTCTCTATAAGTTGAGCCCGCTCGTATAAGTCGTTGTAGTCCTTTAGGTTGAGCGGTACTAAAGGATTCTTCAGCTCCAGTCGGAGGCCATTGCTAAACCTCCTAGCTCTATCTTTAGGATCTTCTACCAACCTCGGGCCATACTGAGATAACTCTGCAAATTTGGCATGGTACTGATCCACTGTTAGCATTCCTTAACGGAGGTGCTGGAATTCCTCCATCTTTTGCTCCCTAGCGCTGTCAGAAAAGTACTTGCTATTCAAAGCTCCAAGGAAGGCGCTCCACACGTAACCACGCCTTCCGGGGCTACCCGCCTTTGGTGGCCCTCCACTAGGTACTCACGTTTCCCTGCGGCTGATATACTGCAAGGACAACTTTCTCTTCCTCAGTGCACATCAGCAGTGCAAAGCCCTTCTCCAAATCTTGGATCCAGAGTGTAGCAGCCTTTGGATCTCCTGCACCGGTGAACCTCAGCGGGTTTAGCTTCAGAAATTGCTCGACGAGCTTGTGCATTGGTCTCTTGGCAACTACGTTCCCAGGTTGAACTTCAACAGGTGCGGCAGCAGCAGCAACGGTAGCATTGGTGGTAGCAGTAGCGGCGTTGGCTTGATTTTGGGCCTGCTGCCCCATCAAAGCTCCAAGCGTCTCAAGCGCCTGAACGATCCCATCAATTCTAGGATCGCTAGGGGCTGCTACACCAGCACCGACTGGCAGTGGTACTACTCCACTTGCGCTGGCCTGAGCCAGCGCTCTACCTCGACAACCTCGGGTACCGACCCTTGTCGGCATTCTACCCCGAGTAACGGGTCCTATGGTCCTCTTTCTAGGGGTCCTCTACTCTTGATCACTCATAATGCAGATTCTTTACGTAAAACATACTTTCCAATTCCACAAAAAATTAGAAATTGAGTGATCCCCACAAAACAAGCTACCAAATAGCTATCAAACATATGCATCAGCAATATAAAAAGGCATTTCCTACTAACTATCCCAAAAAAATCCATCGCACCTTATCACTCCAAATACTAACCAGCTTTGATACCACTTTGGGCGGGGATGTCACGTCTCGAACCTCGAGCGCGTGCACATCCCTTGATGGTTGATAAAATTGCGATGTCCTAGGAAGTGTCGCCAACCCATTCATTTTATAATCCCCGACAACACAAATATGGGATAGAAAAACAGGACAACAATTTTCACAAACATACTTTTATAAACAACCAAGGTCAGCCTACAAAGTTATATATATGAAAGTCAAGGTCCCAAAAAGAACTCCCTAGCTAACCCTACCTTGGACCCTATCTACTTGGGGTTTGGATCTATCATGATACCATCAGGGATGTCGAGGTCTAGAGGGTCAGCTACTTCCTCTATAGGCTCCTCACCCTCTGGAAACTGGTCCAACCCAATATTGGCTATGACATCGGCGTTGAACACAAGGTGGAGTATCTCCCCCAACTCAGCACCTTCGACAGGTCTATCAAAACTGTCCATGGGACCCTCTCGAACCCTATAAGGCTCGTAACAAAACCATGCTTTGAATCGATGAGGTACCGACTGAGGTTGGCCCTCATCCACCCAGATCGTGCTCACGACGAGCTCGTGAGTCCAAGGGTTCCTAGGGACTGGATAGACGATACGCTGAGTCTCGACCTCCCGCGGCCTCCCAAAACGAACGGGTCTCACCTCCATTTAAGGACCTGAAAAGATGAACCCACAACGGGGTGAGACAATGTCTCAGCGAGTTCACGCCCTAAACCCCAATCAGGAAGAAAATACGCCTAAAGGCAGTCTAACCACACATCACAGAAGACTCACCTCGCCTCAGTTCATTCCTACATGTCAGTACAGTTCATATCATAGATGCATAAAATAGATGCACACATCAATTGGAACGTCTCACTCGGTCTCAATCAATCATAAGGGTTCCGATTATAGAGCCAAATCGTTATGACATGTCCCATTCCGTGCCACACAATTTTGTCCGATAATCTGGCGCATCTATCTCAATCAATCATGCGTTCCAATTGATTACTACCCGCACAGGCAATTCTACCAGATGCACATCGGTCTTCTAGCGTAGCCAAGTATCGTCTCATTCCTTGAGCATGGTAACATCCACCCAACGCATATCGGGGATGGCATTCTCGAAGGAGCTTTGGTTCGGCCTCTACCGCGATCCAGCATCCATTGATAGGGCATCCCATATAGGGGCATTGTCCACCCAACGCACATCGAGGACGAGTTCTCATAACCATCACACGATCATTCAATTCTGACCAAGGACATTATGCTTTGCACTCAAATGTCTCAATTAAGATAATGTGATTGGCTTATTTTCTTCGTATTAAAAACACCTGGTGAAAATAATCATGTGTGGGTACACGGTCAGATCGAACCTTAAAAATTGATATCTTTCCTTTTAAAATCCCACTATTTGATATAATATTTAAAAGTATTTTCGGTGTCAAAACCCCGCACCTGGTATTTTCTAATTAAATACCAAAATTTTGAAATTTTGAAATAAATACTCAAAAATCACAATCATCACTCAATTGCACAATCTAATAATCAATTGCATAAACTAAGCACACCACTGCAATCGGCACGAAATTCCAGCTACCAACTATCTCGGTATAATTTTCGGAAAATATTAAATAATTAAATAAATAGAAAATTTAATTAAATAAATACAAATTAAATCAATAAATACATACTTAGGCTTAATAATGCTATTCTAACCACCTATTGGACTAATTAAATTATTCTAACAATTCTAACTACGAGGCCACATACTAACTAACTACCGTCTCTAACCACCTAATGAACTAATCTAACTAGCCTAATTTGAGTAAACAAGCTAACAATTATACTAATAACACTTAACTTAATCTAATCACCCCTTAAGCATCATTAACCTCCTAAGCAAGGTTTACTAAGTAAACTCACTAGTTTAGCGGGCTGGTGAGTTCACGGCAAAGGCAACGTGACGGCAAGCGACACTCGGTCTACGGTGACACCAAGGGAGGTTTGGATGGGCCGGAAAACAGCCTGCAAGTCTTAGGCTGGGCCGAGATCGCGGCTTTCGTTCTTGGGCCGAGAAGGGCTGGACGAGCGGCTTGGATGGCGGAGAAACGGCCGGGCGGGATGGCGGCGATCGTAGTGGGTTTAGGTGGTGACTTCGGCGGGCGGGACGGCGACGGTGGCACGACTTCCGGCGAGCTCGATGGCTCGGGATAGCGAGCTGGGCTCGCGGGGACGCGAGTAAACGCGGGACGAGCAGGCGATCGGGAAGGTGCTCGGGCGGCTTCGGGCAATGGTCGAAGGTTGCTGGCTTCCTCTGGTTTTCTTGAGCTCAAATAACATCAACAATGGAGAAAGGAGCAGCAAGGAAGAGGAAGAAGGGAGCTGCAGCCTGGAGGGGGCCACAATTGCTTCCAAAGTCTTCAAAAATATCCAAATTACTCAAGTGACTCGCCCCACCTTGCTCAGCCATATCCACGAGGCCAATTTCCTCCCTCAAGCTTCTCCAACGAGTCTCTCAAATGGTCCAAAATGTTGCAGCCCCATGGACCTACGAATTTGCAACATTCCCCTCCAATTCCAACTCAAATCCTCTCCAATTGGACTTAATTCAAAGGCCAAAATGCCAAGATAAGTGCCCACATCAAATTGTACATTTTTCCTTGCCCAAAGATCCAACTTGACGGCCAAAAGTGCAACCAAAAACGGCCCCTCTAATATTCCCGGTCCAAAATAGCCCAACTTTGAATTATCGCCAAAAACTTGGGTTTGAAGAAAAATTTTCGGAGGATGAGTTGACGTTCCTAAAATGAATCGTGACATGACAGAACTTTCAATTTCTAAAATCAAGTTCAATTTTGCAGTTAATTTCAACTCGGCGCGATTTTAGCGTGACCTAACCTACCGGGCAGCTTTTAGAAATTTTCGGTGCATTTGATTCGTGATCGATTATTTTCGAGCCACATTGTACATCTTTGACTCATTGGCAACTCTCGGTTGTCGTGAAAATCTCAAGGTTTCAAATACGGGCATAGGGTACATAAATGATAGAAAAATCGATTTAGTGCCGTTCGACGAGAATTTTACAATTAGGTGGAATCGCCCACACTTTAATCACATACCTCGCCGAATCGACCTATCTCCGATCTCTTATCGATTTTGACGGTCCGTATTGACCCTCGCAGATTAGCACGGTCGAGCAGTCGATTTCTGGTCGAATTCTCAAGTCTATTGCATTTAAATTTCTTAACGGCTTCACATGATAGATTTGTTATCTCGTGAGTGATCAGGTCAGAGAAAAGAGTATAGGCACGTAGATGAAAAGCCCAACTCATTCAATCGAAAACGAGAATCAGAAAATTGGGCTGTCATAGCTTTAATTTCACTTTTGTCAAATCAATTTCTCAAAAATTCGAAGATTTGACCAAGAACTCAAAAGTAAACTAAATGGTTCATTTTTGGTCAAAATTTTGACCAAAAAAATTGAAAAAAATAAGAAATTCCCAACTACATTTCATTTAATGTCAAATTGACTCTTATATTGACAATTTTGCGAAAATCATTTAAGAACTTGTTTTTCAAATTTTTCGGTTTTAGGTTCTAAATTGGCCAAAATCAAATTATTTTCATTGTAGTCATAATTAGGCGTAGTTCCTTCTTCGACATTTGGTTTAGGGACTATTTTAAATCCAATCGTGCATTCAATTTCACGAATTGCCTGATCAAATTACAAATTGCTATTTTGATCCCTAATTAGGGGGACGAAAATCAATTTTTCATAAATTGTGAATGGACAGTTTTTCTTCACTCATTTTCTTAAGATAAGTCCAAATCCGAAATCAATTTTTGGAAATTTACATCGAACTTCTCAATTTGAAGAATTTTACTCTCTCAAGCATAAGAAAGTCAAGCAATTAAGTTTCAATAGGCAAAATTCAAGTTTACTCATTCAAGGTTATGGTTTAATTTCATAAATCTAGGTCAATTTTGATATTAGATCTAGATTCATTTTTGACATAAGCTTGAGCACTTCAACTCGAGGTCAATTTGAAAATATTAAGTGATCTTACACATGGGTAGTTTATTAAATAGGGCAATTGTGGCGCTAATTGAATTAGTTTGTAAATTTTATCCATTAAATTACAAATTTGATCATTTTAGCCCTTTAGGCTCGGTTCAAAGCATCCATGGTTTTGACCCATTGTTTTTCATAATAATCATCCAATTAAGTTAATAAAAGATCATTAAATCGCATTCGTGAGGTTTGATTGGCTTAATTGGATCACAATTGGGCTATTTCCTCTCAAATAAGGTAATTTTTCATTTCAATTTGGTCCATTAAGGACAAAATTGCATAAAATTTGGACCCAAGGGGTCCCAATGAGTGAAATAGCTAGAATCGGACCAAACAGGTCAAGAGCCGGTCAAAAACTGGCCGAATCGGAGTGAACCGGTCTGATTAGCTGTTGGTGGTGCTGGTTGGTTCGGCCGCTTGCCGACTAGTTCTAGACCTCCGGTGATCGGCTCCGGGATTCTTGTTGTGTCAATTTCACTTCTACACCTTCAACTTCCTAAAATTTTGCAATTTGGTCCTCAAATTTCATAAAATTGCGATATGACCCCTAATTGGACATTTTGATGCAATTCTTGATTTTGGCTCGGGTTTTCACAAATCAAACCCACTAAATCGATTACCCGACACCTCGAGATCATAATGAAATCTTTGAAATCGAATCTTGATTGTTGGATTACAATTTCGACCGTTGGATTGAATTGACGGTTGAAATTGCTTGATTTGGAGAAGGTATATATACCCTTGTTCCCTTTATTATTAATTCGGTCTCTCTTCTGATCTCTCTCTCTCTCTCTCTCTCTCTCTCTCTCTCTGGCTTTCCGGCCCATTCCTTCCTCCTTTCTCTTTGTTGCGCAACGCCCATCATCGGCGGCGTTGCTCCCCTTCGCCAATGATCATCACCATCACACTACCTCCTTCGATCTTTGTCTTCATCAAGCTAAAGTGATCGGATCAGCTCTAAGCTCCGCATGGCCCCATAGCTCCAAATCCGACCTTGATTTGGTCCAAGTTTGAAGACTGACAATCAAACTAGTTTTCAGTTTGATCAAATCCGATCGGTGACTGGTAGCAACTCAATCAATGTCGGACCAAGTCCGGCCTACCTCTGGCTCTATCTCTGACTCCCTGGTGGTCACAAATCCTTAGATCAGCTATCGGAACATTTCCGGTGGCCTAATCTGTCTCAAGCAATGAAGGATCGGTTGTGTTTCTAGGCAAAATCAGCAATCAACGGTGGTCGGATCACTGCTGGCGAGGTCCAATCACTCCTTTAAATCACCCTTGACCAGGCAGTGGTCAGTGATCAGAAGATTAGTTGCCAGATCCTTTCCGATGACCTCAAGCCTCGCCGGTGACTCCAAATCAGTCCAGGCAGGACTGGTTTTCTGCTTGATCCTCAAACCAGCGGTCCAGCCCGCTTTTTGGCGGTTTGTAACAATTCGGACGTGATCCTCAAGTCTCGAGCATGTTCCGGTGAAAACTTCGCACGATCGTGGAATGAAACCTACAAAAATAGTATCAAAGGTAACCTCCTCGACCTCGAACCTCGTGAAGCGAGGCTGGATTAACCAGTCAGGGCTAGGGTTCAATTTTAGGAAATTATGCTATGTTTAGATGTTGGATTGATGGATTTGGATGATGATCTGCTGCTTTTGATTGTTCTTGAATGATCATGGATGATTGAGCTTGTTTAGGCCTTAAATCTGCATCTTCGTATCTCTGGACTGACTTGCTGTTTTGACCAAAACAAGGTCCGAAATGGCCCTATTTTAGTTCTAGTTCTTCTAGGTTTTGAAAATACACATTATGAGCTTCGAATTGATAGGTCGTATGCCCTGATTGAGTGACGTTTGACCCTCAAAAAACACCTTCAAATCTGCTCAATTCTACAGAAACTTTTGTCCATTTCTAGTGTTGTTCCTGTTTCACCTTTTGTCTTTGCTATTTTTGTGCTGGTTCTTGTGATCGATTTTTTGATAAAATTTCTTCTTAAATTTTGTTCCAAATTGTCTCACGTGTGTCCTAGATTTTTTCTAAATTTTTTGGATAGGTTTTGATGGGTCAAAATTGTGTAAAACCGATCATAGGATAGTAAGCCCTGCACCATTCCGTATTGCATTTTAGTAAAGTTGAGTTTATAAATGAATTTAATTGGTCTTAGAATATCCTTTGGACATGAAATAAATGTTTTATGTGCTTAATTGATGCATAATTTACAAAGTTTTCATGTTGTTTAGTGCATTGATTGCATGCAACAAGGTAAAGGGGTGTTGCAGCAAAATAAACCTTGCAGGTTGCATGTTTGTTTTGCTGTTGTTTTCACGACTCGCATGATCTTAATTGAGTTTTGGACTCTCAATGAAAAATGTTCATCATCGTATGTTCTGTATGTATAATTTTGCATTAGATTTTTCCATGTCCCTTGGTGATTGAAATCATACTTATTCTGTGATGTTGGGGTTAGGATGAAACCTGATCACATATGCACTTTGCCATGTCCGTTTGAATCTTTTAGAGACTAAATATTTTATTGATGTCTTATTGACTTTTAAAGTACACATAACAAGGTTTGTGTGCATATGTGAATTGTGATGATGAAGCATCATTTAGCATATGAACACTATGCCTCAATTAGGTTAGTCACATTCCAAAATCATCAAGTATGCCATTTAGATCTTAAGTCATTTGGTATTGATATAGACCATAACGACTTTGGGTTAGATGTTTACCTGAATCTTTTGACAAATCAAATCCTTTGTCATTTGTGAATTTCATGCTGTTTGTGCACTGCATAAGTGATTTCTAGGCTTATTGATGTATGCTTGTGTTCTGGTTTCTAAATAAAGATATACACACTTTTAGAAACCTCGGTCCTAAAGTACCAAATTGACCTCGTTTAGACCCGAACCCTTCTAGAAGTTATAAAACACACTTAGAGCTTTTGAATGCCGTTGATTTCAAATGATTTGCTTGTCGTTAGGATCCTTTTCTATTTTTCCTAAGATAAGGTAGAATCTTGACCTAGGGTCAAAATTCGGACCCCTGTTTTTTCCCTTGCTTGGATAGACATTTGTCATTTTTATACCATGTCTTCTATAGGGATTCTTCACTTGATACCTTAATGAAACTTGTTTGTCATCATGTTGACTATGTCATGTGAAAATTTCATTTTTGTAGACTACTTTTGATAGGACAAATCTTGGTTAGAATGATGTGATATCTTGCTGTTTTCACAATTTCTTGATGTATTGTCACTTGTTGTTTGATTTTCATAAAATTGTGCTTAGCTCATTTAGGAAAACTTTCTTCACGAAAGTTGTTCTTATCATGTCATGCATATTAAGAAATTTTTCCATAGCAAGATTATCAATGGGCATAATCCAATTTTGCTGATTTGCCATGCTTGGTCTGAAATTTTCTAACATGAACTTGGTTGTGATTGTTTAGCTAGATTACTTGGTTTAGTTTGTGCATGAATTTAGGCCATGCCATCTTCATGAAATTTGCTTTAAATTCTTTGATATTTGCTGTCAAATGGCTTCCAATGGATCAATTTTCCAAATCATATCTTGAAATCACTTTGGTGCATGTAATGTTTCCAAAAGCAGCCTTTTTACAAAATCTTTTTCAAAGCTTGATTTGACATTGTGAAAGTTATGATTTGGATTGTATTCAAAATGTTTGTGTCATGCCCCGAACCTCCGAGCACGCGAACATCCCTCAACAGTCGATAAATTTGCGAAGTCTTAAGACGCGTCGTCGACCCATTCTTTTTATCTTTCAATTAAACGCAAGCGGAAGCATTTGGTATAAACAACACCCAGTCAATCATAACAAATATAATAGGGATAGCATAGAAAACACCATAACATCAAACCAAACACTTCAATTACAAATTTATTGTTAACCTTAGGAAGTTTAGTGATTACAAGCCCTTACATTGGCAACTTCCAACCAACCAACAAAAACCAACAATGGGTCAGGGTTAACCTAAAATTCACTAACGCCAGGCCAATCTCTTGTCTCCAAAGGGGCCTCGAACTGAGCATGACAATTCTCCATACTACAGGCCTGAAAAATATTAAACAACAACGTGATGAGATATAAATATCTCAGCGAGTTAATGACCTAAGCCTCAACTAGGACGCTAATTCGTCTCGAAGGCAGCGTAAACATGTAATGTTATATCGATGGCAAATCAATAACAAAGCAACCCTTGCTTTGCCTTAACTATAAACATGGTCAGGCAACCAAGTAACCCGTAGGCATCCTTACCTCGCCTTGGCGCATCCTGCACATTAGTTAATCACATATGCCAATATCAATGCATTAAGCATAACTAATAATCAGAACACATTCCATAATATCCATGCGCATTGCCAACACAGGTGTTCCAATTATTACGACCTCTCGGGCCACGGCCACCACAAGGGTTGGCGGTCTTCCAGCATGACCGGGCATCGTCCCACCCCATCGGGCACGGCAACGTCCAACCTCTACCTAGACGGCATTCTATAAAGGAGCATTGGTTCGGCCTCAACTGCAACTCGGCATCCTAACCCTTGTTGGGCATCCGATAAACATTGGGCATTGCCCCTAAACTCCTGTTGGGTGACAGGTTCAATTGAGTGATCACTTAAGTACGCCAACACTCCCACCAATTTTATCTACCGTCAATTAGCCCAGTGTAAAAGAGTTCGTGCTCAAATAATAAATCTCGCAAAATCTTCACACTTAAAATTCTGGTAAAATAATCACATGTTGTCATGTACTTAAAATCAACCCACCAAATTTTGCATACTTTCATTTTAAAGCCCCAATTGCCCCATTTACACGTAAAACACAACATCCAAACTTGACACCTCAAATTTGCATTTTCTTGTAAGTAAAACCTTCTCTAAAAGTAGTATACAAGGTTTCTAACTTAAGCAATAAATTTTCATGGCATCACAAGCTTAAAACAACATAAAACGTGCATAAATTCATCCCATAAATTAGGTATAAAACACATAAAATTCCCCCTTATCACACCATTGCGATAGCTTATCAACCCTAAACCGATAGCTTATCGTCTATTTTCCGATAGCTTATCACCCCTTTGGTGATAGCTTATCACCAATTTCTCGATAGCTTATCATACCTTTCGTGATAGCTTATCACCTATTCTTGATAACCTATCAAGTCCACTTATCACCTATCGTGATAAGCTGTCAAGTTCACTTATCACCTATCGCGATAACCTATCAAGTCTACTTATCACCTATTGCGATAACCTATCAAGTTCACTTATCACCTATCGCGATAACCTATCAACTAAACCATCATTAATTAGGTCTAACTACCATTAGCCTTAATCTAAACTACCCCTAAACACAATTAACACCCTAATCAAATATTAGTAAATTAACTCATAGTTTTACGGCAATAGCAAGCTAACGACAACAATGGTGCGTGATGTCGGCGCGACGGTGACGAGAACGTGGAGCTCACGGTTCAAACGACGGTGATGGTAGTGGCGCCACGGTGTGGTAGTGGCTTGAGCTCATAGCCAACCAAGCTTGATGGCTTGGTGGTGGTCCGATGGTGATGGTGGCTTGCGGCTTGAGGGACGGCGAACGGCAAGGCGGCATGATACGACGACATAGGGCAGCAAACCTAGAGAGAGAGAGAGAGAGAGAGAGAGAGAGAGAGAGAGAGAGGAATGGGTATGAGATGAGAGAGAGGGATGAAGGAAAATTCGTCTAAAGGGAGGGTAGAGAGAGAAAGTGAGAGAAATAAGGGAAAAAGAGGAAAACTTGGGGAACAAGTTGGCATATTAATACTCCTTGACTTAAAGTCATAACTTGGGGAGCAAGAACACATCTTGGCCCTTCATTCCAACTTGGGGAGCAAGGGTAGATCTTAACCGCACTATTGCCTAAACTTGGGGAGCAAGAAGCAATCTTGGCCATCCAATAGTCTAAGCTTGGGGGCAAGGGTTGATCTCAACCATGCAATTGCCTAGGCTTGTCTTCCAAGCTTGGGCGTGTGGCCCTCCCCCTCCAATGTAAAGAACAATTTTAAGCAACTTTTGAAATAAATGTCATTACCTTATCAAACAAATTTGAAAAATTATGAAAATTTAATATGTTGTAGAAAAGATCTTAAATTAAAGTTTTCATGAAGGAAGCCAAGCCTAACATTTCGTCCATCGGACAGATTCAACGACCGCAGAATAAAATTCATTTTGACATCCAAATCTACATAAAACACTTTGAAATTTTAGTCTATTGTAAACATGGATATGCTCTACAAATTTTGTGAAGGTAGGATGTTCAGATTCCAAAGGGAAAATTTTATAAAAAATTGAGAAAACAAATAAGTCATTGTTTTTACTGCACTGGGCAGTTTTCACACGGTAAAAGATTAGGTTCTCGTGCAAACATTTCACCTTAGAAAAATTTGAAATTAAATTATGTTATACGTCAAGTTGTTTTGAACGACTTTCATGATGGAAGTTTCTCCAAATTCAAACCACAAGAAGTTCTATAAAATTAGAAAACAGTGAGGGTCCAGGAATTTCAAAAACTGGAATCAAAGTAGAATTTAAGAAACCAAAGGTGGCAAGTCTTCTTGCAAGACCAAATTCTTTGTCTCTTGTAATCATGGCTTCTAGAGGGCATTAATGAATCAAGACTTTGGAGGCAAGCCTAAAATTAGGCTTCTAGAGGCTAGGTTACTATTCACGTGAGTTACTATTCATGCACAAAGGGCTTGGGTTTGGGCTTGGGCTTAACTCATCCAATTTGGGCCTTTAATTTGGGCATGAGGCCCATTGGGCCTTCACTTGGCCTGGCTCCCCTTCTGACTTCCAATTCTCGACCTACTAATCTTTGTCTAAAGATTAAGGCTTACCGATAATTTGACAGATAAATGAGGAGACGTCCGATAGGTTGATCTTGGAATCTTTGAAAGTTCGATACCCAAAATTGAATTAAATTTCATGATTAAAATCGATCAAATGTGTCGTTAGTACGACCGAAACTATCGGGTGGCTTTTAGGGGTTTTCGCACGTTTCTCCCATGGTCGATAATTTTTTATCCACATTTGTGCTTCTTCAAATCATGGATGACCCTCAGTTGTCATATAATCATGAGGATTTAATTACTAACCTTGAGTACAAGATTAATAGGAAATCGGCTTACTGTTGTTCGGCGCAAGTATCGTAATCAAGCTGAACCACTTGCCAACCAACTACATACTTCCGTCGAATCGATTTATATCCATTCGCTAATTGACTTATAATAGCATAGTATTATCTCTTGTTGTTCCTTATGGTTGAGCGATCTATCTTTGATTGAATTCTCTGGTCGTTCGCGTTTTAACCCTTTACGCATCACCCAATCGATTAATTAACTCATGAGTGATCAATTCAGAGTAAATTAACTATCAATGCATTGATGAAATAACCATTTCATGTATTTTGAAATGGGTCAAATTTCAGGATATCACAATTTGCGACACTTGTGAGTGTATTTATGCGAGTCCCGAGCTAGTCTTGGCAATTGAATGCCTTCCATAGTCGAGACATCACTTTGTCTCAAAATTTTTTGTGGATGATTTAAAAAAAAAGTCTTTGAAATATCAAATGTACCCTCATACATATAGTCACGTCATTCATTAGAAATGCCTGTGTTCGTGATTGGCACATGCCTTTGGTAATAAGTGACCCATTCACGATTTACTTTCATGTTTAATTGGTTGAGAAATAAAGTCCAAAAAACTTGCATGCATGTTTGATTCCTGTGATGCATGTGATTTTTAGATGTATGCTAAGGTCGATGCATGATGTCGAGGGAAAACCCCAGGGTCACAATAGATCACTTGGTTAGAGGACTTATAAGTGTTATTGGCTATGCAAGAACACAATTGATCAATAATTGCTGTAAGTTATAAAATAAATTGGGGTAGGTATCTTATAGGGACCTACGCACGATTTACAAAGGCCAACCCCAAGGCCCAACTCTGATTCGTAAATTGAAGTAAATTGAACTTCCTTTGATCAATTGGCTTTGGTATGACGTTACGTTTTTGGTTGTTTTGATGTGTATGCTTGTTTCTTTCAATTGTACGTACCTAGTTACAATCCTTACACTATGCTTAGATTAGGATCTTGAAGATGAAGAAGACACAAAAATGGTAGAGGTCGATGTCCATTCCGATCATCATTCTATACCATTCATCCCCGATATATGTCTCGGGTTCTTATTGTTTGTATAGAAGCCTGACGAGTTGCGGGTTCTTTTCTTTCTTGTCCTTTAGTTCTATTTCTCTTTTTATCTTTCTTAGGATTGCATGATAGATTTACTGCTTTCCTTGATTGTTTACTTTTTTTCTCACAATTTCAATTCAATTGATTGCTTTATTTTCTCATTTAAAATAGCATGTAAATGACCAACCATGCTGTTATTTATATGCCCTAAAGCAACCATGTAATAGTTACATGTTAAGGATTTCAGTTGTGTTGTCAAATTAATGGCAAAGACATATTCATTCATAGGTCTAATTATCTATATGAATGATTCCATAAGATCAGTTGTGACTGGACTTATTCTTGAGACGTTAAGAATATGTGTGACGGGTTCACAATTAGATTGAATCTTTAAACCGTTCCTAGTCAATGGATCATTGAGTGGATATTAATGATCCTGTTGAGACCGGTGTGCTCTTAGCTTCACCATTAAGTATTGGATGCTTAAGGTAATGACGAGTCACGAGTCATTGGGTATTATGATGCCCGAGTTAGAATATAGGTGCTTGTAGCAGACAACTTCACTGAACACGACACACATAGAATGATTGGCAACATAGAAGCTTTTAGTGGGGTTAATGATTAATCGTTCATGCTCTACTCTTGTGTGTTAGACGGCTATGGTTCACGGGTACGCATATTAGCGGCTCATTGATCTGTCTCTGTACCTGATGGTCATAGCTCGTTCACATACGAAGTTACACATGTGCGCCACATGGAATCTATCTCCTTGTTGCATGTAAGGTACAATAATGATGTCCTATGCGATCTAATTGTGACACTGCATTGAAATCCTCGACCAGGGTTGTAATCGAGAATGAATTGTTTATGTCTCGTATAAAATGCGGGTAAATTAGGTTTGTGCATATGATCTTATTGGTGACTTGACAAATATTCCATGGTCTTTGTTCGATCGGGACATAGTAAGACAGAGGGATTGAATTACACTGTAGCTAGAGCTGATAGGTTCATTATGTTCTTAAAACATTCACACTATCTGGATAGCCATGACATATTGCTAGATGTCAATCATGGCTTGTAGGACCTAGAGATTGATCGGGACAATCAATCCTCTTGGGAGTACTAATGTGTTAGTGCAAGTCATACTACCAGCTCAGTAATGAACCCAGGGATGTGATACACCATAACCAATTCACTCGATCGGACACAGCCCACTCATGAGAGCTGTTCTCTTGCTCACCCAGCTTCTGGAGGAAGTAGTCAATAACTTATTTGAGAAGTTATAGACTAGCTTCTGGTGGAAGTAGTCAATAACTTATTTGAGAAGTTAAAGACTAGCTTCTGGAAGAAGTAGTTTCTGGAAGAAGTAGTCGATAACTTCTTTCAGAGGTTAAAGACTATCTTTTAGAGGAAGTTAAATGTTAACTTCACCAAGACATTATATATGTAGAGCAAAGAAGGTGAGTGGGTTAAGTTAAGAAAAAGAGAGAAAGAGAGAGAGAACAACATGGTTAGCAAACGGTTGCTAACCAAGTGTAGAGGATTGTCTCCACAAGATTGCTATCACAATTGCAGTGGTGATTACCTGCGAACTCTTTTTCATTCGAGGTGCGTTGGTGGTGTGTCTGAATTAGAGGCTCGACGTTTGTGGGGCTCGAACTTAAGAACATTTGAATCAAGTTGTTTAAAGCGCGCTTCGAGAGGTAATCTGTATAAACCCCTTTGATATTCTAATTTTTTATTAAAATGCATGAATAACGCCTTTGGAGATACATGTATAGTAGAATTTTATCTTTGCTTATGCTGCATTTATGTGTATTTAGCCTATACATGTTCCGTAAAATCCCAACACATGTATGATCGCCTAGCTTAGGATAAATGATCCTAAAAAATTAAAGAATAAATGGATGGACACCTTAGGTAAATACAACATACTGTTAGGTACCAAAGGGCATTAATAGAAATATTGGCGTAACCTAAGTCCCCGAACCTAGATATCTAGTTGCGTAGGAATCGAGGGAATACTCTTGACCCTTGATTAGGTTTTCTAGCCGACTCCCAAAAGCGAGGCTAGTGGCGACTCCCATCTTTTTTCTAGGTTGTCTTGAACAACTAGATCGTGTAAATGAATTCGTCGCGAGGGGTATGGCATTAAGAAAATGTTTACAATTTTGATTTAGCATCTCGAGATAGTGAAGCCGATAAAGATGAAGTGATGCCATCTTTGGAGGATGTATATCTTGAGAGAGCTATCATGGTTGTTAAAAATACCTTTAAACTCACCTTTAGATCGGGTTCGACCTTAAAACTATCGATGGGGACGTTCTGTGGCGTCAAGGTAAGGTTGTGACACTCCGGTATCACGTAGGATACGAGCTTGGGAGAGCTCACAATCGCGATTAAGTAAACTCACAAGAGGTTCATCTGGGGGGTGAGGTGATGACATACCTGTGGTTGAGAACCATGAGTGTAACATCCTCAACTTTGAGTCCTTTACACAGTAAAGGAGAAGTCCGAACTTGGTTTCGTCGATTATGCCTAGTTGAGTCAGGCTTCGTCCAATCACGGCTTAGGCACGAATGTCGGGCCAAATAAAGTAGTCGGTCGCGGTTAAAATCGATTAATTCTTGCCCAATGAGATGGCCTTCTAACTTAGATATTTTCCAAGTTGCACTTAATGCCTTCATCACGTAATAATTTAAGGAGTGTGGACTAAGAATGGACACTTGGTCTTGGATTTGTCAAATTTTCCTAGAAAATGAATGTGAACAAGTATGAACACGTACGAATGCATTAAATGAGGGTAATATGTGTGAAGGCTTATGTTTCCTAAGTAATTAATGAAGGGAGGGTGACTCATGACCTAAGGGAATGATGGCAAGTAATCTTGTAGAGCACCACCTCTCCTCCATAGATTTGCCACCTTTGGGCTCCCTGGGATTTGACTATGATTTCCAGTCTTTTCTTGAAACTGCTTGGACCTTCGCTACTTTCCAATTTTCTAGAGCTTCTTGTAGCTTGCATCTTGCAAAAATTCGTTCATAAAATTATTTCAAAGCATCGCTATAACATAATTAAATTTCATATTTTTCTGAGGTGAAATGGGTGGGACGAAGGCGCAATCAATTATCGTATAGAACCTGCCTAATATAGTGAAAACGGTAACCAGGTTGCTTTCTCAAATTTTTATAAAATCTTCCCTTTAGAATTTGGACATATGTCATTCACAAATTTTTTAGAAGATATCCATTTCTAGAACATATAAAAATTTCAAAGAGTTTTGTATAGGTTTAAATTTCAAAATGGGTCTCTCTCTCCGACCGTTGGATTTGCTCGACGAACAAGTTTTTGGGTTGTGTTCGGTGATTTGCTGCTATCTTCACAGTAGGAATTGGACTTGTTTTCCTTCACAAAAAATATTATTCAAGATCTTGTCTACAATATATTAAAATTTTATAATTTTTCAAGCCCGTTTGATAGGGTAATGACACTGATATCGGAAATTGCTCGAAACTGTTTTCACCTTGGAATGGAGAGCCACACGTCCAAAACTTAGAGAGGAAGGGGCTGCACGCCCAACTTGAGGGGCAAGACAATCTAGAGTCTTATTGTATTGGGATAAGGATGCATTAAATTCTCTTCGACCGTAGTGCATTAATGCTAGGTTGAGTCATAAGGCTCAGGTGTCCCCTAATTAATATAGTCATCATTACTATTCATCATTACAAAGATGACTCAACACCAAATGGCCCAATAAGAGAAGGAACAAGTGTGGCCTAGGGATTAGGCTTGCCACATCTTTCTCTTTAGCCTTGCCACCTTATCAACCTAGGCTTGCCTCCCAAAGAAATCCTATTGGTTCACTTGGAAGGGCAATGATTAGAGATCATACCATCACCCCACACACACGCACACCACCCAATCTCTTCTCCTTCATTTGCACTCTCTCTCTCTCTTCTTCTCTCACGCCCTCTTACCGTCACCCCCTCTCCCTCTCTCGGCCTAGCTTGCCTACCACCTCACAAGACAACCCTCTCTTAGTAAAGCCACCTACAGTTTATCAAGGTTCATTAAAGGTAAGTAGAATCTCTAACTCTTGAGTAGGGCGATAGCTTACATCGTCGAGTTTAGTGGTATGCTCACCCGTGTAAGATGTGTGTATGTTGTAATGTTCTTTTGTGTTGTTTGCTCATGTTTGCATGCTTAAGTGTGTTCACACCCCAAGATGAGGTGAAGGTTCGCTTGGCTTGGAATTGATGTCAAGTCGCAATGGCCTAAGCACGCGACTCAAGCCACAAACCAAGAATCGTGCTCGGCATATTACATAGTATGATGTTAAGAACCATGGCACACCCACATGAATGAGCACGCCTTCGGGCCATGTATGAGTGGACTAAGAAGAAAATTAAGAACCGACTTGTGTGATGCACTTTTATTATGCACTTAAAGAGGAAAAAGCGCCCGTCACCACATAGCATTGGCGGTGATGCCTCGTTCGTTGAATGGGATGCTCTGGTTGAGCCAGGATGACTCAAGTAAGCCAGCCCCGGGATGCCTTGGTTGATCTAGGATGCCTAGGTTGAGCCCGAATGCCTTGGTTGAGCCGGGATGCCCTGGTTGATCCTAGAAGCCCAACATGAAGCTGGGAGCTTCGGTCGAGCCAAGAGGGCCTAGTCAAGCCAGGACAACGGTAAAAGAATCATGTTATGAATGCCGGTATATGCATAAGCATGATATGTTGATGTGTTCATTGATATGCTGAAGGTAAGCATGCATTAAAGTATGCAATAATGGACATCTACATGTAGTCGAGGTATGTGAATATGTTTGCCATTGATCTGCCATAAACATTATATTGCGAGTGTTGTACTTGCTAGATTTTGATGATGAGATGTTCTCCTAGTAGAGAATTAGGGTTTTACTTACTGAGTCCATGACTCACCTCATTATTTTTCAGAATTGTACATAAAGAGGAGTTGCAGTCTCGACAAAGGAGTTAAAATTTTCCCTGGCCTTTTTGAGCATAGAGTATATAATGGTTGTAAATATAACGGCCCATGACAAAAAGAGCTTATAAATATAATTGATGTAATTGTGTGTTTGCAAGTGGTTGTTTTCCTAGCTACTTGTTGTTGTCTAGGTGTTATATGTATGCTTCCGCATGTGCTTAATGAACAGATTAAAAAAAAAAAAGGAATGGGATGGCGATGTGCCTGGGACGTCATGAAAATAACCCTCGCTGCTCATGACCCTAGGGATGGAGTTGGGGTCATTACAGTGAGGGAACTTTCATGGTCAAGTATCCCTAAACCCAACCTATCCCCTTCATTTCTTCGTGAGAGGGACTGGCGGTGAGATCAGGTCATGATAGACACAAGCAAGGGCACTAGGACCTTGAGTTGTGGTCTTGGTAAACATGGGCTCAAGCCCGAGGGAATTGGGAATGGGTAGCAAGGTCCCAAGCCTTAGCCTAAAGGGACCCAGGCTCGAGTGTAGGAGATTCAAGCATGGGCATGAACCCTGGGGTCCTAGCCTCAACCTTAATGGACAGAGGCTTAGGCATGGGCACTGGAAACTCGATCCTCAACATCGAGGACTTGAGCACGACCTTTGTGGACGGGGGCCTAGGTGCTCGGGATCCTAGTCTAAGTGCCAAGGAACTAGGCATGGCCCTTTTGGACCTAGTCTTGGGTGTTAGGGATTTGGACATTTATGGGGGTCTTGCACTCACGCTTTGTGGACTTGGGTCTGACCTTGATGGATTTGGATATGGGCACTGGCATCGGGCACTTTGTCCTAGACGTCAGGGACTCGAAAACGAGCATTGGGGTTTTCGTGCCTAAGTGCAGAGTATCTGGTTCAAGAGCTAATATCTAGTCATATTTTAAAAATATGATTTTTTATTTTTTAAAGAGAAAATCATTTTTCTTGAATTTAAGAATAGACTTTTCATTAATCATTTTGCTAAGTCATCCAAATGCTGGAAAATGAGGAAATTTTATTTTAAAAAATTTATATTTCGCAAAATAAATAGAGCCTTAATCTTTATGAGTAGGTAATGCAAGGTGTATGTGATATTAGACATGAGTGTTGTTATTTAGCGATATAATGATTGTAAATGATCATATCTAATTGTAAATGATCATATCTAATTATTGGTGGGAGCGAGAGACAACATGACATATGTTTGACATCACTTGCTCCCTATTATTTCTCTCTCTTCAATTTCTTTTTTCATTTTTCCACGCACGAGTAAATTTTGTATCAATAATTAAAAGGATGTTAGCAAATGAGGGAAAAATACTTGTTTTTTATTTTTAATTTTATAAGAACTTGAGATGGAGTTCAAGCTTAACATTGTGCTTTATTTTTTAATAATTGAGTTGAATTGATTTCAATCTCAAGCACACATACTGTATTGAATTACGCTCAAGCTCAGGCATGAGAAAACAATTTTTTGCCATACTCATAATTTAATATCAAACCATCAATTTCAATTCAAGCTTTGCATTAGTGAACTACTTTAAATCAATTTATAGATTGATTGCATATTTTAAACTCCTTTTAGAGATGAGTGCCTTGTGTCATGGCCCAAGGAAAAGGATAATCCAAGAGGGTTCCATATGACAGCCATGATCGATCGTTTGGAACGAGCAACCCTCAACCAATATCCGTAAGTCCTAGGGTTCCCTCAAGTGTTCTAGAATAGTTCTAGGGGTGAGCGATACGGTAAATGTACAAATGTGTAATAAATGTAGGTAGATGATAGTTGGGGAGATTCGATCTCCACCATATGATCGAGGGAAGATCTACGGATATGGTTTGTCCTATACTTGTACATTTAGGGGTCTTCTTCCCTTCATTGTATTAACTCATTCACAAGTGAAATATAAATTTATAACTTCTCTCTCTAGGGTTTCTCTCTCTAAAGATCCCTATGAGTCGAGTGTGAGTAAGACTACTTGGAAGAAATCCTAAAGCTGCACGGGGTAGGGAACACTAGATCGATCGACTCGTGACAAGTGGTATAAGAGCAAGTTCATTCTAAGTGCAATGGCTAATCCATGCTTTGATGAAGTGCTTGTCATGTGCGACGACCATGATGATCATGGTAAGCACGCCAAGAAGGGTGTTACCAAGGGAAAAAAAGAGCCGTGCTATTTCGAGTTTGAGGAATCCTATGGGGGATCTGGAGCATCGTATGATGAAGATAGAGTTGTTCATCAATGATGTCCAAGGATCAATCAATGACCTAACCTAGACAGTCAATGGAGTGGAGGCCGAAAAGGAAGAACTCGTGGGCGAGGTGCAAGAGCTCAAGGTCGGCATGAAAGAGCTCTGAGGCGAGTTGCTGGGCACCTTAAGGGAAGAACTTCAACAAGAAAACGAGTCCTTGGAGACTATGATGGCGGTGATGTGCACGGAAATTGCGGAGCTCAAGGGGAAGCTCGTTGAATCGAAGCGGCACTGTGCAAGCCGGACCATGGATGGATCCACCCAAGCCAAAGTAGTTTAAGAGCTCGTGGGTGACCAAAGATGTGGACAACTTCCTATGGTATATGGACCGTACTTCTAAGACATGGGGATATACAACAACCTATCACAGATAAAAATTGCATCCATGTACTTATGTGATAATGCATTCTTGTGATGATGTTATCGATCGGATAATAGGAGTGGGGATCCTATTACGACATGGGCTAGGCTCGTTAAGGAGTTTCGATGGAACTACTATCCCGCTTATGTGGAGGAGGAAGCTCGCGATGAGCTAAAGCGTCTTGAGCATAAGGGTGTGGTACGCAATTACATGAAGCGGTTTTTGGAGTTGCTACTCCAAATCCCTTCCATGAACAAGATGAAGGCATACTATCAATTTATGAATGGCCTTAAGCCATGGACTAAACAAGAGCTTAAGCGGTTTAACTTGGGAGACATCACAACGCCTATAACCATGGCTGAGTCCTTTGTATGGTAGAAGGCACCTTCTACATCCAAGTCAGACTCTCGTCCGGAAGACAAGATCAATGGTGGAGGAGATCTGGGAAGATTCAGTCGCCCGAATGGAGGCAAATCACCAGCAGGCCCTCCCAAGGCTCATGCAGAGTCAAGCGACAAAGGACAAAGGAATGTACGTACTTATAAATGCTTCTTTTGTGATGGTCCACATATGACGTGGGATTGCCCGAATAAGGCCAAATTGGCCGCTGCTTGCAAGGAAGAAGAGCCAAGAGAGGAGTCGTAGTTGGGTTCGCTACGCATCCTTGGTTCGACCAAAACCAAGAAGACGAAGGAGCCCAAATGCATTATGTTCGTAGATGTAAAGATTGGAGAAACCACGATGAGTGCGCTCGTGGATACTAGGGCATCCGACCTCGTTATATCTCAAGAGGTTGTGAAGAAGTTGAATCTTTTGGTTGAGAAAGGAATAGCCAGTTGGCTTAAAATGATGAACTCCAAGGAATTCTCGACTTGCAATGTGGCTAGAGGCTTAGAGCTCCATCTTGGTCCATGGACCAACAAAGAAGATATCGAGGTAATTTTCCTTGATGACCATGATTTTGTGTCAGGTCTTGCATTCCTCGACAGAATCAACGCAAGCATTATGCTATTTGCAAATTATATATGTATCTTGGATAAGTGGTGCCAATGCATGGTCTCGATCCATTGCAAGTCGGGACGCGATAGGAAGATGTTATCGGTCATGTAGCTATCGAAGGGAGCAAAGAAGGGTGAGGTGATCTTCTTGGCGATGTTGAAGGTGGAGGACGTGAGGGAGAGGACATACATGAAGGAGGTGACCCAAGTCCTCGATTGGTTCCAAGACGTGATGTCTCTCAAGTTGCTTAAGAAACTTCCGCCTCGAAGGGAGGTAGATCATCGGATCGAGCTTGTGCTTAACGCTCGACCACCTACTAGGCGTCGTATCACATAGCACCCTCTAAGTTGGAAGAGTTGAGAAAACAACTGAAGGAGCTGCTTGATGCGAGGTACATTTAACCGTCCAAGATTTCCTTCGGTGCACCTCTCGTCTTCCAAAAGAAGCATGATGGGTCACTTAGGATATACATAAACTACCGAGTGCTGAACAAGTTCACAATTAAAAACAAATACCCGATTCTACTCATTGTAGATCTTTTCAATTAATTTGGACGAGCTTCATGGTTCACCAAGCTTGATCTTCAATTAGGTTACTATCAAGTTCGAATTGTCAAAGGAGGCCAGCTGAAAATCGCATGATGACATAATATGGATCGTATGAATTCCTCGTCATGCCATTCGGCTTGACCAATGCTCCGGCTACATTATGTACCCTCATGAACAAGGTACTTCACCCATTCCTTGATCAGTTGGTCGTGGTTTATCTTGATGATATCGTTATATATAGCTGGGCGCTCGAGAAACACATCGAGCACTTAAGACAGGTTTTCTAAATCTTGCGCTAGAATGACTTGTACATCAAGCGTGAGAAATGTGTTTTTGTCCAAAAGGAAGTTTCATTTTTTAGGCACATTGTCAGGGACGAACGAGTACAAATGGATAGGGCAAAGATCTGAGCTATCGTCGAATGGAGGGCGTGGACAAAAGTGACAGAGTTTAGGTCGTTCTTTGGCCTCACCAACTACTATTGGCGCTTCGTTCAGAACTACTCGAGTATCACCATGCCACTCACGGACATGCTGAAGAAGGAGAAGCCATGTGAGTAGATGGATTGATACCAAAAGGCTATTGATCAATAGAAGCGAGCCATGACCAAGGAGGCAATGTTGGTGTTGCCTGATCACACCAAACGTTACAAGGTAGAGACTGATGGATTGGATAATGCTATTGGCGGTGTTCTTATACGGGATGGACACTTGGTGGTGTTTGAGTTGTGAAAGCTAAATGATACCGAGCGATGGTATATCGTTCAAGAGAAGGAGATGACCAAGGTAATTCATTGCCTTTAGACGTGAAGGCATTATCTCCTAAGGTCCAAGTTCGTCATGAGGACGGACAATGTGGCCACGGGCTATTTTCAGACCCAAAAGAAGATAAGTTCGAAGTAAGCTTGATGGTAAGATTTTCTAGCGAAGTTTGACTACATGTTAGAATACAAGCCAAGGAAGGCTAACTCTATGACCAACGCACTTAGCCAAAAGATGGAGTTGACAAGCACTATGAGTCAACCGGATTGCCCATGGATCGACCGTATCAAGGAGTTGTTCAAGCACGATCAAAGGGCTCAAGCCCTCATGGGATAAGCACAGGAGGGCAAGACTCGACAATCTTGGTGTGAAGATGATCTTCTTTACACCAAGAGGCGGCGACTGTATGTGCTACTCCATGGGAAGCTAAGGAAGGAAGGGTTGCGTGTGACATCCTGATTTTCAACCTTGTTTTAGATTAAATGAATTGGGCCTTTCATCGACATGCCTATAGCCTTTTTCTCTGAGTTGGCCACTCATGAGATAACTAGTCTATCAGGTGAAGCCGTTAAGGAATCTAAATGCAACAGACTTAAGAATTCGACTAGAACTCGACTGCTCGATCGTGCTAATCAAGGGTCAATATGACACCGTCAAGATCGATCGAGACAAGAGATAGGTCGATTTGATAGAGGCATGTAATTAAAGTGTAGGTGATCCTACCTAATTGCAAAATTCTCGTTGAACGGCATTAAACAGATTTTTCTGTCATTTCGGAGCCCGTGCCCGTAATTGAAACTTCAAGATTTTCACAACAACCGAGATTCGCTTATGAGTCGAAGATGTACAATGTGGCTCAAAAATAATCGACCACAAGTCAAATGCAATAAGAATTCCTAAAAACTACCCGGTAGGTTAGGTCACGCTAAAATCGCGTCCAGTTGAAATTAACCACGAAATTGAACCCGATTTCAGAAATTGAAAATTCTGTCATGTCACGATTTATTTTAGGAACGTCGACTCATTTTCCGAAGAATTTTCGGCAAACCCGAAATTTTGGCCAAAAATCAAAGTTTGGCGAAATTGGACCGGTAAATTCGGAGGCCCGTTTTTTAGTGCACTTTTGGCATCCAAGTTGGATTAATTGGTGAGGAAAATTAGGGATTTGAGAGTGGACTTCCTTCTTGGCATTTTGGGATATTTATTTGGATTGAATTGGAGAGATTTTAGTTGAATTGGAAGGGAAATGTCTCAAAATTCGTAGGTCCACGAGGGCTGAACATTTCAGCACATTTCTTGGCTTCTTGGAGAAGTTTTGGAGAGGAATGGCTGCTGATAAGAGTGGTGGGCTTTGGGGGCATCACACTTGAGTGTATTGGATATTTCTTGAAGACTTTTGGGGCATTTGTTCCCCCTCAAGCTAGCAGACCACTTCTATTTCTTCCTTGCCTTTGCTTTCTCCATTGTTGCTATTTTGAAGCTAGAAAAAACTAGCAGACCAGCTGCTTCTATTTTTGCTTCATCATCTTCTTCTTTCTCTTCTTCCATCTTGATTTACTTTGCACTTTCAGCCAACACCTTTAGCCCTTGCAGCTCCATCCTTTGCCAAGTTGTCCCGCCACCACAAACAGACCCGCTTGATCCCTCACGCCGTTCGTGCTCATTGCCCGTCGCCTAGCCACCGTCCTAACCCGTCGAGCTTCCTCCACCGCCGTCCGAAACCACTGCAGCTCCGACCAGCCGTTGAGACCAACTCAGCCCTCAACCAAATAGAGTAGAATCGAATAGAAGCCAGCAGCTCCAAAGCAACCAGCTTGAGTAGAGACTTGTGAGGTGTTTTTTCGGGCCCTTTCGGACCTCCTTTGGAGCTGCCATAGACACGGGTCTTCACCGCCTTCGTCACGCCCTGAACCTACGTGCACATCCACTTCCTTGGTCGATAGAAAGCGATGTCCCAGGACTCATCGCCGACCCTTTATTTTTAACCTTTCATTATGCGCAAGCGGAAAATGAACCATCTCTCGATCAATAGACATTCAAGCAATCAAATAGGGATAGTGAGATAAACAGTAGAAACATAACATCTACTCATATATACATTTTCATATTGGATTAACCTACGGAGGATCATTTCCGATTTACAAGCCTAACAGAGGGGCCGATCCATCCACTAAGCCAGACCAAAAAGAAACTAGGCTAGGCTAATCCAACTATACACAAAAATAACCTTCGGGCTCGGCACTACAGTCACTCGGATCCAGCGGACTCAGACTCCGTTGAGTCAGAGTTGGAGCTGTACGAGTCGATCACTAGTGAAGCAAGGCCAAGATTCTCCACTTTGCATTGTCAGGAGGATCCAGCTCCATGGGATCCCAGTCAGCGTCCTTGAGGCCCCTACCGGACCGCCGTCAAAACCTCTCAGGGGACCGATCAGCAAACCGCCATCTCGGATGAACCATGCTTAGAACCTATGGGGTATCCATTGCCCCGGTCCCTCATCCACCCAGATGGTAGAGAGATACTTCTCGTACAGATGTGACCGACCCGGGAAGAGGTGGTGCATCACGATAGTATCCCAGTCCTTAGGGATATCGAACCTGATTGGTGGAAGTGCCATCCTAAGGACCTAAAAGTGGTTATACAATAACCAGTGAGATAAAATCTCAGCGAGTCCTCCCCTAAGCCCCCGGTTAGAACACTAACTCAACTCGGGGTATCTCTCCAGAACCACCCCACAAACTTACCATGAGTAACAACCAACAATCAACAAATCACAACAGCCATGGTCAACCACTAACCACATAATCGGTGTGCATGCAACCTTACCAGGTATGGCATACCCTGCACATTGAATCTCAGCACAATACACGCAGTGCACATGGCCATTAGATGATATAGTTCATCAATCACACACAAGTCACGTCACAAGCGATCTCACCTAGCCATTACCACACCCTGCACGTTATCGATTCATGTGTGCGTGCCATAAACAATGTGGTCAACTTATGCATAACCGGAACCAATGATGCCATGATTCTCATACGCTCCTGCACTTTAGTGCGCCACCTATCATGCAACAATTGATCATACGAGTCCCGATTATAAGGTAAAATCGTTATGACGCGTCCCATATCGCGAAACACAATTTTACCTCATAATAAGGCCCAACCATCTCAACACTGACGCGTGTTCCACTTATTTATGACCTCCCGGCTATAGCTAACTTTCCAGTTAGTGCTCATCCACCTCAATACTCATCCGTGCTCTAGTTATTAATGACCTCCCGACCATGGCTAACTTTCTAGTCAGTGATCATCCGACTCCCGTCGGGCTTTGTCCTGCCCCGTCGGGCATGGCCTACATCTAGAACTCCCATTTAGATGGTTTCCTAAAAAGGGACATCGGTCCAGAATCTACTGCGACCGGCTTTTGACTCCCGCCGGGTATCGCCCCCAAACTCCCGTTGGGTGACGGTTCAACTTAGCGATCACGCAAACATACCTCCCCAAATTATTCTCTCATAAAAGCGGTCCATCTCGGTGTCCCTCGGACAAAGCATATTTCCCTTTTTTTGTGAAAATCACTCAATTCATACAGATGCCCATGCATTTATACACTCAAATCACCTCGTAAGATCAAAACACATAAATTTGGACAACTTTTCATTCTCGAGTGAACAGTGCACGTGAATAGTGCGCGTGAACAGTGAATTTCCATAATTAAATAACTAATAAATTAAATCCAAAAGTCATTAGAAATATTAATTAAAGCAAGCAATTAATCAATTAAAGTTAAACAAGCAAGATTAAACTAAACTAATCCTAGCCATTCATCTAACCACCTATCTTAGCACTAACATAACTTAATTAAATCTCCTAAACTAGAATCCACATTAATTAAACCAATCCTAAGCAAGTTTAGGCACTAATCAAAGGATTAGGAGCTAAACTCACTCGTTAAATGGGCCGAAGACACGGACGTAGCCGCGGCGACGAAGGCTACGCTTGGGAACCTCTACCACAACAATCCAAGGCGGTCCGGGCCTAGAACAGCAGCCACAAACTCGGACTCCCACCGAAATACTAAAACTGGACTGCCGGAGGAGAAACAGAAATGAACGGGCTTGGCCGAGCTCGGCGAGTGGATGGTCGGTGACCGGTGGCTCCTGGGATCGAGGGGAACCTGCTAGTAGTTGGGCTGGGTGGAGGAAGGGTCGGAATGGGAGAAAAAGGCTAAAATCGCGAAACAAGTGTAGGCGAGTGAGCGGACCGATGGACCGACGAGTGGCGACTTCTGGCCGGCCGGCGGGTCAGCCGGCCGCTCCGTCCAACAAACGGCCAAGTCCTGCCGTACGGTTTGGGTGTCCTGAAGACGATGGTGGGTGGCACGAAGGCTGATTCTCACAGGAAGGCAACTATTAACTCAGTTTTTCACAAGAAGGTTAGTTGGAGCAAAAACAGGAAGAAGAGGAAAACAAAGGAGAAAGGGCTATGAATTTGCTTGGGGCTGAAGAGGGGAGAGAGAGTGATGTGAGAGCTAGTTTCTCTAGTTCTCTCAAGCTCTCAAATGCCTCAACAATGGATAAAGTGGGGCTTCAATGAGGAATAAGGGGCTGCTTAAGATTGGAGGGGGACCACTTGACTCAAAAGTCTTCCCTTCTATCCAATTTGTGCTCATTGCTTGCCTCCACCACCTTGCTGTCATCCAAGGCAAATTTTCAGCCCTCAAGCTTCCCAAACAAGCTTCTCAAAGGGTCCAAAAGGTTGTCTCCCCCTTGGCCGACGAATTTAGACCATTGGCCATCCAATTTGGTTAAATTCTCCTTCAATACCCCTCAAATTGATCTCAATTCAACGAAGATGCCCACACTTCAATTCACATTTTTCCTTGTCAATTTATCCAACTTGAATCCTAAAAATGCGACAAAAAATGGTCCTCCGATTTTCCCGGTAAAAAACGACCCTACTTTGAATTTTCCGCCGAAATCTCGGGTTCGCAGAAAAATCTTCAAAGGATAAGTCGACATTCCTAAAATGAATCGTGACATGACAGAACATTCAATTTCTGAAATCGGGTTTAAATTCACGGTTAATTTCAACTGGGCGTGATTTTAGCATGACCTAACCTATCAGGTAGTTTTCAGGAATTTCTAGTGCAATTGACCCATGGCCAATTATTTTCGATCTACATTATGCATCTTCGACTTATTCGTGACTCTCGGTTGTTGTGAAAATCTCGAGGTTTCAAATACGGGCACAAGGTACAGAAATGACAGAAAAATCGATCTAGGGTCGTTCGACGAGAATTTTGCAATTAGGTGGAATCACCCATACTCTAATCACATACCTTAGTCGAACCTACCTATCTATGATCTCTGATCGATTTTGACCATGCTGTGTTGACCCTTGCAGATAAACACGATCAAGTAGTCGATTTTTGGTATGAAAGGCCCTTTTTCTTATATAGATGCATGTGACTGATTAGCTGATTGGTAGATTGTTTTGTGTGGGTCGCTCAGTTTTCTAATTATGGGTTGGAATTGGAAAACAGGTTCTATAAAGAGTCTGCAGAATGAGTAGTTCAGAGCAGAGGACGGTTGAGTCTGTGTCTTGGGGTAGATGCTGACTAGGGTTGGTACCGTGGATGAGCGCTGGTTCAAGCCAGCACGGGTGTTAGAAAACTGCCGCAAGCTGGTATTGAGAGTGTAGCAGCACCGGGCGATTATAGGTTTGACGGGATTGTTCAAGCGCTAGAGACGTTGGGAAGCATTTTGGGCCAGCAAGGTCAAGATCAAACTGCCACTGTCGCTGCTGCCCTTGCCGCCGCTAATGTCGTAGCCACCATTACTGCTGCACCTGTTGAGGTCTAACCTGGAGATGTGATCTGGGAGCGAGCCACTGCGTATGAGTTACGGTTCATGCATAGCAGGGTTAACGATTGGACTGGGAAAAAGCCAATGACTGAAGGAAAGTACCCTAGTTGTCCCACTCAAAGGAGTAGAATCAGAAAGCCAACAGCTAACCCGATCGGCATGTGTCGTTCCTTTAGGAAAAGACATGGATCCGCCCCGTGTTTTAAAAAGACAATGGCTTGTTACGGGTGTTGCCAGTATGGCCACCTGATTAAGGACTATCCGCACAAGCCCATAGGATCGCAGCTGCCACCACTGCCGATGGAACAAAATAGAGAGAATGTGCTGCGGAACACACAATGGGGTATTTAGAATAGGCCTCCGGTGCAAGGAAGGGTAAATGCTGTCACCCGACGAGAGGGAGAGGACTCACCAGATGTGGTCACAGTAGGGTGTTCTAGTAGAGTGGGAGCGTGTTACAGATGTGGCCAGCTCAGGCATTAGGTGAGGAACTGTTCGCGTAGGTCCAGGGGAGCACAGGCACAGCTACCATAGATAGAGCGCTACTAGGATGGCGAAAAGTATAGGAATGAAGCAAGCTATGCGTCGATCAGGAGAAGGATGCTTCCGGAATAATTTTATCAGAGTGGCGTAAAGGAATTTTGGGTTAAGCTTGTAGGATTTCAGTTTGTTAAGATGAAGTTGTAAAAGGGAGAATTACTGGCTAAAGTTGTACTTGACTATTTTGCTTATGTATAACTTTGATATCATATATGAAAAGAGTTGGTTTAAGGAGCTTCTTGTTGTAATAGATTGTTATTGTGAAGTACTCCAGTTTAAACCGTTAGCGTATGGAAGTTTTGAGTTTATTGGAAATCGAGAAGGACCCTCGATTATTTTAAATTCGTTACTTAAGGCAACCGGTTTCTGGATGTAGGTTGACAAGGTTATTTAGCAATTGTAGCGGATGCAACCGTTAAGGAACTGGAGATGGAGAACATAGCCATGGTACAGGAGTTTTCTGAGGTGTTTCCTAAAGAATTACCCGATCTGCCCCTAGAAAGGGAGATCGAGTTCGTGATTGAGTTGGCCCCTAGGACGGAGCCAATCTCTAAGGCTCCTTACCATGTGGCGTTGTCAGAATTGAAGGAACTGAAGGTGTAGATGTAGGAGTTGTTAGACAAGGGATTTATACGCCCTAGTGCATCACCTTGGGAAGCACCAATTCTGTTTGTGAGGAAGAAAGATGGGTCGTTGCACCTTTGCATCGACTACTGGCAACTCAACCGAGTGACGATCAGGAACAAGTATCCATTGCCAAGGATTAATGATCTCTTTGATCGGTTGCAGGGAGCGTTGATATTTTCGCAGGTCGACCTAAGGACGGATTATCATCGGTTGAGGATTAAGAAAGAGTTGAACATGACACAGTGTCGTTGGATGGAACTTCTCAAAGATTATGATTGCGACATCCTGTATGACCCCAGAAAAAGCTAATAAAGTTATAGATGCGTTGAGTCGAAAGTCATCGGTTGCACAGATGGTGATTTAGGTGTGGATTTTACTCGTAGGAGCTTGAGATTTGGTTTTCAAATCTGAGGCAGCCCACCTTTCAAGTCTTATAACTGTCCTTATAATTGAACCAGAAGTATAGCTAAGAATCAAGACGTTGCAATTGATAGATCCTGAGATCCAGAAGATTCTGTAGGAAGATCCGGAAAAGAAGAAGGCTGATTTTCGTATTTCTAAGAACGGAACACTAAAGTTTCTCGGATGATTATGTGTACCGGACGATGAAGAGCCTAAAGAGAAGATCTTATCAAAAGCTCACAGTAGCAGTTACAGTATTCATCCAGACAATACAACGATGTGTCAGAATCTGCATCAACACTATTGGTGGACTGGTATGAAGATAGATGTCGCCAAGTGTCTGACGTGCTAGTAGTGAAGGCACATCATTGCAAGCCAGGAGGACCTTTGCAACCTTTTAAGATTCCTAAGTGGAAGTAAGAACATATCACGATGGGTTTTGTGATGGAGTTATTAAAGAATCAGCGAGGTGATGATTCAGTATGGGTTGTGGTCGACAGATTGACAAAGTTGGCTCATTCCATCGCCGTACGAAAGGACTTTGCATTGGATAGTTATGCATAGTTGTACGTGTGTCAGATAGTTCGTCTACATGGAGTGCGAGTGACGCTTACATCTGATCGAGACCCGAAGTTCACAGCAGCCTTCTAGAAAAGTTTACAGACTGCCTTGGGAACGAAGCTGCAGTACAGTATGGCCTATAATCCGCAAATAGATGGCCAGTGTGAGAGGACGATTCAAACCCTCGAGGACATGTTGAGAGCTTGTGTGCTAGACTTCAAAGGAAGCTGGGAGGAACATCTTCATCTCGTTGAGTTCACCTACAATAACAACTACCAGTAGAGTATTCAGATGGCACTGTTTGAAGCGTTGTAGGGCAGAGAATGCAGAACTCTAGTTTGTTGGGATGAAATCGGAGAACAAAAGATTACAGGCCCAGAGTTGGTTGAATAGTCAGTGGATGCAGTTGCAGTGATCAAGGATAGGTTAAAGACAACTCGAGTCGCCATAAAAGCTATGCAGATAAGCGTCGAAGACCGTTGGAATTCCAAGTTGGTGAGCACGTCTTTCGGAAAGTGTCACCGATGAGGGGTACTTCGTTCTCGTCGAACAGCACTAAACCGATTTTTCTATCATTTCTATACCTTGTGCCGGTATTTAAAACCTTGAGATTTTCACGACAACCGAGAGTCGCTTATGAGTTGAAGATGTACAATGTGGCTAAAAAATAATCGGCCACGGGTCAAATGCGCTAAAAATTCCTAAAAGCTACCCAGTTGGTTAGGTCATGCTAAAATTAACCACGAAATTGAACCCGATTTCAGAAATTGAAAGTTCTGTCATGTCACGATTTATTTTAGGAACGTCGACTCGTCCTCCAAAGAATTTTTGGCAAACCCAAAATTTTGGCGAAAAATCAAAGTTTGGCGAAATTGGATCGGTAAATTCGGAGGTTCGTTTTTAGTGCACTTTTGGCATCCAAGTTGGATTAATTGGTGAGGAAAAATATGGATTTGAGAGTGGACTTCCTTCTTGGCATTTTGGGACATTAAATGGATTGAATTGGAGAGATTTGAGTTGAATTGGAAGGGAAATGTCTCAAAATTGGTAGGTCCATGGGGGCTGCAACATTTCAACAAATTCCTTGGCTTCTTGGAGAAGTTTTGGAGAGGAATGGCTACGGATAAGAGTGGTGGACTTTGGCGGCATAACACTTGAGTGTATTGGATATTTCTTGAAGACTTTTGAGGCATTTGTTCCCCCTTAAGCCAACAGACCACTTGTTCTTCTTCCTTGCCTTTGCTTTCTCCATTGTTGCTGTTTTGAAGCTAGAAAACCAATAGACCAGCTGCTTCTGTTTTTGCTTCATCATCTTCTTCTTTCTCTTCTTCCATCTCGATTTCCTTTGCACTTTCAGCCAACCCCTTTAGCCCTTGCAGCTCCAGCCTTTGCCGAGCTATCCCGCCACCGCAAACAAACTTGCTCGATCCCTCACGCTGCCCGTTGCCTGGTGTCACGCCCCGATCCTCAGGCACGCGCACATCCCTTACCTTGGTCGATTTTAAAAGCGATATCCCAGGACTACGTATCGCCGAACCTATCTTTTTCTTGCACAAGCAGAAGCATATATTAAATCCCAAGACAATAAAACATTGGGATAGAGCAGTAGGACTAAATTTCAAACCTTTAAAAACATCCACACTTATATACATTGCAAACTAGTGCATGTATATACAAGGTGAACTAATAATTCAAATTCAACTCAAGCTAGTTTAAAAACAAGGTCTACAAGTAGGGGTGGGGTTCCACAAATTATAGATCCTCGTCCTCCTCTTCATCATCCTCCACACTCCAACTGGAGCCTTCAGCAGACTGCACCGGACTTTCGAGATCTTCAAAATCCAAGTCTACTACATCTAGGGACCTGAAATGGTTATTCAATAACCAATGAGACAACGTCTCAGCAAGTTCTACCCCCTAAGACCCAATTAGTAAACCAATACCCCTTAGGGATGCCTATGCACAACATGACTCAAAGGACTTACCTTGGCCTCAATTCCATCCTGCAAATCAATAACATTTACAGATGCCTCAAATCACATCAATCAATCATTGAATCACATCATCACGTCAATTCAGAACTCAGATCGAATCATCGATCAATCGACCTAGTCGATTTCATGTCATCGGACTATCCCATGGTCAATTCAATCAATACTATCTATAAAGTTCGACTATATCAGGACTGCTCACTCTAAGCTGATAAATAGATAGTATAACTCGCTCTAAGCTGATAAAGTTAAGGTATACTGCTCTCGCTAAGCTGACATATAGCCTGTAGGCTGATATAGTATACCAGTATACTGCTCTCGCTAAGCTAACATATCGCCCGTAGGCGGATATAATATACCCCTGATGCTCACCTTAAGCTGATAAAGTGTACTGCTCACGCTAAGCTGACATATTGCCCGTAGGCTAATAGAGTACACCAGTATACTGCTCTCGCTAAGTTAACATATCGCCCGTATGTTGATAGTATACTATCCTGACCATTCAATCAATTCACTATTTTATCATTCTCGATAAAATAGCCGTGTGTGGGGACACGGTCGGCCTTAGCCAAAATACAAGGTTTTCCTTTCCACAAATCCCACCATTTTATGTAGTCCACCAAAATATTTTTGGTGCTATCAACCGACACCCGGTTATTTTTCAATTAATTTTCCAAAATTATTTAAATTAGGGAATAAATCCTAAATTCACAAACAAATCATTTCCGCACAAAATAAAGCTCAATTAAATAAACAGACTGCACCACGACAATCAGCATAAAATTCCGGTCATCGGCCATCCTGGTTGAATTTCTGAAAAAATAAATGAATAATTAATTAATTTCGAAAAATAAATAAATAAATACTAAAAATCCAATTTAGGCCCGTATTGCCGATTGGAAGCCGAGACGAACCCGGAAAATTACCGAGACTCGTTCAATAAATAATAGAGCCTTTCTATTCATTAATGACTAAATCTAACCACCTAACATGCGTCAATAAGTCACTAATCTAATTGTTCTAAACTAATCTAACCACCTAATTGCACTTAATTAAATCTAACCAACCTAAAGTATAATTAGCAAACTAAGAAAGCATTAGTGAGCAAAACTTACTTGGTAAAAGCAGAGACCAGATTAGGGCGACAACTGGCGCGACGGCGGCCGAAATCGGGCTTTCAACGACACCGGCGGGCTTGGACCGGGCCTTGAACTTGGCCCAACAAATCTCAGCCCAACTAAGATTTGTTCTTGGTTTTGGGCTGGACCCAAATAAAGTTGGGCCTGCTGAAAATGGGCTGCTCTTAATCAACTTGGGCTGGCTTGCGGGGAATTGGGCTTGAAGATGCCAAACTGCGGGCTGTTATTGGGCCACCGAAAATAATCAATTGCTGGGCTGAAGTTGCTGTAGGCTTCAAGTGGCGTGGGCTACTCAAATGCACGGCTGAAGACACGTTGGAACGTCACCTTGTTGGGCTGCTCGCGGACGGTGGGCTTCGGTCTTCGTGGGTTGCTGGAGTTGACCGGTCCAGCGGAATACACGAAGAAGCAGCTCGTTGCTGCTGCTGGGCGGAACACGAAATCAACGCTGGTGGGGGCGCTGGTTTGTTGACCGAAGGGGGCTGGGGGATGGGCAGGTGGCGTCGAGCTGGGGAACTTGACACCGAAGGAACTTCTCGGTGGAAGGAGTGGTCAAACAAAATGGTCCGTTGGATGATGCTGTTGACCGAAGGAGACTGGGGGCGGTTGACGTTGGCAGCTTCGGTTGACTCAGAGGAAGCAGCAAGGTTGCAAGTGGCAGCTGGCGTGAGGAACTCAGACGCGTGCGGCTTGAAATCGGTGGAAGGCTGCTCGGCCTTCGTTGAAGATGATTGGCCGAACAAGCAATACACAAATCGGTGGGACGGCAGGGAGAGACTTCGGATGAAGATGGCGTTCCGCTGCCGAGAGGAAAGGAAAATGGAGAATTGAGGGAGTTCAATCGAAGGAGAAAGAGGTAGATGGCAAGCGTGCGTGAGAAGCCAAGGGGGAAGAAAGTCAATGAGAGATATCCATCCCATTAATTGTTGGTTCCCCATAAAGCCCACATGCATATCCCCTTGTCTCCCTATACTTTCTTATAGGATAATTCCACCAATTAATAATTTTTTGATGCCTAAAAATGTTGCCCCACACCTTATTCTGAATTTCCTAATCTTAGGATCAATTTCATCACTCAATTTCCCAAATTGAGGTCCAATTTCGATGAAGAAAAATCCTGAACAATTTTCTATAAATCCCCGACACTCACAGGCTCAGCTTGCAAGTCCCAATTTCCATCGATTTAGCCCATCTGAATCTCCGCTAATTTTCCGCAACGTCCGAATTGATTTTTCGCAAAAATCTTGGAATCTCTGAAAATTCTTCGGAGGGTGAGTCAACGTTCCTAAAATAGCTCGTGACACCATAGAGCTTTCAATTTCTGAAATCGGACTCGAATTCACGGTTAATTTCCATTCGACGCGTTTTTAGCGTGACCTAGGTTATTAGGTAACTTTCAGAAATTTTTAGTGCAAATGACCCGTGGTCGATTTTCTTCGAGCCACAATGAACCCACTCGACACATTGGCGACTCTTGGTTGTCGTGAAAATCTCGAGGATTCAAATACGTACACAAGGCACCAAAATGATAGAAAAATCAGTCTAGTGCCGGTCGACGAGAATTTTCTAATTTAGTGGTGTCACCCACGATTAGCCACACATCTCAGTCGAACTGACCTATCTCTGATCTCAAATCGATTTATATCTGTGTCGTAATGACCTCTAAAGATGGACATGGTCGAGAAGCCGATTCTTGGTCGAATTCTCAAGTCTATTTGCCTTAAAATTCTTAATGGCTTCCCCAGATAGTCTAGTTATCTCGAGAGTGATCAGCTCTGAGAATAGCCCTATAGGCGCGTCAATGAAATGCCCAATTTATTCAGCAGAAAACAGGGTTGAAAATCTGGGATGTCACACTTGGCCGCCGTCCCGAGCCTTTGAGCTTCCTCCACCACCGTCCGAACCGTCCCAGCTTCGACCAGCCACTAAGACTAGCTCAGCCCTCAGCCAAACAGAGCAGAATTGAACAAAAGCTAGCAGCTCTAGAGCAACCGGCTCGAGCAGTGACTTGCGAGGTGTTTTTCGGGCCCTTGTGGACCTCCTTTGGAGCCGCCGTAGACACGGGTCTTCATTACCTTCACGTCGTCGTTGCCGTGAATCCTTCGGCTTGCTAATCCGGTGAGTTAACTCCCTAATCATTGATTAGGATGTTAATTGCACTTAAGGGGTTAGATTAGTGCTAATTGGCTTAGTTAAATTCGTATTGAGTGAGATTAGCCTTAAGTTAGATTAGTGCTAATCTGGAATGGTTATATTAGCCTTAAGATAGATTAGTGCTAATCTAGAATGGTTAGATTAGCCTTAAGATGGATTAATGTTGATCTAATTGGTGAGATTAGCACTAATGAGGTTGGATTAGTCCAATTCAGTGGACTTTCTTCAGTTCTGATTTCTGGACTCTCGCCGTTTGTTATTTTCGTGGATCAAAATGTGTAAAGATTTTGAAGTTGATTCTTTCTTGAGAAATGTTTTAGACATCCTCAGCTATGACATATATTTTATCCAGGAGTTTAGGGATTTAAAAAGAATGATATTTCAGCTCCATCATTTGAAAACAGAATCTTTGTTTTTGCTAGAACTGGTGACCTTTTGGGATTCAACGCATTTTTATCAACTCTTAGGGTTTTCATTTTGAAAAGGTGTCTTCACAAACGTTGTTTGTGACATATTTTAGTTTAACATAGTCAAATTTAAGATCAAATGGACAAGTTTTGGTCCTCGAACCAAACTGATTTCAGAAAACAGACTTTCTTGAAACAGACTCAGTTTTTTGTACTGGATTGAGCCATCTACTGGGCTTAATCTTGAGGGATTTGGGTTAAGGTGTCTGCATGAAAAATGTTCGTTTATGTATCCTTTACAACATATTCAAATTTGGGAATTTTCCAAACTTGTTTGATTAGATTTTTGGACTTAAACTCGGAGACGCGCGAGTGGACCGTTTCTGCGGGTTAGGACCGGTAGTAGTTTTGGTGATTGTTATTGTTGCTATGCTTGCTGAACTATGCCTATTTGGTGATGTCATTGACTTGTGATATGCTTAGAATTTATGCGTGATGATGCGCAAATGGTTGTGCCACGATTGTGGTTTATTGTTAATGCTTTATGTGGCGACTATTGAAAGAGGATGAAATGTGTTGAGAAAACCGAATGGTTGTGAGCAGGTAAAGGACTAAGTGTGCACGATAACAAAACTTCATATGAGCCATCTCTAGAACCTTGTACCATTGCTTATGATAGTCGAGAACTAAGTGTTATACGACAGCGTGACTCCATGGGAGCCACCTCTAGTACCTTGAGCTATTGCTTATGATAGTCGAGAACTAAGTGCTACACAACAGCATGACTTCGTGGGAGCCACCTTTAGTGCCTTGAGCTATTGCTTATTATAGTCGAGAACAAAGTGCTACACGACAATGTGACTTCGTGGGAGCCACCTCTAGTACCTTGAGCTATTGCTTATTGTGGTCAGGGACTAAGTGCCACACGATATTGGAACTTCGTGGGGGGAGGCACCTCTAGAACCTTGAGTTTAAGTATTGAGCTGGAATGTGGAGTCGGAATATTGAGTTGGGATGTTGAGTTTGAATATTGAGAGTGAATATCGGGTGTGATTGAACCACCGATATGAGTTACCCGCGCCTAATTATGGGACGAAATTGTGTGGCACGGAATAGGACGTGTCATAATGATTTGGCCCTATAATTAGGAGCTTTGTGAATTATTTGATGAGTGACATGATGCGTTATAGTTATTGAATGCAATTACCGTATGCATGTGTTTTATAAGGTGCACTAATGTGCAGGAAGGTGCCAAGGCAAGGTAAGTTCTGAGTGGTGCATGTTTAAGACGCCTTTGAGTGAATTCTCATCCAAATCGGGGTTTAGAGTGTTGACTCACTGAGATTTATTCTCACCCCGTCACGGTTTACAATTTTCAGGTACTTAGTCTGGAGATACCGGAGGGCGTCGTGGAGGATCCCGAGCCAGAGTCGAAGGGATCCGGAGTAGAGGTTGTCTGGTAGTTCTTTTAGGGTAGAGCTTAGTGTATAGACTTGTAGGACTGACTTGGATCGTATATAAAGTGTGTTTATATGAAATTGGGTTGCTTTGCTTTTCTATCCCATGTTTGTTGTTGTCCGGGGTTTGTTTAATTCGCTTCCGCATGTGCATAAAATAAAAAGGGTCGGCGATGCGTCTTGGGAACGTTGCAATTTTAAGTCGACCGCCGAGAGGTGTGTGCACGCCTGGGGTTTGGGGCGTGACATTGCGCGAGTGCCACAATTCCAAGTGGGCAGGTCGTCCGGTGATCCACCGCACCTTGGCCCTCGTCAAAGACTAATACTATTGGCCTTAGATGCGAGACGACGTTGAAGTGTATGTGAAGACTTGTCTTGCGTGCCAACAAGACAAGCCCAAACAGTGATCGTCGCCGAAGCTTCTAGAGCCACTCCGCATCCCGACTCATCTATAGGAAAGTGTCTCCATGGACTTCATTATGAATTTGTTGAAGTCGGAAGGGTGTCGGATTCTCATGATCGTAGTGGACTGGTTCTCTAACTAAACGGTGTTCGTGCCTACGACGAAGGATTGTTTGGCCGAGGAGGTGACCAAGCTATTTATGAAGCATGTGGTCAAATACTAGGTAGTCCCATAAACGATCGTGAGAGATCGTGATCCTTGATTCACGGGGCGTTTCTAGACCAAGCTCTTCAAGCTTCTAGGATCGGAGCTAAGCTTCTCCACGAGTAACATCCCCAAACCGATAGTCAGACGGAGAGGGTAAATGTACTCTTGGAGATTTATCTCCGACACTACATGAGCACACCGCAAGCGAATTGGGCGAAGTTGATCAACATGGCTTAGTTCTCGTACAACTTGCAGTGGAGCAAGTCGACAGGCTAGAGTTCGTTTAAGATCGTGACTGGACAACAACCGTAAACTCCGAGCGCAGTTGCATCAAGCTATCGGGAGAATAGCCCACCCACATACACATTCGTTGAGGATTGGCAAGAGTAGGCAGACTTAGCGTGGGCGTGTGTACAGAAGGCATCAAAGCACATGAACAAATGGGGCAACAAGAAGCGACAACATGTGTTGTTCCAGGTCAGGGACTTAGTGTTGGCCAAGCTACACGTGGTCCTCTGGTATAAGGACCTACACAAGGGGTAGATCTGTCACTACAAGGGGTTGTTTCGTGTGCTACAAGAGGTTGAGAAGGTTGCATACAAGCTAGAGTTGCCGCCAAAACTAAATGTACACTTGGTTTTCCATGTAAGTATGCTTAAGCCTTTTTCATGTAGATCAAGGTGAATCACAACAGGCACCACTTGGAGAAAAAACCTCATATGATCGAGAATTTGAAAGTATATTGTGGATCATGTCATACAGAAGCATGCCAAAATGAGAGTATTTGATATGATGGAAGGGTCTTTCGGAGAGTGAAGCTAGATGGGAAGCCGCGGAAGCTCTTTACAATTCAAGAAGTAGATCGATGCCTTCCATGCTAAAGATGCTATGAGGATGTCGCTCAATTAGATGGGGGAGAATGTCACAGCCTGAAGAAAGGGATGATCCAACAGGGTTCTACACGATGGCTATGACCGATCCTTTGGAACGAGCGACCCTCAACTGATATCTCAAAGTTCTAGGGTTTTCTTTAGTGTTCTAGACTACTCTCGAGGGCAAGCGATACGATAAATGTATAGATATATAATAAATGCGGGTCGATGGTAGTTGGGGAGATTCGATGTCCATCGTATGATTGAGGAGAGATTTACGGATACAGTTTGTTCTATACTTGTATATATAGGGGTCTTGATCCCCTCATTATATCAACTCATTCACAAGCGAAATACAAATTTAGAACTTCTCTCTCTAGAGTTTCTTTCTCTAAAGATCCTTGCGAGTCGAGTGTGAGTAAAACTACTTGAGAGAAATCCTAAGGTCACATGTGTTAGGAAACACTAGATCGATTGGCCCGTGACATTTGGAAGTCCTAAAACTTATTATGAAAGTGCAACGAGTCTTAAACTTACAAAAAATGCGTTCAAATATTAACAATTGTCTAATTAGGGTAATCAAGTTAATTCGTTAACTTTATCCAATTTGGTTAATGGAAAATGTTAACATGACTTTTGTTTTTAATATTTTCTTTCTCTTACACGGCGATGACGCAGCTAAAACATTAAAAAAAAAGAAGAAGATTAAAATGACATTGTTTTGGTCCAAATCTGATTTTTAATACAAATTTCATTTAAATTAAAATTAAAATAAGTTAAATTAAAAAAAAAAAACGCTAATTCTTTCCCTGCATTGTCTCTTTAGTACATTGGCCCCCTAAAATAACATGCTAGTTATGACCCTGCATGCTATAAACATAGAGGGGGATGTATGACGCGAGTAGTCTTCAAAATTTCAAAGCCTCCGAAACAGGGGAAAATCCAATCAAAGCATGATTCCTGAAAAATAAATCACAATCAATCTTGCGAGAAAGTTCTAGAAAAGAAATAACGTGATTAAGATTATGAAGTCAAATCAACCAGTAACAAATATCAACTCATTTCTACCATGTTTGATATCTTTATCAATTTATATTATATACAAGAAAAAAGATGGAAGTTGTTCTCTATTCCTCATTGGTCTTAATTGCATTTGTTGATATTGAAATACAAGAAATGATCTATATGTAAGAACCTATATCATATAAAAAAGATATCATAAATTATGCGGTATTCACATAGTGATTAAGGAAATTGGATTATGCACATAATATGAGTTGGATTTCCTGCATCACCAAATGCAAACAATTTCACATTGTAATTACATCTACCTAGTCTTTGACTTATATCCTATTCGATCCATGAGATTAGTGAGATATTTTGTGGGCTTGATGCCTCATGTTCCTTCTAAGAGAAAATTAATATTTTATTACCAAAAAATGACCCGGGTAAGATATAAATCAATAGATAAAGCCTTTCCTCCACCCTCTTTTCTCCTTCTTAGTTATGGAAGTATATTAATGAAATTTCATGTATGTAAATTCGCATACTCATAAATACATCCTGTCTTTTCAGGAATATAACAACTTTAAAAAAATCGGGTCTTGTAACCAATCCGGCTAAATTAAGAACTTTCATGCACACAAGGGACTAAATTATAGTAGAAGTTAAAACCAAGACACAACCTACTCATCAAAAGCTCAGTGGAGAGCAGAAATTGAACATAAACTCTACTTGAAGTGAAATCTTCACGACTAAAAAATGTAAAAAATGCGTGAAAGATCAACTGCACTAGTTCCCATTTGAAGTGGCTTTTAATCAAGCCGTAGAATGTAGGGGATCCATCAATTAGATTTTAATTTTCATTTTTTTTGTAAGGAAAGATCTTAGTTAATGATCAAGGAACGGACAAATATGTGGGGGTATACGCATGACATGCGTTCAGTTTCTCACGCTAATCGGTACAAACAATTTTTCGTTTGAGCCAACAAACCGAGTTTTGCCTTAAACCTTATTTGGTCCGTGAGATTAATAGGATGTGTGATGGGTCGGGCATCCACTTCAGTTATTAACTTCCTTGAGACAAAAAAAGAAAAAAGATAAAGAGAGAGAGAGAGAGAAAAAAAATGATAAACAATGTCATATTATCAGAAAATTATCGGGCCTAGACAATGCAAAACTAAATAGCCACACCATTAATCAAGCACTGGGCTGGATAGAGTCAAAAGATTAAGCAATCAAACGGCATGATCATGCTTTGCAGAAGGGACAGCTTTTTCATGAATTACTCAGGAACAGACATTCCATGTTCTTTCTACAATTACTTCGTTGCCCAATTTTCTTTTCTATATTTTCTAGTTTCACGAAGGCTCATCATATTAACTACGAATCATCCAATTGTAAATTTTCCTGGGGAAATCAAGTAGACAAAGCCCCTCTCTCCTCCTCTTTCCCTCTTTCTTTGTTGTTTATTAAGCAATGTACGTTTTATCTGGTCAAGTTCTATAGATCACAACTTTGAAACCTGCTCTATTGGTACTCATCGATTCAATTACTAAGTTTTCATAGACATCATACATGATTGAGTGAAGGTATTATTGTAGGAGTTAATAACCACGAATCATCCTACATAATAAGTTAATTTGAGTAGAATAAAATAACTCTACTCCACCTAGGATAAATTGATAGACCAAGTGAGTTATACTCTAAAAGTGCGTCCTTTACATACAATCACGTGAACCGAGCATATAAATCTTTTAGCTTCCGATATTAACTATGAAAGTCAAAAAGTGCCAATCTTATCTCCAGAATAGCTAGTATAACTAATGAAAAGACGTTTGACACACAAAAAGAAACGATGATATTTCGTCTAGAATAATGAACTTCTTCCACTTCTTTTAGGACCAATTGACCTCGTCCCCTGGCTTATCTAAAATTTTGGAGCGTTTCTCGTGGACGGCAAGTAGAGAAAGAAAAGAAAAAAAAAGGAGTAGAAACGAGAAAAAGAAATGAGAAAACATTGGCAAAACAAATCATGCAGCTGTGCCAAAATTTAGATGCGACGGAGAGAAGGTTCAGTGAGACTTACCTTTTGGTGCTTGTAACTCTCGAGGAAGCCCCGGAAGTCTTTCCTGCAACCGGAGATACTTACATGGCAATAATTTGGCAATATGGTACCTGATACATCAATCAAACTTTCCAATAATTTGTATCTATCTACTGTTAACCGATCCAAAAACTTTAGCTCGTCAAGCCCCTTGACAACGCGTAGCCGTTCGTTGTCAAACATTCATGAAGACTTGAGGTTCTTCAAGTTTCACAAACCATCAAGACTTTGAACATGAGAACATCCATGAAGTATGAAACGTTCCAATGATTCCGACTTGCTGACAATTTGTATCTCGTGTATCTTTAGGGCAACTGCCTAGAATGAAACTTCGCAACTTATTTAAGATTCTCAGTGGAAGGATTAGTCTCCCTTCACAGCTAATCAACTCATTAGCGGATTCGCTATTCTCATGCCCTGCTTCCCCCACATAAACTAGCCTTCCCAAGGAATCGTATTGTTGAATAGAAAATACCTCCTGTGATTCGAACAAAGAGAAATGGATATCAACTAACTTTGAACAAAATGTCACCCGGACATCTTTTAGCTTCCTCATGCTTGATAGCCTCAATTGCTCGAGGGGTTCAAAATGACGTACACTTAACTCCGTTATATTTGGAAGTTGAAGCCCATCAAGTTGAAATTCTTACATTAGAGATCCATGGAGCTCTGAACATGGCAAATTTCTCAGGGTTGGAGAGAGTGACACAATTGAATTGAAATTACCAAGGCCTAGCTTTCGGAGAGACAATGGAAGCTATGGAAAGGTTTGCAAGTTCAAGCCAGACAAATGAAGTTTATTTAGCAAAGTGAGGGAAGCTAACTCAGTAGGAGTAGGGACATTGCGAAATCTCAATCTTAATTTAGTTAGCTTGGATAACCTCCCAATCCACCGTAAACCACTAGTATGAAGATTGTGTCTTCCTTGTCTTTGTTCACAATCATCTAGATTCAACTCAACCAAATTAGTCAAGTTCGAGAGATCCGAGTGTACCTACAGCAATTTAGATGACACTTTTAGATGGGTCAAACTTGTTAGGAGCGCTGGCAACTCTTGAATCTGATGACATGCTACCAACTTCAATTTTTCCTAGTGAGGAAGCATGCTTATGGTCTTTGGAGCTTCAGTAACACAAGTAAATTATAGTTTTAGGATTCTTAGAAAGGGTAAGCTTCCAATCCTAGAAGTTGATTTTAAGCACTTCCAAATTCTGAAGCCTTACAATAGCATTAGATAACTCCCATGAATTTCCCGAATCTAATTCTCTAAAGAAATTTCTAAAGTGCACCTCACGTAAATATTTCAACTTCCATACAGAATCTGGGAGTTTCTTTACTTTACACCATAATATAAAGAAGTGCTTCAGATTCACTAGGTCCCCTATTTCATTGGGCAAACCTTCAAGACAAGGAATTAGAAATATCCAGGTAAATCAAACACTTCAACTTCCCAATAGAGCCATCAAGTTTCATCATAATTTCTGCTTTGATCAAGAAAAAATGCTTGAACATTCTTCATCTGCAAATGAGAGCAAGAAATGAGTGGTATTAAGTATTCTATTTCAAAGGAAAAGAATTAATGTGAGACAGAAGAAAGCTAGTGCTTTACCTCCTTTGTGGTTACCCTGTCAAGGATCTCCTCATGAATCTATAACCTACTTTGCTTTCTAGGATTCATTAGATTTTCTTAACAAACAATTTATCTTCCAAGATCTATGATTTAATCATTTATCCAAAAATCATTGTCCTCCCCAATTTTTACCAAGGACATGCTGATGAGGACATCAATTCGTGTACTAGTGAAAAACTGAGAATCTCTCCACATGTAAATTGCATTTTGCTTATCCACACCAACAAAAAAGCATGCGATATCAAGTAAAATTTGTCGTTGCTCTAAATTCAAGGCATCATAGCTTGTCTATAACCTTCCAAAAACATCCTCATGAGGCGATTTTCTTAATTTGTCCAATCTCTCTTTCCATGTTTCTTGCTTTTGTGGCAGAGTAATAGACTAATAACTTCTAGAGCCAACGGAAGTCTCCCAGTAAAAGATATGATTGTGGCAGAGTAATAGACTAATAACTTCTAGAGCCAACGGAAGTCTCCCAGTAAAAGATACAATTTTCCTTGAAAGATCATTGTAATCATTTGAAAGAGATTCTCCATTAAATGCATGCCTATTAAATGGCTCAAGTGTACAATTAGTAGCATCAACTCCATTTATAATCTAAAATTTCACACTTTAGACTATTGATTCGTCAAACATCTTTATTTCTAATTGTAATCAATATTATAGATCCTGAATACAAAGTACACTTTCCAACTAATTTCTCCACTTGTTTATTGTAATAATCATCATCAAGTACAAAGAAGACTTTTCTATTGCAAAGTGCTTCTTCAATTATCTTTGTTCCACAATCAATTTCGTCAATGCTTCTTGTTCCTGCGTGAACACCGATTTCAAATAATAACTTCTTTTGCAACTTGACTAAGTCATCAATTTTTTATGATCTTGCTTGAACATCTTCAAGGAAACAACATGTTCTGAAATGAGAAGAGATTTGTGTCACGCCCCGAACCCCAAGCGCGCGCACATCCCTCGTCGGTCGATTAAAAATGCGACATCCCAGGACACGTTGCCGACCCGTTCTTTTTATCTTTCAATTAAGTACATGCGGAAGCGAACTAAATAAACCTTGACAAACAAACAAACATAAGGATAATAAAAACTCACAACAAAAGTTGCTGAAAACAACTTATTTATTTAACCACTATTATCCCTAGGAAGTTTAATGATTTACAAGTCCTTACACTAACAACTTCCAACCGACCCTCCAAAAAACTTTCAGGGACTAGGGCAACCTAAACTTCACTAGTGACAGGGCCAGCCAAAGGTGTTGCGTCTCGCGCCCACCATATCCATACTCAGCAGATCTCCACGCTACGGCCCTAAAAGGGTTAGCTCACGGCGAGGTGAGATGAAATTTCAGCGAGTCAAAACCCTAAGCCCCGATTAGGATGCAAATTTGCCTCGAAGGCGGTCCTAAACAAGCACCATAGAAAACTCACCTCGCCTCGGCACGTCCCTGCATATTAGTGCATCACATATGCCATTATAAATACGACACACGTAATTAATAACCAGAACACATCATTTTCACCCTTCAAACATTCGCATGGGTCCTGATTATAAGACCAAACTGTTATGACACGTCCCATACCATGCCACACAATTTTGTCCCATACTCAGGCACAACTATCACAACTATTCAGGCGTGTTCTAGTTATTACGACTCATCGGCTACGGCTAATTCAACAGTCGGCAGTCATCCAGCGTAACCGGGCATCATTCCGCCCCATCAGGCACGGCATTATCCCACGTATTCATACACATCAGGACAGCATTCTATAAAGAAGCATCGATCCGGCCTCAACCGTGACCGACATCCATTGACGTGGGGCATCCGAACTTAATCAAGTATCGTCTCACATATTCATATGCATCAAGATGGGTTCATTACCCTGCATATTCACACGCATCAGGGTAATTAGGTGATCACACGACACACCATCACTCAAGTCCATTGTTATCATCCTCATTAGCCAAGAACACCAAAATCTCTTTTCAAATAATATGTGGCACCCCCTGACGGCCCCTAATCCGTTAGGGTCGCCACAGTTCACTTGCTTTCTCTTGACATGATAGTCTATTACTCTGATACCATAAAATTTCTGTAAGTCCATGAAATCTGGGGGTCTATATCTTTTTCCATCGGTCCCTGCACAAAATGTGGCGGAAGCGTATCCAACATCTTCCTTTCCCATATTCAGAAACAATGCACACCAACTAAACATTCTTATAAGTAAAGGTTGGACACTTTTATTTACATAAAACTAGATGGACAATGGATTGTCGGTACATCAAAATGCCGTAGCTTTCTATACACGGCCATGTTTCAAAAGATGCCGACATTTCTAATAACCATAAACACAAAGTCCATCAGTTAGTGCCGACGTCCAAAAATTTCCTTCCTCTGCTGTCCCTGGCTCGCGGTCACACCCATCCATTCGGTCCATCTGCTAGTGGCAGTGGCAGGGGCCCTAGCGTGAGTCCATCTCGGCGGACGATAACGACAATGTACTCCTGAAGTACAAGGCCGGTGGGAGGACCAATATCAAACACCACTATCACTCGTACCTGTTCAAATACCAATCCTCGAATCTCAGGGTGATGTTGTTCTGACCGTTCCCATTACAGGTTGACCGAGACTCCATAAAATGTGTCGGGAGGTATAGGCAGCAGGGGCATCTCGTCTAGTCTGAAATGTTAGTCCCCAAAAGGGGTGAGTACAACCACCCAGCAGTAAAAGATCCACTAAACTATATCGTGCAGTACCATCACTATCCAATTTCATGCAAGATAAACAAAACATATAATCAAAGGAATGAGTATGCACCAAACCGATAGAACTTTTCAAAATAGTAGTCAATGCATTTTCAAAACCAATGCACATTGTTTCAAGCACATGGGCCCCCGTTTATAAGACTAAACTGTTATGACACGTCCCATACCGTGCCACACAATTTTTGTCCTATAAACAGGCATCACTTATCAGAACCATCAATTTTAATATTCAAAAATATTTTTCTCCTGGAGGACCAGTGTTTGCGTCCCTCCAGGCATTCACACCCAACCTGGCATCGCGAAAGCCTCTGGTTTTCAATCACCGAGCATCCAAAGTGTCTTATGTCACACCTCTTAGGCATCTTGCACCCCACCTGGCATCACGAGGAATCTCCGGGGCGCGCCATGAAAATGGTTACCCCTACCCTCCGGAATTATGTACCGACATACCACTAGGCATCCCTCGGAATTACGTACCGACATACCACCGGGCATCCCGACACTCCCGGGGTACCTCTAAGGCTCTACGGACCCTAGGCATCCAAAGGCATCAACCGCTACGATCCTTATGGGCATCCCGACTCCCGGGGCATCGTTGACCCGAGGGTCCAACGGTAGCAGTATCATCTCTTATTATTTCAATAAAAACATTTTCAATGCAATGACATCGGATGTCCCATGAGTTTTCAACAAATCTCAGTGTTGAATAATATGCTGAATGCCAACACCATCGTATCAAATGATAAATCAAGATGCATTCACCTTTGAGATAAATTGAGCAAACTCGGAATAAAATAGCCCAAAAATCAGAATGCATAGTTTTAGTAAAAAATTTGGAATAACCCCTAAACGAACTCAGAAAATTCTAAAATTTTGGTATGTTATAACCAAGATCCAAAGGAAAGAATTTCATGAGAACACTAAGCCCAATTCGTCATGTATAAATCGCAACAAATCGTACAACTCAGCCCCAAATTTCTTCCTTTGACAGAATCTATACTTCGGCAGAAAAGCACCTCACATTAAAAGAAATTTGTGCCTCTGTATTGATTTCGAAAAATCTGACCAAAAACATATGTCTTAGTTTAAACAATTCCTCACAACTTTCATGAAGAAATCGGGACCAAAATCGCCCTGGAACTTTTTCTAGAAAATCTACCAAATTGCTGCGTTGCATACGACCTATTTGGACAGTACGGATTCAGTAGGATCTCGTGCCTATACCACAACTATTTCACTTCCAAAAGTTCACCACAGATTGTTCTTTCGATCATAGTTCAACAAAATCAAAATGCATAGAGATATCCAAAGCATTTCCTCAACTCTTTGGTTCCGATCTACCGCAATCACTCAATAATCCAGCATTCATCATCCAATTCAGACATTTCTCAAGTCTACTTGGACTGCCTCAGACAATAACAGCCTTGCATTACATAGGTTAGTAGACTTTTACTTGCCTCAAGTCCTAAGCGCTGATGGCAAGTAAAAATAGGAAGCTCGGGTCACGGACACAGCTCGGCGACGGCGAACACGAGCGGTGTTGACGGCGACAGCACACACGCACGGCAGAGAGCAGCCTCCTTCCTTTCCCTCACCGTTCACTCCCTCACAAATCTCTCTCTCGCTCATTCTCTCTTTCGCTCGCTCGCTACGCTCTCTCTCTAACTTGGACTTTCTCTCTCTTGCTCACACTTACGAGCATTTTGTTTCCTCACTTAATTGACTAATTAGTCAATGCATGTGAGTTGTAGTGGCAGCAGGCAGTGAGGACAATGGAGGGGATGCATGGCCAAGTGCTCAACAACTCACACACCCCAAGCCACAGACGTGTCTTCATTTGTTTAAGTCTTTCCAATGCGCTAGCCATCGGTGATAGCCTCACGTGGCTGCTCGGTCAACATCTTCTTCCCATAATTGACCAGCTGCATGGACTCTTTACGAACGTGCATGGGTGCGGCTCTACTTTAGTCAACAATCTTCAAGATTTGTTGATCCAAATTGTCGGCAAATAAGGAGAAGGCTCGGGGGTTGCTCCGCCCAACTTCTCCAATTTCTGACCTTAAATTTCTACATGGACATAGGTTGTAATATGGTTACTTGTGTGGCTACATGGTGGTCGAGACAACGTGCGTGGGAAGTTTCGGTTAGTAGGGTATAAATGCAGGTGGAAGAATGGTCTCAATCGTGGCGTTACATAAGGGTAATTTCGATGGTCGGACCATTACCAAACATAATGTATCGGTCCAACGATGATAACGATTCGATGTCAGTAAATGATACCAATGACATAGTCCGACAATACTTCCATTGATTTGTCATGGACCGACACATATTCGAGGGTCGTCACAAAATTCCGGATGCCACAATTCTCCCCTCCTTAGAGAATTTCGTCCTCGAAATTGCACATTACTTACGTCTCGTTAAACAAATGAGGGTACATTTCCCTCATTTCTCTCTCACTTTCCCATGTAATCTCTTCCATATCGTGACGTCGCCATAATATCTTAACCAGTGGAATTTTCTTTGTCTGAAGGACTTATTCCTTTTGATCCAGTACCCAGATCGGCTCTTTCAGGTACCTCACTTTCTCATCCACTTTGATGGCTTCATGATTGAGTATGTGTCCAGGGTCTGGCTGGTACTTCCTCAGCATTGACACATGGAACACATCATGTACATTTTCCAGTTTAGGACGTAGTGCTAGCCGATAAGCTACATCTCCTATCCTTTCAAGTATCTCAAAAGGTCCAACAAATTTGGGACTCAGCTTGCCCTTCATCCCGAATTGTGACACTCCTTTCATCGAGGATACCTTAAGAAATACGTGGTCTCCTACGTTAAATGCAAAGGTCTCCTACGCTTATTTGTGTAGCTTTTCTTTCGACTTTAGGCTGTCTTAAGTCTTTTCCTGATGATCTCAACAGCCTTTGAAGTAATTTGTATTAGTTCAGGTCCTGTCAATGTTCTTTTACCTACTTCACTCCAACAGACCGAAGTCCTGCACCTTCTCCCATACAATGCCTCATAGGGAGCCATACCTATACTTTTCTGAAAACTATTGTTATATGCAAATTCTACGAGACTCAACTTTTCATCCTAGCTTCCTTTAAAATCAATGACGCAAGCTCTTAACATGTCCTCTAGCGTCTGGATCACTCTTTCTGTTTGTCCGTCTGTATGGGGATGAAAAGCGGTACCAAACTGGAGTTTGGTCCCTAAGGCGGTTTGAAGACTTCGCCAAAGGTTTGAAGTAAATCTCGAATCTCGATCAGACGTAATGGTTACAGGAACACCATGTAAGTGTACTACTTGGCTTACATAAATGTCAGCATAATTATCCATTGGATCGTCTATACAAACTGCCAGGAAATAGGCGAACTTAGTCAAGCGATCTATTATCACCTAGATAGAGTCGTGACCACTTGATGTCCTTGGAAATCCTTGCACAAAATCCATCGTCACATGCTCCCATTTCCACTCTGGTATATCTAACAGTCTCAACAATCCTGCGGGTTTGCGATGTTCCGCTTTTACTTGTTGGCATGTTAAGCATTGAGAAACATGCTTAGTTATATTTGCTTTCATGCCATTCCACCAATACTGTTGGCGTAAATTCCTGTACATCTTTGTACTACTCGGATGAATACTATAATTACTCCTATGTGCTTCTGACAGGATTTCCCTTTTTACTCTTTCATCATCAGGAACACATAGTCGTCCCTGGCATCTTACTATTCCATCCTTAGAGACTTGAAATTCTGGCTTTTTTTCCTAAAGACACTCCATTTCGTATTTTCACAATTTTCGAGTCAGATTCTTGCAAAATTCTAATTTTCTAGATAATTTTTTGTTCAATCCTTAACGCAATAAGCATACCGGTGAGAAAATCTATTTCCAACTTAAATTTTGAATCTGCTATCGTTTCCAACAGTTTCCATTCTGTTACCCTCATACTAGCCATGTTTATAGTCGACTTATGACTAAGAGCATCTGCTACCTTATTTGCCTTTCCAGGATGGTACCGTATTTCACAATCATAATCGTTTAACAATTCCATCCACCTTCTCCATCTCATGTTCAGTTCCTTTTGTGAAAATAGATACTTCAAACTCTTATGATCTATACAGATTTCAAATTTCTCTCCGGACAGATAATGCCTCCATATCTTTAAGGCAAAAATTATAGCCGCCAATTCTAAGTCATGGGTTGGGTAGTTCAATTCATTATGTTTCAACTGTCTCGATGCATAGGCTATGACCTTGCCGTGCTACATCATAACGCATCCCAGTCCTTTGTGAGATGCATCACTATACATTGTGAATCCATCAGATCTAGATGGTATAGTTAGAATTAGAGCCGTAGTCAATCTTCTTTTAAGTTCCTGGAAGCTCCTTTCACATTCTCCATTCCTTTCGAATTTTACATTCTTCCGAGTCAATTTTGTCAAAGGACCTACAAGTCGTGAGAATCCTTCAATAAACCTTCTGTAATAGCCTGCCGGTCCTAAGAAACTCCGTATTTCAGTTGGCGTTGTGGGTCTCGGCCAATTTACTACCATTTCAACTTTCGCTGGGTCTACTGCAATTCCTTCTCCTGATACCACGTGTCCTAAGAATATTATTTGGCCTAGCCAAAATTCACACTTACTGAATTTGGCATACAACTTATGGTCTCTAAGGGTCTGCAACACTATCCTTAGGTGTCGCTTATGCTCTTTAGGTCCTCTAGAATATATCGGGATATCATCAATGAAGACAATCACAAATTTATCCAAATAGGGCTTAAATATCCTATTCATCAAATCCTTGAATGCGGCTGGGGCATTCGTTAGTCCGAATGGCATAACTAGGAACTCATAGTGTCCATGGCGAGTCCTAAATGCGGTCTTAGGAATGTCTTCCTTCTTAATCCTTAATTGATGGTATCCCGACCTCAAGTCAATCTTAGAAAGGACCGAACTTCCTTGTAGTTGGTCAAATAGGTTGTCAATTCTAGGCAACGGGTACTTATTCTTAATGGTCATCTGATTCAGTTGCCTATAATCAATACATAAATGCATTGACCGATCCTTCTTTTTCGCAAACAAGACCGGTGCACCCCAAGGAGAAGCACTTGGCCTAATAAATCCTTTATCGAGCAACTCTTGTAGTTGAACCTTCAACTCTTTCAATTCCGTCAAGGCCATCCTATACGGGGCTTTCGATATCAGTTCTGTTCCAGCCATTAGTTCAATCTCGAACTCAATTTCTCGTTCTGGTGGTAACCCAAGTAGTTCCTCAGGAAATACATCCTTAAATTCCCTGACCACTCGAATTTCATCAAGCTTAGACTCTTCCTTAGTATAGTCCTTTACCACTGCCAAGTTTCCATGACATCCTTTGTCAAGTAGTGCATGGGCTTCTATTACCGAAATAAGAGCTATAGAGGGGTTTGTTTGACCTCCGAAAAATTCAAAACTAGACTGGTCAGGTGAAACAAACTGGATCATTTTTCTATAACAATCCATCTTAGCCTGATACTTGTGGAGCCAGTCCATTCCTATGGTGATATCAAAATCATACATAGACATCACAACTAGGTCTATTTCCATGTCCCGTCCCCCTATAGTTATTTTACACTTTTCACACACCAGCATAGACAACACCATATTCTTTAGCGGTGTAGAAACACAAAGAGGCGTCTCAAGAGATGTAGTTTTTATTTTACTCAACTGTCTATACCTTTCAGACACAAAAGAATGCGTAGCACCCATATCAAACAACGCATATGCCTTCTTGCCATTTATAGAAATCGTACCTGAGATAACATTTTTGGAAGCTTCCGCTTCCTTTTGGGTGACCGCGTACTCCGCTTCCTTTTGGGTGACCGCGTACACCCGTCCTTGTGCTGGTGGCCTCTGTGGATTCCTTGGTGGATGTGGTCCAGCTGCACGTTGCTGCACTTGTTGCACCGAGCTGACATTCGGCTGCGACCCATCTTGTGGACAATTTCTCTTAAAGTGCCCTATTTGCCCACATCCATTACATCGCAGCTGGCCATTACAAGGTCCTGGCTCATGTTGTCCACCACACCTCTGGTAAATATTACCCTGGTAGGGTACTCTCCCAAAAATCAGGCCACTCATAACTTTTCCAAAATTCCCAAAATTACTCTTTTTCTTAGATTCCCAGGGCCGACCTCGATCAAGATATGGTATTTTACCTCGTCGAACGTCACTAAAAGTCGAGTGCCTCTTAGACCCTGATTACTCTCTTACTAATTCCTGTTCTACCAGCTGTGCCTTTTCATAAATCTCAGTATAATCTCTTATATTCAAAGGCACCGGTTGTTTCCTGATATCTGTCCTTAGCTCCTTCAGGAATCTCTTGGCTTTTTCCTCTCGGTCCTCAATCAACCTAGGAGAATAACTAGACAATTTAGAAAATTTTGCTTCATACTGGTCTACCGTCAGCTCCCTTTGTTCTAACTGAACAAATTCTGCGATTTTCTTATCTCTGGCATAGTCAGAAAAATGCTTTCTTTTGAAAGGTCTAACAAACTCATCCCAGTTTATGTCAGTACCGGGTGGAAAGATCGTGTCTCTTGAAGCTGTCCACCAAAATTTTGCATTTCCCTCCAATTGGTACTCTGCCAAGGTTATCTTTTCAGCATCATTACAGTTCAACAACCGGAAAATCTGTTCTATTCCATCAATCCATTGCTCCACTTCCTCAGGACTTCCCATTCCACTAAACTTAGGTGGTTTCAACTTCAGGAATTGTTCCACCAGTCCTTAAGTACGGCGTTCTGTTCCGGGTTGTTGTTGTTGTTGCTGAGCTTGTCTTTCCATCAAATTTCCTATATTGGCCAATGCTTGCAGGATATCTTCCATCTGGGGTTAAGCCCTTGAAGCAGAGGCTTCAACCCTCGATGGGTGAGAACTCCCAGTTCGTACCATAATTTCTTGCAGTTTTCCAAGCATTTGCCTCGGGAACAATTAGTGACTTAATATCACTGGTCAAGTAATAAAATAAAGGTGTTACTAAAGTCACATAAGTAACAAAAATGTTACTGACATGCAAAGGCAACTCACAATCGTTACCAGTATTCTACGAGTGAAATTCAATCACCCGTTATTCAAAGTTAGTAAACTACCCTTGGTTAGTATCTTATGGTGTGCATCATTCTATCCTCATTTCCATCTGAGGCACCTTATCACTCCAAATAAACCTTCGCTCTAATACCAACCGTTGTGGCACCCCCTGACGGCCCTCGATCCGTTAGGGTCGCCACAGTTCACTTGCTTTCTCTTGACTTGATATCTATTACTCTGATACCATAAAATTTCGGTAAGTCCATGAAGTCTGGGGGTCTATATCTTTTTCCATCAGTCCCTACGCAAAATGTGGCGGAAGCGTATCCAACATCTCCCTTTCCCATATTCAGAAACAATGCACACCAACTAAACATTCTTATTAGTAAAGGTCGGACACTTTTATTTACATAAAACTAGATGGACAATGGATTGTTGGTACATCAAAATGCCATAGCTTTCTATACACGGCCATGTTTCAAAAGATGCCAACATTTCTAATAACCATTAACACAAAGTCCATCACTTAGTGCCGACGTCCAAAAATTTCCTTCCTCTGATGTCCCTGGCTTACGGTGTGGCATCCTAGAATTTCATGAAAATCCCTAAGTATGCCACAAGCCATGGATAGGCGATGGAAACACCGTTATTGTATTTTTGTAGCCTTTTGATCCATGATTCGCAATGAGATTTATGGCCAAGCTTTTAATGGATAAATTTTGGGAAAGAAAGTTCTATCTTTGGCCATATGTATTATAAATTGGAACTTATGGATTTACGATTGCAAGTGTACAGCCATTTAATTTGCAATTTAGTATTTTGATTTAATAAGGATTTAGTTAGTTTTTAAAAGGGTCAATTCTGGATTTATTTAAGCTTGGGTCTTAGGTCCAAGAGTGTTGGGCCTAAGATGGGCCTTGATGGCCGGCCCATAAGCCCATGAAGGGCTGTTGTCGCACGAAGGAGGGGGGCGGGAAGTCCGGTTTGCATGCCTCCCCCCATTTGTCCCATGGTGATGGCCAAGTGTCGCCCCATGCAAAAGGTGATGATGGCTAATGATGAAGGGAAGAAAATTAGGGGGAAAAGGGTGGCCGGTTTAAGCGAGAGAGAGAGAGAGAGAGAGAGAGAGAGAGAGAGAGAGAGAGAGGAGAGAAAGAGAGGGAAGAAAGGAAGAAAGGAAGAAGGGAAGAAGGAAGGAGGAGGGGCCGTGCATCGCCGTCCGTCACCGCCGTGTGCTCGCCGTTACTCTGTTTGGAGGCAAGTGGGATCTCTTGATCTACTCTTGCATGCTGTGCTTGGTGTGTGTGATTGAATGGTAACAATTTCGGATGTATAGGATGTGGAAAATTGAAGTTATAAGAGTGATGCTCTAGTTTAGTGTACTGCTCTTGAGTAAAATAGCTCGACCTTGAATGTTCTAGTGACTTGCATGCGATGTTCTAGTTGAAATTTGGTTTCAACTTCTAAATAAAAGTTGCAAAGGACTTCTAGGAGTATAACATACTCAAATTTGAGACAACAAAAACGAGTATAAGTGGGTGAAATCGTTATTCTTTGGAAAGACTGGATCTGGAAATTTTGGTACCGACCCTTGATGAATGCATGGACTGTAAGGCAACCTTTTTGTCGAAATTTCACTTCAGTTTCTGAACAAAAGATATAAAGGACATCTTGAGGTATAACATATCAAACATTTAGAGAAAACAAACAAGAATAGGTCAGTGAAATCGTGGTCTTTCGGAGATGGTCAGATCTGGAAATTTCGGTACTAGGAACAGAAGTTTTAACCGCCTATATTTAATTACCTAGGACGAATCTGACTTCGATGTCTGCATGAAGTAATTACCTTATGGTCTTGGCTATCACATATTGAAATTTGATAATTTTTTAATGTCATTTGGGTATTTAATCGAAAATGTTTCTAAAACTGTGCAATCTGATGTGTTCGGACTTGGTAATGTTGCAATGCGTGGTCTATACCGTTTTGTATGAGATTCTTTTGGAAAAGTGTTCTGCATGAAATATCTTTATGTATTTCTTGTCTACAAAATATTCAAATTTCGTAATTTTTGAAGTTCATTTGCCTATTTAACCAAAAATGTTTCAAAAACTGTGCAAGTGGAACGGACAGAATTAATAGTGCTGTGGTGCGTGGTCTGTATTGAACTATATGGGGATCTTTTGGTGTAGTATCCTTCGTGAAGTATCTGTCTTTATGTCTTGACTATCACATGTTCGAATTTCATAATTTTTTAATGTCATTTGGGTATTTAATGAAAATGTTTTCTAAAACTGTGCTAGCTGGATTGTGCAAATTTCAAAAGCCGTGATGTATGGACTATCCTGTTTTGTATGAGATTCTGGTGGTGTTGTGTTCTTCATGAGCTAAATGCCCCGAGAGCTTGTCTATGATGTACTAAATTCTTAGAAATTATTAGAGACAATTATTAAATTTTAGGAAATGTAAATTAAAAAGAATGCATTCTGTTTTCTAAAATAATAGTAATTGATCTTGCTGCATATGTGATGAAATATGGCATTACATATAAAATCAAAAGCTGAAATTGACCTTGTTGCCATCATATCATGTGCCATGTTAATATTGAGACACAATTGTGAACATGAATCGTGATAAATGAGGATGCCGTCGGAGGTGTGAGCCGACGATGGCCCAGGAGTGTCGGGATGCCCGGAGGTGAGTGTCGGATGCCCGGAGGTGTGTGCCGGAGGTTCCTCACGATGCCAGGTTGGGTGCGAGCGATAGAAATGTGGGATGCAATTACTGGTCCCGGGAAAGAAAAATGTGGCGATCCAATTAAAAAACAAGAGCTGAAATTGAATTATGCATAGTGTGGTGACATGCATGCATGGTGTATGATGTAATATGTATAAGTGCATGGTGGTATGTGCACATGGTATGGTGACATGCATGCATGGCTGTATGATGTAATATGTATAAGTGCATGGTGGTATGTGCACATGGTATGGTGACATGTATGCATGACTGTATGATGTTATATGTACTCTATGATGCCTTGATTGTTCTGTTTGATGCATTGAGTAGTTTGATGGATCTTTTACCTGCTGAGTGGTTGTACTCACCCCTTTGGGGACTAACTTTTCAGATTAGAAGATGCCGTTACCACCGGTGGCGTGGGGTACCTTCTATGGTATACCTGTTGACACTGAGGTCGAGTGTATGGAGCATATCTGCGTTAGTGTTCCTGGACTGGTATTCCTGCGAGTCCGTGTGCTAATCATGTATGATGTAGGCCTGGCTGGGGGCCCTGTTGTGCAAGAATTTGTGTCTGTCCACGTTCAATGCAATGGAGTGAATGTAGGGATGCTGCCACCACTGCCGCCCGATGCACCGGATTGGGTGTGATGGCATGTAGGACTGTTGGGAGCCGACACTTTTTGGAAATAGCCAACACTTGTAGATAGAGGGTTATACATGTTCGATGTAGGGGGTCGAGATCTCTCTTTTGAGCTGTAGCCAAGTTTAGCTAAAAGTCTTGGCTTTTTGGTTGTACCGACCCGTGATGTCCATCCTAAAAGTGTAAATAAAAAGTGGCTCGGCTTTATGATTTCCTTCGATGTGTAGTTGGTGTGTATTGTATCATCGTTACGTGAGTAGAGGGATGGTGAGACTTGTCCTTATTTTCGCTATGAGCTGTGCCAGATTCCTTTAAAAAAAAATGCCTATGAACTACGGTTCTCCTTTAACCCCGAAATAAAGATATGTAACTGGTATTCATTAGGTAGAGCGATAGATACCTGTGGCGACCTTACCAGATCGGGGGTGCCACATGCGGTCACACCCGTCCGTTCGGTCCATCTGCTGGTGGCGGTGGCAGGGGCCCCAGCGTGCGTCCATCTTGGCGGACGAAAACGGCAATGTACTCCTGAAGTACAGGGCCGGCGGGAGGACCAATATCAAACACCACTATCACTCGTACCCGTTCAAATACCGGTCCTCGAATCTCAGGGTGATGGTGTTCTGACCATTCCCATTACAGATCAATCGAGACTCCATAAAATGTGCCAGGAGGTACAGGCAGCAGAGGCATCTCGTCTAGTCTGAAATGTTAGTCCCCAAAAGGCGTGCGTACAACCACCCAACAGTAAAAGATCCACTAAACTATATCGTGCAGTACCATCACTATCCAATTTCATGGAAGATAAACAAAACATATAATCAAAGGAATGAGTATGCACCAAACCGATAGAACTTTTCAAAATAGTAGTCAATGCATTTTCAAAACCAATGCACATCGTTTCAAGCACATGGGCCCCCATTTATAAGACTAAACTGTTATGACACGTCCCATACCATGCCACACAATTTTTGTCCTATAAACAGACATCACTTATCAGAACCATCAATTTTAATATTCAAAAAGATTTTTCTCCCAGAGGACCAGCCCCAAATTTATTCCTTTGACAGAATCTATACTTCGGCAAAAAAGCACCTCACATTAAAAGAAATTCGTGCCTCTGTATTGATTTCGAAAAATCTGACCAAAAACATATGTCATAGTTCAAACAATTCCTCACAACTTTCACGAAGAAATGAGGACCAAAATCGCCCTGGAACTGTTTCTAGAAAATCTACCAAATTGCTGCGTTGCATACGAACTATTTGGACAGTGCGGATTTAGTAGGATCCCACGCCTATACCACGACTATTTCACTTCCAAAAGTTCACCATAGATTGTTCTTTCGATCATAGTTCAACAAAATCAGAATGCATAGAGATATCCAAAGCCTTTCCTCAACTCTTTGGTTCCAATCTACTGCAATCACTCAATAATCTAGCATTCAGCATCCAATTCAGACATTTCTCAAGCCTACTTGCACTACCTCAGACAATAACAACCTTGCATTGCATAGGTTAGTAGACTTTTACTTGCCTCAAGTCCTAAGCCCCGACAGCAAGTAAAAATAGGAAGCTCGGGTCACGGACATGGCTCGGCGATGGCGAACACGAGCGGCGCACGGCAGAGGGCAGCCTCCTTCCTTTCCCTCGCCGTTCACTCCCTCATGAATCTCTCTCTCGCTCATTCTCTCTTTCGCTCGCTCGCTACGCTCTCTCTCTCGCTTGGACTTTCTCTCTCTTGCTCACACTACGAGCATTTTGTTTCCTCACTTAATTGACTAATTAGTCAATGCATGTGAGTTGTGGTGGCAGCAGGCAGCGAGGACAACAGAGGGGATGCATGGCCGGGTGCTCGACAACTCACACGCCCCAAGCCACGGACGTGTCTTCATTTGTTTAAGTCTTTCCCATGCGCTGGCCATCGGTGATAGCCACACGTGGCTGCTCGGTCAACATCTTCTTCCCATAATTGACGGCTACATGGACTCTTTACAAACATGCATGGGTGCGGCTTCACTTTAGTCAACAATCTTCAAGATTTGTTGATCCAACTTGTCAGCAAATAGGGAGAACGCTCGGGGGTTGCTCGGCCCAACTTCTCCAATTGTTGACCTTAAATTTCTACATGGACATAGGTTGTAATATGGTTACTTGTGTGGCCACATGGTGGTCAAGTCAACGTACACAGGAAGTTTCGGTTAATAGGGTATAAATGCAGGTGGAAAAATGGTCTCAGTCGTGGCATTATGTAAGGCAATTTCGATGGTCGAACCATTAGCAAACGTAATGTATCGGTCCAACGATGATAACGATTCAGTGTCCGTAAATAATACCAATGACATAGTCCGACGATACTTCCATTGATTTGTCACGGACAGACACATATTCGAGGGTTGTCACAAAATTCCGGATGCCACATAATAAACCTTGCAACCCTTTTTTTTGTTCAGAACCTTCAGAAATAAATTCGTACGGGGTCACGTATTTGAAATCAACCAGCCAAACTTGGCACGCAGCTAGTTTGAAACCTCATGTTTTTAGTGACTACATAAAACTTGGCGTCCAAACCCGACACCATATTTATTTTCTAATTCTTTTTCCAACCCCTCTTTTTGGAAACAATTTAGAGTAACCCCCCCCTTTTTTTTCTTTAAAACCTTTGGAAATAAATTCGTAGGTGCTCTCATACTCAAAATTAATCCGTCAAAATTTGCAAACACCTAGTTCAAAACCTCATTGTTTTGTCGAGCAAATAAGTTTTGGTGTCCAACCTGACACCTCATTGTTTTTCTAATTAGTTGCCCATAAGGCCAACATTTGCAATAAAAATCGGAACCAACATAGAGCAACCAATCTCATAATGTCACACATAATTTCCCAGCATGCCAAACATCAACCAAATCACATAATATGCACTTCCCAGCAAGCAAGACACCAAGAACAACCACAAAACCACAACCAGCCCTAACCGGCAAAAACTGAATCCAATCGCACGTCTCCAAGGTTAATTCCAGAAACATAACCAAACAAGTTTATAAAATTCTCAAATTTGAATATGTTATAAAAGACACCTTGACCCAGATCTTCCTAGAATAAGAGCAATAAATCACTCAAACCGTTGCCAAAACTTTGTCTGTGTCCATAAATTACGTTTTCCAAAATCAGTTTGGTTCGAGATACAACACTTGTCCGTTTGATCTGAAATTTGACTATGTTAAACTAAAAGATGTGATTAAAAAAATTTTATGAAGAAAATCTTTCAAAAATCAAACCCTAAGAGTTTATAAAAATCATTTAAACACCGAAAGGTCACTATTTCCAGCACAAATCGAGATTTTGCTTTGCATGTAATGAACCTGAAATCTTGTTCCATTAAATCCATAAATCTTGAGTAAAATATATGTCGTAAATGAAGATGTTTAGAACATTTTTCTAGAAGGAAGCAACCTCAAAATCGTAGCACATTTAATTCACGAAAATAGCAAACAGCGAGTCTCCAATAAACTGCGATTAATTAAGCTAATCCAACTTAATTAACACTAATCCTTCTTAGCACTAATCTAACCATAATTAGCACTAATCTAAACAAGATAATTGACACTAATATAACCAAGCTAATTAACACTAATCTAACCTCCTAAGTGCAATTAACGGCCTAATCAAAGATTAGGGAGTTAACTCATCAGATTAGGACAGCGGCGGGCTCACGGCAATGGCAACATGATGGCGACAAGAACCCAAGACTACCGCGTCTCCAACCCGAGAACATGGCCAAGAGGTGCTGGGTTCAACTTCGTGGTTGCCGATCGGTGGTGTTTTGCGGGGCTGCTATGGAGGAGCTGGTGGATGGTAGCTCAGCTGGACACGGCCGAGGTTGTTGGTGGTCGGGATGGCGGTTGCACGTGGCTGCGCTGAACAACTTCTGCACGTCTCCCACCTTGTCGCGACCTTGCTGCCCTTTGCCGGATCGGGCTGCTAGGATTGTTAGCTTGCGGCAACAAGACAAAAAGAATAAAGCCAGGTGAAGGAGAGGCACGTGAGGGAAGAAGGGTGACATCCCGATTTTCTAATTGTGTTTTCAATTGAATGAGTTGGTCTTTTCATCGATGCACCTATAGTTCTTTTCTCTCGAGCTGATCACTCACGAGATAACTAGTCTATCTAGTGAAACCGTTAAGAGATTTTAATGCAATAGACTTGAGAATTCGATCGAAATCGACCGCTCGACCGTGCTAATCCGCAAGGGTCAATACGGTACCATCAAAATCAATTAGAGGTCGAAGATAGGTCGGTTCGACGAGGCATGTGTTTAAAGTGTGGGTGAGTCCACCTACTTGCAAAATTCTCGTTGAACGGCTCTAAACTGATTTTTCTGTCATTTCTGTACCCTATGCCCATATTTGAAACCTCGAGATTTTCACGACAACCGAGAGTCGCCAATGAGTTGAAGATGCACAATGTAGCTCGAAAATAACCGACCACGGGTCAATTACACTAAAAATTCCTAAAAGCTACCTTGTAGGTTATGTCACACTAAAATCGCGCTTAGTTGAAATTAACCGCGAATTTTAATCTGATTTCAGAAATTGAAAGTTCTATCATGTTCATTTTAGGAACGTTGACTCATCCTCCGAAGATTTTTCTGCAAACCCGAGTTTTTGGCGAAAAATCAAATTTGGGCGTTTTTTGATCGGGAAAATTAGAGGGCCGTTTTTTATTGCACTTTTCACTGTCAAGTTGGTTCATTTGGCGAGGAAAAATGTGGAATTTACTATGGGCACCTTGGCGGAATTTATGGGCACCAATTTGAGCTTAATTGGAGAAGAATTGAATGAAATTGGAGAGGGATGCCACAGAATTCGTAGCCATGGGTGGTGTGTAATATTTGGGCATCATTTGAAGCTTACTTAGGAAGACTTTGAAGGGAAAGGGGCGGTTGGTCAAGGCTGAAGCTTGTGAGGCTTTGGTGATGAGTAGAATGGATAATTTTGAAGACATTTGAGGCATTTTTGGGTCCCCCATCAACAGCTGTCTTCTTCTTCCCTTGGCTTGCTTTCACCATTTTTGTGCTAATTGAGAGCCCAACAAAACCAGAAGAAGCCAGCTGAAAGCCCCTACCCGTCGACTATCCCTGCTGCCCACTGTCCGAGCAGCCGAGCGCCACCAAAGCCTCGCGCCCGCCCGCGCATCCCTATTCGCTTGAGCCGCTATCCCGATGCCCTCGAGCTATCGTTTGCCTGAGCTCGCATGGCCACCATCCGAAGCCGTTGAACCGCCCGTCACCGTGGCCGTCCCCTTCGCCGTTCGCCAATCGCCAGCCATCCTAGCTCCTTCGGTCTAGCTTTCTCGACCCCAAGCAGAACTGAAACCTCAACTATGGGCTGAGGCTTCGTGGCCTGTTTTAGACCCCGTCCGAACCTTCGTTGGTGTCGCTCCAAGCTTGGTTCTCGCCCGCCTTGGCATTGCCGTCATCATAAACTCATCGGCCCGCGAAACTGGTGAGTTTACTCACTAAACCTTGCTTAGGAGGTTAATGATGCTTAAGGGGTGTTTAGATTAAATTAAGATTAGAGTAATGTAGTTATTAGCTTGTTTAGTTAATTTAGGTTAGTTAAATTAGTGAATTAGGTGGTTAGAAATTGTGGTTAGTTAGTTTATTATGTGGCCTTGTAGTTAGAATGGTTAGGATAATTTAATTAATCCAATAGGTGGTTAGATAAGCATTATTAGGCCTAAGTATGTATTTATTGATTTAATTTGTATTCATTTAATTAATTTTGTAATTAATTTAATTATTTAATATTTTCTAGAAATTATACCGGGATAGTTGGTGACCATAATTTCGTGCTGATTATACTTGGTGTGCTTAATTTATGTAATTGATGGTTAATTTGTGCAAATTGAGTGATGATTGTGATTTTGAGTATTTATTTTAAATTATGAAGTTTTGGTATTTAATTAGAAAATATCGGGTGTCGGGTTTCGACACCAAAATGTTTTTAAAGACAATATCAAACACTGGGTTTTTAAAAGGAATGATATAAATTTTTCTGGTTCAAATTGACTGTGTCCCCACACACGATTATTTTACCGCATCGTTTTAATATGAAGAAAACGGGCCAAGTACATTATTTTAATTGGGATATTTGAGTGCAAGCATGATGTCTTGGCCGGGATTGGATAGGTGCATGAATGATATGAGAACCCGTCACGAGCCTTTGGGGCCGGGCAATGCTCCTTTGGGAATGCCCCAAGTCAATGGATGCCGATCGTAGTGGAGGCTGGGCCGATGCTCTTATAAAGAATGTCGTCTAGATGTAGACGTTGCTGTCCTCGATGGTGCGAGACGACGCCCGGCTACGCCGGAAGACCGCTGACTGTTGAGTCGGCCTTGGCCGTTGGGTCGTAATCAATTGGGACACATGATTGATTGAAATTGCTGCGCCTGATTATGGGACAAAATCGTGTGGCACGGAATGGGACGTGTCATAACGATTTGCCCTTATAATCGGGACCCCTATAATCGTTTGGGTTAAAAGTTGAGACGTCCCGATTGATGAGTGATTTTAATGCAATTATATTTGATACAAATTGTACTGACATGCAGGAAGAAACTGAGACGAGGTAAGTCTTCTGTGATGTGTGGTTAGATTACCTCTAGGCGTATTTTCTTCCTAAGTCGGGGTTTAGGGGGTGAACTTGCTAAGACATTGTCTCACCCCATCTTTAGCTCATTCTTTTCAAGTCCTTAGATGCTAGTCCCTCCGGAATGTTTTGGTCAGCCTCAGGGGTTTACCGAATGGAGCATAGACGTCCCTGTCCCCGGGAGTCATTGGGTCTATGAGCTGGTTGTGACCACTGTCTGGGTCGATGAGGGCCTACCTTAGAGGGTACCTCATCAATTCAGGGAGTGGTTTCGTCATGGACTCAATGGGTATAAGGTAGGTCCCCTTCAGGGATTTGCTATCCCCAACGTTGCAGTCAACGCCGCTATGGGCGAGGGTGCAACTGACCCGCCTGATGGGGTTGTGGAGGACCTAAAGCCCTCGGATCTTGTGGAGGTGGAATCCAAGGAATCGGTGAATGTGTTCGACTAGTAGATCGTATGTCGGCTTCTTTTTAAAGCCGATCTTTTTGTAGACAGAGACTAGTTTGTATATAAAAGTGTTTTGTGAAAATTGTGTCCTGCTTTTCTATTTCATATTTGTGTTGCCTGGGGTTTTGTTTATATGCTTCCGCATGTGCAATAAAATGAAAGGGTCGGCGACACGTCCTAGGACGTCTCAAGTTTATCGACCACTGAAGGATGCACGTGCGCTCGAGGTTCAGGACGTGACATCCCCGCCCGAAGTGGTATCAGAGCTAGTTTGTTGGTGGAGTGATAAAGTGCGATGGGTTATGGGATAGTTAGTAGGAACGACCTTCATTTTATGCTGATGCATGTGATTGATAGCTGTTTGGTAGTTTGTTTGTGTGGTTGCTCAATTTCTAATTCTGTGTAGAATTGGAAAGCAGGTTCTGTAAGAATCCTCCAAGATGAGCGATCAGGAGCAGAGGACTACTAGGAAGAGGACCATTAGACCAGTGACTCAGGGTAGGACGCTGACAAGGGTCGGTACTCGAGGTGGTCATGGTAGAGCGCAGGCTCAGGCCAGCGCAAGTGGAGTAGCACTGCCTCCATTCGGTGCTAGGGTAGCAGTCATTGGTGATCCTAGAAACGATGGATCATTTAGGCGCTTGAGATGCTTGGAACTTTGATGGGGCAACAAGCCTGGAATCAAGCCGCCGCCACTACCGCCGCCGCTACGATTGCCTCTTGCGCCGCCGTTTGCCGCTTTGCCGTACCTACCAAAGTTCCACCTGGGAACGTGGTTGTTGAGAGAGGGAGGCCGATGCACAAGCTCATAGAGTAGTTCTTGAAGCTGAACCCGCCAAGGTTCACTGGTGTAAGAGATCCTGAGGCTGCAACGCTCTTGATCCAAGACTTGGAGAAGGCCTTTGCACTGCTGATGTGCACTGAAGAAGAGAAGGTTGTATTGGCAATATATGAGCTGCAGGGTAATGCAAGTACTTGGTGGAGAGCCACCAGAGGGAGAGTGAACCCAAAAGGCGAGGTTCCGGTGTGGAAGATGGAGGAATTCCAACGCTTCTGTCAAGGGATGTTGACTATGGATCAGTATGAGGCTAAATTTGCGAAGCTGTCGCAATACGCTTCCAGACTAATGGAAGACCCTAAAGACAGAGCTTGGAGGTTTAGGAACGGCCTCCAACTGGAGCTGAAGAATCCCTTAGTACCGTTCAACCTGAAGGACTACAACGACTTATATAAATGGGCTCAACTAATAGAGAGGAATCTGAACGAATAAACCGCTACATCTGGGTCGCGGTTTGGTTCGAATAGGGATGAAAATAGGTTTGGGAAGAAACCTATGACAGGAGGAAGGTACCCTGTTCCGCTCAACAGGAAGGGTGGGGTAGGCAAGTCTGCGCCGAACCAGATGGGTGTGTGTCGCTTCTGTGGAAGGCGACATGGATTAACCCCGTGCCATTCTAGGATAGGAGCCTGTTATGGGTGTGGCCAGCAGGGCCACCAAGTCAGAGATTGTCCCCGCAGACCAATGGGACCACAACAGTTGCCGTCGCCATCGCGGATGGGTCAGAATAGGGAGTTTGCGCCTTAGAACACACAGCAGGATAAGGTGTTGTCTATGATGGGCTATCCTGGTTGCAAGTTAATGATTGGGGAGCGAGAGGAGACGATAGATTTGAGAGTCCTAGTCATGTATGATTTTGATGTAATAATTGGCATGGATCGCTCACCAAGCAACAAGCTAAGATGGACTGCTATCATAAAGTGATTCAGTTTAACCCGCTAGCAAGTGAAAGTTTCGAGTTTATTGGGAGTCGAGGAGGAACCTCGATTACCTTAATCTCGTCGCTTGAGGCAACTCGTTTGTTAGATAGGGGTTGCCAAGGTTATTTGGCAACTGTCATGGATACGACAGTTGAGGAGCTGAAGATTGAAGATATTGTAGTGGTTTAGGAGTTCCCATACGTATTTCCAAAGGAATTGCTAGGCCTGCCGTTAGAGAGGGAGATAGAGTTCGTGATTGAGTTGGCCCCCGTGACGGAGCCAATCGCTAAAGGTGCAGATGTAGGAGTTGTTGGATAAGGGATTCATACATTTAGTGCATCACCTTTGGGAGCACTAGTTCTATTCATGAAGAAGAAAGACTGTTCGTTATGCCTTTGCGTTGACTATCGTCAACTCAATCAGGTGACGATCAAGAACAAGTATCCACTCTCGAGGATCGATGACTTGCTTGACCAGTTGCAGGGAGTGTCGATATTTTCTAAGATCGACCTGAGAACAGGGTATCATCAGCTAAGGATCAGAAAGGAAGACATACCGAAGTCGGCGTTCCGTACTCGATATGGCCATTATGAGTTCACAGTTATGTCGTTTGGTTTGACGAATGCCCTAGCTGCTTTCATGGATCTGATGAACCGAGTGTTCAAAGAGTATCTGGATCAGTTTGTGATCGTGTTCATCAACGATATCCTGGTGTAATCGAGAAGTCCTGAGGAGCACGAAAGGCATTTGAGGATGGTGCTTCAGACACTGCGGAATCATGAACTGTACGGCAAGTTCAGTAAGTGTGAGTCTTGGTTGACTCATGTGGCGTTCCTAGGTCACGTGATTTCGGGCGAAGGAATCTCCATGGACCCGACCAAGATCGAGGCAGTTATCAACTAGCAAAGACCGACGACAGTGACAAAGATCAAAAGCTTCTTGGGTTTGGTAGGGTATTACAGAAGGTTTATGGAAGGATTTACAGATTTACCTTCGCCGTTGACTCGACTATTGAAGAAGAAAAGTTTGTGTGGATAGATAAGTGTGAGCGTAGTTTCCAAGAACTTAAGCAGAAGTTGACTACCACACCAGTGTTGACAACACCATATAGTCCTGGAGGATACGAGATCTACAGTGATGCGTCGTTTAGAGGACTGGGTTGCGTGTTAATGCAGCATGGCTGAGTTGTTGCATACGCGTTCTGTCAGTTGAGACCTCATGAGTTGAATTATCTGACGCATGACCTAGAACTCGCAGCGATTATTTTCGCTCTGAAGATTTGGAGACATTATTTATGTGGAAAAAGGTTTCAGATCTTTACAGATCATCAAAGTGTCAAGTATTTATTCTCACAGAAGGAGTTGAATATGAGACAGCGTTGCTGGATGGAACTTCTCAAGGGCTATGATTACAACATCTTGTATCACCCTGGAAAGCTAATAGGGTCGCAGATGCGTTGAGTCGGAAGTCTTCAGTTGCGCAGATAGTGATCAAGGAGTGGATCTTACTTGAAGGAGCTTGAGATTCGATTTTCAAATTTGAGGTAGGCCACCTTTCAAATCTTATGGCCACCCTCAGAATTGAACCGAAAGAGCAGATAAGGATCAAGACGCTTCAACTGACAGACCCAGAAATTCAGAAAATCCTACAAGAGGATACCGAAAAGGGAAAGGCTAACTTTCGATTTCAGAAGATGGAACACTAAGGTTTCGAGGACGATTGTGTGTACCTGACGATGCAGAGCTTCAAGAGGAGATATTGTTAGAAGCTCATCGTAGGAGTTACAACATTTATCCAGGTAGTACGAAAATGTATCAGAATCTACGTCAACATTATTAGTGGATCGGTATGAAGGCGGACATTGCTAAGCATGTCGCCAAATGTTTGACGTGTCAGCAAGTGAAGGCACAGTACTGTAAGCCGGGAGGACTTTTGCAACCTCTCGAGATTCCCTAGTGGAAGTAGAAACACATCACAATGGACTCTGTGATGGCCCTATCGAAGAGTCAGAGGGGTAATGATTCTATTTGGGTTGTGGTCGACAGACTGACGAAATCGGCTCACTTTATCACCGTACGGAAGGACCTTACATTGGATAGATATGCAGAATTGTACCTGTGTCAGATTATTTGTCTGCATGGAGTGTCGGTGACGATTACATCTGATAGAGACCCGAGATTTACAGCTGCCTTTTGGAAAAGTTTGTAGATCGCTTTGGGAACGAAGCTGCAATTCAATACGGCTTACCATCCACAAACATATGGCCAGTCTGAGAGGACAATTCAGACTCTCGAGGACATGTTGAGAGCGTGTGTGCTAGACTTCAAGGGAAGCTGGGAGGAACAGCTTCATCTCGTCAAGTTCGCCTATAACAACAGCTACTAGCAGAGTATTCAGATGGCACCTTTTGAAGCATTGTATGGTAGAGCGTGCAAAACACCGGTGTGTTGGGATGAAGTCAGAGAACAGAGGATCACAGGCCTAGAGTTGGTTCGGGAGTCTTTGGATGCGGTTGCAGTTATCGAGACAGATTAGAGACCGCTCGAGCCGCTAGAAAAGCTATGCAAATAATCGTCGAAGACCTTTGGAATTCCAAGTTGGTGAGCACGTCTTTCTGAAGGTGTCACAGATGAGGGGTACTTCATGCTTCGGCAAGAAAGGAAAGCTGAGTCCGAGGTACATAGGTCCCTTTCAAATTCTCGGGAAAGGATAGGGACTCGGCGTATCGTCTTGCATTATCGCTAAGACTGGCGCAAGTGCATGACGTCTTCCACATCTTGATGTTGAGAAAGTACGAGCTTGACCCAGCCACGTGCTGAATTTTGAAGAATTAGACGTGGATGACAGAATGTCGTACGTGGAGAGACCGGTTCATATTGTAGATCGGAAGGAACAAGTTCTGCACACTAAGACAATCCCGTTAGTTAAAAGTGGTCTGGCAACACCACAACACAGAAGGAGCAACCTGGGAAAGTGAAGACCTCGATGAGACAACAATACCCACACCTTTTTGTTTAAGATTTGTAATAGGTTTAAATTTCGAGTAAGAAATTTTTATAAGAGGGGAAGAGTTGTGACATCTTGATTTTCTGATTTTTTTTTTCAATTGAATGAGTTGGGCTTTTCATCGACACACCTATAGTTCTTTTCTCTGAGCTAATCACCCACGAGATAACTAGTCTATCTAGTGAAGTTGTTAATGGATTTTAACACAATATTCTTGAGAATTCGATCAGAAATCGACTGCTCGACCGTGCTAATCTGCAAGGGTCAATACGGCATCATCAAAATCGATCAAATGTCAGAGATAGGTCGGTTCGATAGAGGCATGTATTTAAAGTGTGGGTGATTCCACCTAATTGCAAAATTCTCCTCGAACGGCACTAAACTGATTTTCCTATCGTTTCTGTACCCTGTGCCCGTATTTGAATCCTCGAGATTTTCACGAAAATCGAGAGTCGCCAATGAATCGAAGATGCATAATGTGGCTTGAAAATAATCGACCACAGGTCAATTGCACTAAAAATTCCTAAAAGCTGCCCGATAGGTTAGGCCACGCTAAAATCGGGCCCGATTGAAATTAAACCCGAATTTGAACCCGATTTCAGAAATTGAAAATTCTGTCATGTCACGATTCATTTTAGGAACGTTGACTCATCCTCCGAAGAATTTTCTGCAAACCCGAGTTTTTGGCAAAAAATGAAATTTGAGCGTTTTTGGACGGGGAAAATTAGAGGGCCGTTTTTGGTTATGCTTTTGGTGGTCAAGTTGCTTCATTTGGTGAGGAAAATGTGGAATTAAGTGTGGGCACGTTGGTGGAATTTATGGCCACCAATTTGAGCTCAATTGGAGAAGAATTGAATGAAATTGGAGAGGGATGCCACAAAATTCGTAGCCATGGGTGGTGTGCAACATTTGGGCATCATTTGAAGCTTTCTTAGGAAGATTTGGGAGGGAAAGGGGCTGCTGGTCAAGGTTGAAGCTGGTAGGGCTTTGGTGATGAGTAGAATGGATAATTTTTAAGACTTTTGAGGCATTTTTGGGTCCCCCATCAGCAGTTGTCTTCTTCTTCTTCCCTTGGCTTGCTTTCTCCATGTTTGTGCTAATTGAGAGCTCAACAAAACCAGAAGAAGCCAGCTGAAAGCCTCGCTCGTCAACCATCCCCGCCGCCGCCATCCAAGCGGCCGAGCGCCGTCGAAGCCTTGTGCCTACCCACGCGTCCTTGTTCGCTCGAGCTGCTATCTCGACGCCCTCGAGCTGCCGTTTGCTATCCTCTTGACCTCGTCGGCCGTTGTTCGAAGCCATCGAGCCACCGCCGCCACCGCCCGGTCGCCGTAGCTGTCCCCTTCGCCGTTCGCCAATCGCCCCGTCCTAGCTCCTTCGCTCCAGCTTTGTCGGCCCAAAGCAGAAACGAAACCTCGGTTGTGGGCTAAGGCTTCGTGGCCCGTTTTAGGCCTCGTTCGGACCTCCGTTGGTGTCGCTCCAAGCTTGGTTCTCGCCCGCCTTGGCATTGCTGTCGTCGTGAGCTCATCGGCCCGCAAACTCGGTGAGTTTACTCACTAAACCTTGCTTAGGAGGTTAATAATGCTTAAGGGGTGTTTAGATTAAATTAAGATTAGATTAGTGTTGTTATTAGCTTGTTTAGTTAATTTAGGTTAGTTAAATTAGTGAATTAGGTGGTTAGAAATTGTGGTTAATTAGTTTATTATGTGGCCTTGTAGTTAGAACGGTTAGGAAAATTTAATTGGTCCAATAGGTGGTTAGATTAGCATTATTAGGCCTAAGAATGTATTTATTAATTTAATTTGTATTTATTTAATTAATTTTGTAATTTATTTAATTATTTAATATTTTTTGGAAATTATATCAAGATAGCCAAAGTGACCGGAATTTCATGCTGATTGTAGTGGTATGCTTAATTTATGTAATTAATGGTTAATTTATGCAAATTGAGTGATGATTGTGATTTTTAGTATTTATTTTAAAATTATGAAATTTTGGTATTTAATTAGAAAATATCGGGTGTCGGGTTTTGATACCGAAAATGTTTTTAAAGACTATATCAAACAGTGGGATTTTAAAAGGAATGATATAAATTTTTTTGGTTCAAATTGACCATGTACCCACACATGATTATCTTACCGTGTGTTTTTAATATGAAGAAAACGGGCTAGGTACAATATTTTAATTGGGACATTTGAGTGCAAAGCACGATGTCTTGGCCGGGATTCGATGGGTGCATGAATGATATGAGAACCCGTCACGAGCCTTTAGGGCTGGGCGATGCTCCTTCAGGAATGCCCGAAGTCAACGGATGCCGGTCGCAATGGAGGCTAGACTAATGCTCCTATAAAGAATGCCGTCTAGATGTAGACGTTGCCGTACTCGATGGTGCGAGACAACACTCGGCTATAGCGAAAGACCGCTGACTTTTAAGTCGGCTGTGGCCGTTGGGTCGTAATCAATTGGGACGCATGATTGATTGAAATTGACGCGCCTGATTATGGGACAAAATCGTGTGGCACATAATGGGACGTGTCATAACGATTTGGCCTTATAATCAAGACCCCTATTATTGTTTGGGTTAAAAGTTAAGACATCCCGATTGATGAGTGATTTTAATGCAATTATATGTGATATGAACTGTACTGACATGCGGGGAAGAAGGAACCGAGGCAAGGTAAGTCTTCGTGATGATGTGTGGTTAGATTACCTCTAGGAGTATTTTCTTCCTAAGTTGGGGTTTAGGGGTGAATTTGCCGAGACATTGTCTCACCCCGTCGTGGGCTCATTCTTTTCAGTGTCCTTAGATGGCGGTCCCTTTGGAACATTTTGGTCGGCCTCGGGGTTACCGGGTGGAGCATAGACGTCCTTGTCCCGGGGAGTCATTGGGTCTATGAGCTGGTTGTGACCACTATCTGGGTTGATGAGGGCCTACCTCAGAGGGTACCTCATCAATTCAGGGAGTGGTTTCGTCATGGACTCAATGGGTATAGGGTAGGTCCCCTTCAGGTATATGATATCCCCGCTGTTGCGGTCAACGCTGTTTTGGGCGAGGGTGTAGCCGACACTCCTGATGGGGTTGTGGAGGACCCGAAGCCCCTGGAGCCCGTGGAGGTGGAGTCTGAGGGATCGGTGAATGTGTCCCACTAGTAGATCGTAGGACAACTTCTTTTTGAAAGCCAATCTTTTTGTAAACAGACTAGTTTGTATATAAAGTGTTTTGTGAAAATTGTGTCCTACTTTTCTATCTCATATTTGTGTTGTTTGGGGTTTCGTTTATACGCTTCCGCATGTGCAATAAAATGAAAGGGTCGGCGACGAGTCTTGGGACGTCGCAAGTTTATCGACCATCGAGGGATGTGCGCGCGCTGGCAGTTCGAGACGTGACAAGAAGAAGGGATGCTGGCAGTGGGGGCGTGACAAGAAGAAGGGATGCTGGCGGTGGGGGCGTGAAGAAGAAATGGGCAGAAGAAGAGAGGCGGCTACAAGGGGGAAAGTTTACGCATGAAGGGAGAGAGAAATGGGAGAGAGAGAGGGAGAAAATGAAAGTCCAAGACAATGAGGGACCTTAACAAATATCAAGCCCATCATTGCTTATGCCTCCAAAGTCTTCATCCTCACAAGTCAAGGGCTCCTCCAATGAGAATTTTGCTCTTAATTCTCACAAAACAGACTATTTTGGCAGCCAAATAGTCCATTAAATCAGCCCACTTTGCAATGAATTTCACTTATTTTCTTGGTTGCCCTTAATCGATTTTTCCACAAAATTCTGAACTCGACGGAATTTCTCCGAAAGATGAGACGATGTCCTATAAATGAATCATGACACGCTCGAACGTCCGATTCCCGAAACTGAATTCAATTTTGCGGTTAAAATCGACGAACGCGATTTTAGTACAACCTAACCTACCGGGTAGCTTTTAGGGATTTTTGCGCGTTTGACCTGTGGTCAATAATTTTCGATTCATGTTTGTGCATCTCCAAATCAAAGATGACTCTCAATTGTTGTAAAAAACACAAGCTTTCAATTACGTGTCCCGAGTATAATTTTGATAGAAAATCGGGTTAATGCCGTTCGACGTGAATTTCGCAATCATGCGGAACCACCCGCAATTCAATTACGTGTTTCTATCGAATCGACTTATATCCGATCGCAATTTGATTATAATGGTGTCGTGTTGACCCTTGCCTATTTTTATGATCGAGCGATCGATTTCCGATCGAATTCTCTCGGTCCGCCGCGTTTATATCCCTTAACAGCCTCACCTAATGTTTAGTTTACTCGAGAGTGATCAGTTCCGAGTAAATTAACCATAAGCGCGTCGATGAAACAACCATTTCATATATTCGAGTTAGGGGTCAAATTTCGAGATGTCACAACTCTTCTCCTCTTATAAAAATTTTGTCCTCGAAATTTAAACCATTACAATCTTTTCACAAAAAGGTGGGGGTATTGACGTCTCATCGACTCTTTGTTTTCCCACGTGGCTCTTTCCATTCCGTGGTGTTGCCAAACCACTTTAACCAAGGGGATTGTCTTGTTGCGTAGCACTTGCTCTTTTCAATCCACTATCCGAACCGGTCTCTCCACGTACGAGACTCTCTCGTCCACGTCTAATTCCTCGAAATTCAGCACGTGGGTTGGATCAAGTTCATATTTCCTCAATTCAGCACTTGGAAGACATCATGCACTTGAGCGAGTCTCAGCGGCAATGCGAGACGATATGCCAAAGTCCTAATTCACTCCAAAATTTCAGAGGGACCGATGTACCTCGAACTTAGCTTCCCTTCTTGCCAAAGTGCGACGTACCCCTCATTGGTGACACTTTGAGGAATACGTGTTCACAAACTTGGAATTCCAACGGCCTACACTACTTATCTGCATAACTTTTCTAACAACTTTGGGCGGTCTTGAGTCTTTCTCAAATGATTTTGATGGCGTCGACTGACTGTTGAACTAACTTAGAACCCATAATCTTACGCTCTCCAACTTCGTCCCATCAAACAAGAGTCCTGCAGGCTCTGCAATATAATGCTTAAAATGGTACCATCTTGATACTCTACTGATAGCTGTTGTTGTAGGCGAACTCAACTAGATGAAGTTATTCCTCCTAGCTTCCTTTGAAGTCTAATACATAAGCTCGCAGCATGTCCTCGAGGGTTTGAATCGTCCTCTTAGACTGGCTATTTGTCTGCGGATGATAGGCCGTGCTGTACTGTAGCTTCATTCCCAAGGCAGTTTGTAAACTTTTCCAAAAAGCTGCCGTAAACTTTGGGTCTCGATGTGACGTGATCGTCACTGGCACCCCATAAAGACGTTGCACGCACCATTCATCATATTTGTTTAATGCAAAGTCCTTTCGTACGACGATGAAGTGAGCAGACTTCGTCAACCTATCGACTACGGCCCATATGGAATCGTTACCTCATTGACTCCTCAATAGTCCCATCACAAAATCCATTGTGATATGTTCCCACTTCCACTCGAGAATCTTGAGAGGTTACAAAAGTCCTCCTCTATTTCCCACAAAGTAATAACTAGATTGACCCAATGGATTGAACTGGATTATTGTATGATAACAATCCATTACAACAAGATGCTCCTTGAGCCAATCCTTTTCAATTATGACATCAAAGTCATACATAGGCAAAATAGTTAAGTATAACTCTAGCCAATGGTCCTCGTCTCTCTGACCTAATTTCAATAAACCAAAGTTCTACAAGCTCGATGATGCTTTCACTGCGCCACTCTGATAAATTATCCCCGAAACACTGCCCCTCCTGTTCGGTGCATAGTCCGGTTCATTCCTGCCCCCTTCGCCATTCTAGAAGCCTGCCAGGAGTTGCTCCTTGCTCATGCCCTTTGGCCTCGTGACCACTCCCCGCTTTCATCGGACCGAGTTGTTACAGGCCCACCAGCTTTCGCCTGGTTTGACCCCGAGCTACACATCTACTAGAAGGGTCCCGTTTCGATAGGGACTAACTCACCAAGATATTGTCCGCTTTGGCCTATCCCATACTAAGCCTCACGATTTTATCCTTTTGCGCATAGGTAGGCACTATCATAGGAGGTCACCCATCCTAGTAGTGCATTATCCTAAGCTTGCTTATCCTTCAAGTTCAAGGGCACCAACTGGCTTCAGATGTTTAGTTTTAAACCATCCTAAAATCTCTTTGTCCTATCCACAGAAACCTCTTGGCTGTCCAATCTACGACAGTGGTGCTTGCGTTCCCATGAGCATGCGTGGACAATTCCTTACCTGATGGCCATGCTAGCCACATCCATAACAAGCTCCAGATCTAGGAGGACACGAGGCTGATCCATGGTTGCTTCCACAGAATTAGCACACTCCATTCGAATTGGGTGCCGGCTTTCCAATTCCACCCTTTTTGGTTGGGAGGAATGGAATACTTTCCTTTTGTCATCGGCCTTTTCCCGCACCAATTGCTATCCCTATTAGGCATAAACCGCGACCTAGATGCGGCGGCTCGCTCTTTTAGATTCCTCTCAATCAGCTGGGCCCTCTCGTAAAGATCATTATAATCCTTAAGATTCAGCGGCACCAGCGGATCCTTAATCTCTCGGCCTCAAACCATCTATGAATCTCTCGCCCGTCCACCGAGTCTTCAATTAGCCTTGGTGTGTACTTAGACAACTCTACAAACTTCGCCTCGTATTCGTCCACTGACATTTGACTCTAACGGAGACGTTGAAACTCGGCCATTTTCTGCTCTCTAGCGCAATCCGAAAAGTACTTTCCGTAGAAGACCTCAACGAAGGTATCCCACTCCGGGACTCTACCCTCGGGAAACACTCTCCCTTTGGTGGCTTCCCACCAAGTGCTTGCATTACCTTGCAATTGGTAGACAGCCAGGACTACCTTGTCCTCTCGCAGAGCACCTTAGCAAAGTGTGAAAACCTTATCTAGCTCTCGGATCCAAAGGGTTGCAGCCTTAGGATCACCTACCCCAGAGAACCTTGGCGGTTTCAGTTTCAGGAACTGCTCCACCAATTTGTGCATCTGCCGCTCACCATTCCCATTTCCTAGTGAGACCTCAGCAGGTGCGGTGGCAACAATGGCCACCGCATTGGCGATAGTAGTGGCAACGGTGGAAGTAGCAGCTTGGTTTTGAGCCTCGCTAACCCATCATGTTCCCTAGGGTCTCTAGCGCCTGAACGATCCCATCTAACCTGGGTCGCCTGTTGCTCCTACTCGAGTACCAACCTGAGGTGGTACTCTTTCCCTCGCGCTAGCCTGAGCCGGCGCTCTACCCCAGGTACCGATCCTAGTCGGCGTCCTACCCCAAGTACCAGTCGAAGCTACCCTCTTTCGAGGAGTCATCTACTCAGGATCGGTCATCTTGCAGAATCTTTACAGAAACCTGCTTTCTAATTCTAACACAGAATTAGAAATTTGAGCGACCTGCCCAAAACAATCAATCAATCACAAGCATCAGCATAAGGAAAATGTCTTTCCTAGCTAACTATCCCTTGACCCATTGCACCTTATGACTCCAGACACTAACTAGCTCTGATACCACTTCGGGTGAGGATGTCATGCCTCGAACCCCAAGCGCGCGCACATCCCTCGGCGGTCGATTAAAAATGCGACGTCCCAGGACGTGTCGCTGACCCGTTCTTTTTATCTTTCAATTAAGCACATGCGGAAGCGAACTAAATAAACCTCGGCCAACAAACAAACATAGGGATAGTAAAATCTCAAAACAAAAGTTGCCGAAAACAACTTATTTATTTAACCACTATTGTCCCTAGGAAGTTTAATGATTTACAAGTCCTTACACTGGCAACTTCCAACCGACCCTCCCAAAAACCTTCAGGGACTAGAGCAACCTAAACTTCACTAGTGACAGAGCTAGCCAAAGGTGTCGCGTCTCGTGCCCACCACATCCGTACTTAGCAGATCTCCACGCTACGGCCCTGAAAAAGGTTAGCCCACAATGGGGTGAGATGAAATCTCGGTGAGTCAAAACCCTAAGCCCCGATTAGGATGCAAATTTGCCTCGAAGGCGGTCCTAAACATGCACCATACAAAACTTTCCTCGCCTCAGCGTGTCCCTGCATATTAGTGCATCACATATGCCATTATAAATACGACATGCGTAATTAATAACCGAAACACATCATTTTCACCATTCAAACATTCGTATGGGTCCTGATTATAAGACCAAACCGTTATGACACGTCTCATACCGTGCCACACAATTTTGTCCCATAATCAGGCGCAACTATCACAACCATTCAGGCGTGTTCTACTTATTACGACCCATTGGTCACGGCCAACTCAACAGTTGGCGGTCATTCGGTGTAACTGGGTATTGTTTCGCCCCATCAGGCATGGCATTATTACGCGTATTCATATGCATTAGGACAACCTTCCATAAAGGATCATCCATTGACGTGGGGGCGTCCGAACTTAATCAGGTATCATCTCGCATATTCATACACATCAGGACGGGTTCAATACCCTGCATATTCATACGCATCAGGGTATTTAGGTGATCACACGAGCACACCATCACTCAAGTTCATTGTTATCTTCCTCATTAGCCAAGAACACCAAAATCTTTTTTCAAGTAATAAATCTTGCAACCTCTTTTTTTTTTGTTCAAAACCTTTAGAAATAAATTCGTACGGGGTCACGTATTTGAAATCAACCCGCCAAGCTTTGCACGCACCTAGTTTAAAACCTCATGGTTTTATTAAGCACATAAAACTTGGCATCTAAACCTGACACCATATTTGTTTTCTAATTCTTGGTCCAACCCCTCTTTTTGGAAACAATTTAGAGTAACCCCCCTTTTTTTCTTTAAAAAATTTGGAAATAAATTCGTAGGTGCTCTCGTACTGAAAATTAATCCGTCAAACTTTGCACGCACCTAGTTTAAAACCTCATTGTTTTGTTGAGCAAATAAGTTTTGGTGTCCAACCCGACACCTCATTGTTTTTCTAATTAATTGCCCATAAGGCCAACTTTTGCAATAAAAATCGGAACCAACATAGAGCAACCAAACATCAACCAAATCACATAATATGCACTTCCCAGCAAGCAAGACACCAAGAACAACCACAAAACCACAATCAACCCTAACTGGCAGAAACCGAGTCTACTTGAACATCTCCAAGTTTAATTCCAGAAATATAACAAAACGAGTTTATAAAATTCTCAAATTTGAATATGTTATAAAGGACACTTAAATAAAAACTTTCCATGTAGATACCTTTACCCAGATCTTCCTAGAATAAGAGCAGCAAATCGCTCAAACTGTTGCCAAAACTGTGTCCGTGTCCAGAAATTACGTTTTCCAAAATCAGTTTGGTTCGAGATCCGAAACTAGTCCGTTTGATCTGAAAATTGACTATCTTAAACTACAAGATGTGATGAAAAATTTTTATGAAGAAACTCTTTCAAAAATCGAACCCTAAGAGTTGATAAAAATCATTTAAACACCAAAAGGTCACTGGTTCTAGCACAAACCGAGATTCTGCTTCGCATGTAACGAATCTGAAATCTTGTTCTTTTAAGTCCATAAAATCTTGAGTAAAATATATGTTATAAATGAAGATGTTCAGAACATTTTTCTAGAAGGAAGCAATCTCAAAATCGTAGCACATTTTAATCCACGAAAATAGCAAACAACGAGTGTCCAGTAAACTACGATTAATTAAGCTAATCCAACTTAATTAACAATAATCCTTCTTAGCACTAATATAACCATGATTAGAACTAATCTAAACTATATAATTAACACTAATCTAACCCCTTAAGTGCAATTAATGGCCTAATCAAAGATTAGAGAGTTAACTCACGGATTAGGACGACGGCGGGCTCATAGTGATGGCAACGCGACGGTGGCGAGAACCCGAGACTACCACGTCTCCAACGGAGGCTTGGCAGAGCCGGGGCTGGCTCTACAAGGGTCACAGCCAAGAAGAGTTGGGTTCGGCTTCCGTGGTTGCTGGTCAATGGCTGTTTGCGGGGTTACGGTGGAGGAGCTGGTGGACGGCAGCTCAACTGGACATGGTTGAGGTTACTGGTGGTCGGGACGGCGGCTGTGTTGGATGTAAGCCCTAAAGCTACTATGTAATAGTTACATATTAGGGATTTCAGTTGTACTTTCATTATTATTATTTAATTAATGGCAATGACGTATTCATTCATTTGTCCAATTATTTTATATTTATGAATGATTCCATAAGATCAGTTGAAACTAGACCTATTCTTGAGATGTCAAGAATATATATGACGGGTTCATAGTTAGACCGAATCTTTAAATCGTCCCCGGTCGATGGATTATTGAGTGGATATTAATAATCCTGTTGAGACCGGTGTGTTCTTAACTTCACCATTAAGTATTGGATACTTAAGGGAATGATGAGTCACAAGTCATTGGGTATTGTGATGCCTGAGTTAAGAACACGAGTATTTGTATTAGACAAGATCACTGAACGTGACGCATATGGAACGATTAGCAACACGGGAGCTTTTAGCGTGGTCAATATCTAATTGTTCATGCTTTGGTCTTGTGTAAATAATCCTTAGACCTAAGGCATAGTGTTAACTTGTGTGTCGAACAACTATGGTTCACGGGTGCACGTAATGCCGGGTTGTTGATCCATCTTTATACCTGATGGTCATAGTTTGTTCATATATGAAGTTACACGTGTGCTCGATATGGAATCTGTCTCATTGTTAAATGCAAGGTATAATAATGATGTTCTATGCGATCTAATTATGACACTGCATTGAAATCCTCGGCCGAGGTTGTAACCGAGAATAAATTGTTTATGTCTCGAATAAAATGCATGTCAATTAGATTTGTGCATATGATCGAATTAATGACTTGACAAATATTCCATGGTCTTTGTTTGATCGGAACATAGTAAGACAGAGTGATTGAATTACACTGTAGCCAAAGCTGACAGGTTCATTATGTTCTTAAAGCATTCACACTATCTGAGTAGCCATGACATATTGCTAGATGTCAATCATGGCTTGTAGGACCCAAAGATTAATCAGGACAATTAATTCTTTTGGGAGTACTAATGTGTTAGTACAAGTCTTACTACTAGCTTAGTGATGAACCTAGGGATGTCACAGACCATAAACAATTAGGATAACGTGGAACAAGAGAGAAATATAATTGCAAATGTGTTTGCAATTACTGCAATCGAATTGAGTCGATTTGAAATTAAATTAAATGAGATTTAATTTAATTTGTATTATAGTCACGAGCCTACGTGCATATGGTGCACATGCATGCCCAAAGTGAATACATATTAATGTATTCCAAATGTACATATAAAGATTATGTTCTTTTTATTTTTAAGGGGTTTAATGAATTATTTATTTATTCATTTAATTAATTAATTAATTAACCAATATATATATTTTTAATTGGGAAGCTTCATGCACGAAGCATAAGCATCGTGCATGAACGGTTTGACCGTTTCATGCACGAAGCATCGTGCATGAACGGTTGACCGTTCATGCACGATCGTGCTTCTACAAATGGGGATCAGCAGCGGTTGCTGATCCCGTGAAAAACCGTCCAAGAAATGCCGTAAAAGGGTTGAAAAAATAGAGTGAAGGGAATAAGTGCTAGTTGCTGAAAATAGAGAGAAACGTGCATTTGTTTTGTGTCTGAGAGATGCGAAAACGAAAAGGAATTCTCTCTAGTTCGGGCCGTGACTAAAACATCAAGGATACAGTGGATTGTCTTCACGAGATTGCTAGCACGATCAAAGTGGTGATTATCCGAAAGTTCTCTCTTCCGTTCGACGCTCGTTGTTGGTGTGTCTGAACTAGAGGTCCGACGTTTGTGAGGCTCGAACTGTAGAACATCTGAACCGATTCGTATAAAGCGTGCTTCGAGAGGTAATTTGTTTAACTCTCTTTTACATTCAGATTTTTGATTAAAACGCACGAACAATGCCTTTGTAGAATCATGTAAAATATATATCATCTTTGTTTCGGCTGCATACTTTTGTTAAATTTTACCTATACACGATTCGTGAAACCTAACAGGTTGGACGTGGCTGCTGGGATTGCTGAACAACTCCTGCACGTCTCCTACCCGGTCGCCGACCTTGCTGCCCCTGTTGGACTGGCTGCTGGGAACGCTGGCTTGTGGCAACAAGACAAAAAGAAAAGAGCCAGGCGAAGGAGAGGGACGTGAGGGAAGAAGAAGGGGTGCTGGCGATGGGGGCGTGAGGTGGTGGGGCTGCTTGGGTTGATGGGATGAAGAAAACGTGAAGAAGAGAAGGATGCGTGAGGAAGAAATGGGCAGAAGAAGAGAGTCGGCTGCAGGGGGAAAGTTTACGCATGAAGGGAGAGAAATGGGAGAGAGAGGGGCAAAAATGAAAGTCAAGCCCATCATTGCTCATGCCTCCAAAGTCTTCATCTTCACAAGTCAAGGGCTCCTCCAATGAGAATTTTGTTCTTAATTCTCACAAAACAAACTATTTTGGTAGCCAAATAGTCCATTAAATCAGCCCCTCCGAATTTCACTTATTTTCTTGCTCGTCTGAAATCGGTTTTTCCGCAAAATTCCGGACTCGACGGAATTTCTCCGAAAGATGAGACAATGTCCTATAAATGAATCGTGACACGCTCAAACTTTTGATTCCAGAAACTGAATTCAATTTTGTGGTTAAAATTGACCGAACGCGATTTTAGTGCAACCTAACCTACCGGGTAGCTTTTAGGGATTTTTGTGCATTCGACCCGTGGTTGATAACTTTCTATCCACGTTTGTGCATCTCCGAATCTTAGATGACTCTCGGTTGTCGTAAAAATCGCAAGGTTTTAATTACATGTCCCGTGTATAATTTCAATAGAAAATCGGGTTAGTGCCGTTCGACGCGAATTTCACAATCATGCGGAACCACCCGCAATTTAATTACATGTTTTCGTCGAATCAACTTATATCTGATCACAATTCGATTATAAAGGTGTCATATTGACCTTTGCCAATTTTTATGGTCGAGCGATCGATTTTCGATCAATTCTCTAGTCTGCCGCGTTTATATTCCTTAACGGCCTCACCTAATAGATTAGTTAACTCGAGAGTGATCAGTTCCGAGTAAATTAACCATAAGCGCGTCGGCAAAACAACCATTTCATATATTCGAGTCAGGAATCAAATTTCAGAATGTCACAATTTGGTTGAAGAAGACCCTAGCAAGAGTCATTTTACTAATACCCCCATGCCATGAATTTGAAGTCGCATGCCACTAGAGTTGATGTCTAACAATTCGTTTACTGTTTTAACTTGATCATCAATTCCAACTAAATGTTCAGTCACCAATCTATGATTTGTCTTCACCTTTTTCACAACCTTCTCAACCATCAATTTGATCAGGTGGTTATGGCTACCACAATGGAAAAATATTTTAGTGAGGGGAGAAGTGAAATCACGATTACATGGCTAAGAGTGATGTTATTCATTTAGCGTATACTACACAATAATCATGTTAGGATTCAAGTGCACAATCACAAAGAAATATATAATAAAAGCGAGAAAGAGAAATGAAGACACAACGTTCTTCTCAATTCGTCCTTAAACTAGACTATGTTCAGTAGAGGATTTCACTATAATTAGTACCTCACACCTCTCTATTATTGTCACGCCCCGATTCTCAGGCACGCACCCATCCCTCACCTAGTCGATATAATAGCAACATCCTAGGATACAACGCCGACCCTATTCATTTTAATGCGCATGCGGAACCATGGGATAAGAATGTAGGACCAAAATCTCAAACCTGAAAAACCAACACACTTATATACATTGCAAACCATTATGCAAATTTATACAAGGTCAACTACTGAGTCAGGTCACAAACAACAAGTTCATAAAACAAAGTCTATAGACAGGGGTAGGGTCTCAATCCTCTTCTAGGCCATCCTCTGGGTCCTCCTCTTCAACGATCTCTCCTTCTTCCTCGCTCCAGCTGGAGCCCATGGCTGAGTACACCGGAGAGTCAGAATCGCCCTCGAGCTTGGGATCCTTCGCATCCACCACTGATCCACCCTTGGGATCTGCCGTCCCCTTCCCGAACGCAACCTCTAAAGCGTACAGAGGTACATCAAATTCCAGTACAGGGCCCACCCTTCGCCCATCATTGTAATGGCGATATGATGACCAGTATTCATGGGGCACCTTTTTGGGTTCACCCACGTCAACCCATACGGTGGACTTTATAAGAACATACTCAAGTCCTTCGGGGTGGTGGTGTATTGGAATGTGATAACCTATTTTGGTGAATTTCTTGGGCTGACCAAACTGTTCGGGAGGTGGTGGAGGTGCGGCCATCTATGGACCTGAAATGTTGTCCCACAACGGGGTGAGACTACATCTCAGCGAGTTCTACCCCCCAAGACTTGATTAGGAAGAAAATATGTCCTAAGGGCTGCCTAAGCACAAACAAAGGCGTCGAGGACTTACCTTGGCCTCAGTCCCTTCCCGCAAGTCAGTTCAATTCACAAACATTGACAGCCACATCATCCAATCAAACAAATCAAACCATCGATCAATCGACTCAGTCAATTACATGTCAACGAGACCATTCCCTGGTCATCTCAGTGATTTCATCCCAATTCTTAATCACAGCTCAACAAGCATGATCTACCAAATCCTCGAATATAGATCACGGTCCAAATGAAATGACCTAAATTAGGTGGTAATCACGGCCCAAAACGGGGCACAACCTTTAATAGGTGGCAAATCATGGCCCAAATGGCACAACCTCTAATAGGTGGCGAATCACGGCCCAAAGGGGCACAACTCTAATAGGTGGCGAATCACGACCCAAAAGGGCACAATCGATTCCAATTTCGGTGGCGAATCTCGGCCCAACTGGCACAGCCATTCTTTGGCGGCTTTCTAAATCCAACTCATAACCCCACACAGTCATTTTCCCATCAATTACTAACAATTGCCAATTTTAGGATAATTTCCCCTCGATCACTAATCATATTAAAATTTCCCGATCGGGTACTCAATTAATTAAATAGAGAGCACCATTGCAATCAACACGAAATTTCGGTCACCGACTATTCCGGTCAAATTTCCGAAAATAAATAAATAAATAATTAATTACAACAATTAATAAATAAATGCAATAAATCCAACTTAGGCCCATAATGCCTAATTGAATGCCGAAACGGACTCGAAAATTTTTTGAGTCACTCTAGATAAATATTAGAGTCTATTTACTCGCTAATTACACTAACTATCCACCTAACATGCATCGGTAAATAATTAAATTCACTGATCTAATCTAACTATCCACCTAAACATACTTAACTTAATCTAATCAATCCTTAAGCATCATTAACCTACTAAGTGAAGATTAGTAAGTTAAACTCAATTGTTTTGCGATTCGAATGGCTCAAATCTTCGGGGACGCAACGGGGAGCAACTCTCTTCAAAGTAGGCCTAACTTTTGCGGCCGGGAACGACCTCAAAACGAGCCAAGACTCTTGCTGGAAACCCACTGACTTTGCTTCTATTTTGGGTTGCAAAAGAGAGAAACAGGGGCTGATTGAGGTAAGCAAGACCGGTGACGGGTAGGCGGAGCTTGGGCGGCTTCACGGCGACGGAGAGGCAGTCTCGGCGGCTCCAGCAACCTCCACACTGCTGTGGCAGCACGTTAAACGGTGAGTGGGACGAGACGGCAAGGCTGGGACGCGGCTGAGGCGAACAGCTTGCACGAACAGTTGCAGAACAGCGCGCGCAAGGAGGGGCAACGAACGGCGACGGGCGGCATGCAGCGGGGATGGGGTGGCTCAGACGGGCTGCCTTGTTGGTTTCCTCTAGAAAATCTGAAGTCTTCAAGGCACAATAAGGAAGAAAGAAGGGCTGGTCGGCAACTAGAGAGAGAGAGAGAAGAGATAAGGGGACCAAGGGGAACCACAAGCCTTATTTTCTCCTAAGTTGTCCCCATGACCATTCCTATCCACCCATCCACAGCAACATCCTTGGCTGCAAATCAGCCACCAATTCCTTGAAGAAACTAATTGAAATGGTCCAACTGTTGTAGGGTAGAGGGGGCACACGAATTTGGCTCGGTTTCTCCTCAATGGAACACCAATTGTTTCTCAAATCAATTCAATTCAGCTCCCATAATTTCAATCGCTACCTCACCGATACAATTGCTATTTTTCCTCCCCAATTGATCCCACTTGCTTCCCAATTTCGCGATAAAAAACTATCCTCGACATTTTCTGGACAAAAACGGCACTACCTCGACTTTTTCCCAAAAAGTCTCGGTTTGCAGAAAAATCTTCTGAGACTGAGTCAATGCTCCTAGAATTAATTGTGACATGAAAAAACTTTCAATTTTTGAAATCGGACTCAAATCCGCGATTAATTTCAATTCGGTGCGATTTTAGCGTGACCTAGGCTACCGGATAGCTTTTAGAAAATTTTAGTGCAAATGACCCGTGGTCGATTTTCTTCGAGCCACAATGAACCCACTCGACACATTGGCGACTCTTGGTTGTCGTGAAAATCTCGAGAATTCAAATACGGACATAGGATACCAAAACAATAGGAAAATCAGTTTAGTGCCGGCTGACGAGAACTTTCCAATTTAGTGGAGTCACCCTCGTCTAGCCACACATCTTAGTCAAACCGAGCTATCTCTGATCTCCTATCGATTTTTAACTGTGTCGTAATGGCCTTTAAAGATGAACACGGTCAAGTAGCCAATTCCTGGTCGAATTCTCGAGTCTATTGCCTTAAAATTCCTCAATGGCTTCCCCAGATAGTCTAGTTATCTTGAGAGTGATCAGCTTTGAGAGCAGCCCTATAGGTGCGTCAATGAAATGCCCGATTTATTCAATAGAAAACAGGATTGAAAAACTGGAATGTCACAATTATATCTTTTGATTACAAGGAAAAAATTATGTGTAGGCAAGAGAGTATCTATTCATGGGTCCAAACTCAAATTACCAATAAAACATCTTTCAATTACAAGAGTGAGACCCCTATGCCTTCCTATTTTTGGAAAGTATGAATCACATCTCGACAAATCAGAGAAATACTGGGACCTTCCTCTAGGAGTTCACATTGGACATTAACACCACTTCAAGACATGCTTATTTGCACTTGGCAACACGTGTACAATGTTATGACCTGAAAATTGACTTAGAATCCAACATGAGACTAGCAATCTTAGGATTATGTTAATAAATGTTAGTGCAAAATAAATTGTGTAAATATTATGCATTAGAAACTAACACTTTGATTTTTGTTCGAGCAACGACTGTAGAAATTGAGCATGGTGTATTCAAGAGGAGAAATAGTTAGTGAATCGAAAGATAAACCGAGTAAATAGGCATGTGCATGGCATTTCACTCTCCCATTCCGTTTCCTCCTAGTGACCACAATCAAATATTAATTTTGCTGCCTAGCTATTAATGTCAACTCGCTGATTTTCTAAGACGAATTTGTGAAGAAGTTTGCCATTCTTTGACAAAGGAAGGATAGGTTCATCATTCAGTATTGCTTTAATAAAACTCCCATCTCAATCATATTGGAATTTTTACATTATGCTGAAAAAAATTGGGGAACACAAGCATCTAGAAAGCAGTTAACTCACCCTTTGTACTTCTTCACTTCCCCACCCTTTATCTTATCAACCTCCATGAGAGGCTTTCTCCACACATCTACTTGCTCATTGCTCAGCTTCTTCTAATGCTCCAAATTTAGTATCGCATTGTGATACAACGGAGTTTTCAGCTTAACATCATCAGTTTCCACGTCGAAGAAAATAGGTAGATAGGTTTGAGAGAAGATGGGTATATAGATCCTAGAGTTGTCAATTGCTTGTTGATGCGATCTATCAATCCTTTCCCCAACACAAAACTCTTTGTCATCATGAAGACGTAGATTCCAATATCGGTCAAGCTGTGGTAGAGGATGCCGGTGAACCCAGCACGAGTATTGGGTCCTCTGAAACTCAAGAATATTTGATCATCGCTTCGTGATGATGTTCCTGCATTTCCGTTTGCCATGGCAGTAGTTTGCAGCTTGGCAGATTTAGATATCTATCGCTCTCAGCTCAGCAGATCTAAAATAAATGAGATTATTGATAATTGTATAAAAGATGAAAGTGACGTGTCATTAATTGAAGAGTGTGTTGCTGTTGAATGAGTGGCCGAGAAGAAAAAATGTTTGTGGAGGGAGAGAGAAGGGTGAAAATAGATATTTGGGATACGAGTATTCGACGGACAAGAGCACCTCAATTTCTTGCCAGACTGTCCCAAGCGTATGAACATTCAACATAACTTACCGTTTCTAACGTCAGATTGCACATGATGGTTTCAACCAAATCAACCGGCGAGTCGGGGTTTGTTCAATTGAACCGTGGGTTGAGACCCATCTGCTCACTCTCCTTATCATTTTGATTTTTCATTTGCTATGTCCTCTTCACTTCTGTCTTTCGTGTGACGAAATGAAACAATTTCTGCTATCAACTCGAATCGGATGGTGGAAAGAGCAAAGATAAGTAGCAGTGTTTGACCAGGAGTAGCCAATTCGGACTTTTCTGGATGACATCTATGAGTGGGTCATCGCTTTGATTTGTGAGTATGAAAGAGTTGAAAGTCCTAGAAGGTGGCCGCGTCTACATGTCTTGAGGAAATAATGGAGCAGTAATAGGAAAAGCAATCAAATGTTACACTTCATTCGTTTAACAGAAAATGACTTCCAAAAAATATTTTCTGGATTTTTCGATATTCGTTTCACAGAGAATGAAATAATCAAGAAAAACGTTTTCTATTATTGAAAAAAACACCTTCAAAAGTGGGGAAAATGTTTTCCACCTCCACAACTGCATCCACCTCACTTTCTTTTACAAACACATTTTCTTTTATTTTTAATTTTTTTCTTTTCTTTTTAATTTTAAAATAGAGTTTTAATTTTTTTTTTTTTTTTTAATTTCCTTTTCTTCTTTTTCTTCTTTGGCCGATCGTCAGCCACAATCATGGCCAACCATAGCCCAACTCAAGCCTTGCCTCAAGTCAGTGAGGCTCTACCTCACCAAATCTAGTGAGATGGGCGAGGCTCGGGCCTTGCTTGAGGTCGCTAGAGCCTTGTTGACCTTTGGCAACCTTAGGTGAGGCTCGAGGTCTACCTAGCTCACTAGATCTAGCGAGTTCAAGCCTCATCGGCCTCGCCTCAATGGCTAATCGCTGGCCATCACCATAATCGTAGCCGGCGTTCGGCCAAGGCCAAGGAAGAAGAAGAAAAATAGAAAGAAAGAAAAAAGGAAAGGAAAAAAATTAAAATTAAAATATCGACTTTTAAAAAATAAAATAATAAAAAATGATTGAAAATGAATTCATTCAAGAAAAGATTTCCTTACTGAACTACAAAAAAAAAAAAATTTAATTCATTTTCAAATTTTAGCCGAACACTAGAAAATATGATTGCTTTCTTAGAAAATGATTTACTGAAAAATAATTTTTATACCAAATTTTTCATGAAATGAATGGACCCTAATGAAAAAATAGAATAAAAGAAAACAAAAGAAAATAAAAGAAAGCTGGAAAATAGGCTATGTGAACCTGAAAGGGAAAATAGTTAGGCGGGGCTTATGTGGGGTTTCCGTAATTTTAGGCTCAATCTAGCTAATGTGTGGGGGCTTGCGTTGGTGCCCTTTTGTTCAAGTTGGTTTGATGGCTTTGGGCTTGTTTCTAATTGTGATTGGCGTGCTCATTCTTGGGCTTCTCTCACTAGAAGCGGATTGGACTCAAGTAAATGAGCCCCCTTCATTTTTGAGCTTTTTCCTGTTTTCGTGACCAGGCCCAAATTCCCTATTTTCGGCATTAAAAATTAATTTTAAAAAATTTAAAATTTAAAATTCTGAAAAATTAGGAAGAAGCTTAAAAATTAGCGTATGAGTAGTTTTCTCTTAAAATTTTTGAAAATCTTTGATAAAAATTGTATTCAAAATTGAACAAGCTCTTAGGGTTTCACGAATTGAGTATTCTTATAAACAAATGATGTCGTTGTTTGTGCATTTTCATTTCGACTATTATGTGCCCGCACGCTTTGGTTTCCTTCCAGTTTAGTTAGGAATAGAAATGGCATTTGTCTTATTTCTTAGGGTTGGATTTATGTTTTTCCTTGCAACTTATTTAACGCTTCATTAGTTGCTCATTGTTAGTTTAATGATTGTGTATCCGTATAATCATCTCATATGTTAGTTTATAGGTTTAAAATCAATTCATACTACCTAACAAACACTTCCTTTAAAGTCTTTGACCGTAGATTCTCTAGTTGTGCAGTGTTGACACCTAATTCATAATTTCAAGCACATATACATTTAAAAAATGATAAAAAAAAATTGATTAAAAATATATATATATTTAAAAAAAAAAAGTTGGCCTTAAGGGTCGAGTCGGGCCTGGGCCGAATCCAGCCTTGGCCCGGCCTGCCCCTTTTCTTTTCTTTTCCCCCATCGCGCGGCCCGGCCTAGCTTTCTTTTTCATTTGTTTCTCCCTCACGCGGCCCAGCTTCCTCTCCCCTTCAGCCCGGCCCGTGCCTAGGCTTTCTCGCTCCTCCCGCCGTCTTTTGCGTGGGGAATGAGCAAAGTAGAAAGCAGTGGCCAGAGCATAAAGAAGTGGCTACAGGGGACAGTGGGATCTCGCGGGGCAGGCGAGAAATGCGATCCTTGAGTCAAAGCCAGCTGGCAGAGGCAGCTGGTTAGTTAGCTTAGGCCATGCATGCGAGCCGAAGGGTCGAAAAGGCAAAAGGAAACGGAGGAAAAGAGAAAAGAAGGAGAACGGAGAACAAGGGAGAGAAAAAAAAGACGGAGAGAAACAGTGGGGGTGGTGAGAGTGAACCGAGAGGAAGGAATGAAGCTCGAGGGAGCGGCTAGCCGTTCCGAAGGCCCGTCCGCCCTCCATTGCCCGCCACAGCCTTTTCCCCGGACGAGGTAGGTCCCCCGAACCCCGTTGTTCCATCTCTCGAAAATGCCGGGCCGGAGCTCGTGGCCGACGAACTTGCGCAAGCTCGGTCCTCGCCGCTTTTACATTTTGCTCTTGTGTTCCTTATACATCATGTCCGAAGACCCCTAAAGCCCGATGAAAGCTCGATTGAGCCGAAACCTTTGAATTTAGTGGCGTCTATTAACCTGTTCGATGAAATGCCCGACCGAGCTTGGCCACCCCGGCCCTCCGTGTAGAGCCCACGTAGGTTTCTTTTTAGCCACCGAAGGCCGCGCACCATTCGCCTCGGAAGCCGATAGTGTCCCTCCAAACCGAGGCAGCGTCGCCGCAACCCTAACCGAAGATTGCCGACACCCTCGCCTCTACCCTCTCCCTCATCGCAGCCCGGACAGTCGACGAACGAGGAGGGTTGCGGGTCGCAGAGCCCTCGACCGGTGCCCCGCCACTTCCGACGAAGCCTCGACCGACGCCACCACCTTCCTCGAAGAACCTCCGCCGGCGGCACGCCATTGCCGCCCCTTGGCCATGGCGAGCAGCCCCGACTAAAGGGCTGTGGGCCGAGCCGGGCGTGTCTACGACCTAACCCGCCGGCCTCTCCCCCCGCAGCCCACTACCAGAATCAACCTAGGCTATGGGCCTGCGAGTGACTGCTTTGTACAAAAAAAAAAAAAAAAAAGAGTTGGGCCCTCCTAATTGGGCCCAAGCCCGATCCGCCCTCAAAAGCAGGCCTAGTCGGGCGGGCCCGACCCTACCCGCTTGGGCTGAACCCGGGTTAGGTCGAATCGAACCCAACCCGGTTCACCCCAAAAAGAATTTTAAAAAATATATTTTTTATTTTATTTTATTTTATTATTTAAAAAAATCGAAAATCCAAAAAGTTTAGGGTTTGGTTAGGAATTACTATGTTTTGCATTCTTAGTGTAATTAGACCTCTATTTACTTATATTTTGATTATATCATCTGTTTAATTTACATATCTAATTATGTTTAGTTTCACGTGTTTAATTTTACTGCATTTAGGATTTTGGTAGCTATGATTGTTACTTTAATGATTGCGCACCCGCATGATCACCTCGCATGTTAGTGGATGTGTGTAAAATCAATCGAAACCGCCTAACAAAAATCTTTTCGTTTAAAATGAACAAGAGTAGGTACCGCAAGGGCACTAATTGGTCAATTAGTGTAATCAAGTCCCGAACCCTAGATTTCTTTGGTTGCGTAGGAAGTTTGGCATACTCTTGTGCCTCACTTTGGTTTCTAGCCACCCCAACAGGCTAGTGGCGATTCGTTTTGTGCAAAATTCCTAAAAAGTATCCCAATGTCACGCGAGGTTTGGGTTTGGGAGAGCCCGCGCCTAATTACGGGCTTTATGTCCGTCATTTAGGCAATACCCCTAAACCTACTCCCTCCCCTCGAGGGTAGGTCGCGACAGCTTGGCGACTCCGCTGAGGACTTGGTTTTAAACCTTAGAGCACTTAGGCCAAAATTAGTCTTGTTCAAAAATATTTTTGTTTGGCAGCGAGGATTCTAGGTACGCCCTTAACATTAAAGGTGTTAAATATTTTACATAAGGGGAGGTATAAGGGGAAGTGTTTGCTCACATTTGTCTTGCAAGGAGGTGTAGGAATGTATGGTTTATTTTTATCTATGAAGTGTTGCTTGCCTATAAATTGTCATGCTTGCATTCCTTGCATTGCACTACACCATGGCACACACTATCCGCCGCCGGACCTAAGCAGCATAGGATCACCTAGGATGGTGTTTAGGTGGATACCACTCCGACTACAACCATGTAGGATGAGTCGCCCATCTCAACCCTGAAATTTCTTTCCTGATGTTAAAGGTCCCCACCCTGGTCTGCGACCATGCAACACAGGTCGGTTCTTTGGCAAAGCCGAAGTCATGAGGTAACCCGACCTAGCTGCAATCTTATTGGTTCAATCCGGTGATCCTATGACTCCATTTTGAGCCGTCTAGAGTAGAAATCAAACCACCGTCCATGCGCATGCCTATGTCATTGGCATTGCTAGCTAATGAATAGAGTAAGTTTCTCAAATTCTTTCCTGCGCAATTTATTTATTCGCCTTCATTTTGGTCGGTCCATGACAAATTAGGTTTGTCGTCACCTTGATTGGCATAAGATGGGGGTACCCGAGCTTCGCATCATTTCTGTCCCGAAAGCCGAGTTCCGCATGTGGTGGGATAAGCTGGATCTAACTAGCCGTGACTGGGTGCAATCTTATGTCGGACGATTACTCCCTTATTGGAGATAGAGACTCATTATGGTGTCGTGCGAGCATTAGCGCATGTCTGGTGCCCCGCAACTTGCACCTACATATTCGGTGATCACGAACTCACTCCAACTTTGGAGGAATACGGTATTGCCATTGGAAAGCCCTTAGTGTCGAAGCCGAGCATGCATCGACCTTATCTAAGTTCCTTAAAGTTAAAGGAGAGGACGTGAGAAAATTTTTGAGAGCCAATCGCAAAATCTGCCCGTTTTCATTTCTAAATGAGCTTTTTCAAAATGCCCCATCTTTCCAAAAGAATAGGATCTTCCTGCTAGCTTTCTTCGGGTTTGTGATATTCCCACATTGTAGGAACGCTCTTAGCCATTCCGTAGCGTGGGTAGTTCGTGAAGTATGTATGGGAAAGGGCTTTGTTAATGCTATCTTGACTGACGCTTTTCTTTCGCTTACTCGTTTTAAAGAAAATAAAGACAAAGCTTTCCATGCTCCTCCTGCACTCTTGCAAATTTGGTTCTTTTCTCACATTAAGGGGTTCGGTGGCTTGATGATTGTAAGCGACATTTCTAACTCTAGCCACCCTATCCTGACGTTTAGAGATAGGAAAATGTTTGCCCCTAATTATCATTATTCTGAGTGGTTAGTTTTCATGACCAATCCTAGACTTGAGGATTTCCAATGGCATGCCAAATGGCTCCGAGTTCAAGAAGCGCGGTTCGTGTGTGGCCTTACTGGACCTATTCCTTTGTTGGGAATCACTGGAGTCACCGAATATTACTCGACCCGAGTCACCTGTCAGTTTCAAAAGGTTTAACAGCTTCCGCCAGCAATTCAAGAGGACCCGCTCTGGATGGACTTCCCTGACGGATGCCAAGATCACGAAGACTCCGTCGCGTTGGTCAAGTCGATGTGGGATATGTGCCACCCTCGGAAGCTGATATGGCCTGAAGAAGAGTTGGAGGGGCAAGAGAAGACTTACTATGCCTTGAAGGAGTACATCCTTAAGCACAAGATCCCGGAGAGCCTCCGCCCGAAGCTTCTTGAAGTGCCATTGAAGATCACCACCGAGCCAAGATCAAGCGCCTAAAAAGGGAGCTCGAGGAAGTCGAGGAGCATGCTTTGAAGTTAACCTGAGTTAGTGGAGCTGCCATGAGCGGAAGCCATCCTCATTAGTTAGATTGAGTCAAGTGCGATATGTAGCGGGACCACACTCGCATGCGTTGCAATATTAAGGAGTTTGTCTCGAGTCTCCATGTTGAAAATTGGGAGTTAGGAGAGTGTCTTTCTGTCTTCAAAGTAGCTTCGTTGTTTAGGGGTCTTCTCTCATGCTTTTTCTTGCATTATGTGGCAACCTGGCTTTCAATGAAACAAACACATTTTGGTGATTAGATCTTTATTGTGGGCCGACTGCTTGATTATTACTCGTACTTATATATGCTTATCTACCCTTGCTCCAGGTACTAGCCGATCGATTGTCTTATGCCGATCGTCGACACGGCCAAGCAAAGATCCCCGATTCGTACGCGCGCGAAAGTCAAAATGGAGAACGAGGACACCAACGTGTGCATGGCCAAGATGGAGGACCAGTTGGCCCAACTCACCGCAATGATGCTTGATATAAGCCAGAAGCTTAAGGAGCCCCCCGCTGTAGCTGTCACTGGAACATCCACTCCTACATCATCAGGACACGCTCCCCCGTCGACGGGAGGCACGCACGTTGCTGATCTCCCTGGGAAAGAAACTGCCGGAGAGGCTCCTTCTATCACGCCAATTATCGTCAATTTGGATCCTCCTCCAAAGGAAGACCCAACACCCCGCCTAAGTGAAGAGAGTGAAAAATGCTTGGCAAGGATGGAGGAGCGACTGTGTTTCTTGCAAGGTTACGAGCTGAAAGGAGCTAATAGGCTGTCTCCATATACCAAGACGAACTTCCCTGAGACTTTCCAAGAGCCTAAGTTCACAAGAAAGTATGACGGAACGGGATGCCCCACGACCCACCTTAGGTAATACCTAAGGAAAATGGCTCGCTACGCTGACATGTCTTTCCTCATACACACATTCCAAGATAGCTTGGAAGGCATTGCCCTAACGTGGTTCATCACACTGGACATTGAAGAATTCACCAATTGGGAAGATTTAGCCAATGAGTTCTTGCAATAATATCGATTTAATACCGAGCTCGCCCCCACGAAGGAAGAGTTGACCCGCATTGAGAAGAAAAAGAATGAGTCATTTAAGGCCTTCGCGCAAAGGTGGAGGACTATGGCCTCACAAGTGAAGCCGTCCTTTAATGAGAGGGAGATGAAGCAACTATTCCTCAAGACATTGCCCCCTAAATACTTCCAAGAGTTAGTGTTCTTGGGTTGCCAAACGTTTTCACAACTGGTTGAGGTAGGTGAAGGAGTCGAATGGGCAATTGTTGAGGGAAAAATATCTACCAGAGGCACGAAGAAACTCCTGGCTAGAAAAGATAAGGAAGCCACAATCGAAGTAGCGCTTGTGCAAGAGCCACTTCTCCCATGGCCGACCGCGAAGCACCCGCGCACAAGCCTATAGTGGTTCAAGGTAGCTCGTCACGAGCATATGATAATGGCAAGAGGCCCATTCGAAAGGAATTTTCCCCACTACCACGCTCGCTATCAAAACCGTTGCCCATGCTTCTTGAAAAGAGGATGGTTGCGAAGGAGGTACCTAGAGACAATCCCCCGAGGTTCGCCGATTTCGATATGACCAAGACCTGCGAATACCACATGGGAGAAAGGGGGCATTATGTAGATGATTACAACGTGTTGAGATACAAAATTCAACAGCTTCTAGACAATAACATCTTGACTTTCAAGGAGGCTTAACCTAACGTGCAACGGAACCCTATACCAAATCATGCAGGGGGAGTGAACTTAATTTCCGAGGAGACACGGGCGAATCAACAGCCTCTAATGGTGGATGCTTCCAAGTTGTATGAGTCCTTAGTGTTGGCGGGATACTATGGAGGTCAGGAGGATGTGACCTCATAAGAGAAACTGAACCGCGTTCGTAGGATAGTAGCTATGGGGGTAGTTCGACGTGGAGAAGAGGAAGAGAGAATCGTATCCATGATAATGCCATCGTCATTCTGCTCATCTTTATGCAATTTTACTTGTATCTCTCGGGCGAGGAAGGTAATGCTTGGAATTTCGAAGACCCCAGCTTTGTACGAGGAAGGGGTGATAGCTATGATAACCCCGATGGTGATTGAATTATCTGATGAGGAAACCGCCGGCGACATCGAGATGGAAATCGCTGAACCCACGGTGATCGACCTTATGGTTGAGGAGATGTCGGCAATCGAAGTCACGGGAGGGAACGCAACGCCGGTCACGATTGAATTGTCACCCGAGGAAAAAAATGGAGTGATAGTGTTGGAGAATCCTCCCAAATTCGATCCCAAAGCTGTACCTTGGCATTATGGAACAAATGAGGTAGACACTGTCATGCGGTCAGGCCACTGTTACACACCTGATAAAGGAGTAGAAAAGAAAGCCGTGACTGAGGAGGAGGCAAAGCAATTCTTGGCTGTAGTAAAGTCCAGTGAGTTCACTGTGGTGGATCAACTGTGGAAGTTGCCAGCTCAAATCTCCCTTCTGGAATTATTCAAATCTTCAAAGAAGTGCAGGGACATCTTGCTGAAAGTCCTTAATGAGGTGCACGTGCCAGAATCAATCGATGAAGTCCAATTAGAAGAGTTCGTTGGGGCCGTTCTACTAAAAGACAAAATTTCCTTTACTGATGAAGATCTCCCCCCCGATGGCCGTAATCATACCAAAGCGCTACACATCTCAGTGAAGCATGAGAGCACTCTTGTTTGCAGAGTGTTGATCAATAACGGTTCGGCACTCAATATATGCTCGTTGGCTACTCTCCAGCGTCTTGGCATTGATCTTGGGAGAATCCGTACTAGCAAGTCGACTGTGCGGGCTTTTGACGGGATGAAAAAGAAGGTCATAGGGGAGATTGAACTTGAGCTATTGGTTGGCCCTATACTTTTTCAAGTCCTATTCCAAGTGCTGAATATCCCGAGCGCCTTTAATTTTCTGTTAGGGAGACCATGGATCCACGTGGCGGGCGCCGTCCCTTCTAGTCTTCATCAAAAGATGCGATTTGTGGTTGGCGATAGGCTTATCACTGTACATGGAGAATCTGACTTCAAGATCTACCACGAGATAGCCGTCCCCTATGTGGAGCCTGAGTGTGCCAAGGAATCTAGCTTTCAAACATTCGAGCTGGTATCCATGGTCCATGTGCCCACAGGATCTTTCACAAAGGCTCCTAAATCGTCTAAGCCGACCATAGTTGCAGGAAAGATTATGCTCGCGAGCGGGTATAATCCTACAGAAGGGCCTTGGATCACACGGTCAGGGTGTGGGAAAGCCCATTGAAGTTCGTAAAAGCTTAAAGAGAAGAGGCTTAGGGTATGTCGAGAAGCGAGGAGTCCATAACAAATGAAGTGGCTGTGGCAATCGAGGAGGCCGTGGAAGGCAGAGAGGCCGAAGTGCCCGAGGAGGCCGAGGTGGGTATAGAAACTAGAGTGAACACATTGCCCAAACCGAAGAGGACGAGGGCGATCAAAGCCCGTTTCCCCCGTTGCTGGAAGAGACGTTTCTAGGACCTCCAATGATGTTGTTCGAGGAAGAGGAGGACATCTATGGTGTGGCTGAGCTATTCGAGAATGACGTCATATGCACCATCCTGGCGAGCGAGGAAGCTGAGTCCTCTGAAGTCATGGCTGTCCCTCTAGAGTAGGGCGGTTCTTGTTTAGCCTAGTCTTTCATTTTATGTTTTCTCCCCTGCGCGGGATCTCGTAGTTTTTCTTTCTTTATTTCCTATTTATGTCATTTGTAACGTGAACTATGGTCAACCCCGATCTTGAGCCGTTGGTCGAGGGTGGTGTGTGTTAAAATACAGCCTTATCTTTCCTCATTCAATAAAATAGACACATGTTTTATTAAGGACATGTGGAAGCACATCAAACTAGTCCTATGATGGTTGCTGAGGCCTAGTTCTCCACATGCTCCCTTATTTGACTATTTTGCAAGGACGAGGAAATCCGAGGATACGAGGATGAGTTCTTGAAACTTTTACAAAAAAGAAAAAATACTTCAAAAATTTTTCAAAAACAACATGCATCATCTTTGTTGTTGACATTATTCTAACTCATCTCATTGCATCTCGGGCATTACATTATGCATAATCATAATAAGGATGCATATGACCCAGATGTGCATGAATAAAGTCTCTCAGGTTCCGATGACACCAATGACGACGATCAGAAGGGGATCGAGCGCGAATGGAATTGACATGAAGAATCAAAGCCGTTGACAGAAGAGCGAACAGTCACCATAAATTTGGGTGATGCAGAGAATGTCAGGGAAGTAAGGATTGGGGCATGTCTCTCTGAGTCAAAGGCGGAAAAGATGACTAATCTTCTGAAAGAGTATCAAGATGTGTTGTCTTGGACATACGCTGACATGCCGAGATTGGACCCCGAAATCATGGAACATGCTTTGCCAATGGATCCCAATGTGCCACCCAAGAAGCAAAGACTTAGGAGAACTAAACCAGAGTTGTCCAAGAAGATTGAAGAAGAAGTGATGAAACTACTGAAAGTAGATTTTATCGAAGTGACTCGTTATCCTGGTTAGATAGTAAATATCGTGCCTGTAATGAAGAAAGATGGGCGAATCGGGGTGTGTGTTGACTATCGAGACTTGAATCAAGCAAGTCCCAAGGACGACTTTCCGCTCCCGCATATCGATGTCTTGGTTGACAGTACGGCAGATTTGAGTTATTCTCCTTCATGGATAGTTTTTCTGGATATAATCAAATCCATATGAAGGAGGATAGGAGCAAAATGTCATTCATAACTTATTGGGGAACTTTCTGCTACAAAGTGATGCCTTTCGGTCTAAAGAATGCTGGGGCAACGTATCAAAGGGCCATGGTTACGTCGTTTCATGACATGAAGCACAAGGAGATCAAAGTATATGTGGATGATATGATCGCGAAATCAAGACGAGGTGAGGACCACGTTGAAGTCTTGCGGAAACTATTCAAACGTCTTCGGAAATTCAAGCTACGCCTCAATCCTACAAAATGCGTTTTTGGAGCGAGATCTGGGAAGCTATTAGGGTTCATGGTTAGTAGCAAGGGCATAGAGATTGATCCGTCAAAGGTTAAGGCTATCTGTGATTTACGACCCCCAACTACCACGAGGGAAGTACGCAGCCTAATGGGACGACTCAATTATGTGGCGAGGTTCATTTGTCAGTTGTCTGAAACAGCGAAGCCATTCTTCAAGCTTCTGAAAAAGAATGCAAAGATTGAGTGGGATGTCGAGTGCCAGGCGCCTTTGAGAAGATAAAACACTGTCTCACTCACGCACCAGTCCTAGTGCCCCCTCTCCCTAAAATTCCCCTGATTTTGCACTTGACCATACATGATGAATCATTGGGAGCCATGTTAGCACAGAAAAGACCAAATGACAGGAGAGAATGGGCGATATACTACTTGAGCAAAAAGTTCATTGTTTCTGAGATGAACTATACAGAAGTTGAGAGAACTTGTGTGGCCTTGATTTGGGTCTTGCACAGGCTGTGGCAATACACACTCCATCACCGAATCCTGTTGGTGATTGAAAATGATCCCATCAGGTACCTCGGAGAAGCCGGCGCTGGTTGGCAAGCTTGCCAAGTGGCAAATCTTAATTTCAGAGTTTGACATTCGAGCTTGGGATAGAAGTCCGTTAAAGGTCGCGCCATAGCAGACATGTTGACAGAGAGTTTCGAGAGGTCCAGAGCATCTGATGAGGATAGTGATGCAGAGGAGCAAATTTTAATTATATCAAGTGACAATGGACGATGTACTTCGATGGTGCAGTCAACTTAGCTGGGTCAGGTATTGGGGCAGTTCTTATTTCCCCATACGGACAGCACTACCCTGTCGCCGCTAAATTGACGTTCCCTTGTATGAATAACGTCGCTGAGTACGAAGCATGCATTCTCGGCCTCCAAGCTGCCATCGATATGAAGATCCGGAAGTTGCAAGTTTATGGTGATTCGGCCCTTATCATCTTACAGACCGAAGGCGAGTGGCGAACACGAGATTCTAAATTGATTCCATATCATGAGTTCCAAGGGGAGTTGACGAAGGAATTCTAAGAAATATCATTCAAATACTTACCAAGGTCCCAAAATCAGTTCACTGATGCCCCAACTACCTTGTTTTCAATGTTGCAAGTAGCTGGAGGCTTGGACATTGAACCGTTGAGAATTGAAATCCTTAGGCACCCGGCTTATTGCATGACGGTTGAAGAGGAACTGGACGGACAGCCTTGGTACCACGTGTGGCACCCCCGAATGGCCCCCGATCCGTTAGGGTCGCCACAGTGCACTTGCCTTTCTCTTGACCTAAAGGTCTAATACTCTTATACCATGGAATTATAATAAGTCTATAAGTCCTAGGGGTTTATATCTTTTAGATCGGTCCCTGCACAATTTATATAGCGGAAGCACATCCATCGACTTCCCTTTCACAAATTTAAAACGATGCACACTTACTAGACATTTTATAAGTTAAAGCCGAACACCTTTATTTACATAAACTAGATGGACATTTTTAGTCGGTACATCAAAAACGCCCAGTTTTCTATACCCGGCTACTTTCCAAAAGATACCCGACTAACACAACGGCTATAAACATAAGTCCATCAAACGGTGTCGGCATCCAAAATTGCTGCCTCTGCTAACCCTCGCTCGCGATCACACCCATCCGTCCGGTCCATCAGCCGGTGGTGGCGGTGGTAGCAGCCCCAACGTGTGTCCATCCCGACGTGACGAAAACAGCCAAAAACTCCTAAACTCGGGCCGGCGGGAGGACCCACATCAAACAAAATCAACACCCGCACCCGAGTAAAGGACGGCCCCGTAGTTCGGGATGGTGATGCTCCGACACCTCGCATTGCGGGTCGACCGGAAGTCCATAAAATGTACCGGGAGCTACAGGCGGATAGGCATATTGTCTAGTCTCGAAATGTTAGTCCCAAAAGGGGTGAGTACAATCACCCAACAGTAAAAGATCCACTAAACTATATCGTGCAAAACTATCACTATCCAATTTCATACAAGATAGACAAACCAAATAATCAAGAAATGAGTATGCATGCATCAAATCGATGAACCTTTTTATAAAGCAATGACAATCTAGTTTCAAAACCAAATGCACTGTTTTAGTCACACAGGTCCGATCATAGAATCAAACTGTTATGGCACGTCCCATTCCATGCCATATAATTTAGTCCTATAGCTAGACCACACACACACACTTAGTAGAACCATCAGTTTTAATATTCAAAAAGGTTTCACCCCCCAGAGGACCAATGTTTGCATCCCTCCGGGCATTTGCACCCAATCCTGGCGTCGCGAAAGCTCCGGCATTCAGCCACAAGGGCCACCGGGCATCCAGAACGTGTTGTGTCACACCTCCGGGTATCTCACACCCCACCTGGCATCATGAGGAATCTCCGTGGCTTGCCATGAAAATGGTTACCCCTACCCTCCGGATTTACGTACCGACAAGCATACAACCGGGCATCCCGATGCTCCCGGGGAAAACCTCTAGGGTACTACGGACCCCAGGCATCCAAAGGACATCGACTCATTCGAGCCTTCGGGCCTCCCGACTCCTGGGACATCGTCGACTCAAAGGCCTGACGGTATCATTAACATCTTAACTTATCTCAATAAAACATTTTCAATGCAATGATAGTGAAAATCTCCCATGAATCTGTGGCACCCCTGGAAACGGCCCCCAATCCGTTAGGGTCGCCACAGTTCGCTTACCCTTCACTTGTCCTAATAACATGTCACTCGATACCATTGAATAATAGTGGGTCCATAAGTCCTGGGAGTTTGTATTATTTAAATTGGTCCCAGCGCAGTTCATATGACGGAAGCATATTCGATATCTCCCTAACCCATACTCAACAAAATAACGCAATGCACACCAACTACACACTTTATATATATAAGTTAGAGCTGAACCACTTTTATTTACATAACTTGATGGACATCATGAGTCGGTACATCAAAAGCCCAAGGCTCGGCTATAACCAAAAGTACCCGACCCCACAGCAGTCATGTACAACGGTCCATCATTCGGTGTCGGCCATCCAAAAAGTATCATCCGCTACCCATTCACACGCACAATCACACCCAGCCCGGTCCATCGGCTGGCGACGGCGGCAGCATCCCCATCATGATCCCATCGTGACGAACATGCACAGACAGGAACTCCTGTACTACGGGGCCATTAGGTAGACCCATGTCATAAATGACTAAGACTCGAACACGGATGAATACCAATCCTCGAACACCAACACAGAAGTGCTTCGAACACGAGAACTTAACATCAACTGGGACACCGTAAAAAGTGCCACGTGTGATAGGTAACAGAGGCATCTCTCAATCTGAAATGTTAGTCCCCAAAAGGGGTGAGTACAACCACTCAGCAGTAAAGATCCATCAAACTGCATAATGCAACAAGCAAGACAACCAAGATCTCATGTATAATGCACATATTATCCATGCAATCATGCATATATCTCCATAAGATCCATTCGATGCCTTAATGACCACATTTTCAATGCCCAATAGTACCAACTCTAATTCATAGACAATTCATGCACCATGTCATATGCACACACATGCGCCTGATTCATTGCCCATTTTGATGTTCAAAAGGATCTCATTTATTTTTCCAGGGACTAATCTTTGCATCCCTCCTGGCTCTCACACCCAACCTGGCATCGCAAGACCTCCAGTACACACCTCCGAGCATCCGGCACACACCTCCGGGCATCTTGAAACTCCCGAGGACATCCGACACACACGTCCGGGCATCTTGAAACTCCCGAGGACATCCGGCACACACCTCCGGGCATCCAACACTCCCGGGGCATCGTCGACTTCGCCGTCCGATGGTATCATCAACATCACAATATATACATATGTTGCTCATTTTGAAAATGACATTTGATGCAAACCAATCATAAGTATCCATGAGTTTACAAAGTCACATCCATCTAATTTTCTTGATGTCATATGATATGCTAAATGTCAACGTATCCATTGTATAAATGACGAGCCAAGGCATCACAATTCATAGAGCAATTCATTTGTTCTTGAAAATAGAACAATTTTCGGATAAAACAGAATGCACCCCTTTTAATTAAAATTCTAGAAAAATTAGTAAATGATCTTAATAAATTCTAGGAATTTAACATGTTATAAACAAGATCTAGGGGAAAGAATTTTACAAAAGAAAATACCAGGATAAGAAATTTTTTTGTATAAATAGCAATGGTCCGTGCATCACAGCCTTAAGACTTCAAATATCACTATTGCACAGTAATAATAATAAATTCGATGTAACCCCTAAATAAACTCAGAAAATTCTGAGATTTTGATATGTTATAGATGAAACCTAGAGGTAAAAGTTTCATGAAGAACTCGAAGTAGGATTCATTATAGATCACGAGCGAAAATCGCTATAATTCTCCCTAGTCCTTTGTAACTGTTTACAGATTTAATGTCTTCGAAAAAAAATCATTTCAACAATAAATACTTGTCTGTTTCTTCTCAAATTTTAGTATGTTACTCCTCAAGATGTCATCTACAACTTTTATCAAGGACATGAAGTAAGATTTTAACTAGATAATTGCATACAATTCGCGGAATCACCAAAGGTCAACATAACAGTTTCCAGATCTAGTATCTTCAAAGAAAAATCGTTTCACCGACCAATACTTGTCCGTTTCTTCTAAAATTTTAGTATGTTACTCCTCAAGATGTCATCTACAACTTTCATGAAGGACACAAAGTAATATTTCAACTAGATAATTGCATACAATTCGTGGAATCATCAAAGGTCAAACTGTTTTGCATAAAACAGTTTACTAGCCTAAGGAACTACTCCCATAATTTCGAAATTCCAACATCCAGCACATCCGAAATCTATCATACTTCACACACAACCACAGCAAGTATCATGTAGATCAATGGACTTCACTTGCCTTAAATCCAACGCAACCACAGCAAGCAAACCGCGACTTGAGGACTTTGGGCGCGGCTCGATCGACGGCGAAGCTAGGCGGCGTCGATGGCGGCAGCAGGCGCACGCACGGCGGGGCTGGTCTCCTTCTTCCCCTCGCTGAAACACCCTCACCCATCTCTCTTTCTCTCGGTCCTTCTCTCGGTCACTCCGCCCACTTCCCCTTTTCTTTTATTTTCTTAATTGCTTGTAATCATTTGGTTTGCATGGAGGTTTCCGGTGAAGCAATAGGGGCAGCGACACCTATAGAATTCCTCTCGCCGCTTGTCAAACTTCATGCATAGTGGTGGCCTTAATTGGGCCGGGCCTTGGTTGACCGAATAGGGGGAAATGGTGGGCTGCTTTGGGCTGTTTCGGGCCTTAAGTGTCCAGCCCACACTTGCTCCTATTTTTCACTTTAATCCCCACTTATAATTACATAATCACAATATTCACATGGCCATAAAATATTACAACATTAATCAAGGGAAATTCGATTCATAGGGTACATGGCGAAGTATAGAAAATTTCTTATCAATTTATCCTTTAGTACGATCCTTGATCACATATGGACATAGGATACATTTCCAACAAAACAATAGTCCATTCAATGCTCGGCCCTTGCTTAATTGTAATCCATTGGTCTAATGACTATAATATAGTCCAACGGCACTTCCATCACTTATTCATGGGCCGTAGCGTATCTAGGGATCGTTATGAAATTTAGGATGCTACAATTCTCCCCACGTTAGAGAATTTCATCCTCGAAATTAGACATCACTTATGTCTCTTTAAACAAGTGAGGGTATTTTTCCCTCATCTCATTTTCACTTTCCTATGTGGCTTCCTCCACATCGTGATGTCGTCATAATATCTTAACCAATGGAATTTTCTTGGTGCTAAGAACTTGCTCCTTTTGGTCCAGTACTTGCACAGGCTCCTCAATGTATCTCACTTTCTCATCCACTTTGATGGCTTCATGATCGAGTATGTGTCCTGGATCGGGCTGATACTTCCTTAGCATCGATACATGAAATACATCATGCAAGTTCTCTAGCTTAGGAGGTAAAGCTAGTCGATAGGCTACATCCCCTATCCTTTCTAGTATCTCAAAAGGTCCAACAAATCTAGGGCTCAGCTTGTCTTTCACTCCGAACCATGATATTCCTTTCATAGGGGATTCTTTAAGAAATACATGATCTCCCATATTGAATTCCAGAGGCCTTCTACGCTTATTTGCGTAGCCCTTTTGTCGACTCTAGGCTGTCTTAAGTCTTTTCTTGATAATTTCAACAGCCTCAGTAGTAATTTGTACCAATTCAGGTCTTGTTAATCTCCTTTCACCTACTTCATTCCAACAAACAGGGGTCCTGCACCTTCTTCCATATAATGCTTCATACAGAGCCATGCCTATACTTTTCTGAAAACTATTGTTATAGGCAAACTCTATCAAGTGCAATTTTTCATCCCAACTTCCCCTAAAATCAATAATGCAAGCTCTCAGCATATCTTCCAGAGTCTGGATCACTCTTTCCGTTTGTCCATAAGTTTGAGGATGAAAATCAGTACTAAATTAAAGCTTCGTCCCTACATCATTTTGGAGACTTCGCCAAAAATTTGAAGTAAACCTAGAGTCTCGATCGGATGTGATCGTTACAGGAACACCATGTAAGCGTACTACCTGGCTTACCTATATTTCAGCAAGTTTATCCATCGGGTAGCCTACGCGGACTGCTAGGAAATGGGCAGACTTAGTCAAGCAATCTACTATCACCTAGATAGAGTCGTGACTATTTGATGTCCTTGGTAGTCCTTGCACAAAGTCCATCGTCACATGCTCCCATTTCCATTCTGGTACGTCCAATGGTCTCAATAGTCCTACGGGTTTGCGGTGTTTCGCTTTCACTTGCTGGCATGTTAAACATTGAGAAACGTGTTTAGCTATATCTGCCTTCATGCCATTCCACCAAAATTGTTGGCATAAATTTCTGTACATCTTTATACTACCCAGATGAATACTATAGCTACTCCTATGTGCTTCCGACAAGATTTCTCTCTTCACTTCTTCATTGTCGAGAACACAGAGTCGTCCCTAGCATATTACTACTCCATCCTCAGAGATTTGAAATTCTGGTCTTTTTCCTAAAGACACAGCATTTCTTACTTTCACAATTTCCGGGTCAGACTCTTGCAGAATCTTAACTTTCTGAATACTTTCGGGTTCAATCCTTAATGCAGTAAGCATACCGGTAAGGCGATCTACTTTCAACTCAAACTCTGAGTCTGCTACAGACTTTAACAAATTCCATTCTGTCATTCTTAGACTGGCCATATCCATAGCCGACTTACGACTAAGGGCATCCACCACCTTATTCGCCTTTCCTGGATGGTACCGTATTTCACAATCATAATCCTCCAACAATTCCATCCACCTCCTTTGTCTCATGTTCAATTCCTTTTGTGAAAACAAATATTTTAAGCTCTTATGATCTATATAGATCTCAAACTTCTCTCCGTACAAATAGTGCCTCCATATTTTCAAAGCAAACATTATAGCTGCCAATTCTAAATCATGGGTTGGGTAGTTTAATTCATGAGGTTTCAACTGCCTTGATGCGTAGGCTATGACCCTGCCATGTTGCATCAGAACGCATCCCAATCTTTATGAGACGCATCACTATACATCGTGAATCCATCAGATCCAGATGGTATAGTCAGGATTGGAGCCGTGGTTAATTTCCTTTTAAGTTCCTGAAAACTCCTTTCACATTCTCGCTCCATTCAAACTTTATATTCTTCCGAGTCAATTTCGTTAAGGGGCCTGCCAGTCGCGAGAACCCTTCAATAAATCTCCTATGATAACCAGCCAGTCCTAGGAAACTCCGTATTTCAGTGGGTGTTGTCGGTCTCGACCAATTTATTACCATCTCAACTTTCGCCGGGTCCACTGCAATTCCTCCTCCTAACACCACGTGTCCCAAAAATATTATCCGGTCTAGCCAAAATTCACACTTGCTGAATTTGGCATAGAACTTATGATCTCTCAGAGTTTGCAATACTATCCTCAGGTGTCGCTCATGCTCTTCAGGCCCTCTAGAATATATCAAAGCATATCATCAATGAAGACAATCACAAACTGATCCAAATAAGGTTTAAATATCGTATTCATTAGATCCATGAATGCAGCCGGTGCATTCGTCAATCCAAAAGGCATAACTAGGAACTCGTAGTGTCCATAGCGAGTCCTAAATGCAGTCTTAGGAATATCTTCTCTCTTAATCCTTCGCTGATGGTATCCCGATCTCAAGTCAATCTTAGAAAAGACCGAACTTCCTTGTAGTTGGTCAAATAGATCATCAATTCTAGGCAAGGGATATTTATTTTTAATAGTCACTTGATTCAGTTGCCTATAGTCAATACATAAACGCATTGACCCATCCTTCTTTTTCACAAACAATACTGGTGCACCCCAAGGAGAAGCACTTGGCCTAATAAATCCTTTATCAAGCAACTCTTGTAGTTGCACCTTCAATTCCTTCAATTCCATTAAGGCCATCCTATACGGGGCTTTCGATATTGGTCCTGATCCGGGCATTAGTTCAATTTCAAACTCAATTTCTCGTTCCGGTGGTAATCCGGGCAACTCCTCAAGAAACACATCCTGAAATTCTCTGACTATTCGGATCTCATCGATTTTTATCTCTTTCTTAGTAAGATCTCTTACTACTGCTAGGTATCCTTGACATCCTTCGTCAAGTAGTTCATGAGCTTCTACCATTGAAATAAAGGCTATAGAGGGGTTTGTCTAACCTTCGAAAGATTCAAAACTAGACTGATCAGGTAAAACAAATTGGATCACTTTCCTATAGCAATCCACCTTGGCCCGATACTTATGGAGCCCGTCCATTCCTATGATAACATCAAAGTCATACATAATCATTACGACTAGGTCTATTTCCATATCCCTTCCTCCTATTGTTATCTTACATTTTCCACACACCAGCGTAGACAACACCATATTCTTTAAAGGCGTAGAAACACAAAGAGGCATCTCAAGAGGCGTAGTTTCTATTTTACTCAACTGTCTATATCTTTCAAATAGAAATGAATGCGTAGCACCCGTATCAAACAATCCATATGCCTTCTTGCCATTTATGAAAATTGTACCTGAGATAACGTTTTTGGAAGCTTCCGCTTCCTCTTGGGTGACTGCATACACCCTTCCTTGTGCTGGTGGTCTCTATGGATTCCTTTGTGGATATGGTCCAACAGTACGTTGTTGTACTCGTCGCATTGAGTTGATACTTGGCTGCGACCTCTGTTGTGGACAATCCTTCTTAAGGTGTCCTACCTGTCCACAACCATAACATTTCAGCCGTCCATTACAAGGTCCTGGGCCATGTCGCCCATCACACCTTCGACAATCATCACTCCGATAAGGTGCTTTTCCTAGATTCAGGCCATCCCTGGCTTTTCCGAAATTCCCGAAATTGCTCTTCTTCTTAGATTCCCAGGTCTGACCTTGACCTGTATAGGGTCTCTTACCTCGTCTGATATCACCAAAAGTCGACTGCCTCTTATACTATGATTGCTTTCTTACCAATTCCTGCTCCACCAACTGTGCCCTTTCGTAAATCTCATTATAATCTCTTATACTCAAAGGCACCAGTTGTTTCCTGATATCAGTCCTCAACCCTTTCAGGAATCTCTTAACTTTTTCTTCTCGATCTTCAATCAGCCTGGGAGCATACCTAGATAGTTTAGAAAATTTCACCTCATACTGATCCACTGTCAGCTCCCTTTGTTCCAACTGAACAAATTTTGTGATCTTCTTATCCCTAGCCCCTAGCACAATCAGAGAAATGCTTTCTATTGAAAGCTCTCACAAACTCATCCCAATTTATGTCAATACCTAGTGGAAAGATCGTGTCCCTCGAAGCTCTCCACCAAAACTTTGCATTTCCCTCCAGCTGGTACTTTGCCAAAGTTATCTTCTCAGCATCATTGTAGTTCAACAACCGGAAAATTTGTTCCATCCCATCAATCCAATGCTCTACCTCCTCAGGACTTCCCATTCCACTAAACTTGGGTGGTTTCAACTTCAGGAATTGCTCCACCAGTCCCTGAGGACGACGTTCCGCTCTGGGTTGTTGCTGCGCTTGTCTTTCCATCAGATTTCCTATATTGGCCAATGCATGTAGGATGTCTTCCATTCGGGGTTCAGCTCTTGCTGCAGAGGCTTCAGCCCTCGATGGATGATGACCTCCAGTTCGTACCATGATTTTCTTGCAGTTTCCAATAATTTGCCTCAGGAATAATCTGTGACTCAATGTCTCCATTTAAAGCAACTGCAACTATAAAAAAAAAAAAAAAAAAAAAAAAAGACTAGGGATCTACTAGTGAATACCCATCACCCGTTGTTCAAAATTAGTCAACCATTCTTAGTTAGCATCCTAAGTTGTGCATTGTCATTATATTCCTCAATTTCCAAATGAGGCTCCTTATCATTCCACATATAACCTTGCTCTGATACCACCCGCTGTGGCACCCCCCGAAACGGCCCCCGATCCGTTAGGGTCATCACAGTTTGCTTACCCTTCACTTGTCCTAATAACATGTCACTCTGATACCATTGAATTATAGTGGGTCCATAAGTCCTGGGAGTTTGTATTATTAAATTGGTCCCAGCGCAGTTCATATGACGGAAGCATATTCGATATCTCCCTAACCCATACTCAACAAAATAACGCAATGCACACCAACTACACACTTTATATATATAAGTTAGAGCCGGACCACTTTTATTTACATAACTTGATGGACATCATGAGTCGGTACATCAAAAGCCCAAGGCTTTACTAAGCTCGGATATAACCAAAAGTACCCGACCCCACAGCAGTCATGTACAACGGTCCATCATTCAGTGTCAACCATCCAAAAAGTGTCATCCGCTACCCATTCACACGCACAATCACACCCAGCCCGGTCCATCGGTTTGCGGCAGTGGCAGCATCCCCATCATGATCCCGTCGCGACGAACATGCACAGACAGGAACTCCTGTACCACGGGGCCATCAGGTAGACCCACATCATATATGACTAAGACTCAGCCCCGTTTGGTTCGGCTTTTCAAATGGGCTTTTGGACTCTAAAGTCCCTTGGCCAAATGCAAACGCGTTTGGTTCGACTTTTGGGCGACTTTGGCAAGATGCAATTGCATCTCCAAGTGGCTCTAAGGGCCCTTAGCCCAAAGCAGTCCGGAGGTACTTTGGGAAGTTGCATCTCCGAATGCAAATCCGCATTGTTCATCTTCTCAAAACCACCGCACACCACCGCCACCAAGCCGACCGGAGGCCGACGACGGCCGGCCGAGGGACGCGCGCGCCGGTGAGGCTCCGCGACCGCCGCCCGAGGGTTGCCCGACCCCGGCGACCGTCGCCCGGGGTCGCGTGACCCCAGGAGGCCGTTGCCGGGTCGAGCGACCCGGGCGGTCGTCGCCGGGTCGCGCGACCAGCTGCCGCCTCTCGGTCGCGCGACCCGGCGACCGTCGCCGCCAGATCCGGCCGGGGTCGTGCGACCTCAGCGACCGCATGGCCGCGAGATCCGGCCGTCGCCGGGTTCGCGCGACCTCGGGCGACGTCGCCGGGGGTCGCGCGACCCGGCGACCGTCTGCTCGCGCCAGATCCGGCTGTCCGGCCGCGATCCGGCGGTCCGACAGCCGATCCGGCGATTCGGTGGTTGGATTTCAAAAAAAAAAAATTAGAAATGTTTTTTTTTGTTTTTTTAATTTAATAAAAGTCATTTACAAATGCAAATTTTACCAAACGGTATTTTTGGCCAAAGTTGTATCTCAATGCAAATTTTACCAAACGATATTTGCATTTCGGAAAACCCCATTTACCCAAAGGTATTTGCATTTTGGCAAATGCATTCCCCAAAAGATGAACCAAACGGGCCCTCAAACACGGACGAATACCAATCCTCGAACACCAACACGGAAGTGCTCCGAACACGAGCACTCAACATCAACTGGGACGCCATAAAAAGTGCAACGTGTGACAGTAACAGAGGCATCTTTCAATCTGAAATGTTAGTCCCTAAAAGGGGTGAGTACAACCACTCAGCAGTAAAAATCCATCAAACTACATAATGCAACAAGCAAGACAACCAAGATCTCATGTATAATGCACATATTATCCATGCAATCATGCATATATCTCCATAAGATCCATTCGATGCCTTAATGACCACATTTTCAATGCCCAATAGTACCAACTCTAATTCATAGACAATTCATGCACCATGCCATATGCACACACATGCGCCTGATTCATTGCCCATTTTGATGTTCAAAAGGATCTCATTTATTTTTCTAGGGACCAATCTTTGCATCCCTCCTGGCTCTCGCACCCAACCTGGCATCGTAAGACCTCCGGCACACACCTCCGGGCATCTCGTACCCCAACTGGCATCACGAGGCCTCCGGCACACACCTCCGGGCATCCGGCACACACCTCTGGGCATCTCGAAACTCCCGAGGACATTCGGCACACACCTCTAGGCATCCAACACTCCCGGGGCATCGTCAACTTCGCCGTCCGATGGTATCATCAACATCACAATATATACATATGTGGCTCATTTTGAAAATGACATTTGATGCAAACCAATCATAAGTATCCATCAGTTTACAAAGCCACATCCATCTCATTTTCTTGATGTCGTATGATATGCTAAATGTCAATGCATCCATTGTATAAATGACGACCCAAGGCATCACAATTCATAGAGCAATTCATTTGTTCTTGAAAATAGAACAATTTTCGGATAAAACAGAATGCACCCCTTTTAATTAAAATTCTAGAAAAATTAGTAAATGATCTTAATGAATTCTAGGAATTTAACATGTTATAAACAAGATCTAGGGGAAAGAGTTTTATAGGAGAAAACACCAGGATCAGAAAATTTTTCGTATAAATAGCAATGGTCCATGCATCACAGCCTTAAGACTTCAAATATCACTATTGCACAGTAATAATAATTAATTCGATGTAACCCCTAAATAAACTCAGAAAATTCTGATATTTTGATATGTTATAGATGAAACCTAGAGGTAAAAGTTTCATGAAGAACTCGAAGTCGGATTCATTATAGATCACGAGCGAAAATCGCTATAATTCTCCCTAGTCCTTTGTAACAGTTTCCAGATTTAATATATTCGAAAAAAAATCATTTCACCAACCAATACTTGTTCGTTTCTTCTTAAATTTTAGTATGTTACTCCTCAAGATGTCCTCTACAACTTTCATCAGGGACACGAAGTAAGATTTCAACTAGATAATTGCATACAATTCGCGGAATCACCAAAGGTGAAACAGTTTTCCGTAAAACAGTTTACTAGCCTTAGGAACTACTCCCATAATTTCGAAATTCCAACATCCAGCACATCCGAAATCTATCATACTTCACACACAACCACTGCAAGCATCGTGTTGATCAATGGACTTCACTTGCCTTAAATCCAACGCAACCACAGCAAGCAAACCACAACTTGAGGACTTTGAGCGTGGCTCGATTGACGGCGAAGCTAGGCAGCGTCGATGGCGGTAGCAGGCGCACGCACGGCGGGGCTGGTCTCCTTCTTCCCCTCGCTGAAACAGTCTCACCCCTCTCTCTTTCTCTCGGTCCTTCTCTCGGTCACTCCGCCCCCTTCCCCTTTTCTTTTATTTTCTTAATTGCTTGTAATCATTTGGTTTGCATGGAGGTTTCCGGTGAAGCAATAGGGGCAGCGACACTTATAGAATTCCTCTCGCCACTTGTCAAACTTCATGCATGAAGGTGGCCTTAATTGGGCCGGGCCTTGGTCGACCGAATAGGGGGAAATGGTGGGCTGCTTTGGGCTGTTTCGGGCCTTAAGTGTCCAGCCCACACTTGCTCCTATTTTTCCACTTTAATCCCCACTTATAATTACATAATCACAATATTCATATGTCCATAAAATATTACAACATTAATCAAGGGAAATTCGATTCATAGGGTACAGGGCCAAGTGTAGAACATTTCTTATCAATTTATCCTTTAGTACAATCCTTGATCACATATGGACATAGGATACATTTCCAACAAAACAATAGTCTATTCAATGCTCGGCCCTTGCTTAATTGTAATCCATTGGTCTAATGACTATAATATAGTCCAATGGCGCTTCCATCACTTATTCATGGGCCGTAGCGTATCTAGGGATCGTTATGAAGTTTAGGATGCCACAGAATCTTCATCAAATCTCGGTATTGAATGATATGCCGAATGCCAGAGCCATCATACTAGATGATAAACCAAGATGCATTCACCTTTGGAAATATGTTTGAGTGAATTCGGAATAAAGACGACTCAAAAATCAGAATGCATGGTTTTTGTAAAATTTTTGGAAAAACCCTTAAACGCACTCGGAGAATTCTAAATTTTTTATATGTTACAAATACGATCTAAAGGAAGATATTTCATGAAGGATGCTAAATCTAATTAATCACGTACAGAGAGTACTAAATCGCATAACTCAGCCACAGATTTATTCCATCAACCAGAATTTCGCAATAACAAGGTAAAGCTTTTCGACCTCCTCAACTAAACTATCAAACCCAAAATATTGCACGTACAAAGGTATGTTACGACCTCATTGAGGAAAGTATTACCCGAATCGACTCCTAATATATATATATATTTTATAAAAATTCTAATACACACTTAGGTTTTCTGGTTTTATATGCTAGCAGAAAACATCACACCTCCAAAATCGGTTTTGTGCCCACCATTCTAATACAGAAAATGTGACATAAATACATGTTATAATTTACACAACTCCCCACAATTTTCATTCTAAAATCAAAACCAAATTCTAATTAGAAACCTCCATAGAAACTAGACGAAGTTACTAACTACATGTGAGTTGTTCTGGACAGCATAGATTTAGTGAAACCTCACGCCTATACCTTGTCTAATTTTCTTCCAAAGTCTATAAAAATCTATATTTATGATTCTAGATCAAAAGACTTTAAAAGAACACGTTGAAACCAAAGTATTTCCACAATTTCTTAATTCTAGCCCACTTCAATCACCCATAAGTCGGCATTTAACCTTCATCTCGACATTTCCTCAAGTCTATTTGTACTACACCAGACAATAACAGCATTGCAATATATAGGTTAGTGGACTTTTACTTGCCTCAAGTCCTACGCCTCAACGGCAAGCAAAAACAGAAAACTCACGGGTCTCGGGCACGGCTCAACGGCGGCAAAGGCAAGTTGTGTCGACGGCGGCAGTGCACGAGCACGGACAAAAGGCGGTCCTTCTCTTCCTTCCTCACGGCTCACACTCGCGCGCCCACTTCTCTCGCTCACGGCTCTCTTGATCACTCACTACACTCACTCGCTCTCCGTCTGGTTTCGTACAAAGCTCTCTCTCACTCCCTCGACTAATCCGCCCCTTTTGCTCCTCAATTAATTTATGAATTAATTAATTGCATGCAGGATTTTCGGTGGCTGGGGCAACAATGGACAGGTGGAGGAGGCGTGTCTTCAGCTGGGGTTTCTTGGCCTTCGTTGGCAGCCCCACACGAAGCAACGTCGCTGTTACTGAGTGCCCCTCGGTCAACAATTCTCTTCCTTAGTTGACTCAAGTGTCGACTAAATGGAGAGAGATTGGGGCGGCATTGGACATGGACGAGTCCTTGTATCCGCGCGGGCATGCATGTTCCTCATGCATAGCCGAATTCCATTTCTTTCGGCTCTCTAAAATTAATTGATCAAAATCCAAATTCCTCTCTTATTCCACATACACTTAGGTGGTCTAGTTATGTCGTCATTTTTCTGAAGTCGGCAAATTACTGATGAGATTGGTCTCACCAATAACCTTAAGGGATTCCGACAAGGCTATGATTCATTCTACAATCGGACCATTACTAAAAGTAACCCATCGGTCTAATGGTGATAGCGAAACAATGTCCATACATGATACCAATGACACAGTCCGATGATACTTCCGTCGATTAGTCATGGTCCGTGGCATATTCGAGGGTCGTCGAAATTCTCGGATGCCACATCACGACATCTTGAAGTATCTACAAAAGGGTGAATTCCCCGGAGGAAGTGAAGTAGTAGACAGAAAGCATTTGATAAAGCTAGCATCAAAATTCTTCGCCAGTGGAGATATCCTCTACGAAAGGTCTTTTGACTCGACATTGCTAAGGTGTGTCGACGCTAAAGAAGCCGACCGTTTGATGAAGGAGATACATGAAGGGGAGTGTGGCCCTCATATGAATGGACACTTCTTGGTGAGAAAGATCATGTGACTCGGTTATTATTGGCTGACCATGGAGTCTGACTACATTCAACACGTACGATGGTGTCACCAGTGCCAGATTTATGGAGATAGGATAAATGTTCCTCCAAATGAACTCCACCAAATGTCTCAACCCTAGCCCTTTTCAATGTGGGGAAGTGATGTGATCGGGCCCATTAACCCCAAAGCTTCAAATGGGCATCGATTTATCTCGGTGGCGATAGACTATTTTACCAAGTGGTGTGGCACCCCTCGACGGCCCCCAATCCATTAGGATCGCCACAGTCACTACCTTACTCTTTAAACTGGACATCTGGTACCCTGATACCATAGAAACTTGACAAGTCCCTGCGCAGAAAATATAGCAGAAGCGAATCCAATATCCCCCCTTCCTAAATTCAGAATCGATGCACACCAACTAAACATTTTATAAGCAAAAAGCCGAACACTTTTATTTACATAAACTGATGGACATCATTGTTGGTACACCAAAATGCCATGGTTTTCTATACCCAGCTACTATTCAAAAGATACTCGACTTTTCCAACAGTTATATACATAAGTCCATCAATCAGTGTCAGCGTCCAAAAAAACCTTCCCCTGCTGACCCTAGCTCACGGTCACACCTATCCGTCCGGTCCGTCTGTTGGTGGTGGTGGTAGCAGCCCCAGCGTGCGTCCATCTTAATGGACAAAAATAGCAATATACTCCTGTAGTAGGGGGTCGGCGGGAGGACCAATGTCGAACACTACTGTCACCCACACTCGTATGAAAGACAGCGCTCGCACCTCATGATGACGATGCTCTGACCGTTCCCATTGCAGGTCGACCAGTACTCCATAAAATGTGCTGGGAGGTACGGGTAGCAGAGGCCTCTCGTCTAGTCTGAAATGTTAGTCCTCAAAAAGGGGTGAGTACAACCACCCAGCAGCTGAAGATCTACTAAACTATACCGTGTAAGCCATCACTATCTAATTCCATGCAAGATAGACAAAACATGTAATCAAAGGAATGAGTATGCATCAAATCAATGAAGCTTTTCCAAGTAATGGCAATTGTAGTTTCAAAACCAAAATGCACCATTTCAGTCACATGGGTCCCAATTATAGGGCCAAACTGTTATGACACGTCCCATACCATGCCACATAATTTTGTCCCATAATCAGGCGCAGTTATCAACAGAATCATCAGTTTTAAAACTCAGTTTATTTTCATTTCCTTATGTCTATCCCAAAGGATCAGTGTTTGCATCCCTCCGGGCATTCACACCCAACCTAGTGTCGCGAAAGCCTCCGTTATTCAGTCACCAGGCATCTAGAGCGTGTTACGTCACACCTCCAGGCATCTCGCACCCCACCTGGCATCACGAGGAATCTCCAGGGCTCGCCATGAAGATGGTTACCCCTACCCTGTGGGCATGTATTCAAAATGCAACCGAGCATCCTGACACTCCCGGGGTACCTCTGGGGCACTGCGGACCTCAGGCATCCAAAGGGCATTGGCCCCTGCGAACCATTGGGCATCCCGACTCCCAGGGCATCATCAACCCGAGGGTCCGACGGCATCAATCACATCTCAGCCATGGTATATCAATCAAATTATTTCAACACCAAAACCATTTTCAAAACAACAGCAACATTTGAAATCCTTTTTGGGTTCTTGAAAATCTCCCTTGTATAATATCAAGTAATGTAAATTGAGATTGTCAAAAGCACGTCAATACAACAACAACAGACTTTAAAACAAATGCCATTTTCATGTCAATGAAATCAATTCACAAAATTCAGCAACACAATATCAAACTCATAAGTTCCACTTCCATGGTTACCCTCCAATGTATTTTGAAATCCACATAAAATTTCTCGGGCCGCACTTGCACCTCACGGCCAGAATTGAAAAGAGTTATCAAACCATAAGTAATTTGAAAATCGGTACATTGGCAAGTCTAAACCTCACTCCTGACTTCAAGGTTTTTTTTTTTTTTTTAAACTAGTTTATGTAAAAATTTGAGATTTCGAGGGCACCAAAACATTTTCCTTTCCTTTTTAAAACATTGGTGAACGGCGCCTCGGTACATAAAGATTTCATCATCAATTGTGAGGTTTTCCAAACCGTTTACAAGCAGAATTTTTTTAAAGCTTTACAAATACTAAATTGAGGTATAATTGGAGTCCAAAATCACATGAAATCACGAAAACTACAAGGTTTTCCTTAATCATTTAGCCTCAAACAGTTTCGGTCACTCCTCAACCACCATTCAGCATCAAATTCAAACAATCCAGTCTAGCAATGCACTTCCTCAGACAACAACAGCACTACACTATATAGATTAGTAGACTTCAACTTGCCTTAGGTCCTACGGTGTCGACGGCAAGCAAAACAGAAAACTTGGGTCACAGACATGGCTCAATGACGGCAAACATAAGCGGCGTCGATCGCAGCAGCACGCGCGCACGGACAGAGGGCGGTTTCCTTCCTCCCCCCTCACTCTTGCTCGCTGCTCGCTCACTAATTTTCCTCTCTCACTCGCTTCACTCACTCTCTTGCTCACTGCGCTCACTCGCTCTCTCTCTGCCTAAAATTTTTTTGCTCGGTTCCTTCTCTCTCTTGCTCACATTTACGAGCATTTTGGTCACTAGTTTTATTTAAAACCAGTCAACAAAAGAGGGTGCTTCGGCGGCAGAAAGACGTGAGGACAGGTGGAGGGAACGTGGTAGCTCTTGGTGGCCTCCTTGCCACTTGAAAACACGACTGATGCAGCTGTCCCGAGCTCCTTCTTCGCTGGCCAACCCATCTCCATGCAGCGAACGTGGCAACGAATGTCAACCTCTCCAAATTATTGACTCCAATTTGCCGACCAAGAGGACAGAGGGCTCGGCAGCTTGGGCCAAAAATTTATGGCTGCATGGCCTCCATGTATGGCCCAACTTCTCCCAAAAGTAGACCATAAATCTCTACATGTACATGAGTTGCATGGGCCGTTCATGTGGCCATCCAAGGGAAGGATGGTAGTGACGGCACACATGAAAAATTTGAGATCTTCAACTTATTTAATTGGCGAGACGGCTCGGGGTTCACGCTTATTGATGATACGACGGGGTCCAAAATCAGTGTCGATGATGAAGGCTGATAACAATTTCGTCAATCCGCAATGTATCGTCATTTTTCTGAGGTAGCCAAAAATATACGGATGTCACAATTCTCCCCTCCTTAGAGAATTTCGTCCTCGAAATTGGACATCACTCATGTCTCGGTAAACAAATGAGGGTATCTTTCCCTCATTTCTTTCTCACTTTCCCATGTAGCCTCTTCCATATCGTGATGTCGCCATAATATCTTAACTAGTGGAATTTTCTTTGTCCGAAGGACTTGCTCCTTTCGATCTAGTACTCGGATCGGCTCTTCCAAGTATCTCACTTTCTCATCCACTTTGATGGCTTCATGATTGAGTATGTGTCTAGGGTCAGGCTGATACTTCCTCAGCATTGACACATGAAATACATCGTGTAAATTTTCTAGCTTAGGAGGTAGTGCTAGCCAATAAGCTATGTCTCCTATCCTTTCAAGTATCTCAAAGGGTCCAACAAATTTGGGACTTAACTTGCCCTTCATCTCGAATCATGATATTCCTTTCATCGGGGATACCTTAAGGAATACGTGGTCTCCTACGTCAAATTCCAAGGGTCTTCTACGCTTATCTGCATAGCTTTTTTGTCGACTTTGGGCTATCTGAAGTCTTTTCCTGATAATTTCGACAGCTTCGGTAGTAACTTGGATCAGTTCAGGTCCTGTTAGTTTTCTTTCACCTACTTCATTCCAACAGACAGGGGTCCTACATCTCCTCCCACACAATGCCTCATAGGGAGTCATGCCTATACTTTTCTGAAAACTATTGTTATATGCAAATTCCACCAGATTTAACTTTTCATCCCAACTTCCTTTAAGGTCAATGACGCAAGATCTTAACATGTCCTCTAGTGTCTGGATCACTCTTTCCGTTTGTCCATCTGTCTCGTGGATGAATAGCGGTACTAAACTGGAGCTTGGTCCCTAAGGCAGTTTAAAGACTTCGCCAAAGGTTCGAAGTAAATCTCGAATCTCGATCAAAAGTGATAGTTACAGGGACACCATGTCAGCATACTATTTGGCTTACATATATTTCATCATATTTGTCCATCGGATAATCTATGCGGACTGCTAGGAAATGGGCAGACTTAGTCAAGCGATCTACTATCACCCAGATAGAGTCGTGACCACTTGATGTCCCTAGTAATCCTTGCACAAAATCCATTGTCATATGATCCCATTTCCACTCTGGTACATCTAACGGTCTCAACAGTCCTGCGGGTTTACGGTGCTCCTCTTTCACTTGTTGGCATGTTAAACACTGGGAGACGTGCTTAGCTATATCTGCTTTCATGCCATTCCACCAATACTGTTAGCGTAGATTCCTATACATCTTGGTACTACCCGGATGAAAACTATAATTACTCCTATGTGCTTCCGACAGGATTTCCCTTTTTACTTCTTCATTGTTGGGAACACATAGTCATCCCTGGCATCTGACTATTCCATCCTTAGAGACTTGAAATTCTAGTCTTTTTCCTAAAGACACTCCATTTCGTAGCTTCACGATTTCCGAGTTAGATTCTTGCAAAATTCTAATTTTCTCAATAATTTCCGGTTCAATCCTTAACGTAGTAAGCATACCGGTGAGAAAATATATTTCCAACTTAAATTCTGAATCTACTATCGTTTTCAATAGATTCTATTATGTTACCCTCATACTGGCCATGTCCATAGCCGACTTACGACTAAGAGCATCTGCCACCTTATTTGCCTTTCCTAGATGGTACCGTATTTCACAATCATAATCCTTTAACAATCCATCCACCTCCTCTGTCTCATGTTTAGTTCCTTTTGCAAGAACAAGTATTTCAAACTCTTATGATCTGTATAGATTTCAAATTTCTCCCCATACAGTTAACGCCTCCATATCTTTAAGGCAAAAATTATAGCTGCCAATTCTAAGTCGTGGGTTGGATAATTCAATTCATGAGGTTTCAACTGTCTAGATGCATAGGTTATTACATTGCCGTGTTGCATCAGAACGCATCCTAGTCCTTTGTGAGACGCATCACTATATACCATGAATCCATCAGACCCAGATGGTATAGTTAGAATTGAAGCCGTGGTCAATCTTCTTTTAAGTTCCTGAAAACTCCTTTTACATTCTCCATTCAATTCAAATTTTACATTCTTCCGAGTCAATTTCATCAAAGGACCTGCAAGTCGCGAGAATCCTTCAATAAACCTTTTATAATAACCCGCCAGTCCTAAAAACTCGTATTTCGGTTGGCGTTGTCGGTCTCGGCCAATTTACTACCATTTCAACTTTCGCCGAGTCTACTGCAATTCCTTCTCCTAACACCACGTGTCCCAAAAATATTACCCAGTCTAGCCAAAATTCACACTTACTGAATTTGGCATACAATTTATGGTCTCTAAGGGTTTGCAACACTATCTTCAGGTGCCGCTCATGCTCTTTAGGTCCTTTAGAATATATCAGGATATCATCAATGAAGACAATCACAAATTGATCTAAATAGGGCTTAAATATCCTATTCATCAAATCCATGAATGCAGCTGGGGCATTCGTCAATCCAAATGGCATAACTAGGAACTCGTAATGTCCATAGAGAGTCCTAAATCCGGTCTTAAAAATGTCTTCTTTCTTAATCCTTAGTTGGTGATATCCCGACCTTAAGTCAATCTTAGAAAAGACCGAACTTCCTTGCAGTTGGTCAAATAGGTCGTCAATTCTAGGCAAGGGATACTTATTCTTAATGGTCACTTGATTTAGTTGCCTATAGTCAGTACATAAACGCATTGACCCATCCTTCTTTTTCACAAACAAGACCGGTGCACCCCAAGGAGAAGCACTGGGCCTAATAAATCCTTTATCGAGTAACTCTTGTAGCTGCACCTTCAACTCTTTCAATTCTATCAAGGCCATCCTATACGGGGCTTTCGATATCGGTCCTGTTCCAAGCATTAGTTCGATCTCGAACTCAATTTCTCGTTCCGGTGGTAACCCAGGCAATTCCTCAGGAAATACATCCTAGAATTCCCTAACCACTCGAATTTAATCGAGCTTAGACTCTTCCTTAATATAGTCCTTTATCACTGCCAGGTATCCTTGACATCCTTCGTCAAGTAATGCATGGGCTTCTACTACCGAAATAAGAGCTGTAGAGGGGTTTGTCTGACCTCCGAAAAATTCAAAACTAGACCGATCAGGTGAAACAAACTGGATTACTTTCCTATAACAATCCATTTTAGCCTGATGCTTATGGAGCCAGTCCATTCCTATGATGACATCAAAGTCATACATAGCCATCACAACTAGGTCTATTTCCATATCCCGTCCCCCTATAGTTATTTTACACCTTTCACACACCAACGTAGACAATACCACATTCTTTAACAGCGTAGAAACACAAAGAGGCGTCTCAAGAGATGTAGTTTCTATTTTACTCAACTGTCTATACCTTTCAGACGCAAATGAATGCCTAGCACCTGTGTCAAACAACGCATATGCCTTTTTGTCATTTATAGAGATCATACCTAAGATGACATTTTTGGAAGTTCCGCTTTCTCTTGGGTGACAGCATACACCCATCCTTGTGCTGGTGGCCTTTGTGGATTCATTGGTAGATTTGGTCTAGCAGCACTTTTTGCACTTGTCGCATTAGGTTGACATTCGGCTGCGACCTCTCTTGTGGACAATCTCTCTTAAAGTGACCTCTCTGCCCACAACCAAAACATTTAAGTCAATCACTACAAGGTCCTGGTCCATGTTGTCCACCACACCTCTGGCAAATGTTACCCTGGTAGGGAATTTTTCCAAAAGTTGGGCCACTTCGAGCTTTTCCAAAATTCCCAAAGTTACTCTTTTTCTTAGATTCCTAGGGCTGACCTCGATTAGGATAGGGTCTTTTACCTTGTTGGACATTACTAAAGGTAGATTCTCTTTCAAATTCTGATTGCTCTCGCATTAGTTCCTGTTCCACCAACTGTGCCCTTTCATAAATTTCATTATAATCTCTTATATTCAGAGGCACTAGTTGTTTCCTAATATCAGTCCTTAGCCCCTTCAGAAATCTCTTAGCATTTTCCTCCCGATCCTCAATCAACCTGGGAGCATACCTAGATAATTCAGAAAATTTTCCTTTGAACTGGTCTACTGTCAGCTCCCTTTGTTCTAACTGAACAAATTTTGTGATTTTCTTATCTTTGGCACAGTCAGAGAAATGCTTTCTGTTGCTCTAAAAAACTCATCCCAGTTCATATCAGTATCAGGTGGAAAGATCGTGTCTCTTGAAGCTCTCCACCAAAACTTTGCATTTCCTTCCAATTGGTACTCTGCCAAGGTTATCTTTTCAGCATCATTACAATTCAACAACTGGAAAATCTGTTCCATTCCATCAATCCATTGTTCCGCCTCCTCAGGACTTCCCATTCCGCTAAACTTAGGTGGTCTCAACTTCAGGAATTGTTCCACCAGTCCTTGAGTACGGCATTCTGTTCCGGGTTGTTGCTGTTGTTGCTGAGCTTGTCTTTCCATCAAATTTCCTATATTGGCCAATGCCTGCAAGATATCTTCCATCCGGGGTTCAGCCCTTAAAGTAGAGGCTTTAGCCCTTAATGGATGAGAACTCCTAGTTCGTACCACGATTTCCCTGCAGTTTTCCAAGCATTTGCCTCAGGAATAATTAGTGACCCGACGTCACTGGTCAAGTAATAAATAAAAAAAAAGGGTACTAAAGTCACATAAGTAACATAAAATGTTCCTGACACACAAAGGTAACTCACAATCGTTACCAGCATTCTACGAGTGAAAATTGATCACCCGTTGTTCATAGTTAGTCAACTACCCTTGGTTAGTATCCTATAGTGTGCATTGTTATATCCTCATTTCCCTTTGAGGCACCTTATCACTCCAAATACACCTTTGCTCTGATACCAACCGATGTGGCACCCCTCGACGGCCCCCAATCCGTTAAGGTTACCACAGTCACTACCTTACTCTTTAAACTAGACATCTGGTACCCTGATACCATAGAAACTTGACAAGTCCATGAGTTCTGGGGGTTATATATATATTTTCCATTGGTGCCTGCGCAGAAAATATAACAGAAGCGAATCCAACATCCCCCCTTCGTAAATTCAGAATCGATGCACACCAACTAAACATTTTATAAGTAAAAATCCAAACACTTTTATTTACATAAACTTGATGGACATCATTGTCGGTACACCAAAATGCCATGGTTTTCTATACTCGGCTACTATTCAAAAGATACCCGACTTTTCCAATAGTTATATACATAAGTCCATCAATCAGTGTTAGCGTCCAAAAAAACCTTCCCTTGTTGACCCTAGCTCACGGTCACACCCATCTGTCTGATCCGTCTGCTGGTGGCGGTGGTAGCAGCCCTAGCGTGTGTCCATCTCAACGAACAAAAACAACAATATACTCCTGTAGTACGGGGCCGGCGGGAGGACCAATGTCGAACACTACTATCACCCACACTCGTATGGAAGACAGCCCTCGCACCTCAGGATGACGATGCTCTGACCGTTCCCATTGTAGGTCAACCGGGACTCCATAAAATGTGCCGGGAGGTACGGGTAGTAGATGCATCTCGTCTAGTCTGAAATGTTAGTCCTCAAAAAGGGGCGAGTATTGTCACGCCTCGATCCTCGAACGCGTGCCCATCCCTCACTTAGTCGATTTATAGCGATGTACCGGGACGCATCGTCGACCCTTTCATTTTAATATGCGCATGCGGAAGCATATAATAAAATCCCTAGACAATAAAACAGTGGGATAGGAAAGTAGGACTATATTCCGAACTTTCAAAAACAACCACACTTATATACATTGCAAACCAGTGCACATATATATATGGTGGACTACTACGCCGGATTCAACTTAAACAAGTTCAGAATCTCAACACGATCGATGTCTCGATCAATCGACCTAGTCGATTACATGTCAATCGAACCATCTCAAGGTCATTCCCATCCATACTACACAACGTTCCCAATAGTATGCCTAATCACCAACCCACAGTATTCTTTCGGGCGCTGTTTTCACCGAGGTGATGTACAAGAAACACTTTATGTGCATGCTCTCGGGCGTCGTTTTTGCCAAGGTGATATAAAATCACAGAGCCACGTACTAACTATTTCTACATGCTCTCGGGCGTCTTTTTCGCCCTGGTGATATATTTATCACAGAGCTACGTACTATCGATTTCTTTCGCTCTCGGGCGTCGTTTTCGCCGGGGAGATATATTCATCAGAGAGCTACGTACTACCAATTTCTTTCGCTCTCGGGCGTCGTTTTCGCCGGGGTGATATATTTATCACAGAGCTACGTACTACTGATTTCTTTTGCTCTCGGGCGTCGTTTTCGCCGGGGTTATATATTTATCATAGAGCCACGAATATCCATAAGTCATGTACATTCTCTCTCTCGGGCGCCGTTTTTGCTAACCTGACATATTAACCATGTCCAACAACATCGTACTTGATTGGTCTTGGCCAAGAATATTTCCAGTTCGCTCTCACAATTCTCTCTACTTTATAGCCCATCAAAGCATTACTGGCGCTATATACCCATACTCAGCCATCTACAAATCAATTACTCAATTTCAATCAATTTAGGAATAATTCCTCAAATTGCACAATCAATTCAATTCAACACAACGCAGAGCTCAAATAAATAAACGGACTACACCACGACAATTAGCATAAGATTTCGGTCGTCGGCTACCCCAGCCTAATTTCTGAAAAATAAATAAATAAATAATTAATTTCGAAATTAATAAATAAATACTAAAAATCCAATTTATGCCCGTATTGCCTGATCGGACGCTAGAACGGATCGGGAAAAATCCCGAGGTACATTCAATAAATATTAGAAGGTCTCTACTTGCTAATGACTAAGTCTAACCACCTAACATGCATTATTAAGTCACTAATTTAATTGTTCTAAACTAATCTAACTACCTAATTGCACTCAATTAAATCTAATAAACCCTTAAGCATAATTAGAAAAATAATAAAGCATTAGTGAGCAAAACTCACTTGTTTAATTGCGAAGGCCGGATCCAAATTTTCGGCGGCGTTGGCGGATACTCAGGCCGGGCTCAAAAGCCTTGCAAGCCCACAGCAATTTGCTAGGTTTGGGCTGAGCTTGGGCCTGAGCTTGGGCTGACTTCAATTCTAGGCCGGGCTGAACTTAAGTTGGGCTGAAGTCTGCTTCGAGTGGGCTGGTTGCTCACGGACTGGGCTTCAAGAAACTGGGCTGAGTTACTAAATCTTTGGGCCAAATTGCAACTGAACTGAGCTAAGCTGGGCTGAAATGGCTGAACTGAATGGGCCGAAAGAGCTGCTGCGACTGAAGTTGCGGGTCTCCAAAGGCTTCACTGCCAGGCTGAATACGTGGGCCTCCTTTGGAGCAGCTGGCACGAAAAAGTGCTAGATTGTTTGGTCTTCGTTGGAGCGGCAGCTTGCAGGAAGAGAAGTCTTGTTCGCTGGTGGGGCGGCAAAATTGGAGAAGTAGCTACTGGCGAGCTGGCTGCAGGTGAAGACACGAGCTGGTGGGGTCTTGCGGATGAGTGAGCTATTTCGGTGGTCTTCAATTTTTGTTGGGCTGCTGGCGGTGCAAAGAATTGAAGATGGCCACGTGGACAGAGAGAGAAGCTCACTGCTTCTATTGACCTTGTGCTGGCGTGAGGTGTTGGCGATGCTTCAGTCAGCAAGGCTTCGTGGAATTGAGACCGATTGAAAGAAGGCACGGCAGCAACTTGCAGGGAATTGGGTGGCCGATCAAGGATGGTGCAGGTGCTGAGGTGGTCTTCGGTGGACGTTGATGGCAACAGACGAAGGAAATGAGGGAGACGGAGACAACCATGAAGAATTACGTGGGCGTGGGTTTTCGGTGAAGCGAAAGGCAGATGGAGAGAGAGGGGCTTCGCACAGAAATGAAGGAGGAATGAGGCGTGCGGAGGAAGTCGTGGGTGAGGCCAAACGGTCAAAGAAATGATTAAAATGCCCCAAGAGTTCAAGCTTCATCCTCTTAATTAAATGCATTGTCCCTCTAATTCTTTCCACAATTTAAATCTCACAATAATATCCAAATTGAAGTCCAAATTTCCAACCCCATTCCTAATTTCGAATTTCACCAATTTAATTTCACTTTCTTCACTCAATTTCCCAAATTGAGGTCCGATGTCGATGAAGGAAAATCTCGACAATTTTCTGTGAGTCCCCAACACTCAAAGGCTCGGCTTGGAAGTCCAAATTTCTTTTAATTTGGCCTGTACGAATATCCGCTAATTTTCCACAACGTCCGAAACGATTTTCCGCAAAAATCCCGAATTCTCTGAAAATTATTCGAAGGATGAGTCGACGTTCCTAAAATAGCTCGTGACACCACAGAACTTTCAATTTTTGAAATTGGGTTTGAATTCACGGTTAATTTCTATTCGGCGCATTTTTAGCGTGACCTAGACTACCGGGTAACTTTCAAATATTTTTAGTGCAAATGACCCGTGGTCGATTTTCTTCGAGCCACTATGAACCCACTCTACTCATTGGCGACTCTCGGTTGTCGTGAAAATCTCGAGGATCCAAATACGGACACAGGGTACCAAAACAATAAGAAAATCAATTTAGTGTCGGTCGACGAGAATTTTACAATTTAGTTGATTCACCCACGTTTAACCATATATCTCAGTCGAACCGACCTATCTCTGATTTCTAATCGATCTTATTGTGTCGTAATGATCTCGGCAGATAAGCACGGTCGAGTAGTCGATTCCTGGTCGAATTCTCAAGTCTGTTTGCCTTAAAATCCTTAATGGTTTCCCCAGATAGTATAATTATCTCAAGAGTGATCAGCTCCGAGAACAGCCCTATAGGCGCATCAATGAAATGCTCGACTTATTCAGTAGAAGACAGGGTTGAAAATTTGGGATGTCACAAGTACAACCACCCAGCAGCTGAAGATCTACTAAACTATACCGTGCTAGCCATTACTATCTAATTCCATGTAAGATAGACAAAACATGTAATCAAAGGAATGAGTATGCATCAAATCAATGAAGCTTTTCCAAGTAATGGCAATTGTAGTTTCAAAACCAAAATGCACCATTTCAGTCACACGGGTCTCGATTATAGGGCCAAACTGTTATGACACGTCCCATACCATGCCACACAATTTTGTTCCATAATCAAGCGCAATTATTAGCAGAATCATCAGTTTTAAAACTCAGTTTATTTTCATTTCCCTATGTCTATCCAGAGGACCAGTGTTTGCGTCCCTCCGAGCATTCGCACCCAACCTGGTGTCGCGAAAGCCTTCAGTATTCAGTCATCGGGCATCCAGAGCGTGTTACGTTACACCTCCAAGCATCTTGCACCCCACCTGGCATCACGAGGAATCTCCGGGGCTCGCCATGAAGATGGTTACCCCTACCCTTCGGGCATGTATTCATAATACAACCGAGCATCCCAACACTCCCGGGGTACCTCTTGGGCACTGCGGACCTCAGGCATCCAAAGAGCATCGACCCTTGCGAACCTTTGGGCATCCCGACTCCCGGGGCATCGTCGACCCGGGGGTCCGACAGCATCAATCACATCTCAGCCATGGTATATCAATCAAATTATTTCAACACCAAAACCATTTTCAAAACAATAACAACATTTGAAATCCTTTTTGGGTTCTTGAAAATCTCCCTTGTATAATATCAAGTAATGTAAATTGAGATTGTCAAAGGCACGTCAATGCAACAACGGCATACTTTAAAACAAATGCCATTTTCATGTCAATGAAATCAATTCACAAAATTCAGCAACACAATATCAAACTCATAAGTTCCACTTCCATGGTTACCCTCCAATGTATTTCGAAATCCACATAAAATTTCTCGAGCTGCACTTGCACCTCACGACCAGAATTGAAAAGAGTTATCAAATCATAAGTAATTTGAAAATCGGCACATTGGCAAGTCTAAACCTCACTCCCGACTTCAAGTTTTTTTTTTTTTTAACTAGTTTATGTAAAAATTTGAGATTTCAAGGGCACCAAAACATTTTCCTTTCCTTTTTGAAACATTGGTGAATGGGGCCTCGGTACATAAAGATTTCAGCATCAATCAGGAGGTTTTCCAAACTGTTTACAAGGAAAAATTTTTTAAAGCTTTACAAATACTAAATTGAGGTATAATTGGAGTCCAAAATCACATGAAATCACGAAAACTACAAGGTTTTCCTCAATCATTTAGCCCCAAACAGTTTCGGTCACTCCTCAACCACCATTCAGCATCAAATTTAAACAATCCAATCTAGCAATGCACTTCCTCAGACAACAACAGCACTACACTATATAGATTAGTAGACTTCAACTTGGCTTAGGTCCTATGGTGTCGACGGCAAGCAAAACAAAAAACTCGAGTCACGGACACGGCTCAACGACGGCAAACGTAAGCGGCGTCGATGGCAGCAGCATGTGCACACGGACAGAGGGCGGTCTCCTTCCTCCCCCCTCACTCTTGCTTGCTGCTCGCTCACTAATTTCCCTCGCTCACCCGCTACACTCACTCTCTCGCTCGCTGCGCTCACTCGCTCTCTCTCTGCCTATTTTTTGTTTTTGCTCAGTTCCTTCTCTCTCTTGCTCACATTTACGAGCATTTTGGTCACTAGTTTTATTTAAAACCAGTCAACAAAAGAGGGTGCTTCGGCGGCAGAAAGACGTGAGGACAGGTGGAGGGAACGTGGCAGCTCTTGGTGGCCTCCTTGCCACTTGAAAACACGACTGATGCAGCTGTCCCGAGCTCCTTCTTCGCTGGCCAACCCATCTCCATGCAGCGAACGTGGCAACGGAAGTCAATCTCTCCAAATTATTGACTCCAATTTGCCGACCAAGAGGAGAGAGGGCTCGGCAGCTTGGGCCAAAAATTGATGGCTGCATGGCCTCCATGTATGGCCCAACTTCTCCCAAAAGTAGACCATAAATCTCTACATGTACATGAGTTGCATGGGCCGTTCATGTGGCCATCCAAGGGAAGGATGGTGGTGACGGCACACATGAAAAATTCGAGATCTTCAACTTATTTAATTGGCGAGACGGCTCGGGGTTCACGCTTATTGATGATACGATGGGGTCCAAAATCAGTATTGATGACGAAGGCCAACAACAATTTTGTCAATCCGCGATGTATCGTCATTTTTCTGAGGTCGGTAAAAATATACGGATGCCACAAGTCGATCGAGGCCAACTTGTATGTTAATGTTACTACCAAGAATGTGGCAAAGTTCATTTGTCATGACATTGTTGCTCATTACGGGGTGCCGAAGGTGATCATTACCGACAACGGCACTAATTTGAACAACAAAGTCGTGGATGGCTTGCTCAGTGAGTTCCGAATTAAGCATTTGAACTTGTCACTGTACCGTCCTCACATGAAAATCCTATCAAAGACTACCGAAAATTATCATGATTGGCATGATAGGCTCCCTTACATGCTAATGGCATACCGAACTTCTATCCGCACCTCCACAAGGACAACTCTTTCTTCACTCGTATATTGGATGGAGGCAGTCTTTCCTGTTGAATTTGAAGTCCCTTCTCTAGGGGTCCTTTCCCAATCTACGCTCGACAAGACTGAGTGGATGCAACAGAGGCATGAGCAATTAAACATGATCGATGAGAAGAGATTGCAAGCTGTATGTCATGGCCAATGCTATCAAAGACGAGTCGCAAAAGCCTTCAATCGAAGGGTGCATCCTAGACACTTTGAAGTCAACGACCTGGTGCTGAGGAAAGTGCTTCTGATTATACCAGACCCTCATTGCAAATTCACCCTGAACTATGAAGGGCCGTATGTCATTAAGAAAAATATTCCTGGTGATGCTATGATTTTAGTTGAAATGGATGGCAGTGAATTGCCTAGACCTGTAAACACTGATGTAGTCAAGAAATATTTTCCATGATTGAAATCAAGGCCGAGGAGCCACTTCATGCGCAATCTGAGTCACATGGCATTATGCATAGCATTGTAGATATCAAGCATATGCTACATACACGCATATCTATTTGTGTTTCAGGTACCTTACCGTTCGATGAGGAAATGGCGAAGGGAAAAGTCGATTCAAGGACCTGTCAAGTCTCCACACAAACGGTTGAATATCTCTTTTTCTTAAATGAGAGGCAAACCGAGACGAAAAAAAAATGCATGGCATCATTCGTATGACCTATTTTTGGTGTCACTACGCGTGCTTCATATCGGTGACCCTCGGAAAGGGGGCTCGTAAAAATGATTTTATTTGGGTAAAAAGGTGAAACATTAACCATGCCAAACAAGTAGTGCTTAGGATGAAGAAAGGCAAGCCATTTCCAAACACATCCTTCAAACACTTTTGAGAGTTGAGTAAAAGGCGACCTTCTCTTAGGATGAAGGATTCATTCGCCTTGAGCACAAAGATCGGAATGATAAAGGCGTCTCCTTCATCAATCCCAAGTATCGCACTAATCTCTTACTTCCCCTTTGGGCCGAATAAAGATGATAATTCAAAATACCCCTATCGAGAATGACCCTACATTGGGGCAGCACAAGAGGTTACGGTCGTGTTGTAGAGCGAAGGATTGAGAATGATTCTATTACTTTCACTTGCATCAATCTTCTAGTGATAGCTTCAGAGGAATTCTCATCGGAGCCTAACTCATCCTAATGTGAAGAAGAGCATTTCATTCTCTACCCAAACACTGATACCCATTGTTTTAACCAATTTGGGCCTGACTGTTCATTTCTAAGTCCCGAGCAGTGATCATCTCCCTTCACTGGGGCAAGGCATAAAGACTGACCACATGCAATCGACATTTACGAGAAAACGTGAAAAACATCTCGAAAGTCATAAGAGCTCCAAAAGTTCAAAGTGCAAAAAGTTCGACAAACCAAGGGGCATAAAAAACAATATGCCTGGCAAAAGCAAGGTCAATGCCTATAAAAAAAAGCCCAAAAGGCTGCATTTTATGTGAAAGAAAAATTATCAAAGTCAAAATGCATGCGTAAAAATCATCGCAAGTGCAAAGGAAATTAAAGAAAGGAGCAAAGCTCCAATGCATAAATGATTAGTCAAGAGACTTTCAAGATGTGCTGTGTTTCAAAAGCTGAATGATTTCAAAAGGTCGAGTGACCTAGTCATGATGCCATGATGATCACCAACTCTTAAAAACCCTCTTGAAAGCTTTAAGCCTTTTGAGCCTTTCCCGAGCCAATATTATAACCCTCTTCCGAAGCCTCTTCTGATTAGGATGGTTCAGGTGAAAATGAGAATGCCACAAAGAAGCTACTGCTTGAAGGAGTGGAAGCAATTCTATCTTGTCTCATCTTCCAAGTTCTCGACTTGTAAACCCGATGAAGATAGTGACAAATGTTCCTTTATTGGCCTCAAAGCAATAATCCCTTTATGTAAGCCCTAACCGACCCTATATTGCAGTCCTTTCAAAAGTCCTCTTTGATTGATCAAATTGTGCTCATCGTGAATGTTTCTGAAAGCCTTTGACATAGGTTATGTGAGATACCCTCAGCAATCAGTTACTTCCAACGTGAATGGATGGGATCAAGCAACAGTTTTATCGAGAGTATGTGAGAAACCCTTTTTGACTAATAAGCTCTAGTTTGGCATGCTTAATGAGCCTTTTTCACAAATAAAAATCGTTTTGATAAGAACTTGTCTCCCAGAGAATTTGATGATTAATGATATATCCATAAGCAAGATGACAGTTTTGCGCCACATGATGCTAATTGACATCAAATGTTTTTTTAAAAGCGAGACGGACTTAGCTTGATTAGCTTGTTCGATTAATGTTGTATTATTGCCATTACGTCCCTTGTTGACGCCCCTAATGACATTTGCTCAAGTCAAGTTTGATAGGATTCCTCAGTGAAGCCATGCAGTTTTCAAGGGATTAGCGGGTGCTTCCTTAAAAACCAAAGGTTCATGGTCAGCCTTAAACCATGTCACCTCCAAAGGTTCATGGTTAACCTTAAACCATGTCATCTACAAAGGTTCATGGGTTTTCCTCAAACCATGTATTTTTAGCCCGGTCGAAACTCGTTGTTACACGGTGAGACTTCGTCCCTATCCTTCTTCTTATGACCCGGTGGGCTTCTGTAGCCCGGAGTCCCTTTCCTTCTTCTTATGAGTCAGTGGGCTTTTGTAGCCTGGAGTCATCTCCTTCTTCTTATGACCCGGTGGGCTTCTGTGGCCCGGATTCATTCTCATTCTTCTTATGACCCAGTGGGCTTCTATAGCTCGGAGTCCTTCTCCTTCTTCTTATGACCCAATGGACTTACGTAGCGGGGAGTCTTTCTCCTTCTTCTTATGACCCGGTGGGCTTCTGTAGCCCGAAGTCCCCCTTCCCTTCTTCTTATGACACGGCATGCTTCTGTAGCCAGGGATCTTTCTTTCTCTTATTAGCAAGACGTGCTTCCATAGCTTTGAGTTTTCTCCATCGACCTGATGTATGCTTATGCACCCAGGGTCTCTTTACCGTTGGAATAATTTAGGTGTCTTATGTCTTTGATTGCAACCTCTTCGAGGCTACATTCAAAGAGGGGCAGCTGTTGACACCTAATTTATATTTTCAAGCACATATATATTAAAAAAATGATGAAAAAATTGATTGAAAAAAAATATATATATTTAAAAAAAAGGTGGCCTCAAGGGTCGAGTCGGGCCGGATCCAACCTTGGCCTGGCCCGCCCCCTTTCTTTTCTTTTCCCCCCATCGCGCGGCCCAGCCCAACTTCCTTGTTCATTTTTTTCTCCCTCACGCGGCCCGGCTTCCTCTCCCCTTTAGCTCGGCCTACGCCCAGGCTTTCTCCCTCCTCCAGCCGTCTTTTGCGTGGTGAACAAACGAAGCAAAAAGCAGTGGCCAAAGCAGAAAGAAGCGACTGCAGGGGACAGCGGGATCTCACCAGGCAGGCGAGCAATGCGATCCTCAAGTCAGAGTTGGCTGGTAGAGGCAGCTGGTTGGTCAGCTGAGGCCACGCACGCGAGCCGAATGGTCGAAAAGGCAAAAGGACAAGGAGGAAAAGAGAAAAAAATAAGAATAGAGAACAGAGGGAGAGAGAGAAAAAAAAGATGGAGAGAAACGAGAGAGGAGGCGGTGAGAGCGAACCAGAGGGAGGAAGGAAGTTCAAGGGAGCAGTTAGCCGTTGTCGGAGGCCCGTCCGCCTGCCGTTGCTCGCCACGGCTCTTCCCCGGACGAGGCGGGTCCCCGAACCCTGTTGTTCCATCTCTAGAAAACGACGGGCCGGAGCTCGTGGCCAACTAGCTCGCGTAAGCTCCAGTCCTCACCGCTTTTACATTTTGCTCCTATGTTCCTTCTACATCATGTCCGAAGACCCCTAAAGCCCGATGAAAGCTCAATTGAGCCGAAACCTTTGAATTTAGTGGCGTCTATTAACTATTCGATGAAATGCCCGGCGAGCTTGGCCTCCCGGCTTCTCCGTGTAGAGCCCGGCTGAATTTCTTTTTGCAATCGAAGGCCGCCACCATTTGCTCAAAAGCCGACGTGCCCCTCCGAACCGAGTCGGCGCCATCGCGACCCCAACCGGAGATTGCCGGTGCCCCTTGCCTCGCCCTCTCCCTTGTCGTAGCCAAACAGTGCCAAACGGGGGTTACGGGTCGCGGAGCCCTCGATCGGCGCCCGCCGCTTCCGACGAAGCCCGGCGGCGCCACCACCTTCCTCGAAGAACCTCCGCAGGTGGCACGCCGACACCGTGCCCTGGCCGTGACTGAGCAATCGCTAACCAAGGGGCCGCAAAGACCTGGCCCGCTAGGCCTCTCCCGCCCCGCAGCCCACCGCCCGGGAATCAACTTTGGGCCGTGGGCCCGCGGTGAATCCTTTTTACAAAAAAGGTTGGGCCCTCCTAATTGGGCCCATGCCCGGTTCGCCCCAAAATGAATTTTCAAAAAAATATATATTTCATTATAATTTTTTTAAAAAACAAAAATTTCGAAAATCTAAAAAGTGTAGGGTTTTGTTAGGAATTACTATGTTTTTCATTCTTAGTGTAATTAGACCTCTATTTGCTCGTATTTTCATTATATCGTATGTTTAATTTACATATCTAATCATGTTTACTTGCACGTGTTTAATTTTACTGCATTTAGGATTTTGGTAGCTATGATTGTTACTTTAATGATTGCACACTCGCATGATCACCTCACATGTTAGTGGATGTGTGTAAAATCAATCCAAACTACCTGACAAAAATCTTTTTGTTTAAAATGAACAAGAGTAGGTACCGAAAGGGCACTAATTGATCAATTAGTGTAATCAAGTCCCTGACCCTAGATTTCTCTGGTTGCGTAGGAAGTGTGACATACTCCCGTGCCTCACTTGGTTTCTAGCCTACCCCAATAGGCTAGTGGCAACTCCTTTTGTGCAAAATTCCTAAAAAAATCCTAATGTCACGTGGGGTATGGGTTTGGGAGAGTCTGCGCCTAATTACGGGCCTTAGGTCCGTCATTTAGGCAATACCCCTAAACCTACTCCCTCCCCCCAAGGGTAGGTCGCGACATGCGGGAAACTAGGTTTACTCCTGTGCCTCACTTGATTTTTAGTTGACCCTAATGAGTTAGTAGTAACTCCTTATTAGAAAATTCTTATAGCATTAATTTGAATACCCTAACTCGCACAAGGTATAAGCTTGGGAGAGCACTTGTCTAAAATGAGGGCCATAAGTCTACTTTTTAGACAATACTCCTAAACTTATGTTTTTTCCCCTTCGAATGGAAAAAATAGGTTGCGACAACTGCCAAGCTGGGTGTTAGGTCAATTTTAGCCGAATATCTTGCAATTACTTGGCGAGGTACTTGGACATGTTTTCAGATAGGATCCGGTCTTCTTTAATTCTTTCCAACCTGCACAAACTTATAGAGAACAAATCCAAATGATTTGTAACGATTGCAAGAATATGAATGCAAGTTTTAGAATCATCAAAATTAATTTAAGATCAATAGTTTGCCCTTTTTACAAAGGACAAAATCACGTTTAAAACCTCAAGTAAAACCTCTCCTAAAAGTATTATAGGGGAAATAAATCAAGTAAATATATCACATATAATATAAACATTATAAAGTTCTCCTCCTTTTGTCATAACATCAAAAAGGGCTTAAGGTGGAATGTATCATCAATCACACAACAACCATTTGTGTATCAAAGATGTTCATAAAACTTCAATTCAACACAAGGTCTACACTTAGACCAAAAAAAAAAAAAAAACACAAGGTCGACAACCATTAAGTGCAACATAAATATAGAGCAAGTTCAACATAAACATAAAGCACATTAAATATTAAATAACTTCAACATAAATTACTAATTAATTTAAATATGATTTTAAAATGGAGGAGGAGGAAGCGGAGGCTATTGGGGAAATAAGTGAAGATTCCGGAGAAAGTATTTTGCATTAGGAGACTGATGTCCAGCCAAAGTTGGTGAAAAACTTCTAGCATTTCATTTCTCACCATATGAGCTTCTCCTCAAATTGAACTTAGCTGGGTTAGAAAGTGCCTCAACTGACGGCTAATCTCTTCGTCATCCTCAACTTCGTCAACTTCGTCAACTTCGACGGCTCTAAAAATGCGTCAATGGTGTGAACACCCTTCTAATTAGGGTTGGCCATCTTGCCCATTTTCTCTTATCTAAGCTCCTTGTCGTTTCTAGATATCCATACTTTTCAATAAGGACTCTACAATGCATGGACCATCAGATAAAGTTTCACCCTCGAGATCACCATCAAAAGGCTTGAAGGTACGAGCAAGGGTCATCACATCTAGTAAGTCCATTCCTTCTGAAACAGTGCATTTAACCGCAGTATCAAGTCACGTAGAGATATTTCAAACTCATCCCTAACCTTGAACATCAACTTAAGAAGGTCCTTACATGCATCCGTTTGAAGAAATTGGGAGCAACCAATACATCACAATTGTATTAAGATACATACATTGACATCCAAATGTCGGATCTTAGGATCATGAAATAATCGCCTTGTTCATTAAGTATATCATTTCTCATAGTCATGTAGGTATCAAGGATAGTTAATATCTATTGAGAACAACATATTGACCAGTTGGTTGCTAATTGTGTTTCTTGATTTGTTTACCAACCCATGGCATGTGAAATTGTGGACAGCTGCTAGTTCCATAAGTCAGGCTTATTATTTGTTTTAGGAACAATTTTCACTACCAAATGCAAGCTTGTCCTTAAGCATTTTGCTCAAGACAAAATATAGAGCCAGTGTCACGCTTCGAACCCCGAGTGTGCGAACTTTCCACAATGGTAAATTAAAATGCGATGTCCCAGGACACATCACCGACCCATTCTTTTTATCTTTCAATTAAATGCAAGCAGAAGAATTTGATATAAACATCACCCAGTCAATCATAACAAATAGGGATAGTATAAAACAAACATTCCAAGAAGTAGCACTTTCATTTACAAACTGTTAACCCTAGGAAGTTTAATAATTATAAGCCTTTCTACAACCACTTCCTACCAACCATCTCAAAAACTTGTAGAGTCAGTGTTAACCTAACTTCTCTAACGGAGGGACGACCAAAAGTGACGCCATGAACACTAACGTTTTGGTCCAATGAGGCTGCAAACCGCATGCGACGGTTCTCCATACTATGGTCGTGAAAATATTTAAACAACGATGGGATGAGATATAAATTTCAGCGATTTAACAACCTAAGTCTTGATTAGGATGTAAATTCGTCTCGAAAGCAACCTAAACATGCAACGGCATACAATCTTACCTCGCCTTAGCATACCCCTACATATTAGTACATCACATATGCCAACACCGATGCAACAAGCATAATCAATAATCATAACACATAACTCTCATGCACTAAGCATCCACATGAGTCTCGATTATAAGGTAAAACCCATTTTGGCCCGTCTCATATCGTGCCTCACAGTTTCACCCCATAATCAAGCGCAATGTAACATAATCATTCACACATATTCTGATTATTACGACCCATTAGGCCATGGCCAACACATGAGTTGGCAATCTTTCGGCATGACCGGGCATCGTCCCGTCCCATCGGGCATGACATCGTCCCGCATACTCATACGCATCAGGACGACATTCCATTAGGAGCATCGGTCCGGCCTCAACCGCGACTCGACTTTCGAACCCCGCTAGGCATCCCATAAAAATTAGGTATTGTCTCGCATATTCATAAGCATCCAAACATAACCATTTTGCCATGTAATCATACGCATTAGGGCCATTATGTGACCATACGAGCACTCAACTACTCAAGCAAATTTTTATCTTCAAAATTAACCAATGCAGACGTGGTTCATGCTTAAATAACAAATCTAAAAAATTTTTCTTTTAAAATTCCGATAAGATAAGCTCATGTGGTCACGTACTTAACTTGCCAAATTTTGCACACTTTCATTTTAAAACCCCATTGCCCCATTTAACACAGAAAACATGGCATCCAAACACAACACCTCAAAATTTACAATTTTCTTGTAAGTAAAACCTTCTTTGAAAATAGCATTTGAAACTTATGATTTGGGTAATCAACATCATGGTGTAACAAGCTCAAACAATATGAATTATGCATAAATTCGTCTAATAAATCAAGTATAAAACACATAAAGATCACCACTGATCGCTCTATTGGTGATAGCCTATCAACCTTAAACCGAAAGCTTATCACCGCTTTGGGGATAGCTTATCGCCAATTGCTCGATAACTTATCACTCCTTCAGTGATAGCTTATCACCTATTCTTGATAACCTATCAAGTCCACTTATCACTTATTGCGATAACCTATCAAGTCCACATATCACTTATCGCGATAGCCTATCAAGTCCACTTATCACTTATCATGATAGCCTATCAAATCAACTTGTTACATATCGCGATAACCTATCGACTAAACCGTCATTAAATAATGCTAATCGTCCTTAATTAAGACTAACTACATTAGCCTTAATCTAAACCATCAATAAGCTCCATTAGTACTAACCCATCATTAATTAGCACTAATCCTCCTTAATTAAGACTAACTATAATTGGCCTTAATCTAATCCATCCTTAAATGCGATTAACGTTACGCTATCATTACTTAGCACTAAACCATCATTAGTCTTAATCTAAACTACCCCTAAATGGAATTGACACCCTAATCAAAGATTAGGAAGTTAACTCACGGTTTTTGACGTTGGCAAGCTCACGGGGTCGGCGATGCGATGGCAATGATGACTCGGGTCTCATGGTTTGAATGAAGACACAAATGGCATGGCGGTGGCGACAAAGAATAGCGGCAACAAGCAGCTTGAGTGGGCAACAACACTAGGGAGGCTTGACACCTTGTGGTGATGGCTTGAGGAACAGTGCAAGGGACAATAGATGAACGGCAATGATGGTGGCAGTGAGTGGCGGTGGTCACTGCAAGGGAGGGGCGGCAATAGAGGAAAAATGGAAGAAGAGAAAGAAGAAGAAGAAGAAGAAGAAGATGAAGATGAAGATGAAAATTGAAGAAGAAGAAGGAGAAGAAGAAGCAAAATGAGAGAAAAATGAGGAGGAAGGAGGTTCAGTAGTCCAAGGGAGAGAAGAGAGGGAAGAGAGAGAGTTCCCAAGATTTTTCCAAAATCTTCATCATTGGCAAATCCAACAAAATCCCTTAAAATCCTCTCCTCCTTTTCTTTATTTCTTTTGTCCTCTAGTCCATAAATGCAAGGGCATTTTTTACATTTCACACACTTTTTGTTCAAACTTTTCAATTTTGCCCTTAGGTTCATTTGCTTGAATTGGGCTTGGTGGGCTTGGCTTAGCCCACTTAGACCTCCTTGGCCATTTCACATGGGCGTAAGGCCCAACGGCCCTCGCTTAGCTCGGCTTCTCTTCTCGATGTCCAATTCTCGATTGATTACCTATATTCCGAAAATTTTACACTTGCCGATTAATAGGTGAATGAGGCGATGTCCAATATGTGGTCTGAAAATCCTTGAAAGTTCGATTCCCGAAATTGAATTAAATTTCATGGTTAAAATCGATCAAATTCAACTTTAGTACGACTTAAACTATCGGGTGGCTTTTAGAGGTCTTCACGCAGTTGACTCGTGGTCAATAATTTTTTATCCACGTTTATGCCTCTTCGAATTGTGGACGATCCTCAATTGTCATGTAATCGTGAGAGTTCAATTATGTACCCTGAGTACAAGATCAAAAAAAAAATCGGTTTATTGTTGTTCGACGCGAGTATCGTAATGGTGCAGAACTACCCGCAAACTGACTATATATTTTTGTCAAATGGATTTATATCCATTTGCGAATTGACTTACAATAATGTAGATTGACCCTTGTTGATCCTTATGGTTGAGCGGTCGATCCTTGACTGAATTATCTAGTCTTTCGCATTTTACCCCTTTACGGTCTCACCAAATAAATTAGTTAATTCATGAGTGATCAGTTCAGCGTAAATTAACTATCATTGCATTGATGAAATAACCAATTTATATATTTTGAAATAGAGGCCAAATTTTAGGATATCACAATTCTTCCCCTCTAATAAAAATTTCAACCTCAAAATTTGAATTATAACAACTATTCAACAAAAAGGTGAGAGTGCTGACGTCTCATCGACTCTTTGCTTTCCCACATGGCTCCCCCATTCCTTTGTGTTGCCAGACCACTTTGACTAAGGGAATCATCTTGTTGCGTAGCACTTGCTCCTTTCGATCCACTATCCAAATTGGCCTTTCCACATATGACACATGTCTTCCATGTCTATTTCCTCGAAAGTTTAGCACGTGGGTTGAATCAAGTTCGTACTTCTTCAGCATCAACACGTGGAAGACATCATGTACTTGCGCAAGTCTCGGTGGCAACGTGAGACAATAGACCATAGTCCCAATTCGCTCCAACATCTCGGAGGGCTCAACATACCTCGAACTTAACTTCCCTTGACATCCAAAATGCAAGCTCGTAGCATATCCTCAAGCATCTATAGTCCTTTTAGACTAGCCATCCGTTTACAGATGCTAGGCCGTGCTATACCGTAGCTTCATTCCCAAGGCAGTTTGTAGACTCTTCCAAAAAGCGACGTAAACTTAGGGTCTCTATTTGACCCGATTGTCGCTAGCACTCCATGAAGGCGAATTATCTATCACACACACAATTCAACATATCTTATCCAAGGCAAAGTCCTTTTGTATGGCGATAAAGTACGTAGACTTCGCTAACTTGTTGACCATGACACAAATAGAATCGTTAGCTTGTACACTCAGCAATCCTATCATGACATCTATCGTAATATGCTCACATTTCCACTCAAGAATCTCGAGAGGTTGCAAAAATCCACCAAGCTTGCAATGTTGTGCCTTCACTTGCTAGCATGTCAAACACTTGGCTACATGCTTGGCAACATCAACTTCGATGAGCTTCTGCTAGAACCTCTTTCTTGAGTTCTGCATTGTCTGGCACTCATAGACATCCACAAAATTTCAATACTCCGTCCTTGGCCACTTGAAAGTTAGGCTTTCTTTTTTCTGCATTCCTTTGCAAAATCTTTTCAATTATAGGATTTGTCGGTTGCAACTCTTTAATTCTTGCTTGCACTTCAAGTTCAATCCTAAGAGTCACCAAAAGACTCGAAAGATGACTTACCTCAAAATTGAAATCCAAATTCCACACTCCTTCAAGTAAAGTTCATTCCTTAATCATCATTTGTGCAATTGTTGACTTTTGACTAAGCACATCTGCTATAGATCTCATAACCTTTAGGACCATATAGTATCGTCAAAACTGGGATAGTGGTCAATTGTGCTTAAGCTATTGAAAACTCCTCTCACACTTATTAAATTTGGTGTAAAGTGCGTGTTCTCGAAGGGTTAGTAACATCATCCTCAAGTGTTGTTCATGTTTCTTAGGACTCTTCGAGCACACCAAGATGTCGTCGATGGACATGATCACAGACTCATCCAAACACTCCTTAGATATGCGGTTCATCAAATCCATAAAAGTAGCAGGTGCATTTGTTAACCCAAACGACATTACGGTGAACTCATAACTGTAACGTGTACAAAATGCCGTCTTCAGTATATCTTCCTTTTTAATCCTCAACTGATGGTAACCTATCCTCAAGTTGATCTTGGAAAATACGGAAACTTCCTGCAGCTAATCAAACAAATCATCTATCCTTGGCAATGGATACTTGTTCTTAATCGTCACTTGATTGAGTTGCCGATAGTCGATGTAAAGATGCAACGGACCATCTTTCTTCCTTATGAACAACACTAGCGCTCCCTAAGGCGATACACTAGGACGAATGAATCATTTGTCCAATAACTCCTCCATCTGCACCTTTAATTCTTTCAACTCTAACAGCGCCATACAGTAAGGAGTCTTAGAAATTGGCTCCGTCCCAAGGGTCAACTCAATCACGAACTTTGTCTCTGTTTTTGGAGGTGATCTAGGCAACTCCTTAGGAAAGACATTGGAAAACTCCCGTAATATGGTGATGTCCTCCATCCTTGGTTCCTCAACTGACGTATCAACCACAGTTGCTAAATAATCTTGACAACCCACATCCAACAGCCGGGTCGCTTTAAGCAACGAAACTAAAGGAATCAAGAGTCTTCCTCGATTCTCAGCAAACTCGAAACTATCACCCACTAACGGGTTAAATTGAATCGCTTTACGATAATAGTCGATTGTAGCTTGTTGCTTGGTGAGCCAATCCATATTAATGATCACATCAAAATCAAACATCTCCAACACAATTAAGTCTATACTTTCCATTTGATCGTCAATCATTAACTTGCATTCTGAATATCCTACCGCCGACCATATCTTATCCTTTAACGGAATAGATATACTAATGATGACTTCCAATGGTTTTGGACTTAAGTTTACTAAGTTAACAAACTGCTCAATAATAAAAGAATACATGGCTTCCAGATCAAATAAAGCATAAGCAGCATGATCGTGCAACAAAATTGTACATGTCATCACAGCTTGCAAATCCTCCACTTCCTTCCTTGTCATAGCATGCACCCTTCCTTACACTTGGGGTTGGTTCAAATTGTTCTATGGAGCATTCCCAGCTTGTTGCCCCACCTGCGGTTGTTGCGTTAGTGGTCCAATTAGTTGACATGGATAGTTTCTCATTTGATGGCCATGCTGGCCACATCCAAAGCAGGCTCCAACTCTACTTGGGCAAGGGGCATTCCCATGTCGTCCCCCATAGGATTTACACACACCATTCGAGTTGTACGCTGACTTTCCAATTCCACCCTTACGGTTCGGAGGGATGGGATATTTTACTTCTATCATTGGTCATTTCCCAAACCGATGATCATCCATATTCTACGCAAACCGCGACCCATACGCGGCTGCCCACTCATTTGTGTTCCTCTCAATCAGTTGGGCCCTCTTATACAGTTCATCATAATCCTTGAGATTCAAAGGTACTAACGGGTTCTTAATCTCCGACTTCAAACCATCTCTGAACCTTCTTGCTCTGTCTATGAGTGCTCGATCAACCTCGGCGCATACTTCGAGAGCTCAACAAACTTTGCCTCGTATTAATCAACGATCATCTAATTCTAGCACAGGCACTAGAACTCAGCCATCTTCTGTTCCCTAGCGCAGTCCGAGAAATACTTTTCGTAGAAAGCTTCAACAAAGGCATCCTACTCCAAGACCGTACCTTCAAGAAATACTATCCTTTCAGTGGCTTCCCACCACGTGCTCATGTTACCTTAGAGCTAGTACATGACCATTGTTACTTTATCTTCCTCCGAGCACCTCAGCAATGCAAATGCCTTCTCCAATTCTTGGACCCAAAGGGTTACAGCCTCAGGGTCACCCATTCCAGTGAACTTCGACGACTTCAGCTTTAGTAACCGCTCTACTAGTTTATGTAGAGGCCGCCCACCATTCTCGTTCCTAGGTGGGACCTAAATAGGTGCGGCTACGGCAGCATTGGCGGCAGCAATGGTAGCAAGTGGCAACAACGGCTTGATTTTGAGCTTGTTGCCTAACCACATTCCCTAAAGTCTTTAGGCCTTGCAGGATTGTGGCACCCCGAAACGCCAAGGTCACCACAGACTTATCAAAGAAGAACCTTAGTTCCTAGGCATATATATATATATATATATATATGCCTGTTATTATTATTATTTTTTTTTTTTTTTTTTCGGTCCCAGCGCATCTTATTTGCGGAAGCATAATCAAGTTCTACTAACTCTCCCTCCCAACAATCATGATACAATTGCACACCACTAAACACCATTAGAAAAGATAAAGCCATGACACTTTTATTTACATATTTTCAAGATGGATTTTCTCGGGTCGGTACAACAAAAGAAAGGCCAAGACTTTTAGCTACACTCGACCATAATCCCCAAAAAGAGACAACTCGACCCTCTATGTCGATCATGCAAAATCCTCCATCTACTAGTGTCGGCTATTGTCCAAAAAGTTGCAGCTCCTACTCTTCACGCACAAGCCGTCACACCCATCCCGGTGCGTCAGGCGGTGGCGGCGGCAACATCCCCCGCATCACTCCGTCTCGACGAACGTGAACAGATATGAACTCTTGTATGACCGAGCCCTCAGCCAGGCCCACATCATACATCACTAATGCACGAACCCGAATAAACATCAGACCAAGGGTGGTGGGACAGTCGATCTCCACACACTCGACCTCCACGTCCGAAGGAAGGCCGTAAAAGACGCCCCGCGTGACAGCAGGGAGCGGCATCTTCCTAATCTGAAATGTTGGTCCCCAAAGGGGTGAGTACAGCCACTCAGCAGGTAAAGGACCCAATAAACCACTCAATGCATCACACAATACAATCATAACAATCATAGCATAAGACATATCATTCAAGCATCCATGCATAACTTACCTTGGAGCCATGCATATGCCATCATACCACATGTACACACATGTCATAGGTGCACATACATCCATGCACTTACCATCATCATGTCACATATACCATCATGCCATAGGTGCACGTACATCCATGCACTTACCATCATCATGTCACATATACCATCATGCCATAGGTGCACATACATCCATGCACTTACAATCATCATGTCACATATACCATCACGCCATAGGTGCACATACATCCATGCACTTACAATCATCATGTCACATATACCATCATGCCATAGGTGCACATACATCCATGCACTTACCATCATGCATCCATGCATACATATGGCCATGCCATGCGTGATTCAATTTCAATTTCCAAATTTTTATCTTTTCATTTTGAACCGCCACATTTCTCCTTTTTCCCGAGACCAATATTTGCATCCCACATTTATCGCTCGCACCCCACCTGGCATCGCGAGGAACCTCCGGCACAAACCTCCGGGCATCCGGCACAAACCTCCGGGCATCCAGCACAATACCTGCCAGGCATCTCGTACCCCAACTGGCATCACGAGGTATCCCCCGGCACAAACCTCCGGGCTTCCGACTCCCCACGCTCCGGGCATCTCGAAACTCCCGAGGACCCTCCGGCATTCAGCCATTTAAGGGCACCGGGCATCCGGCCTTTACCCTTCTAGCCAGGCATCCTGACACTCCCGGGGCATCGTCAGCTCACACCTCCGATGGCCTTCTCACTTATCTTAGTTCACATTTTCAATTATAGCTCAATTTCAACATGGCATATGATGTGATAGCAAACAAGATCATTTTCATCATTTGATTCTTATATGCATTTCCAATCATCATCATACATGCAGCAAGATACGACCACTTATGACAATACAATCCATGGGGTCCATACAACTTAGAATAATCCATACATCATGTCCTTTTTGAAATATATCAAATTCCAGCTTACACAATTTCAGAAAACATATAAATTAAATATCCATAGGATCTTCAAAAATCATAAAATCAGAGTATGTAATAGACAAGACATAAAGGTAGTAATTTCATGAAGAACACGTGCCCAAAAGAGCTTCACACAATAAGATATGGCTCACAAAATACCGCATGCAAAATTCGGGTAAAGTCAGATTGCGCAGTTCTTGAAATATTTCGATTAAAATACCCGAATGACCTCCAAAAATTATGGAATTTCACCGGGTTATAGTCAAGACCCTAAGGTATATTTTTCTTGAAGACATATAGGCCAGATTCGCTCTAGGTAATTAACTATAGACGGTCGAAGCTTCTGTTCCTAGTACCGAACAGTCCAGTTTAGCTGTCTCCGAAAAATCAAGGTTTCGCCTACTTATCTTTCTTCATTTTCTCTGAAATTTTGATATGTTTTGCCTCAAGAGGTCCACTACAACTTTCATCAAGGGTTCTAGGCGAGATTATCAAAGGATAGTCACCATTTAGTCCACGAAGTCTCGGGAATCCAGTACCATACTTCCAGATCTACAGTTTTTAAAAGAAAATCGTTTGACTAGGCTACACTTGCTCGTTTTACCTCAAATTTGAGTATGTTAATAATTAGGATGTTCTATACAACTTTCATGAAGAAGTCGAAGTGAAATTCTTAGTAAAAAGCGACATGCAATACACAAAACCACCAAGAGGTCGACGAAACAGTTCCAGATCTAGCCTTTTCGTAGAGGATGGGTTTCACCCCTTGAAGCTTAACCATTTTGTCTCAAATTTTAGTATGTTATACTTTGAGATGTTTTCTACAACTTTCATGAAGAAATCGAAGCCAAAATCCAACTCAAAACACGCATGCAAGCCTCTACAAATTTCTGGGTCAGGCGGTATACACGAATACAGCAAGCTATTTCAAAAACAAACTACAATAGCTTCGGTTTCTCACTCCTAAACACTCAAGATTCAACACCATTCCAAACACACATGCAAAACACACATGCAAGAGCAGTAAATGGATCCTAACTTGCCTCTAAGATCAAGCGAACGACGGCACACGGACGGGCGAACGGACGGCTACGGGCGAGCGAGCGGCTCCTTTCCTCCTCTCTCGGTTCCTCTCTCTCTCTCTCTCTCAACCCTCTCTCTCTCTCACTTGGCTTGGGCGACAGCCCCTCAACCGGCCATTCTCTCTCTCTTTATTTCCCTAAACTTAATCATTAGCAATGATTAAGAGCCACCCACAATGGCCAATGCATGGGGTCTTCTGTTTGTCACTTGGCAAGACATGCAAGATGGGCTTGGGAGTGGGCTTGGAAGGATTTGGGCCGGCCTCTCCCTTGTGGCCGACGACAGCTCCTCCTTGGGCTTCAATGGGCCAGCCATTTGGCCCATCAAAAGTCCATACTCTTGGGCCTAAGGCCCAAGCCTAATTAAACCCTAATTTTACTTTTAATAATTCATCTTTAATTCTTTCTTTTATAGATTTCAAGTTTTAAATTTCACATGGCTAAAATCTTGTAATATTTAATCTATAGGGATTGAATCTATGAGGTGCATAGCCAAGAATAAATTCTTCTCATTAATTTATCCTATGATACTATTTTTAATAATTCATGAACACAAATATATAACACTTGGTCTTAAAAGAAAACCAATGGCTAAAGCATAAACCATAGGTAATTTCATTACCTAATCATGGGCTTTAATACATCTAGAGGTTGTCTTGAATTTTGGGATGCCACAAGGATCCCGTCAACCCCGAGATCAATTGATGCCCTTCCTCTAGCACCAGCCTACGTTGGTGCTCTCCCTCTAGCACCAGCCCGTCTCGGTGCCCTTCTTCTAGCCCCTGCTTGAGTCGGTGCCCTTCCTCTAGAATCAGTTAAAGTCGCTACATCTTTTCTCCGAGGGGCCCTCTGCTTAGGATACCTGCACAAAACAATTAATCAATCACAAGCACAAGCACTCCAACATTGATCGCACCTTATCACTCCAAGTATTGACCAAGCTCTAATACCACTTCGGACAAGGATGTCACGCCCCGAACCCCAAGCGCGTGAATATCCCACGATGGTCAATTAAAATACGACATCCTAGGACTCGTTGCTGACCCATTCTTTTTATCTTTCAATTAAACGCAAGTGGAAGCATTTGATATAAAGATCACCTTGTCAATCATAAGAAATAAGGATAGTATAAAGCAAACATTCCAAGAAGTAGCACTTTCATTGATAAATTGTCAACCCTAGGAAGTTTAATAATTAGAAGCTTTTCTACGACCACTTCCTACCGACCATCTCAAAAAACTACGGAGTTAAGGTTAACCTAACTTCTCTAACAAAGGGGCCAACCAAAAGTGACACCAGGCACACCTACGTCTTGGTCTAATGAGGCCCAAAACCACACGTGACGGTTCTCCATACTATGGGCCTGAAAATAATTAAACAACGACGGGATGAGATATAAATCTCGGAGAATTAAAGCCTAAGCTTTGATTAGGACACAAATTTATCTTAGAGGTAGCCTAAACATGCAATGGCATATAATCTTACCTCATTTTAACACACATTTGCATATTAGTACATCACATATGCCAACACTGATGCAACAAACATTATTAATAATCAGAACACATAACTCTCATGCACCAAGCATCCACACAAGTCTCGATTATAAGGTAAAACCCGTTTTGGCCCATCCCATACCGTGCCTCACAACTTTACCCCATAATCAAGCACAATGCAATGTAATTATTCACACGTGTTTTGATTATTACGATCACTCAGGCCATGACCAACACATGAGTTAGTGGACTCCGCATCATCCCGCCCCACCAGGCATAGCATTGTCCCTTGTACTCATACGCATCAGGATGGCATTCCATTAGGAGTATCGGTCTGACGTCAATCGCGACTCGGCATCTGGACCCCCACAGGACATCCAATAAAAATTGGGCATCATCTCGCATATTCATATGCATTAAGACGGAACCATTAACCCACGTAATCATACACATTAGGGCCATTATGTGACCACACGAGCACTCAACCACTTAGGCAAATTTTTATCTTCAAAATTAACCAATGCAGACGTGGTTCATACTCAAATAACAAATCTAAAAAAATTTTACTTATAAAATTCCGATAAAATAATTGTATGTGGTCACGTACTTAAAATCAACCCGCCAAATTTTGCACGCTTTCATTTAACACACAAAGCATGGCGTCCAAACACGATGCCTCAAAATTTGCTATTTTCTTGTAAGTAAAACCTTCTTTGAAAATAGCATTTGAAACTTATGATTTGGGCAATCAATATTATGGCATAACAAGCTCAAACAATACAAATTATGCATAAATTCCTTCAATAAATCAAGTACAAAACACATAAAAATCACCACTTATTGCCCTATTGATAGTGTATCAACCTTAAACCAATAGCTTATCACCAATTTCTCGATAACTTATCACTGCTTTGGTGATAGCTTATCACCTATTCTTAATAACCTATCAAGTTCACTTATCACTTATCGCGATAACCTATCAAATCCATTTATCACTTATCTTAATAACCTATTGATTAAACTATCATTAATTAGCACTAACATCCTTAATTAAAACTAACTATAATTAGCCTTAATCTAAACCATCATTAAGCTCCATTAGCACTAACCCATCATTAATTAGTGCTAATCCTCCTTAATTAAGACTAAATATAATTAGGATTAATCTAATCTATCCTTAAATGCGATTAATGCTAAGCCATCATTACTTAGCACTAAACCACCATTATCCTTAATCTAATCTATCCGTTAACTCATAGTTTTCAACGTCAGCGAGCTCACGAGGATGGTGGCGCAATAGCAACAAGAACTCGGGTCTCACGATTTGAACGGAGACACAAACTGCACGGCGTAGCGACGAAGAGCGGTGACAATGAGAGGCTCGCGTGGGAGGCAACACTTGGGAGGCTCGGTGGCTTGTGGTGGCGGCTTGAGGAATGGTGCAAGGGACAATGGATGAGCGGCGGTGGTCACTGCAAGGGAGAGGCGGCAATGGAGGAAAAATGAAAGAAGAGAAAAGAAGATGAAGATGAAAATGAAGAAGAAGAAGGAGAAGCAAAATGAGAGAGAGGAGGAAGAGGAAGGCGGTTTGGCTGTCTAAGGGGAGAAGAGAGGAGAGAGAGATTTTCCAAGATTTTTCGAAAATCTTAATCATTGACAAATCCAACAAAATTCCCTAAAATCCTTTCCTCTTTTCCTTTATTTCTTTTTTTCCTCTAGTCCATAAATGCAAGGGCATTTTTGGACATTTCACATACTTTTTTCCAAACTTTCCAATTATGCCCTTGGGTCCATTTGCTTGAATTGGGCTTGCTGGGCGATGTCAAACATGTGTGTCTAAAAATCCTCGAAAGTTCGATTCCCGAAATCGAATTAAATTTCATGGTTAAAATCGATTAAATGCAACTTTAGTATGACCTAAACTATTTGGTGGTTTTTAGTGGTTTTTGTGCATTTTTCCTTGCATCTTCGACACATTGGTGACTCTTGATTGTTGTGAAAATCTCGATGTTTCAAATACGAGCATAGGGTATAGAAATGACAGAAAAATCATTTTAATGTCGTACGACGAGAATTTTGCGATTAGGTGGAATCACCTACACTTTAATCACATACCTTAGTCGAATCAACCTATCTCCGATCTTTAATCGATTTTGACAATGCCCTATTGACCCTTGCAGATTAGCATGGTCGAGTAGTCGATTTCTAGTCGAATTCTCAAGTTTATTGTGTTTAGATTCCTTAACGGTTTCACCTGATAGACTAGTTATCCCATGAGTGACCAGCTTAGGGAAAAGAACTATAGGCGCGTCAATAAAAAGCCCATTTCATTTCATCAAAAATAGGGTTGAAAATCAGGATGTCACAACTCTTCCCCTCTTACAAAAATTTCGTCCTTGAAATTTAAACCATTACAACTATTTTAAACAAAAATGTGGGGATATTGTCGTCTCATCGAGTTTTCACTTTCCCAGGTTGCTCCTTATATGCTGTGGTGTTGCCAGACCACTTTAACCAACGGGATTGTCTTGGTGCGCAGAATCAGCTCCTTCTGATCTACAATATGAACCGGTCTTTCCACGTACGACACCTTGTCGTCCACGTCTAATTCTTCAAAATTCAGTATGTGGGTGGAGTCAGGCTCATACTTTCTCAACATCGACATGTGGAAGACGTCATGCACTTGCGCCAAACTCGGCGATAATGCGAGACGATATGCTAAAATCCCTATCCCTTCCAATATCTCGAAGGGACCAACGTACCTCGGACTCAGCTTTCTCTTTTTGCCGAAGCGAGAAGTACCCCTCATCGGTGACACTTTCAAAAAGACGTGTTTACCAACTTGGAATTCCAATGGTCTTCGACGCTTATTAGCATAGCTTTTTTGGCGGCTCTAAGCGGTCTTTAAGCTATCCCTGATAACTGCAACTACATCTACTGACTGTTAAACTAACTCAGTGCCTGTGATCTTTCGCTCTCCGACCTCATCCCAACATACCGGTGTTCTGCACGCTCTACCATGCAACACTTCAAACGATGCCATCTGAATACTCTGTTGGTAGCTGTTGTTGTAGGCGAACTCAACAAGATGAAGCTGTTCCTCCCAGCTTCATTTGAAATCTAGCACACATGCTCTCAACATGTCTTCGAGAGTCTGAATCGTTCTCTCAGACTGGCCATCTGTCTGAGGATGATAGGCCGTATTGAATTGCAGCTTCATTCCCAGGTAGTTTGCAATTTTTTTCCAAAAGGCAGCTGTAAATCGCGAGTCTCAATCAAATGTGATCGTCACGGGCACTCCATGCAGACGAATTATCTGACGCATGTACAACTCTACATACCTATCCAATGCAAGGTCTTTCTGTACGACAATAAAGTGAGTAGACTTTGTCAATCTGTCAACCACAACCCAAATGGAATCATTACCCCTTTGACTCCTCGGTAAGCCCATCACAAAGTCCATTGTGATGTCTTCCCATTTCCATTCGGGAATCTCAAGAGGTTGCAAAAGTCCTCCCAGCTTACAATATTGTGCCTTCACTTGCTGACACGTCAGACATTTGGAGACAAGCTTGGCGATATCCGCCTTCATACCGGTCCACCAATAATGTTGACGCGGATTCTGATACATTTTTGTACTGCTTGGATGAATGTTGTAACTGCTACAATGAACTTCTAACAAGATCTCCTCCTTAAGCTCTGCAACGTCAGGTACATACAATCGTCCACGAAACCTCAGTGTTCTATCTTCAGAAATCTGAAAGTCAGCCATTCTCCTTTCGGTATGCTCTTGTAGGATCTTCTGAATTTTTGGGTCTGTCAGCTGAAACGTCTTGATCCTTATCTGTACTTCTGGTTCAATTCTAAAGGTGGCCATAAGATTTGAAAGGTGGCCTACCTCAAATTTGAAAACCGAATCTCGAGCTCCTTCAAGTAAGAGCCACTCCTTAATTACCATCTGCGCAATTGAAGACTTTCGACTCATTGCATCTGTGACCTTATTTGCCTTTCCAGGATGATACAGGATATCACAATCATAATCCTTAAGAAGTTCAATCCAGCGACGTTATCTCTATTCAACTCTTTCTGAGAGAATAAATATTTGAGACTTTGATGATCTGTAAAGATTTGAAACCTTTCTCTGCACAAGTAATGTCTCCAAATATTCAGAGCAAAGATAATTGCTGCGAGTTCTAAGTCATGCGTCGGGTAATTCAGCTCATGAGGTCTCAATTGACGGGACGCGTATGCAATGACTCTGCCATGCTACATTAACATGCAACCCAAACCCTTAAACGACCCATCACTGTAGATCTTGTACCCTCCAGGACCAAATGGTATTGTCAACACTGGTGTGGTAGTCAGCTTCTGCTTAAGCTCTTGGAAACTACACTTGCACTTATCTGTCCATACAAACTTCTCTTCCTTCTTCAGCAGTCGAGTCAACGGCGAGACTAAAGTTGAAAATCCTTCCACGAACCTTCTGTAATATCCCGCCAAACCTAAAAAGCTTCGATCTCTGTCACGGTCGACGATTTTGGCCAGTTGATAACTGCTTCAATCTTGGTCGGATCCACGGAGATTCCTTCACCTGAAATCACGTGACCTAGGAAAGCCACACGAGTTAACCAAAACTCGCACTTGCCGAACTTGGCGTACAGTTCATGATTCCATAGAGTCTGGAGCACTATCCTCAATTGTCTTTCGTGCTCCTTTGGACTTCTCGAGTATACCAGGATATCGTCAATGAACACGATCACAAACTGATCCAGGTACTCCTTAAACACCCAGTTCATCAGATCCATGAAAGCAGCTGGGGTGTTCGTTAAACCAAACAGCATTACAGTAAACTCATAATGGCCGTATCGAGTGCGAAACGCCGTCTTCGGTATATCTTCCTTTCTGATCCTTAGGTGATGATATCCTATCCTCAAGTCGGTCTTAGAAAATATCGACACTCCTTGCAACTGGTCAAACAAGTCATCGATTCTCGGCAGCAGATACTTGTTCTTGATCGTCACTTGATTGAGCTGACGATAGTTGATGCGCAGGCACAACGAACCATCTTTCTTCTTCACGAACAGAATTGGCGCTCCCCAAGCTAATGTACTGGGACGTATAAATCCCTTATCCAACAACTCTTGCATCGGCACTTTCAGTTCTTTCAGCTCTGACAACGCCATCCGGTAAGAAGCCTTAGAGATTGGCTCCGTCCTGGGGGCCAATTCAATCACGAACTCTATCTCCCTTTCTGGTGGCAAACCCGGCAATTCTTTTGGAAACACATCTGGAAACTCTTGAACTACTGCGAGATCGTCGATCTTTAGCTCCTCATCCACGACAGTTGCCAGGTAACCTTGGCAACCCCCGTCTAACAAACGGGTTGCCTCAAACGACAAGATTAAGGTAATCGAGGGTCCTCCTCGACTCCCAATAAACTCGAAACTTTCACCCGCTAACAGGCTAAACTGAATCGATTTACAATAGCAATTCATCTTAGCTCGTTGCTTGGTGAGCCAGTCCATGCCAATTATCACATCAAAATCATACATGGCTAGGCCTATCAAATCTATCTTTCCCCCTCGCTCACCAATAACTAACTTGCAACCAGAATAGCCTACCGTAGACAACACCTTATCCTGCAATGGTGTACATATACTAACCACTGACTCTAGCAATTCAGGACTCAATCCTACCAACTTAACAAACTGCTCAGCTATAAACGAGTGCGTAGCGCCAGGATCAAATAAAGCATAAGCAGCATGGTCGTTCAGCGAAACCATACCCGTGACCACATCAGGCGAGTCCTTTGCCTATCTCCTCGTGACAGCATACACTCTTCCTTAAGCTGGAGGTCGGTGCAAACCACCCTGCGGTGCATTCGGTGGTGCGAATCCTCAGTTTTGACCCATCGGTGGTGGCGCAGAATCGTGGTCCCATCTGTCTTTTGGGACAATTCCTAGCCATGTGTCCCTACTGGCCATACTCAAAACAAGCACCTGGCCTAGAATGACACAGGGCTAATCCGTGTTGTTTTTCGCAAAAGCGACACACGCCCATCTAGCTCGGCGTTGACTTGCCTATCCCACCCTTCCTATTGGGTGGAATAGTGAACCTTCCTCCTGTCATAGGTTTCTTCCCAAACCTATTTCCATCCCTATTCGAACCAAACCGCGACGTAGATGCAACGGCTTGTTCGTTCGAATTCCTCTCCATCAACTGGGCACGACCATATAGTTCATTGTAATCCTTCAGATCGAATGGCACCAGTGGATTCTTCAGCTCCGGTCAGAGGCCGTTCCTGAACCTCCTAGCTCTATCAGCTGGATCCATTATCAGCCTCGGGGCATACTACGATAGCTCTACAAACTTGGCCTCGTACTGGTCCACAATCATCGAACCCTAAAGAAGGCACTGAAATTCTTCCATCTTCTGTTCCCTTGCACTATCAGAGAAGTACTTGCCGTTGAACACTGCAACGATGGCGTTCCACTCCGGAACCACACCTTTTAGGAACACTACTCCTTTGGTGGCCCTCCACCAAGTGCTTGTGTTTCCCTACAGCTGATAGACTGCAAGGACAACCTACTCCTCCTTTGTGCACCTCAGCAGTGCAAAGGCCTTATCCAAATCCTGGATCTAGAGGGCTGCAGCCTTGGGATCTCCTGCACCTGTGAACCTCGGCGGGTTCAACTTTAGGAACTACTCGACGAGCTTGTGCATTGACCTCTTAGCTACCATGTTCCCAGGAGGAACTTCGACAGGTGCGGCTGTGGCAGCAATGGCAGCATTGGCGGCGGTAGTAACAGCGGCGGTAGTGGTGGCGGCTTGATTTCGTGCCTACTTGTCCCATCACATTTCCAAGCGTCTTTAGTGCTCGCATGATCTCGTCAATTCTCGGATAACAGGTGCGCTACACCAACACCGACTAGCGGCGGCACCAAACCACTTGCGTTGGCTCGAGCTGCGCTCGACCATGACCACCTCGGGTGCCGACCCTTGTCGGCGTCCTACCCCAAGTGGCAGGTCATACGGTCCTCTTTCTAGGCGTCCTCTCCTCTTGATCACTCATGATGCAGATTCTTTACAGAAACCTACTTTCTAATTCAACATAGAATTAGAAATTGAGTGATCCACACAAACAAGCTACCAATCAGCTATCATTTGCATGCATCAGCATAATAAAATGGCCTTTCCTACTAACTATCTCATAACCCATCGCACCTTATCACTCCAACTACCGACCAGCTCTGATACCACTTCGGGCGAGGATATCACATCCCGAACCTCGAGCACGTGCACATCCCTCGATGGTCGATAAAATTTCGACGTCCCAAGACGCGTCACGGACCCATTCATTTTATTGCATATGCATAAGCGAATAAACAAATCCCCAGAAAACACAAATATGGGATAGAAAAGCAGGATACAAATTTTCACAAAACCCTTTTATAAACAAACTAATCTGTCTACAAAAAGATTGGCTTTCAAAAAGAGGCTGTCCTACGACCTACTAGTTGGACACATTCACCGATCCTTCGGACTCCACCTCCACAGGCTCCGAGGGCTTCAGGTCCTCCACAAACCCATCAGGAGGGTCAGCTGCACCCTCGCATGGAACGACATTGATTGCAACGGCGGGGATACCGAAACCCTGAAAGGGACCTTCCCGATACCCATTAAGCCCATGGGGAAACCACGTCTTGAATCGATGAGGTACCCTCTCAAGTAGGCTCTCATCGACCCAGATAGTGGTCATAAGAAGATCATAGATCTAGTGACACCTGAGGATAGGGACGTCAATACTCCACTCGTAACCCCCCGAAGCTGTCCAAAACGAACCGGAGGGACTGCCATCTAAGGACTTGAAAATGGTAAGCCCACGATGGGGTGAGACAACGTCTCAGCAAGTTCACCCCCTAAATCCCTATTAGGAAGAAAATACGCCTAGGGGCGGCCTAACCACACAACCACAGAGACTCACCTCACCTCAGTTCCTCCCTACACATCAGCACGGTTCATATATATAATGCACATAATAGATGCACACATCAATTGGAACTCCTCACCTAAACTCAATCAATCATTGGGGTCTCGATTATAAGGCCAAATCATTATGACATATCCCATTCCATGCCACACAATTTTGTCCCATAATCAGGCACGTTTAACTCAATCAATCACGCGTTCCAATTTTAATCTAGGGCCCAATGGGCATGGCCTACTCGACGTTCGACGATTTTTTGGCGTAACCAAGCATCGTCTCACCCCATTGAGCACAGCAACGTCTACCTCGAGACGGCAATCCCGAAGGAGCATCGGTCCAGAGTCTACCACGACCGGCATCCATTGTCCAGGGGCATCCCATATAGGGGCAACATCCACTCGATGCACATCGGGGACGAGTTCTCATAACCATCACACGATCATTCAATTCCGGGCAAGGGGACCGTGCATTGCACTCAAATGTCTCAATTAAGATAATGCGCTTGGCCTATTTTCTTCGTATTAAAAACACTCGGTGAAAATAATCGTGTGTGGGTACACGGTCAGATCGAACCTTAAAAATTGATATCCTTCCTTTTAAAATCCCACTATTATATTTAATATCTAAAAATATTTTCTGTGTCAAAACCTAACACCTGGTATTTTCTAATTAAATGCCAAAATTTCACAATTTTGAAATAATAACTGAAAATCAACAATCACCTCTCAATTACATAAATTATCATTCAATTGCATAAACTAATAACACCACTGCAATCGGCACGAAATTCAGGCCACCAACTATCCCGGCATAATTTTCGGAAAATATTAAATAATTAATAAATTGCAAAATTTATTAAATAAATACAATTTAATCCAGTAAATACCAACTTAGGCCTAAAACACTAATTTAACTACTTAAACGGGCCTAGAAAAATAATGCACCATGCTCAATAAATAATACAATCTAATTAACCTTTAACTAATCTAATACAACCTCCTAATCGACCTAATTAACTAACTAAATCACTAATTAATCTAAACTAACCACCTAAACATACTTAAGCTAATCTAATTAACCCTCAAGCATAATTAACCTCCGAAGTAAGGTTTAGTGAGTAAACTCACCGGATTAGCAAACCGGTGAGTCAACGACGACGGTGACGTGGAGGCGGGCGAGACACAAGTCTACGGTGACGCCAAAGGAGGTCTGGACAGGCCCGGAAAAGGCTTATGAAGCTTACGGCCCGGGCTCTGAGGCTCGGTTCCGCCCTTGGGCCAAAGGAGCTGCTCAAGTAGCTTGGACGGGCTGGAACAGCCACGGCGGGATGGCGATGGCCGCAACGGCTCGGGACAATGGCCGGGCAACGGGCTTGGCTCGCGGATGAGCAAGCACACGAGTAGGCGATGGCACGGCGTACGGGCGGTAGCAACGGCGCTCGGGCAGCATGGGGCGGTCGACGGGCTGCGGGGGCTTGGCTGGTTGGTTCTCTGGTTTTCCTTGAGCTCAAACGACACAACAATGGGGAAAGCAAGCCAAGGGAAGAAGAAGAAGAAGAGCTCAACTGCAAGGGGGGCCCAAGGTGCCACAAAAGTCCTCTACAAATATCCAAAACTCTCAATGCTTGCCCCCACCTTGCTTAGCCATATCCAAAGCCCAATTTCCACACCAAAGCTTCCTCGAGAAGCCTCCCAAAGTGTCCAAAATGTTGCCCCCCCCGGGTACGAATTTTGGACATTCTCCATCCAATTTCATCCAATTCCACTTCAAATTAATCCAATTGAAGTGCCACAAATCCCAGCCAAGGTGTCCACATCATATCCACAATTTTCCCTCGCCAATTGAACCAACTTGAAAGGAAAAAATCCACCCAAAAACAGTCCTCTAATTTTCCCGATCCAAAAACGCCTAAATTTGATTTTTCACCAAAAACTCGGGTTTGCAGAAAAATCTTCGGAGGATGAGTCGATATTCTTAAATTAAATTGTGACATGACAGAACTTTCAATTTCTGAAATTGGGTTCAATTTCGCGATTAATTTCAACCTAACGTGATTTTAGCGTGACCTAACCTACGGATTAGCTTTTAGGAATTTTTAACGCATTTGACCCGTGATCAATTATTTTCGAGCCACATTGTGCATCTTCGACACGTTGGCGACTCTCGGTTGTCATGAAAATCTCGAGGTTTCAAATACAGGCACAAGGCACAAAAATGACAGAAAAATTAGTTTAGTGCTGTTCGACGAGAATTTTGCAATTAGGTGGAATCTCCCACACTTTAATCATATACCTCAGTCGAATCGACCTTTTTTCGATCTTTGATCGATTTTGACAGTACCATATTGACCCTTGCAGATTAGCACGATCGAGCAATCGATTTCTGGTCGAATTCTCAAGTCTATGGCGTTTAGATTCCTTAACAGCTTCACCTGATAGACCGGTTATCCCATGAGTGATCAGCTCAGGGAAAAGAACTATAGGCACGTCAATGAAAAGCCCATTTCATTTCATCGAAAACAGGGTTGAAAATCAAGATGTCACAATAATAATACAATGAAAGTAGGGGCAAAAGAGTAATTTCAGGAAGGCACGTGCACGTCACGCGCCAACGGTTAGCGAGCACGTGCTACGCATGCACCTGCAGTTTCTGCGCAGGCTCTGCACACCTACTTGCAATTACTGCACGCATGATGTGCACGCGCTTGTCGTTTCCACTTTCTCAACACGCTCCTGAGAAACTACCTCAACACATGAAACGTCGCCTACACTTTATTGTAGCACATGGGGTTGTGTCGGCGACCCTCGTCAGCATGCCACCCGTCGTTTTTCTCATCTCAATGATAAATACAACCCTATACTATTAAAAATAAATTTTGATTCATGAAAAAAAAAAAATAAGGGTGAATAGTATGCGAGTGTTGGGTTTCCATCCCGAGCGTCTAATAGTGACAATTTCTCAAAAATTTCAACCAAAAACAAATTATAAACGTCAACAATGATCGAGAAACATGAACAACATCGCTCTAATACCAATGTTGGAAATGGATTCCTTAAAAAACGAACCGATACTCGAACAATCGAGTACAAAAAACAACGCAGAAACAAACTCGGGAAACATGTAACACCGATCGAAAAGCATATCACGAACATGGACATATCTTGTTTGCCACAAATTAAATACTTATTGCAGTCTTAGAGAAGTTAATTGAAGCCCTAGAGCTCTGTTCTTCAAGAGAGAGTACATTGTTGTCTTAAAGAGAGAAAAAGAACATATTGGATCATACATTTCTTGAAACGTTCCTCCTTTTTTATTTATATATTGCGATTATTTTCACTTAAAAATAACTGCCCTCTTCTTCTCATGCGCCCTTCTCTTGTGGCCCGGGTTTGGCTCAACATGGGCGGACGGGCCTAACTTGGCCCATCAAATAAAAAATCCATCACTCCTTAATTGAAGGAAACTTTCTCAGACCATACCTTTAATTGGTGGATCATAAATTATGAACATCACACACACAAAAAGACAAATATGGATTATGTCCATGTTATCCTAATTTAATGCTTGTTTTATTACTATAATATCTAACTAGAAAGGGACCAACTGTTGAGACTACAGCCATCTCACAATGCTACGGCCATCTCACAATCTCATGTGATAATTGATGATAAAACAAATGTTGGAAATTATAGCCAAACTTTCGGCTAATTATTTTACTCAGCATAATTTGTCATCCTTTTGTAAATCGAGGCATCTTCCTCAATATTCTAATATAGATCAATACGTATCCGATTATAATTAAAAAATTGTTTAACTGAAAAAATAAAATGGTTTTCTTTGTGAACAAGAGATTATAGTAAGCATTGTTGAGCCCTAGGTAATATCATCCGAATCATAACAAATTATCTATAACCTCAAGTTATCTTGATAAGTAGTATCTCGCTGCACTAATGTTGTCTATCATGAAATAAGGGATGGGCATGGTCACAGACGTATCTCATAATTCTTTAGTGAGAAATCAATTTTTTTATCATATGTACAAAATCAAGGATAAATTTAATGAAATTTATCCTAGTAGGATTTGTAAAGTTGACATTTGAGAGAAAATTAAAAGAGAAAATCAAAAGACAAATTAAAACTTTGATCAAAATCTATTAAATCCCTCTAACCATGTGACATAAAAATAAATAGAAACAAATTGCGTGAAGAGCAACGGATGGCTCTGAGGATCTTACGTCACTCACAATGGAGATTCGACAAAGCGCAGAATTTTTGTGAAGCTAAGTGCGGAGAAAAATAAAAGATTGTACAAATAGCACCCACACAACTCCATTATTCATTCCACCTATTAATAAAGAAATAATGATAAAAAATTTTAAAAAAATGGAAATTATAAAATTATCTACATCAGCGGTTTCTCATCAAAATTGGCCGGAATAACTAAATTAGTAAATGATTAAAATGGTTGAATGAAATTGGCCAAATCAAAATGTTTAATATTGAATTAACACAAATATAATAAGTTTATAATTTTTTTGATAATTTTCCTATTATAAATGACTTCATGCTAACATAAATCAATGCAAAATGTAAACCTTATGCTCCTAAGAATTGCTTAGCTCTTTCCTTTCATAACGACTGAGAGTCAAATTGACATTAACCTTACCCATCACCTTATTAAAAGACGTGTCATGGACCCACCCATGACACATGAGTCAAGTGTCAAAGGTCATCCAAGCTTCTTCCAAGATATTTCCACAAAATTCCAAACATAGCATCACTTTAGCAAAAATTCTCGATTACTCACCCGTGACACACGAGTCAAGTGTCAAAGGTCATCTAAGCTTCTTTTAAGATATTTTCACAAAATTCCAAATATAGCACGGCTTTAGCAAAAATTCTTGATCACGGACTCGTGACACACAAGTCAAGTGCCGAAGGTCATCCAAGTCTCTTCCAAGATATTTCCACATAATTTCAAACACAGCATGGCTTTAGCCAAAATTCTTGACCAGTCCATCGTCTTCAAAGTATAACCCATTCAACGTCTTGCAAAAGTTGCTAATAAAAGAGATGATTACATGGCTTTTAAAGAATAGCATCATGCAAAAGTTAATTTCCAGTATGAACGACTTGACTCTAACATGAACACCAATAATTTTTTGGCCAAAAAATTAAGTGTCGATTAAAACGTCTATTAGCAGAAAACCAATTATCCTTGAAGTCTTTGCGGGTGGGTACTCTTGCCAACCTAGAGGAAGGATTGATTTGCTGGTCTTGGCCAACAGGCGAGGGTTAAAGAAAGTAATTTGACTCACTGAAGAAACGCAATCCATCACAAGATTTTAGATATCCCGAGCAAATCTAATTTATCCTTTGGGGCAAGAGGTTTCCAGCACGAGCACCTTGCAGAAGTTGCCAAGTAGAAGGATGATAATTTCCACTATCGACGCCTTGACTGTGACATAAAGTATCGATTATTTCAATTGGTGGGCCAGGGAGAGCATCTTCACTTTGGTTTGCCTGACCCATCGATCCAGCTACGAAGACAATTAAAAAAAAGTATCTTTGGAGTTTAGACTCTACAGTGGGGGTTATCCTTGCCAATTCAATTTTAGTTTATTAATATGGATAATTATTATATATGGAGCTTGTCAAAATTTTATATGACAAACATAACATTAATTGGAATAATTGATAGAATGATATGACTATCATATTAGGTATGAATGACTCTTTGTGAAATATCCTTTACATCATAGAAATAGGAGAAAGTTTTATGACCTTACATATTTCTTACCACTTTACAATTAATGAAGATAATTCCTATCGCTTTATTAAGAATACAGTAAGCTTCTGAAAGAGTTTTTAAAGGAGTTTTATTAGTTTATTTTTAGAATTTCTCATGATAAATATATATTGATTAGCACATAGTTTACATATTAATAAATACCAAATAAATTATAAAAATAAATTAAAAAGCAAAAAAAAAAGTCTCCTATGATTTAAAAAGAGTTATGAAAGAAAAGCACGTGTCTTGCTTCACCAAGAAAAATGACATACATAAATATTAAATTAACATCTAATAGACATACATAAATATTAAAGATATATATATCTCTCTCTCTCTGAGTTAGTTTTTGTGATTTTTTAAAAAAATTCTAATTATTTTGTCCCAATCAACTAAACAATTCCATTTCACGTTTAATTTATTCGTTTAGCACTGTCTTGACCCCGATGGTAGCCATGAAATTATTTCCGTTTTGTAATTTTAACGAAAGGGCAAACTTGAGTAAAAGAGCATATAGTTTAGATTTAACAAAGGTCAAAAAAATAAATATAGAGACGACATTGAACACATGGAAAAAGTAAAACAAGGATGGATTCATTATCCTTAAACCTTTTTGCACAAATTATATCAAGAGAGTCTTTCAGGAAGTTATGTTTTATAGGAGGCGTGCGGCCTAGCGACCGGGTGGTGGATTGGGGTGCGGATGTGAGACTGGCATCAAAGTCACGTGCTGATGAAGTGGTGATTCGACCTCGATGAAATGAAAATAAAATTATGTAAATCGTTTAAAGTGGTGATTTAAAGTTGGGTGTCTATAAAGTCGCGATTTTTGGTGGCCTTATTTTGTGTGTCCTTGTCTGATGGTGACTTGCAATTATTGAGGCAAGTTGGACAAAAGCCATGAATTCTAATTCCCCACCATTTCAAATGTCCTTCACTTTGATCTGCGTGGCCACGCGGTCCAATTACAAAGAAGACTGACAAAATATCCTTAGAGTCTACGGGGGGCATTCTTGCTAATTTAGAGGAAGGGATTATTTTGTTGGTCTTGGACAAAAGACGAGAGGGTTAAAGAAGTAAAATTGCTTCATTAAAGATTTCCTATATCATAAGTACACACGTTGTTCATTCTTTGAGGCCAGAGAAACGGCAAAGCTTTGTTCAAGTGCGGGGGCTAGTAGTGCTTGGAGAGGAGAAACGCATCGGTAAGAAACACCACGCCGGTCACGCCAATATACAGAGACGCTGCCTTTTGTTCTTAGATATTTGCTTTGATAATCTCCAGTTCACGACAAATCATCGAGGCCTGAAGGTAACCAAATCCTCTAATTGTTCTGCCTTTCAAGATTTGGGAACAACTTGATCTTCTCAAGGGTAACTTATCATCAAATGCAAAACCCGTTACCGTAATTATATCCTTGTGCTCTCCTCTAGAAAAGCCCCACCTTCATTCGCTAGTCAATTATAATTGATACAAACATGACATGTGAAATTCATAAACCTCTTCTTTTGAATTTTTCATCACATTAATTGCTTATTTTTCTCACTACTCTTTTCATTCAAACTAGTCGGTATAAATTGTTAGATACATTGAATCTAGTGGAATAGCATGTTGGCCCTCACTCTGCAATTCGATGCCTTGCGCACTAGTGCGGATTCGATGGAGTGCAAATTTATGTGAAGCTAACAGGGACAAAAAATACAAGATCACGAGAAAACTGCGAGAAAAGCAAATTGATGCAATGAAAAAGTAGAGAAAAACATAGATTGTAGGTTTGCTTGATTGCCGAAATGGAGAGCTTTACACTCTAAATGTAGACCGTAGGTTTGCACCTCCATTCTCCATTTCACCTCTCTCGCAACTTCCAGCTTTAAGGACGAATACTAAAACGTGCAACTCATCATGAGCTCTCCCAAGTAACTTTCCCCCCAACTTCCCTGTACATGTCTAAAGCCACATGTTCTTTATGCTTCTCGGTTTCTCCATAAGATCAACTAAGTCGATTCATTTCATTCCTTTAGGGCTACAAGCTAACAAATGATCAAAGTGAGCACTAACGCTACATCAAATATATCCTAAATTGACATATTAGTAAAAAGTGGATACCGGCAATTCACTCTAAATGTTCTTATATTAGGCCACTTTGGTTCGTGTTGACAGGTGCTCCATTTGTGTTAGATCATTTTGAACCATTTGTAACTTTCGCTAGAATATACTGGATATTTTTTATTTCTTTTTTGCTCGAATCAACGTAGTCAATCCATGTGATGTTTTTGGTTACTTATTAAAAAAAGACCGAGTGAACTAGTGTATCTTGCTCATCAATTACTCACAAGAAATATACATATTTTTTTACAGAATTTGAACCCTTTGGGTCTCCTCTTTTTAAATGCAGAACTTGCTCATTAGTTAGTGAATTTAACTTTGATCCTGTGAACTGGGGCAAGGTGGTCCTATCAATATTTTTTGTGCTTTTATATTTTTGGGAACTTTTTACAATGCAGAATTGCGTATTCAATTTAGCTAGATCGAGGGAAAGCACTTCTTTTATAATTTCTTTTTTTATTAAAGAAAGGCATTTCGATTGGCTGTGATTAACTGTGACCTAACTATTTCTTTAATCAATTTTTGCGGCGATTTTTCAAGAACGAACGTTGTAACAATTGTATTTTTCCGACCACCAGTAATTAGCAGAGTCTATCAAAGCTAATAATAATGCTGCTCTTGTGAGTCAAGCGAGGCTTGCCCTTGAGCATCAGGATGAGCCAATGACAACGATTTATAGTGATTTGGCCTAAATTGGGTCTATGTCACTTCTCCAGATCATTCATGAGTTAAGCCCATTCCACTATCTGTGAAACCTCCTGCAAAGGTTGGTTTGCAATGAAACCAACATTCCTCTACAAGCAAGGTGAATTCATTTACAAACAATTTCTCTCACAAGAAGTTGATTTGCAAAGTGATAAAAGAGAGATTTTGCAAATACTTTCATGTACACACATGCTCAAGACAATGGGCTACCTTTTTCTTTTTTGGAGAAGAAAATCTCCCGCCTAATTTTCGTCGATGGCGGCAGTCCTCGAGCCATTACTAATGTTTCTAATGACAATTTTTCTGACCATTAAAGGCGTGAATAATAACTATTCTGTTCCATAAATTGATTTTTCTATTTCTATTCCTCGAAATTTTGATAATATTCTAATCTTTTTTGAATTTTTGTATTTTGTATTTTCTTTTTTTCTCTTTCCTTTTTTGTTCCCCTTCCCTTCCTTCTTCCTCCAGCTAGTCACTTTTCGATGATCAGCTAGAGGTTGACCTCGCCGGCTCTCACCTCTAGCTGATCGCCCATCAGAGACTGGTTGGAGGAAGAACGAAGGGAAGGGGGAAAAAAAGAAAAGAGAAAGAAGGAAATGAGAAAATAATAATAGTAATAACAATAATAATAAATTCAAAAATATATTAATATATTATTAAAAGTTCTTCACGTCAACGCCGGCATGCCATATAAGCCGACCGGCATTCACGTCTGTAATATCTGGCTAAAATTAGCCAGAAAAACTAAAGTGGCACCAAGTTAAAAAGTTTATGACTAAATTAGCACTAAGTCAAAGGTTTATAACTAAATTGGCATTAATGCAATAAGTTTAGGACTTTTTTTGACACTTTTCCCTATAGGGGCAAGTTAGATAGAACCATGTAATCAATTCAATCCTCAACATCTCCCCCCAGTATTATTTGTTTCTAAACTAGTCAGTTACTTAAGTGCAAATTGTTTGTTAAAGAGCATGCATATTCATCTTGCATGCATGCGTGAGAGAGAGATTGGACAATGCATACTTTGCTAAGGTAAAAAAATTAGAGTCCATAGTGCTCGGTTGAAAATGGCCTCATGCCATCCCATTACAATTAAGATGAATAGAAAAGCTACACTAAAGAATTAACAATCTAAGTAAAGCAGTATCTAATGGACCAAAATTACAAACCTGGAATTTTACAAAATTTAACACATCATTTATTTTAAAAAGAAGATGGGAGAAGCAATAGTGGGAAACAAAAAGAATGGTTAAATGATGATTAACCGATTTTCAAACAAGAATGATATTTAAGTCACTTAATGATAAACTTAGAAGGTGAAGAGAAGGCATGAGAGAGAAAAAAATAGGTTGAACGGGTGACCGGCTTTGTTTCCAGACATAAAAAATTATTTTGGTCTATTTATAATAAAAAGTGTGTATAAAATTAAAGAGAGATGGAAATAGCCCCCCTTTTTTGGTGCAATATTTTCCTTTAATTTGGAAATTCTCACGTTTTTTTTTTTTTTTTTTGCCTCGAAATTTTCACGTTTAAACGTAGTCATATTTAAAGAATTTTTTTATTTTATTTACAGGGCACATAGCATCTACTGTGGCCTAGGAATTATTTATGAACTCTCACATGTTCAAATCCCAGTGGATACAAAAATGAAAGCAATTGCCAGCAGTCAATTTTTTATTTGTTCACTATCTTTTTAGAAAGTGCTTCTGTCTTAGACCCACGCCCAAGTTCCATAGCCTTGGGTCTGTTACCAAAGCGGAGGTCTGCAACGGAAAAAGGAAAGGCAAAATCCTAAAAATGCAAAAAGTGCTTTAATCTTTAAAATACTGAGAAATTTTTTTAAATTATTTGAACTCTCGATATTGAAAAGAATCGACAATATGCAAAAAAATGTTTCTTCCTCATGTTTTAGGTTTAAATTTATACACTTCAATTTCGTCTCGGGAAAAACTTTGGGAGCGTGAAACAAAATATGAAGAAAACGGGGGAGAAAAAGGAAAGAAATTAAGCCTTCTCTTGCACGTGGTAGACTAGTAATGTGTTGCTTGTCCACTCGTTTTTTTTTGCATTCATTGTTTTCATGTCTTTTCTTTCTTTCTAGGATTCTGTTTTTTTTTTTCCTCATTTTGATTGTATCAAGATTGTAGAAGGCCTTAAATTTTTCTAAATTGCTCTTGCTGATATTCCTCACTCTCCTGTTTAATTACGTTGCTCTTGCCTCCGTAGGCTCAAGGCTCTCTCTCTCTCTCTCCCCCATCTTTGATTTTGTTTCCCTGTTCTCATTGTTTTATCACTTTGTTCTTCCTTTCTTTCCATACATCGAGTGATTAATTCTGTTCACTGTTCAGTTTCCTTTGGGCCCATTCATTTAAGCAAAAGCGAGGAGATAGAAAAAGGGGAAAAAGGTGGAAAAAGAAATTTCTAGACAAAGAAGGAAGAAATGATTGGGAGTTTCCTTACGTCCGTTGTGGTGAACCTAGTTTCGAAGCTCAGTGAGTACCTGTTTACTCCCATTGAACGTCAAGTTGGGTATGTGGTGTGCTACAAGAGCTACGTCGAAGATCTAGAAAATGGACTCCAAGAGCTCGAGACTACAAAGAAAAGGGTGCAATGCTCTGTCAACAAAGCCATATATGACGGAAAACTTATACACAATGATGTTAAGGATTGGCTAGAGAGTGTGACAAAGGAGGCTGATGAAGCACAACACTTGTTAGAACGTGGCAAAAGTGTACAGAACCCTTGCTTTTGCGAATGGATTCCCAACCCCTTGGTGCGCCATCCAATAGGCAAAAAGGTGAAGGAGACAACTAAAGTCATTCAGGGACTCTATGAAAAAAGCCGAAATAATTACTTCCAAAAGGTCTACTATGAAAATACTCCGATGGGAATCGTCACTGCCGCCACTTCTGCTACAAGATCTACTGACAAGAAAGAAGATGTCCTGGAGTCGAGGGCTTTAGTCATAGAGGAAGTAATGAAGGCTATAGCCGATGACAAGGTCCATGTGATTGGGGTGTATGGACCAGGTGGGGTTGGCAAGTCCAAGCTTTTGGAGGACGTCAAAAGGCGAGTTCAAGAGAGGATTTGTTTGCTGAGGTTGCCATGGCAAATGTATCACGCAATCCAAATCTAAAAAGAATACAAGGAGAAATTGCTGACGCGCTGGGCTTGAAGCTAAAAATGTGGAAACTGTTCTTGGGAGAGCAGAATGCTTGCGTAAGAGATTAGAGCAAGATTCTACGAAAAACATTCTCATTATTTTAGATAATTTGTGGAAGAAGTTAGACTTGAAAGAAGTTGGAATCCCTTGTGAAGATAATAATAAAGTAAGAGGCTGCAAGCTATTGCTAACGTCTAGATTTCGAGATGTTTTGTGCACTGGCATGGACATTGACCGAGACTTCCAAGTCAATGAGTTAAAACATGGAGAAGCTCGAAGACTTTTTGAAAGGACAATAGGAGACAGAGTTAATGATCCTGACTTTAAGAGCTTGATAGATGAAGTGGTCAAGAATTGTGGAGGCTTGCCACTTTTTATTATTTCATTGGCAACAAGGTTGAAGCATGGAGATTTAGTTGCATGGAGAAATGCATTGAATATAGAAGAGTCGGATATAAAATCACATGTGGAACTAAATTACAAAGACTTAAAAGATGACAGAATCAGATCGGTGTTCTTGGTTTGTGCTCTAGACTCTGGGAGAACTTCCACGAGGGATTTCCTTATCTACTGCATGGGTTTGGATTTATATAAAAAATTCAACGGGACCATCGAAAAAGCGAGAGATAGGTTAATGACGGATCTACATAGCCTACAGGACTCTTCTTTGTTACTAGATTGTGATAACAAGGTATATTTCCGAATGCACGACATATTTGTTGACGTGGCCATCTCTATTGCTTCCACGGAATGGAATGCCTTGGTCGGCAAGAAGGGTGATGGGTTTAAAAAATGGTCAAAGGATGAGCTCAGAAACTGCACAGCGATATCCTTCCCTAGTGTTGGCATTGAGGAGCTTCCTGAAAAATTGGACTGTCCAAACTTGAAGATGCTTCTATTACTCGAACACAAACCGTCTCTCAAAATTCCCCCGTCGTTTTTTGAATCTATGGAGAAGCTCCAAGTCTTGGACATTACTGGCTTATCTTTTAACTCTCTGCCTTCGTCGATTGAGCTCCTTGAAAACCTCAAGTCCCTATGTCTTGATCAATGCCATCTGGAGGATGTGACTGTTATTGGAAAGCTGAAAGGATTGCAGTTCCTAAGTTTCCTTGACTCTACAATTGCTCAGCTGCCCAAAGAAATAGGTGGATTAACAAATTTGAGATTTTTGGACTTGACGGGGTGCAGTAGTCTCGAAGTTATCGAACCTGGCATGCTTGGAAACTTGGTTAATTTAGAAGAACTTTATATGGAAAACAGTTTTCATCAGTGGGAGGCCGAGGATGAAGCAGCGCGAAGCAATGCCAGCGTAGTTGAGTTGAAGAACATGAAGAATTTGAGCGCTCTATCCATTGCCATTCCTCATTCTGTCAATCTCTCAAGAGACCTGCCATTTGGGAAACTGAACAAGCATATAATCCAAATTGGGGAAGTTTGGGATTGGTTGGGCGAATATAAAGAATCCAGAACTTTAAAGCTCAAGTTGGATTCAGGCAATCTTCTTCATGAAGAGTGGGTGCAGAAATGTTTGCAGAGAACACAAGATCTTCACTTGGATGGATTGCAAGATGACTACGATAGTATTCACGATTTGTGTGTCGAAGGTTTTCAGGAATTAAAGCATCTTCACGTACAAAATAGCCCATCATTTCAATATGTTGTTCATTCCATAGAGAATGTCCAGTGCGTTGCATTTACGAGATTGGAATCGTTTTTTCTCGAAAACCTTAACAATTTGGAGAAGATTTGTCGTGGCCGTCTTGCCTTAGAATCTTTCGGCAAATTAAAGATTGTGAAGGTGGACAATTGTGGTGAAATCAAACATTTGTTTCCTTTGTCTATGATGAGAATATTATCACAGCTCGAAGAGATTAAAATAAGCAGATGTCACTTGATGCAACAAATTGTCGTAGATGCCAAGGCTGAAGACGAAGATGAAATAGATGATGATCCCAAAGTGAAGTCATGCAATTTGCGTAGGCTGACATTACGAAACTTGCCAAAAATGACAAGCTTCTATAAAATGGCGGACTATTCGGTTGATTTATTTGACGCGCAGCAGGTATGTCATTTGTTTTTGAGATTTGGTGCATGGATATTATATGTGAGAGTACAATAGGACGTAGAAAAATGGGATAAGTAATTTTTTTTTTTTTTTTTTTTTTGAGATTTAGTTTTCCAGAATAATAAAGACAAACAATTTCTAATTTTTTCAAAACGGAATAGCTATGTGATATATGGAAACCTAAAAACATTTATACATCAGTTAATTACACCTCACCTTATTTGTGTTATGCTGTCAATATTGTTAAAAAAGCACTGTACGATGTATTAATTTCTTTTAAAACAATCTAGAAAGTATATCATTGCTTAATGGTCAAATCGAGTATGTATACACAAACATTTACGGATATATTCATAAGTTGAAGGAAATATATACGACCTTAATAATTTTTAAGACCTTCATTTGATAATGAATGGATATATGTAGAATTTTATTATATCCGCTTGATTAAAGTGAAAGAAAGAACTTTAAAAAAAAAAAAAAAAATCAACAGGTGAATTTAACTACAGTGTGTCAAATAACATCCAACCAATTACTTATTATTTTGCAATTATAATCGTAAGTCCATGAGCATTAGAGTAGTTTAGACGATCACATGTTCCGTTATACTCTTATTTGTTAAATGACGGAATTATTATGCGACTGCAAATGAAAAATCGAATATAGTAAGATAGGCCAAATTGTTTTCTAATTCATGTAAGCTATTGGACCTTTTGTGGTGATCAAATCTACCCCAACTCTTGGTTCTCACCACTTTTCTAATACTACCAGTAGAATTTATGTGCGTTGCACATGTATAAATTCCTTTTTTTTGTAATAAAATATTGCTTGAAAGTATTATTTAGAAACATATTAAACATTCATTTGTTCACTATCGCTTTGATTTAACAATTGCTTTAACTGTTCTGTTATTATAAAATAAGAAAACCCTTTCTTCAAATTATATTTTAAAATTATTATTATCATGTGAGCCAAATCGAAAAAGCGTGATGTCAACTAAAATCACGTGCTGAATTTAGCAATTTTTTTCTTGGCTACATATATAAAATTTGCCCTATAAAATTAGCTCTTTGATAAGGAAGCGCATCTTCTGACCAAAATAATAATAATAATAATAATAATAAAGGAAGCGCATCTTAGGTCATCTTAGGTCCTTATGTAGCTAAATTAATTCCGATAACCAGCGTCCATTGGCCCAAGTGGTAAGGAGTTTGGGCACCCTTAAGAAAGGTCTCAAGTTCGAGCCTTGTGTATGGAGCAGACGGTGCTAGAAGAGCCCCCATTATGGGTCTGACGGTGCTTGCATCCAGATTAGTCAGGGCCAAAGGCTCTGGATACCGGGTGGTCAAAGACCAGAAAAAAAAAAATTAATTCCTATAATGAAACTGACTTTGATGCCCATAAGGTGCTGTTGGGGTCAATTCATGGATCTTATGGCCAACCTTGGATCTTACAGTGATGAATCATCTTTTATTTTTACTTTCGGCCAATGTGGCATGTATTCCGCATTACATCTATGATAGGAAATCATGGATTGTGCAGGGACACCAAAATCTTCTGACTATTTTGGTATTTCTCTCACAATTTACAGTAACTTTTTACTTTCAATCCTATGATAACAGATGTGTTTATTTGAAATACTTTGGATAAAATGCCAAGCTCATATTACACCTGCAAATCAATTAAAAGTGTAGTTTTCTCTGTTTGTCCAATTTAGTTCATGACTATTTGATAGAAAATAATCAATGACTAAAAATTCAATTGAGCCTATGCCATGAATAGGAAAATTTAGGTAGAAAGCACAGGATGTGAGGATAAATTGAATAACCTCAATATTTCAGGGACTATGAATTCTGTCCTATATTATATATTCAAAAGACTCCAAGTACATAATGATAAATTTTAATGAAGAATAAGGCAAAATTCAAAAATCACTACTCTGCCTTTTCTTCCATTATCTTTAAATCCATTGTGTGAGATTATTTCCTTTATTATTATATCACATGCAACTTGTATTTCTAGTTACAAGCATTATTATGAGATAGTGTGGGGTTATTCACCTTTGCAGTTAATGAAGCTACAGAGTTTGGAAGCCATAACCATTGAAAAATGTCAATTAATACAAGAAGTATTTGACCTAAAAGGACTCACAGCAAATGGGGAAGTCGAGATTCTACCGCAATTGAGAGAATTAACCTTGAGTGACTTATCAAGTTTGGGACACATATGGAACAAAAATCCACCAAGAGCATCATGTTTCCAAAACTTGAGGACACTGAAGGTGCAAAACTGTAAGAACCTGAGGTTTCTTTTTTCTTCTTCAATGGCTAAGGCACTCGGGCAAATAAAAGAAATAGAAATAGTGAGTTGTGATCTAATGGAGGAAATTATTGATGTGCAAGAAGAAGAATTGGAGAAAGCTAAATCCACTGATACTTCAAAGTTTCCTATGTTAACCTCCTTGTCTCTTGAGGAATTGCCAAATCTCAGGACATTTTCTTATGAAAAGTGCAATATTCACTATCCATCCTTAACAAGATTGACGATATCTAGATGCCCCAAAATGATGACATTCTCTTCATTCGAAAGAAAGCAACAATTGATGAGAGTTGATACAGGTTTACAACAAGCATTTGGTCATATCAACTCTGGCTTGTCCTTGCCTGTTCTTTTCAATGAAAAGGTATGTAAGCATCTACAGTATCTTTCTATAAACCATTCTGCTTCTAGTTTAACTAGTGAAGCATTTTAATAAAAATTGGATCATTATTCTATACCAAAAGTTTAGCAATTCGCAGTGGAAAAAATAACTCATTGCTGGTCATTCCCAAAGTTGCCCCCAAATTTCGGCATAGTAAAATACTATACCAAAAATCTCAGTCACTCTACATATAAAATGCTTTTACGCAGGTTCTTTTTCCAAGGTTGGAGGAATTGAAGCTTTCATCCATGTGCCGATTAAAGAGGATATGGCACAATCAACTCTCCGAGCAGTCCTTTTGCAAACTCGCATCCTTCATTGTTGAACTTTGTGAAAATTTGTCACATGTTTTTCCATCAAATTCAATGAATAGGCTGCAGAGCCTAAATAAAATTGAGGTGGTCAGTTGTCCCTCCTTGGAAGCATTATTCGAATGGGAGTGTCTCAGCTCTGAGAAAAGGCAAACACCATTGATCCTCTCTGCATTGAGAAAAATGAAGTTGTGGAATCTACCAAGGCTAAGAGACGTTTTGAAGAGTGACCGCAAAGTGACCTTTAAATTTCCTTGTCTGATGGAAGTTGACGTGCGGCGTTGTGATAGTTTGCCATATCTATTTTCAAGTGCCGCAGCTAGATCTCTTGATAAACTTGAGATGCTTGATGTTTCCTGTTGCAATAACCTACGGGGCATAGTTGTGATGGAAGAAGGAAAAGGGAAAACCCTAGAGACTTTGAAGTTTCGTCAATTATGCACACTCAAGCTCAGTGACCTTGAGAATTTGATTAGTTTCCGCTTGGTGGGTTGTGCTGGTGATGGGTTACATCCTCTATTTGACGAGAAGGTATCATATCCCGATTTATGTCATCTGTTATTTTAGTCTGTTTTTTGTGCTTTGGCCCTAACAATTTTGGGTATTTTTGGTTTATCTCTATACATTTGTAGCTTGTATTTCCAAAGTTAGAAGCACTGCAAATTAAGGGAGTTCAACAAGAAGAATTATGGAACAATAAAATCCTTGGGGGGTCCTTTTGCCGTCCCAAGGTCCTCAAGGTGAAGCAGTGTCCTAACCTAATAAATATGATTCCTTCATTCATGTGGAAGAGGCTGCATCACTGTGTGGAGTCCTTGACTGTTGAGAAGTGTCCACGTCTGAGAAACCTTTTTACAATGTCGATGGCAAAAAGTCTAGGACAACTCCAATATCTTGTTCTCAATGATTGTGGAGAGATGGAGTACATTGTTGCCAAAGAAGAGGAGAAACACGAAGAAGCAGCTGACAAAATTGTAATTCCTCGACTTGTCACTCTGTATCTTCACAACATGCCAAAACTTAGAAGTTTCTGCCAAGGGAAGCACATTTCAGAGTGGCCCTCCTTGAAAGAGTTCACTATCGAAAATTGTAAAGCTGTGGAGGTGATTCTAGGAAATGCTAGTTGTATACTAGAGGGCAGCATTTCAACGCAGCGTCCACTTTTACTCGTCGAAAAGGTTTGCACTTTTTCTTCTTTAATGACATATATAGTTTGTTGTCCCTGATAGTTTTTAGCTAGACAATGTAAGGATTTGTGGGTTCACTTATGCTAACTTATCATTTTCTTTTACAAATCTTTGACCTTAAATAAGAAATATCTCAATTCTACTTCTTTAATAAACATATTGACATGAATATCAAAACTCTTTTATAAGTTTCAGAAAACTTAATATATATATTTTTTCTTTCCTATTAAATCTTAGACTAATGTCACGTTTCCTTAATATTGTAGCTGAAGTAACCAAACTAGATCTAGATGATTCTATAAATGTTGGCTCAAATTTAAATCTTATGAAACGTAAGATTGAGGTCAATGACAATACAAGTTCTAAAACTTCTATTCGTTCAGCATTTAAGTTCTTAATATTTACATACATTAAGGTCATAATATTAGCTCACTTTATGCATTTCAAAACTTGTTAAGTCCGTCCCTTTTTTGTATATAAGAATCTGTATTTTTTTTTTTTTATCATATTTTCATTCCCACATGGCTATTAACGCGGTGATGGGCTTCCTCAACCACGAAGGGACCAGCTTCACTATTGCCACATCCGGAAAGTTGAAAAAGAAAAAATTAAAAGAAGACTAGACATTAGAAAACAAAATCAACTCTAATATTCTAATATGAAATTGATCAACAATGAGAAAAAAAAAGTCCTGCAAGAGACCGTTAGTCTAAGTGGGGAAGGGTCGCATATGGAGCGGCACTGTTGCTTCCCTTCCTGCCGACAAGGACCGAAAACCCTTGCCAGGGTCACAGCAAGGCCGTCGACCCTCGAGGGCCAACGCCGAAGGCCAGCCCTCACCATGAGCAAGCAATGGCCTGCTGGTGCCCTCGCCAGATATACGTGAGGGCAAGCGTGCTCATTCACATGATGGCGAGGAGGCAAGTCCGGCAACTGCTGGTGGCCGGGCAAGGGTGTCAAGCACCCTAGCTTGACTTGGATGACGGTTGCGGCCTTCGACAATGCAAAGACCCTGAGACCTCTCTCTCTCTGTTTTCTTATGTGTACTTTTAAAATTTTTGTCACTTCTTTTTTTCGTGTGGCATCACCACATTAGGACCACCTATTTACAATTGAAAAGGAAAATTTTGATAAAAAAAAAAAACATATCATATGTACTTTCCGTCCTCTTCAAATTAATGTGGGGAATGGAAAGACTTAATTGCTAAATCGGAACAAGTTTTACTGCTAATAAAGAAACAAATAAGCTAGCGGTTGGAAAAAACCGTACAGTATCAATTGAGCAGTACATACCTGCACTCTACCATCTTTTGATATAATTGTTGGATTTTTTTCTTCAGTATTTGTCGCTTTTTCTTGGAGTATAGACATTGTCGGAGAAATTTTGAAGTACATGATCCATGAAGCATTGGTGTGTGCTAATTGGTTTATGTTTTGCCAGTATCATTACCTTATTATGCACAAGCTATATTTTTTAAATGATTCAAAGAAATGGGAGAGTGTATTGGCTATTATTGTGTATCTATGTGTTGTAGTGAGCGAAATCTAAGATACGCTAAATTTGAGGTTTATGGGAAACATATTATGCACAAAATTAATTTGCTTATCTGACCAAGAAGGCTATGGTTATGCTACTACTCAAACATAATTCCTGATATATATTGAAACAAAATTTATGCTCTTTACTAAAAAGTGATATGACAGAAGAATGGACTTTAGGGAGTGGTACGTACTAAAAAGAAAATAGCATGTATCTAGTCTTCTTTTCTTTATGGTATATTGATGAAGTCTATTATGGGATATTCCTTGTTCTTGAAATTACAGTCTTCTCCTTTTTATAGAAACAAAGAGTCGGCTCTAATTAATTAAATTGAAAACTAGCAGGTTAAGTTTCCCAATATGGAGTCAATGAAGATCTTGCACATGGATATCGTGGAGAAAATATGGCTTGATGATCTTGCTTCAAATGCCTTCAGCAAACTGAAGACTCTTGAAGTAGAGTATTGTGACAAACTTTCGTCCATATTTTCATCTTATACTATGCTCACAAGATTTCAAAGCTTAGAGAAGATAGTCGTGACTAATTGTGAGTCCTTAGAAGTGGTATTTCACATCCAAGATTTCAATTTTAATGAAGCTCATTCTACAAGCACTTTTCCATTGAGAGAATTAGTTTTGAGGCGGCTCCCAAAAATGAAACATGTGTGGAGTGGACTTTCTCAAGGAGGTATTTCCTTTGGAAGCTTAGGATGCATGAAAGTTATGGAGTGTGGGAGTCTTGAAAGTTTATTTCCAAGCGTGGTGGCAAAAAATATGACACAACTTGCAAAACTTCTAGTACGGTCTTGTGGAGTGGAGCAAATTATAACAATAGAAGATAGAGTAGGCCTAAGTACGTGTAATCTCTTCTTTCGGCAATTGATCGACCTGAGGTTACTTGAGTTGCCGAAACTGAGGAGCTTTTATGAGAATAGTCATACTTCAACATGGCCACTCTTGAAGGAATTGCGAGTTAGACACTGCGGTAAGATGAGGTCATTCTCAGTTGCTTGTGAAATCCAAAACTGCCAGGGTACTACTACCAACGAGAATCAACCTGTACTCTTTTCTTCTGAAAAGGTATGATAGTTAATTCTAACCCTCTGCTTTCGTCTTTAGTGGTTTATGTGCATAGCTCTTAATGATTTGTTATTCTAGTAGGAAACTGAAATTGTCCAACATTTTATGCTTATTAATACTGGCCTAACCCCACCTGTGAACAGCTAAGAAATTTGAGAAGATTAAGTTAATATTTCCAGCTCATATTTTTGGAATATAATCGGGTGATCCCAGCTTTTTAGTTTGAAAAAATTTTTTTTTATTAACTTGTGTAGCTAGTTATGCTTCTAATGAGTAGCTCGTGTCTCATCAAGTCCATTATGTTAGTGGTACGTCTTATGGCTAGGATTTATCTATTTAATTTAAGTTGACCTTCTTCATCGGCCAAAATTTATATATATATATATATATATATATATATGTATTATGCTCATTAGGCATATTGCTGGCGTAGCTACAGAACAAAGTTCCATGCTCAAACATCGTGAACATGGCTGGTAATTGACAAATACCATGGCTGACTTGCTTACCCAGTCATATGCTAGTAACTTATTCATAGGTTTTGGCAAGTGCCAACATTTATTTATACTTAAATAATTACCAACTATTTTAATAACTTATTTACATTTATTTTCTGTCCTACCCACGCATTTAAAGTATATTTGAAATTATCAACTTTATTTGATTGATGCACCAATATTCAATTGATTTTAGTTATTTACCAACTTTTTTATATTCTACCTACATTTGTTATTGTGATAACCAACGCTTTTTTTTTTTAAATAAACTTTTATTTGAAATGACCAACTTAATTTGATTGACATACCGATTTCATTAACATATCCACTAACTTTCATTACTTGCAAATTTTATTTATCATGTTAGGCTTTGAAAAGCACAAAATTTTATTTTTATTTTCAAAATTACCAACTATTTTTATAGTATACCAACATATATTCTTGTGGCTCACCATCATATTTGAAATTACTAATCTTATCTTAATTTACCATACATAATTTGATAGGTGTGCCAACATTGTCACATTTAGATACGAAACTGATTTTAATTGCTTGTCTAGCTCTAGAATTTATTTATTTATCTATTTTAAAGATGGAACAGGCTAAAAACCTACTAGTTCTTTGTCGTTACTTTTCCCTAAATGGAAGGACATTTTAGTCATTGGATTTTTGGTGGCCTAATTAAAGGGATTCCCTCCCACAGGTCATTCCACACTTGAAGGCATTGACATTAGTGAGGGAGGATGTTGAGATGTTGCAGCATTACTTCTTTGGCAATCTCAAAGATCTGGCTTTGGGATGCTACCATGATGAAAATGTCGCTTTTCCCTCCGATTTCCTTCTCCACAAATTCCCCAATCTTGAACTTCTTTCTGTGATCTGTAGTTCCTTCGAGGAAGTATTTCCAGAAGATGCATCGGGACATGGGGGATCAACTATCCAATGGAGGACTTAGTAACATGGAGAAACCTCTCAAGGCACTTGAAAATCTGAAACGATTTGAGTTGTTTAACCTATGGAACCTAAAGCGAGTTTGGAAAGATGGCTCCTTGATAGCTAAAATCCTTGAACAGATTGAATCTCTATTCATTTTGGGGTGCCCTAGTTTGTCAATTGTGCTTCCATCCTCGGCTTCATTCGAGAGATTGAAGCAGTTAGAAGTAAAGAATTGCGCTGGTTTAGTTCATATGGGGACTTGCTCAGCAGTGACAAGTCTGATGCACCTTACCTGGCTAACCCTAAGAAATTGCAATATGATGGAAGACGTGGTAATAGATGATGGAAATAGAGCAGAGGAGATCTCTTTCCCTAAGCTGGAAGAGCTGATACTTGATGGTTTACCAAGCCTTGAGAGCTTCTCTCCCATGAATTGCCCCTTCAAGTTCCCATTATTGAAGCATGTTGTCATCACACAGTGCCCCAAGATGAATCTATTCTGCAAGGGTGCCTTGAGGACACCAAACGTATATAAAGTATTCCTCTCTGATGAGGATGACGAAGGATGTTGGGAGGGGGACCTTAATACCACCATCCAAACCTTACCGACATGACACCGTCAACACTAAATTCAATAAGTTAGGTAAATCTGTGTGCTTAATCATGTCTGCCTAAACACCATGTCAAAAGGAAGAAACATGAGCTCTTCTTCAAGTTTGTATTGGCTCATATGAATCATTACACATTTTGAATATTGGGGGCTTTTGGGCACTTACTCACCAATGCATTCTAGTTGTTTGATGAATTGATTAGCATAATTTATGTCAATGTAGGTTCAAAGATTGTGAGATTTTGTTATATGGGGGCTGTGTGCTTGCCCACTCCTATGCTTAATCTTGAGGAGTCTCGGTAGTTAGACATTTCTTACTAACAATGTTTGTTTCTTTCGAGTATCATGACTACCATGAAAGTGGCTGCTTTTATTTGCTAGAAAGTGTCTTCTGTAGTAAGATGTCGAAGCAAGCCTTTTGCAACTTGTGCTTTAATAGTGCTCTAGTGCATGGTGTTGATGTGCCAACATGTGGTAGTCATGGTGGGCAGGTGCTTCATTGAAAATCTCACTCTTTTTTCTTATTTGGGATGTCCTCTCTATGTCATTTCATTGATAATGTTACTGGTGTAGCATAATGGTTGGGCATATAATCAATTAAATGTGAGGGTGCTCTATCCTTTATCAAACTGTATAGAGATTTTGTGTGAGTGTTGGCTTTTAGGTTACCCCGTTTAGTGGGAAAGACTTAAATTTTTGGTATAGTTCTATATAAGGTATTAGATGCTCAGTTTCCCAGGCCTTTCATGTACTAAGATAGTTCCACTTTGTAAGTTTGACACTTGTTTCATTTGGCTGAACAGCCTCACATAGCACCAACAAGTTTCTTGGGAGTTGAAGACTATTTGGATGATGATAATAGCCAGCCATACTACTATCGATAGGGGAAGAAGTCCAGGACTCCTAATAAGCACGTGTTCTTCCGCACCATAGCCTACATGGAGCCGTTCATGCTAGATGTTTTCATCTCCAAGCGCTTCGCCTCGACTTCACTCGCTCCCAGGATCGTGTGCAAGCAGGTCGCTGTTGTGGGTGCCAATTCTAAGGATATCAAAGCCATGTCTGGCTGTAGGCTAGATTTTGGCGGACCGGGCAAGGGAAGCTGATGTGTACACTGCTTCCTATACTCCAGGAGATAGGGAAAAGTTCGAAGGAAAAATAAGGACAGTAGTACAGTCTCTGATTGACATAGATATTAAAATTTATCTTGACTAATTTTCCCTCCTTGAGTATGATCTTCTTTATGTGCACCACTTCTAATGGGAATATCTTGACGTCTTTGACATTGTTTTGAGAATATGCAGGACGTAGTGTTGGTTTTTCGTTTGGTTATATATACATAATAGTGACTGTTTGTTTGACAGTAGCGGATTCGGATTTTGTTTTGACTTTGTCGAAACTTTTACCTTGCTATTGGATGAGCATTGTGATGGATATCCTAGCTTCATACATCTATATCGTCCAATCTTATATCGGGTCGATGTTGACTCCAGCTTTTGAAACATGATGGATGTCCATGCCAGGATGGTTAGTGTCATCCGTCCTCTTTGAGCAGACAATAGTTACAAGATTAGGTCCACTGCTCTTAACAATCTGAACTATTATCATCTTTTGGATTGCTTTGTCCTTAAACTGCTTCCCTAGAAAACATTGCGAACCTCGGCAACCTTTGGACATTAAACACCTCTTACACCAAGATAGAGGAAAATTAGGGGGCTTGGGCGTGTAGGCACCGGCACCTAAAAATAAAGAATGTAGTCCTGTCAGCTCACTGGGATTACCCTGTAGGTGAGGCCACCCCAACTTGGACCCAAAAGGCTCCTGCTGCTTTGACAATCCGAAATACTATCATCTCTTGGATTGGTAAGTAATATTCTACTCAAGTTACCTAACTTGAGTAAATTTAGTTATATACTCTTGGATTGTTTTACTTGACTTCATAGCATAGAGATACATAAATGATACTTTGGTCGCCTTAGTGACTTGATGGCAAATAATCAATTAGTTCGATATAATATGATTTGGTATTTTCGTAGAAAATTTTGACACAAATATAAAAGTGTTGTTTAGTCATTCTTTTCGTTCTGTTTCTAAGGTTGACTATTGGATGAGAAGAGGAAGGCTCATTGAAAGATGAATTTAACTTATCTGGTGCTTTTTGAATGTTAATTCTTGCCGATTTGCTTCGGTATGCAAACTAAGCAAAACATTTTGTACAAATTTGACGCGATTCTAATACCCTGTATGTTTTTACCACAACAGCAATAACGACCATGCGGATATGAGAGTCTCTCTAAATTGCAATGAGTTCAAGCCAGAACATGGTCAAGCCCGTTAGAAAATGGTAAAATTGATTTTTTTTTTTTTTTTTATCGACTCCAACGTCAATGATAAAGATGAGGATAGTTTGCACGAAGACTAGAGTCCAAGTTGAAAATTACTTCTTGCATGAAAGACACGTAGTGTCCAAGTTGGAATTTCATAACCGTTGGAATTCAAGTCGGCGGAAGACGACTTACCTTTATCTGATGTGCAAACAACAATTAACCCCGGAGCGAACGTTGAATTGCGGATGAATCACGAACAAAAATACTTCACGTTGGTCTGAATGCAATCACGAGGAAAGCACCCAATTTCCACAGCGTAAATGCCAATTATTATTGCAAAGGAGAAATGGAACACCTTCTTTCTTTTTGATGGAAAGGGAGAGAAAGGAAAAACTATTTCTTTTTTAGCGTACGTTCTGCCAACCGTGCCAACGGTTATCTTCAGAAGACTTTTATACAACTCCCTTCATACCCTTTCAAAGGGTGTCTTTCCATCGTAGCATATCAAAACGAAACAGTGCGTTTCAATCGCACCCCATCATGGACGTACTAATTAAGTACAACATCTCCCACTCGGATATGATGGGCTTGATAGCACTCTTTCAAGAATATATGGCATTCAATATTCATCAACTTTACAAAACAATTCATACTGGCAAGTAAGCTGTGCGACCAGTGAGTACACCTACACTTGAGAGCTCAAATTATGCACCTGTTAGGGACGACATAATGGCTACAACCCCAAAAAGAAATAAACAATCGATGTCTCATAGTGCCCCAGACATATTTTGTTTCATCAATCCAAGTATACCTATCCCTTAAAGGCTATACTTGACTATACTCAAAACACCATGTATTTACAATTATATCCGCAACCACATAAGGAGATATAATTAGTCGACCAGTAAATACATATGATAGATGTAAAACAACAGTAGTCTTCCTTCACACTCATGTCTCTCTCCATTTCAGAACAACTGCTTTCCTAGACACGTCCATAAGGCCATATCTATTCATGACCGCCGATAACATGCTAAAATAGCAACATTGATCTTTCACTTCGAGAACATAGTCAGAAGTAACATAAGGCACAAAATGAGGTAAATTATAAATTACCTCAAGGGCTCACACGATGAGTAAATAGGGATAATTTTACTCACCTTCCCTTGTCGGTCGAACAATGCACATGTAGTATGAATTACATGCTATAGTGGATTTCTCTTTCTATAAGAGCGCATGTCATTTATTAAATATATCCACTATACGGATCTTAGCCTAAACATAGTCATGTGCTCCTCACATACTCATGTTTAGCTCAAGTGCTATATCAGCTCGCTTTCTATAGCGCCCAATTAAGTACCTGCATCCGGCATCTTTTAGGCATACATGATTGTGGGACTATCATGTTCGGTCTTATTATAAACAAATCACAGACCTCATCTTGACTCCAATCAAAGCGACATCTTATTTTATGTACTAAACTTGCTCTTCAACATTCATTTGTACATAACGTCTCATCTCAACGTGCTAACTAAGCACTTGAGGTGATTGCTCGTGTGAGTGAGTCAATCATTGCCTGCTGACATACTTTTCAATAATATGTGTTTGTATGTGCTAGTCTCATAATGGATTTGTACTTATTGATAAAATATCAAGTCACTAATAAACAAACAAGCACAGTACATATGTCCACATATACATAAACCAGTGATCTTCTACAATAACACATATCACATTCTACGCAATCTTAGTGACATCCTGTAGGTCAAGAATATGTCTCTAGGAACAGCCTTCGTAAATGGATCAGCAACCATTCCATTGGTTGAAATGAATTATAGGATCACTTCTTTCTGCGCTATTATATCTCTTATGAAATTGTTCTTTATGTCAATGTGTTTTGTCCTTCCATGATACTTGGGATCTTTCACATAGGCAATGGCTGCTTGACTATCGCAATAAACTATCACCGGTCTTGTGACCTCAGTGACAATGGCTAAATTTTCCAATAAACGTTTTAGCCATACTGCTTCTTGCACTGCGGCAGAACATGCAATAAATTCTGCCTCCATCGTGGACAAGACCGTGCATGTTTATTTCTTGCTATTCCGAGAAATTGCACCTCCATTGAGCAAGAATGTATATCCAGAAGTCGATTTACGCTCATCTAGGTCTCCACCCCAATCAGCATCTGAATAGCCTAATAGACGTAAATCATTCCCTTGGTAACAAAGTCGATAGTCCATAGTGCCTTTCAAGTATCTCGGGATCCTCTTCACTGTTTCTAATGTGCTTGATCAGGATTTGATTGATATCGGCTCACCAATCCCACGGCATAACATATGTCGGGTCGAGTACACATCATAGCATACATCAAACTTCCAACTACACTAGCGTAAGGAACAATTTCCATTACTTTAATTTCTTGTAGAGTCTTAGGACACATCTCAGTACTTAGGCCTTCACCTTGCATGACAGGGGTATCAATGGGATTACAGTGCTGCATATTGAAACGTTCAAGAATCTTCATGATATAAGACTCTTGTGATAAAGTAAAGAGTTTTTTTGATCGATCTCTTTCGATCTTAACTCCTAATATATAAGCAACTTCTCCCATGTCCTTCATTTCAAAATTGGAGGACAACAATTCTTTTATGGTGATAACCAAAACCTTGTCATTTCCAGCCAATAGAATATCGTCCACATAAAGTGATAAAATCACAAATTTATCTTCGGATCGCTTGACATATACACAGTGATCTTCTTCGATCATCGTGAAATCAAAAGTTGTTATGGCTCAATGAAAACAAAGATACCACTGTCTAGACGATTGCTTAAGGCCATATATTGAGCGATGAAGTTTGCAAACTTTATACTATTGACCTTTAGCTATGAAACCTATTGGTTGTTTCATATAGATTTCCTCATCTAGTTCTCCATTGAGAAATGTCGTCTTTATATCCATTTGATGTAATTCAAGGTCCAAATGTGTAACGATGGCTAGAATAAGGCGTATTGAGGCAAACCTTACAACTAGTGAAAATGTTTCCTCATAGTCTATACCCTTTTGTTGAGTATAACCTTTCGCCACAAGACGATTCTTATACTTTTCAATGGATCCATCCACCCTTCGCTTAATCTTAAAGACCCATTTGTTTCCAATGGCCTTACGATTGGGTAGTAGATCAACCAAGTCCTAGACATGATTTGCCCTTATTGACTCCATTTCATCAAAGCTTTTCTCCATTCTTCCTTATTAGAGGATGAGAGAGCCTCTTGAACAGTTTTAGGCTCGACATCGTCTTTCTGAGCAACCATAAATACTTCCCCTTCAATCTCAAAACAACAATGGGGAATACTTTTACGATTACTTTTACGCAATTGAATTTCTCTTGAATTCCATTCGTCAGGCTATACAACACTCCCACTAGGTCTTGTGTGTTAAGGTAAATCTTCATTTCCCTCTATAACATTAGTAGGTGTGTTCTTAGGATCTTCCATCTCATATAATTGGAAGTCCTTATTAATCTCTCCTCTACTAGGAAAATCGTTATCTAAGAACGTGACATCTCGTGACTCCATTTCGGTCATACTTCCATCAGCTTGTTCACCTATGAACACGTACCCTTTTGAATGTTCAAAATATCTTATAAAGATACATTTCTTCCCTCTAGGATCTAATTTGCCATATTTATGGGAAGAATCATAAACATAAGCTGCACATCCCCATGGACATAGAATACTCAAGTCTGGTTTCCTACCAGTCCATAATTCATAAGGGGTGGAAGTTACTGATTTTGAGGGCACTCGGTTAAGTATATAAGCAGTAGTCAATAATGCATCTCCCTAATAGGAGCTAGGTAAATTTGCTTGTGCCATCATAGACCTAACCATTTCCAATAAGGTTCTATTCATTCTCTCAGCTACTCCATTTTGTTGTGGAGTACTAGGAATAGTCAATTGTCATACAATTCCCTTTTCATCACAAAGAGCCTTGAATTGCTCCGATGGATACTCACGTTCGCGATCAGTTCTCAATGCTTTTATTGTTTTGTTCAACTACCATCGATATATATCGTCTAAAGCAGTCTAATGCTTCTGACTTATGGGAGATCAGAAAGACATAACCAAAACACGTGAAGTCATCTATGAAAGTGATGAAATATGAGGCTCCATGCCTCGCCCTTACATTCAAAAGGCCACAAATGTCAGAATGTATGAGTTGCAATGGAAATTCGGCTCTAGTCCCTTTACCGAATGGTTTTCTAGTTGTTTTTCCCACTAGACAATGTTCACATACGGGTAGATTAACATTAGTAAGTGAACCTAAAAGGCCTTCTCTAGCTAATTTTTGCATTCTTTGCAATCCAATATGACCTAATCTAGCATGCCAAGTACTTGCATCAATCTCAACATTACTAGAAGATACAATTAAAGAAAAACAACCATCGACATTAATATTGTATTGATCATAGTCAATGTCTAACACCATAAAACCATCCGATACATGACCTGAACCATAATTAACTGTTCCAAACAAAATGTCAACACAATCACCATGGAAATTCAATACATAACCTAGGCTATGAAGAACAATTACGGAGACCAAGTTTCATTGAATATCTGGAGCGTAGAGGACATCATGTAGGAATAGGCTTCGACCACCACGTAAAATTAATTTACATGTGCCGATACCCTTCACTTCAATCCTTGAGTTATTCCCAACATATATCCATCTTCTTCCGGGCTGTATCCGACGATACTCCATAAATGCTTCTCAGTCTCTAGCTACGTGGTCTATTGCTCTTGAGTCTACAGTGCACATTGGATGAGATTCAATAAGCATTACAGTGCTAGAAACAAAAGCATTACTTAAAGTAATGGAGTAATAGGGGTACCTCTTTCGGCTCAGTGCATTCACGAGCAAAGTGACCCATCTTGCCACAATTGTAGCACTCCATCTTTGGCCTTGTCCTTCTTCCCACCACACTTCTTGCGTTGGAAGGTCTTAGCCCTTTTAGATGCCTAATCAGTCTTCTTCCCCTTGTTATTGAATTGATGATTCCTTTTGCGCTTAAAGCCCGAAGCTTTGCGCGAACTCGATTCAGGAACATAAGCATGGGTAGAGGATCTCACAGCCTCTAGGCGCTCATCCTCTAATTCCAAATGACGCGTTATATCATCAAAAGTGACGATATTCTCATTATGCGTCATATTGATCTTCATCTGCTCCCAATTATCAGGAAGAGACTTTATAACAGCCTGAACTTGCTGTTCATCAATAAGGGAGTGACCCGCCGACTTCAGCTCCCGAATCATATTTGACATCTCCCGAAGATGCTGCCTCATCGTTACATTTGGGCGTTTTCGGTATCTGTCAAACTTGATGGTGAGTCTCCTCAACTTAGTGGTAGATGTACCCCAAAACTTATCTTTCAAGGCAACCTACATTGCTTGAGCTTTATCATAAACTTTCAAACTCACACATGAGATCATCTTGCATACAGCTCAGCAACGTGATGCGAGCAATGCTATTCTTCTTTTCCAAGGTTGATAAGCTTCTAGATCTCTCCTGTGTTGAGCTAAAGTTCCATGCTCAGGTTCATCCATGGTGTGGTTAAGGGTTTCCAAAACCTCTTGCTCCTCAAGGATGTACTAAACCTTTCGGCGCCAAATATGATAATTGTCACTGTTCAGCTTTTCACCCTTATTGAGGTCAGCCACAATGGTCTTGGATGCCGAAGCCATAATCAATTGCTATAACACATTGACATAATAAACGCAGAATCAATACTAGCACATTTTTAGAGTAACACACATATTTAATTTGTAGCAAAGACAAACTAAATTAATGATAATTCAACAAAAGACACAGAAACGAAAGTTCACTATGTTCCCAATCAGCTCCTCTATACGATTGTTCTATTATCATTAATTAGTTTAATTTGCGCAAATTTTATGTTCTAGGTGAGAACTCCTTCGAATTCTACCAACCTACGAACTCCCACTAGGAAAAATAATTACATGACCTCATATAATTTCTACATTTTTCCATTAACACAAAAGCATAGCATGATGTGAATCAATGTACAAATAATAATCATGTTGTAACTACAATCAAAACCACAATTCAACATGTAACAGAAAAACAAGGATTTTCTACCATTGTTCGAATTTTCTTGGAACTAGAAAAGTCCAAGTATATTAAACTATATACATGCTACCATCGAACCAAGCTCTACACAGCATCATTTTCATATACGCTAGCTACTGTATTTTCTAAAACATAAGAAAATACAAGCTACAAACGAATAAACTATGCATTTACACCCTAAAAATACGCGTACTTAGGGTTCCGTACACAATTTCATACATTTATAAAATTCAAACATGCAAAATAACTACACCATAATGTAGAGAACATCCATACGAACCAAACGCCATCGACCACGCTCCAATCGAAGCTCCCACGAGCTCACACGCACGGCTGAGTGTGCGGCGCGTGTGACGCACGCGCGCCGAGCCTAACGGCTTCTGGCCAATCCGACCGGTTTCAAAGCACCGGACCGCTTGACTCGTTCGAACCGTTGACAAATCAACGGTCGGGTCGCCTGTCGGCGACCGGCCGGCCAATTGCAGCCGTCAGTGACGTCATCGATGACGTCATCCGGCGGTTACCAACGGTTGGATGACGACAACACATGTCGGTTCGCCAACGCACACGGACGCTCACGCGCCGGGCGTGCCCGGCGTGTCAAGCGCATGGCACCAATGCGCATTGGCTTCTAGCCGTGCGTGTGGGCGCGTTCGGCATCCTCCAACGGCGCTCGACCCATCGACGGACTCATCTCGACGAGTACTTTCACCCCGTATATTTTAAAATTGATTTTGGCCGAAAAATATTTTGAAAAATGGCCAAAAACGTACGGATGTACGCGACCCCGAACCCATTCTTCGCTTCGGTTCGTTTTCGACGATTCAGATTGCACTTCCGAGCAAGAAACATCTAAACAGTGTAGATTTCATACTCTTGATCTCGATATCAAATAGTAAACGAGAAAATTCGATGAAAAACAAGGCAGAAATCACAACCGAGCTCTAATACCAATGTTGGAATTCAAGTCGATGGAAGACAACTTACTTTTATCCGATGTGCAAACAACAATTAACCCCGGAACGAACGTTTAATTGCGGATGAATCACGAACAAAAATACTTCACGTTGGTCTGAATGCAATCACGAGGAAAGCGCCCGATTTCCACAGCGTAAATGCCAATTGTTCTTGCAAATGAGAAATGGAACGCTTTCTTTCTTCTTTATGGAAATGGGAGAGAAAGGAAAAGCTATTTCTTTCTGAGCGTACGTTCTGCCAACCATGCCAACGGTTATCTTCAGAAGACTTTTATACAACTCCCTATATACCCTTTGAAAGGGTGTCTTTCCATCGTAGCATATCAAAATGAAATGAAGTGTTTCAATCGCACCCCATCATGGATGTACTAATTAAGTACAACAATAACTGATTTCATTATAGGCCTATTTGGTAATCATTCTGCTTCTGAAAATAATTTCTTATTAGAAATGTTTTTTTTATTCTATTCCCTAAACGATTTTGTGAGCATTTTAAGGCATTTGATAACTATCTAAAATTTCTATGTTCAAGATAGAAATATGTTTGGTATGACCCTTAAATTCTTTCGTGACTTATAATTGTTGGAGAAAACTTCCTTATTTGTTTTGATGCCGACAAAGCGTTTTCATCGCCTAGTCTCGAAGACTTGCGAGACTCTTTCGACAAAGTCCGAAGACCGCCGCACCGCCAAACTCAAGATATAAAGTCTGCCCTCATTGACAGTTTCTAGACCGACGAAGAAGATTTATCCAGATTCGAGTATTTCTTTAAGGATTTGATTCGAGCGGTTGAAGAAGATCTCACGGCTAGAGATAGCATCTCAAGATCTATTATTCGTTTTGAATTTAATTAGAGTAATTTGGATCCGTTGTTTGGCAAAGTATACTTGGAAGGTTCTACTTATGGAAACCTAGATCATGATTGTATGGGCGAGCAGGATTGGTGGGCTATCTTCACATTCCTTAAGTAACTCGAGATCTCCCTAATTGATTCTGTCCAACGGGTAGATTGGAAGAACTCCTTTGGAAGGTGCCAACGGTTGTGAAGGCGTGAAGGAGTATATAAGGAAGATGCTCTGGCTATTTGAGTGTGTGTGCGATAGATAAATTCCAAAGTCTGAAGCTTCTTGTTCTTTGTCGATTCAATTGTTGAGCGTAAACTTGTACTCAAAAGAGAGTTTATACATTTGTGAAGCCTTGAGGAAGTGTAGTAGAGTCTCTACACTTGTGGAATCAAGGAAGTGATACCGTAACAACTCTTTTGATTCATAGTGGAATCCAGCCGGTGGGCTGTCATGGAGAGTGGACGTAGGCTTGGATTAAGCCAAACCACTATAAACCTTGTGTTCTTATTCTCTTCCCTAAACTCTTTTACTTTGATCATAACTCTATTTGATTGTTAGAGTCCAATTTCCTTTTTAAAGTCCATTGCCAAACATACTCGAGTTAAAAGCATAATTTATATTCTACTTTGCAAAAATTGTTTTGGCACCTATTCACCCCCTCTAGGTGCTCGTACTAGCATTCACAATAATTTCTTTCAATTTTTTAAATAATTTTAATATTTTTTCTTTTTTTCTTTTTTTTTTCTTTTTTTCTTCTTAAGCTGGTTGTTGGCCTCAGCCATGGCTAGCAACCGGCCAAACGAGGCCTAGCGACCTCGTCGAATGTCATTGGCTCCTAGCGAGGCCAAGCTCGCTCAACCACTAGCGGGGCTCGACCTCGTTAGGCCATCGCGAGGTCAGCCCTAGCCATGGTCAAGTGACGCCGACCTTGCGTTAGCCTACCGAGGCCGAGCCTCGCCGTGGTGGGTGAGGGTCGGCCTTGCCTTAGTTGGGTGAGGTCGACCTTGCCTAGATCTACCAAGGCCGAGCTCACCTAGCCACCGGCGAGGCTTGGCCTTGCCTTGGTTGGGCGACGCCAGCCTCACGGTGACCCATCGAGGGTTGGGCGAGCTCAACCTTGCCCAACCGCCAATGAGGCCAAGCCTCACCCAGCCGCTGGCAAGGTTCGGTCAATGAGGCTCCAACGAGGCCTTTAGCCCTTGCTTGGCATCGCCAAGGCCAACAACTAGCAAGAGAAAAAAAAAAACAAAAGAAGCAAAAGAAAATGAAGATAGGAAAAATTAAGAAAAGACTTGATTATGGAATTGTTTTCGAGAACAAAGAAGTAATTTTATTTTTTGCTTCTTGATTTTATTTGAAATCTATTGGCAAAAACCAAAAAGTTATTAAACGAATTTCTATTCTTTTTTTGTTTCAAGAAATAAAAGAATAGGATCATACACTATTTGACCGATTACTAAACAGGCCTTACATGACTTAGAGAATAGGATCATACACTAAAGAATACTTCACGAGTAAGGTGTTTTTGGCTTCAACGGTGGACTCCTCTCAGCAGTATAAAAGCAGGTGGCAGCTGGATTATAGTGGAGCACAGACCAAGTCAAAGAAGAGTTGATCAAGTGTGGATTATTAATTGGCTTAGAGACTGGCGTTGGATAAGCTTACGACAGCTAGATTTTTGCCGACTGCCCTTGGCGGTTGTCTTCTTTTATATATGTTGGAGAAAACTCCTATGTTGTTTTGAAGCTGACAAAACTTATCTATATTCTATTCTGAAGATTGCCAAACTTCTGTGTCAAAGTATATTTTACATCAGAAGTCTGCCCACTCTGACAAATTCCAGATTGAACACAAGAACGAAGACTTAATCAAACTCAAGATTATTTTCTTCAAGGTTTCAGTACGTACAAGATATATCAGGCTTTCTAGTTGGAAATATTACTTACCATATTGGTTATCTAATTGGAATCAATTTCAAAGAAGCAAATCATTTTTGGAAGGCAAGCTTATTTGGAAAGAATCTACTTATGGAAACCAAGATCCTGATTGTATAGGCAAATATGATTGACGGGCTTTCATCTCAATCTTCAAACGGCTCGAGATCTCCTTGATTGATTCTGTCCAACGGGTTGATTGGAAGAATTCCTCTGGAAAGTGCCAACAGTCAACAAGGTATGGAGGAGTATTTAAGAGGATTTTTCAAGTCATTCGAAGAGAGCGTGAAAGAAGAATTCCAAAGTCTGAAGCTTCCAATTCTCTTGTTCTTCATCTTTTAGTGCTTAAGCTTGTATTCGAAAGTGAGAAACTTTAGAGAGTGATCTTGTGAGAACAACAGAGATACCTCATTAAAAAATCGAGATCACAATGCTGTAACATTCTCTTTCGATTCATAGTGGAATCCAGCCATAAGGCTGTCAGCGTGGAGAATAGACGTAGGCTTGATCTAAGCCGAACCACTATAAACCTTGTGTTTATTTTTCTCTTCCCTAAACTCCTTTACCTTATTTGCTACGATTTACTTCTATGCTTTGAGATAGTTGTTAAAGTCTGAATCCTCCTGCAAAGTCTGTAGTCAAGCAAACTCAGTTTAAAAGTAAAGTATTTTTATTGCATTTTGCAAAAAATTGTTTTCACATCTATTCACCCCCTCTAGGTGTTCTACTAGCCCTTTCAATTGGTATCAGAGCTTGTGTGCTTACTTTGTTGAAGTGTTTTTACTTTTAAAGCTAAATATCTTCTATGGCTAGTAATCTGGCTCCAGGATTAGTTGACGGACAAAGCAACACCAGACCTCCTTATTTCGATGGAAAGGAGTACAATGTATGGAAAAACGAGATGAAGGCATTTCTCAAATCCAGAGACCCCCTGGAGTGAGATGTTGTTGAAAGAGGAATCAATCCTAAAGCAACATCAGCTTCATACGTAGGGAAAGAAGTGATCGATGCCGATGAATCAACTCAAGCTGAAATTACTAAGAGACAGGCTCTTGATGCAAAAGTAATCTATTTTCTATATTGTGCTTTATCTCCTACTGAATATAACCGAATTTCTTGTTATGAAACAGCAAAAGAAGTTTGGGACAGACTCCATGTTACCTATGAGGGGACTGACCGTGTGAAGGAAACAAAAATAAACATTCTGCTTGGACAATATGAAGCATTCAGAATGAAGCCTGGAGAATCTATCTCTGATATGTTTAGTCGTTTTGCAGAGATTGTGAATGGTCTGGCTTATCAAGGCCAACTAATTTCTGGACCAATGAAAGTCAACAAATTACTGCGTGGACTTTCAAAGGATTGGAATCACGTGAAGACTTCGATCGAGAAACTCAAATGATTATGCCTATATCAGTAGATGAACTAATAGGCACACTTCAGTCATACGAAATGGAGCAAATCAATGATGAGGAAGATCCAAAAGGTAAGAAATCAATTGTTTTAAAATCTAATATTGATTCTGATGATACAGATTCGGAAGAGGATATGGATGATGAAGAACTGGCCCTTATGATTAAGAAATTCAGAAGACTAAACAAAAAAGGTAGAAGGTTCAATTGGAAGAAGCAAGGCTCGCAGAATTCCTAGAAGAAATCTACAGAAGAAACTGAAACAAGCAGGGATGTAATATGCTTCGAGTGTAAGAAAAAGGGGCATATCAGACCAAACTGTCCCATGTCGAAAAAGAAGAAAGGGAAGACTGAGAACTACAAAAAGGCTCTCAAAGCATAAACTTGGAGTGACACCGAATGTGAAGAAAGCGAAGAAGAATTCGCAAACATATGTCTAATGGCTCACTCAAAGTCAAACTCAAAATCAGAGACGGACACTAATTCAGACTTTGACAAAGAAATTGAGGTTAGTAACTCTGAAATTCCTATTAAATTCTCTATGTATATAGATGAACTTTGCCTTAATCTTAAATCTGTTGGAGAAAACTCCTTTGATGTTTTGAAGCTGACAAAACTTATTCAAAATCTATTCTGAAGAATTCCAGAATTTTGTGTCAAAGTCTGAAGACACCCAGACTCTGTGTCAAGTCTGAAGACCTATAGACTTTGTATCAAAGTCTGCCCACTCTGATAAATTCCAGACTGAACGAAAGTGAAGGATGAAGACTTTTCTAGATAAAGGATTATCGTTCTTTCTTCAAGGGATTGGTTCGTATGGATTATTTATGGACTTTTGATTGGAAATCACATTTTCGAGATAGAGTATCTTCATTAGAATCAATTTGGATACATCAAATATTTTTTAAGGGCAAGTATTTTTGGAAAGAATTTACTTATGGAAATCAAGATCCTGATTGTATGGGCGAACAGGATTGACGGGCTTTCATCACAATCTTCAAACGGCTTGAGATCTCGTTGATTGATTCTATCCAACGGGTTGATTGGAAGAATTCCTTTGGAAAGTGCCAACGGTCAAGAAGGCATGAAGAAGTATTTAAGGATGACTCTCTAGTTGTTCGATAGAGTGCGTGAAAGAGAAATTCCTAAGTCTGAAGCTTCCCAATATCTTGTCACTTCTTACTCTATGCTCTAAACTGTACTCACAAGAGAGACAATCATAGTGTGACTTCGTGAGAGAGCAATGGATACTCTTCACTGTGAAGTTGAGATCGAAAGATTGTAAATTCTCTTTTGATTCATAGTGGAATCCAACCAGAAGGCTGTCAGTGTGGGAGAGTGAACGTAGGCTTGATCGAAGCCTAACCACTATAAATTTTGTTTTCATATTCTCTTCTCTGAACTTCTTTATTTTGTTCGTAGCTCTATTTAACTGATAAAGTCTGAACTTGCTCAAAGTCTGTTGTTCTTCAGACTCAGTTTCTAAAGTAAAATATTTTCACCGTTCTTTGCGAAAAATTGTTTTCACACATATTCATCCCCCTCTAGGTGTTCATACTAGCACTAACGATTGGTATCAGAGCCTGTGTGCTTAATTTTTGAAGTGTTTTTACTTCTAAGCTAAATATCCTCTATGGCTATTATTTTGGCTCCAGGTTTGGTTGAAGGTTAGAGCAACACCAGACCTCCTTACTTCAATGGAAAGGAATACAATGTCTGGAAGAATAAGATGAAGGCATTTCTCAGATCCAGAGATCCTCTAGAGTGGGATGTCGTAGAAAAAGGGATCAACCCTAAAGCTGCATCAGCTTTAGATCAAGGAAAAAAAAGTCATTGATGCTGACGAAGCAACACGAGCTGAATTTACCAAGAGACAAGCTCTTGACGCAAAAGCAATCTACTCTTTATATTGTGTCTTATGTCCTACTGAGTATAACCGAATTTCTTCTTGTGAAACAGCAAAAGAAGTTTGGGACAGATTGCATGTTACCTACGAAGGAACTGACCATGTGAAGGAAACCAAAATAAACATTTTGCTCGAACAGTATGAAGCCTGGAGAATCCATTACTGATATGTTCAGTTGATTTACAGAGATTGTAAATGGCCAGGCTTATCAAGGTCAACCAATCTCAGGATCAATGAAAGTCAATTAGCTATTACGTGGGCTTTCGAAAGATTGGAATTATGTGAAGACTTCAATTGGAGAGATCCAAAGGATCATGCCTCTATCAGTTGACGAACTGATAGGCACACTTCAGTCATACAAAGTGGAACAAATTAATGATGAAGAAGATCCTAAAAGTAAGAAGTCAATTGCTTTAAAGTCTAACGTTGATTCTGATGATACGAGACTCGGATAATGATATGGACGACGAAGAGCTAGCACTCATGATCAAGAAATTCATAAAGTTGAATAGAAAGCTGAATAGAAAGGGAAGAAGATTCAACTGAAAGAAACAGAGCACGCAAAATTTCCAGAAGAGACCAACTAATGACAATGAAACTAGCAAAGATGCGATATACTTCAAATGCAAGAAAAAGGGGCATATTAGACCTAACTGTCCTCTGTTGAAGAAGAAGAAAGGAAAAACTGAGAAGTACAAAAAGGCACTCAAAGCTGAAACTTGGAGTGACATCGGGTGTGAGGAAAGCGAAGAAGAATATGCCAACATATGTCTAATGGCTCATTCCGACTTAGACTCATAATCAGAAACAGATTCTGACAAAGAAATTGAGGTTAGTGATTTAAAAATTCCTGTCAAAGTCTCTAAATACATAGATGAACTTTGTGTCAGTCTCAAATCCTCTCTTAAAAGGATTTTTGAACTAAAAAGGGAGAATTCTAAGCTGAAGCAACATGAAGTTTCTTGGAAAGAAAATTTTGAAAATCTGAAACAAGTTTTAATAATTTGAAAGAAAATTTTGATTGTCTTTCAAAGGAAAACACCTTTTTGAAAAGTGATATTTCAAATATAACAAAATGATTTTCAAAAGGATCCGAGAAACTAGAGAAAAAATTTTCAGCTCAAATACCCTACTTTAACAAATTTGGTTTGGGTATGACTTCAGAAACTGTTCCTCTAATCGATTTTCCCAAAGTAAAGAAAGAATCAAACAAAGACTTGCAAAGATATTTTACAAAAATCATTTTCAAAAAGTTTTTGTAAAACCTGTTGGCTAAAGTACACTCAGATGTTCAAAGTGTATTAGCTTAGAACATTTCAAGAAAGAATGTCCCAAGGTTTGGAGACTAGTTAAGAATGACTGGGCTAAGACTGTTTTTAATACTAACCCTCCTGGACCCAAGAAAATCTAGGTACTAAAGAAAGTTTGAATTTTTCTTATGATCACAGTCACTATCAAAAGGAAGATTAAATGGCATTTAGATAGTGGTTGTTCAAGGCATATGACAAGAGACTCAAGCTGCTTTATAAGCTTGTGAAATTGAATGGAGGAAAAGTATCTTTTGGAGGAAACAACAAAGGAAAGATTGTAGGATGTGGAACTGTGAGGATTGGAAACCTAACTATCAACAATGTTTCATTAGTGAAGGATTGGATTACAATTTGTCGAGCATAAGTCAGCTTTGTGAGACTGGTTTCAGAATAAACTTTCAAGAAGGCATATGTTCTGGAACGAGTCAAGACTTCTCTCAATCTTTCACTGGGCGAAGGCATGGCAACATTTACCTTCTGGATGTAAACCCAGAAAGTTCTCAGTGTCTTATTTCCATTCAAGATGAAGCAAGTCTCCGGCATCAAAAGCTTGTTCAAGTCAACTTGAAGCAAATTGCCAAGATTTCTTCTAAGAAGCTTGTTCGAGGACTTCCAAATCTGGCTTACAAAAGAATGAGTTGTGCAGCCCCTGTGTTCTGGGAAAACAGGTTAGAAGTTCCTTTAAACCTATGAATCAAGTCTCTACCAATCGAGCTCTGCAACTTCTTCATATGGACCTTTTAGTCCAACCGAGAACTCAAAGTATTGATGGAAAGAAGTATTATCTAGTAATCGTGGATGATTACTCTCGCTTCAATTGGATTTACTTCCTGGCAAGTAAGTCTAAAGCCTTCTCTTATTTCTTGGAATTTGCCAAAAAGGTTCAGAATGAAAAGGGTTATGCTAATTCAAACATACGAACTAACCATGGAGGTGAGTTTGAGAATCAGGACTTTGTTAAGTTCTGTGATGAATTTGGTTTTCAGCATGTTTTTTCTTCTCCACACACTCCAGAACAAAATGGGGTTGTGGAAAGGAAAAATGGATCCTTACAAGAGATGGCCAGAACTCTCTTAATTGAGAGCAAAATATCCTATCAATTTTGGGCAAAAGCAGTTTCAACTGCTTGCTACATTATCAACAGAGTATTATTGAGGCATATTCTAGAAAAAACTCCTTATGAAGTTTATAAAGGAAAGAAGCCGAATGTTTCCTACTTTCATGTCTTTGGCTGCAAATGTTTTATTCTGAAGAATGCAAATGATCGATCTAGAAAGTTCGAGGCAAAATCAGATGAAGGAATCTTCCTTGGTTATTTGACTTCAAACAAAGCTGACAGGGTCTTTAATAAGAAGACTCAATCTGTGAAAGAATCTATGAACGTGAAGTTTCAAGATTATCTGGAGAATCTACCAGACTAGACTCAACTTGAAGAGTCTGAACCTGTTCCAGACTTTACAAAGTCTATTTCCCTTAAAGAGGTTCAGACTTCTGGAGAACAGGAACGAGCAGATTGAGAAGATTCAACAACTGCAGAGGATCAACCAACTTGCAAATCAAGCAGCAACTGGAAGCACAAGTCAAGTCATCCCAAAGAACTCATCATTGGCAACATTGATGAAGGAGTTTGTGTGGCATTCAGGTTTTCGTTAGACCTTGAATATGTAACTATCCGGGACGGGTCGATGAATTTGTCGTCGGACAACGTCGTTAGCAGCACTTACGACCATCGTTTCATCACCACTCTCACCATATCGAAACGTCACATTTTGTCATGTTCTCGTGATAGCTCCTCGTCTAATTTTCTCGCTTAATGCGGTCGGCTATAAAGACACGTTAACCCCGAGCGGCTTCGCAAAAATCAACGGAGTTGAAGACCTCAAATTCGTACCACCCCACCACCATCGTCCTTTTTCTTAGATGGCCTCACCGATGACCATGCATGAAGGACCATGCAACCACGATAAATTGTTTTGCCCATGCAGCCATGCCGAGCATCCTTTCTCCATGCAAGAATGGATATTGAAATTCTTGCAGCCATGTGTACGTGCATGATGGTCAAACAAAGGGAAATGTTTGACCCATGAAGCCCACGTATATGGCCCACACGAATGAGGGCCGTGGAACCGAGATGCTCTGTGCATGTTCTCCTCTTCGGTGGTCAACAATTAGAGGAAGTCGACCATTGCCGCCACATTCAATGCATGAAGGGATGAGCTGGCGTGCACCTCGTTCGAAACTTGTTGTTTCGGTGGGACACCAACGCCAAGAAGACAGCCCAGCGGATGACACGCCACCCCTCCGACAGTTAATAAGAAATGGAGAATGTTGACCAACAAACTGAGAGAAAAGGCCACGTCTTGCATGGGGGTCCAGCTGTCTCGGCAAAGGAAGAAACCGGCATGCAGGAGGCCACAAATCCCTCTAGCTGTCCCTTGCATGTAGGAGAAAAGTGGCGTGCATCCAAGAAGGAGATCTCCATTGCTGGACACGTACAATCCAGCTGCCCTTCTTTCAGCCAAACCATGGAAAAATGTTCTCTTAGTTGACTGGTTTTGGTGAAAAAAGCCAGCGACTAATCAGCTCACTTGTACTAACCAGAGAGAAAAGAGTTCGGACATAGAGAGAGGGAGAGAACCGTGAGTGAGAGAGAATCCGTGAGAGCGAGCAAGCAAGAGAGAGGGAGTAGGACCAGCCCTCTGCCGTTGCTGATCGTCCGACCTTTGCTGCTGCCATTCACTTTAGCAGCGTCTCACCTCACGCCGTCGAGCCGCATTGCCGGACCGATCCTGTTTTGCTTGAAATTGAGCTAGAGAGCTTGAGGCAAGTAGAAGTTCTTCAATCTATGTTTTGCTTGCTGTTTTTATCTAGTGAAGAGTGGGTAGATGTGAGGAAATGTGAGATTTGGAGCTGCATATTGTTTGTGATGAATGAGATGAAGCTGGCCGAGGTATTGGAGCAAGAATAGAGCAAGTTTTTGGTGGGTTTGGCTTTCAAATTGAAATGAGAACTCAAGGATTTAGCTATGGTGAATTTTTGAGAAGTAAAGAGGCTGTATTGTGGTGTAATGTGCTTATAAATCTTGGCTGTGGAAGTTGGATACCGAAACTCAAAGTATAGGAAGAGTCCTCTTTAGGCTAGTGAACTGTTTTCGCAAGAACAGCCTGACCACCGGTGATTTCTCGATTTTTCTGGAATTTTCTAGCCAAAATTTGAATTCAAAGTCTTAACGAAAGTTGGAGATCACATCTGTGAGAATAAAATATAACAAATTTAGCATAAATGGACAATATTTGGTCGACGAAATGATTTTCATACGGAAATACTAAATCTGGAAATTTTACAGAAACTGTAGCAAGAAATACCGAAGTTTTTGCTCTTGATATGTATGGAACTTGACTTGGTGTTCCGCATGAAATTTGTTCCTTTAGGTCTCATTGATAATGTGTCAAAATTTCATAATTTTCTGAGTCCATTTAGTATTTATTTCAAAATTTCTACCAGAACTGTGCATTGTAAAAATCGGGCCATTCTATTCTTGAATTTTCACCAAAGTGTCCGAAAGTGAAGGTGTTTCGAATGGCTATGTGATATGATGGTATTGGCTGTGGATATTTGTGCAATATTGAGATGTGATAGAGGGTCCATGAGACATCTTGTTTTAGCATTTGAAAATGTTTTGTGAATTAAAATGCTAAATGTTACCGTTGAGCCCTCGGGTCAACAGTGCCCCGGGAGTCGGGATGCCCAGAGGTTCGAATGAGTCGATGCCCTTTGGATGCCTAGTTGTATTATGAATACATGCCCAGAGGTTTTCCCCGGGAGTGTCGGGATGCCCGATTGTATTATGATACATGCCCGGAGGGTGAGGGGTTGTATTATGATGCATGCCCGGAAGTTAGGGGTAACCATGTCTATGGTCCCCAGTGATTCCTCGTGATGCCAGGTGGGGTGCGAGATGCCCAAAGGTTCGAATGAGTCGATGCCCTTTGGATGCCCGGTTGTATTTTGAATACATGCCCGGAGGCTTTCGCGACGCCAGGTTGGGTGCGAAATCCCTAAGGACGCAAACATTGGTTCTCTCGGGGGATAAAACCTTTTGAATGATAAACCGATGATTATATTAAGTGTGAGTGTGGTCTGGTTATGGGACTAAATTGTATGGCATGGAATGGGACGTGTCATTACAGTTTGGCCCTATGATCGGGACTGGTGTAACTGGACATGATGCATTTTGATTCTTTTGAAATCACGTTTGGCCATTGCATTAAAGGATTTCATGGTTTTGATGCATACTTATCCTCTGACTACCTGTTCTTGATCTATCTGACATGGATCTAGATATTGATAGCACTGCATTATATAGTTTGTTGAATCTTTTACTGCTGAGTGGTTGTACTCTCCCCTTTTTGGGGACTAACATTTCAGACTAGACAAGATACCTCTACCGCCACCGCCACCAGCAGATGGATCGAGTGGTTGGACATGGCCGTGAGGAGGAGGACAGCAGAGGAAGGAACTTTTGGACACCGACACTGATCGATGGACTTTAAGTATAACACTATTAGAAAAGATGCCGATCATCTTTTGAAATATAGCCGAGTATAGAAGACTACGGCATTTTGGTGTACCGACGAATGATGTCCATCTAGTTTAAGTAAATAAAAAAAGTGTTCGGCTTTATCTTATAAATGTGTTTAGTTGGTGTGCATCGTTTTCTGAATATAGGGAAGGGAGTTGTTGGATACGCTTCTGCCATATAAATTGCGCAGGGACCGATCTAAAAGATATAAACCCCCAGGATTGACAGACCTTCAGGTCAAGCAAGAGAAAGGTAAGCTAACTGTGGCGACCCCAACGGATCAGGGGCCGTCGAGGGGTGCCACAGCTTGCACCAGATCCAAAGGAAGAGAAGAGTCCAGTGCTCTAGCACTTGTTTCTGAGATAGAACCAAAAGGAGTATACGAAGCCTTGTCTGATGAAAGCTAGATAGAAGTTATGCAGGAAGAACTCAGACAATTCAGCATCAACGATGTATGGGAGCTGATTCTAAAACCTAAAGGCAAATCCACTATTGGAACGAAATGGGATTTCAGGAACAAGATGAACGAGAATGGTAAAGTGGTCAGAAACAAAGCAAGACTCGTGGCAAAAGGATATACATAGGAAGAAGGGATAGACTATGACGAGACCTATGCACCAATAGCGAGGTTAGAAGTAATTAGATTATTACTTGCTTTTGCTTGCTATAAAAATTCCAGATGGATGTCAAAAGTGCATTCCTAAATGGATTCATACAAGAAGAAGTCTATGTGGAACAACCACCAGGATTTGAAGATCCAAGAAATCCGGACTCGTCTATAGACTGAAAAAGGCCTTGTATGGACTGGAGCAAACACCTCAGCCCGGTATGAGAGGTTAAGTAAGTTTCTAATTCAAAATGGTTTTGAAAAGGGAAATGTCGATACAACCTTCTTTATTAAGAAAGAAGGAAAAGACTTTCTACTAGTACCAATTTATGTAGATGATATAATTTTTGGTTCACCTAACGAAAGTCTTTGCAAGAAATTTTCAAGATCTATGCAGGATGAATTCGAGATGAGCATGATGGGTGAGTTAACTTTCTTTCTGGGATTGCAAGTTAGACAATCGAAGAAAGGTATATTCATTCACCAAGAAAAATATGCCAAAGATCTCATCAAGAAATTTGGGTTGGAGAATTGCAAGAAAATAGATACTCCAATGTCAAGTTCTTCGAAACTAGACAAGGATGAAGAAGGGAAGACAGTAGATCGAAGCTTTATAGAAGCATGATTGGTTCACTTCTTTGCCTTACTGCTTTTAGACCTGGTATTTTATTCAATGTGTGCATGTGTGCTAGATTTCAATCTAATCCTAAAAAATCTCACCTAAGTGCTATAAAACGCATTATTGAATATGTTGCGACCTGTCCAAAGTTTGGGTCTATGGTATCCAAAAGAATGAGACATTACTCTTCTTAGATAATTAGACACTGATTTAGTAGGTTGTAAAGTCGATAGAAAGAGCACATCTGGCACTTGTCAATTACTGGGACATATGTTGGTATCTTGGTTCTCAATGAAGCAAAGTATTGTGGTTCTTTCAACTGCAGAAGTAGAGTATGTTGCTTTTGGGAGTTGTTGCTCTCAAATTCTATGGATAAGACAACAACTGAGAGACTTTGGGATTGAAGAATCGTGTACCAAGATCAAATGTGACAACACCAGTGCTATTAATCTCACCAAGAATCCAATTCTTCATTCAAGGGCAAAGCATATAGAGATTCGACATCACTTTATAAGAGATCGTGTCTAGAATGGGGAAATTATGATTCAGTTCATTGATTCGAAGAATTAGCTAGCAAACATCTTCACGAAGCCGCTGGAGAAAAATCTATTTGAGTTTTTTTGCACCAAGTTGAATATTATTTTTATCTCGGAGTAAAGTCTGAAGTTGGTTAGACTCGAGACTTTCCGAGACTCTACTTCAGTAAAAGAAAGTCTCGAATCTAGGTATTTTATTTTTGGAATGAAAATGTATGTTTCAATCAAATCGTTGTTTGCCTATTTTATTTTTGGAAGTTATCTTTTTCAAATTTTTGAATTTTTGGCAGTTTTTATTTTCAGTTATTTCGAAAAGGTAATTTTCTTTGCGACAGTTCATTTATCTCTTTTATTTATGACCGTTCATTTCCTTTATATACCCTCATGTATTCTTTCGAGCACTTTTTACCAAACCTTAGAGAATTTCTACTCTCTCGTTTCTACTCTCTCGTTTTTACTCTCAAGATTGTTCCGCAAGTTTCCATCTTTTTCACTCGAATCAGTCTGTGAAATCCTCCAAGCTTGCAAGAATGTCTTACCAAAGGAAAACTTCCCGGATTGCCAACCAAGGACCAAGGAGTATGCCAGAAGGGCAGACACATTTCGATCTTACAGAGGATGACTCTCCGCGCAACTCTCCACAACATCATTCTCAGTAGCACTTTGCTCAAGATGTTCTGCGTCAACCTCTGGAGGAGGAAGTTGTAGAAGACGCAGAACCTCTCAGAGCATTGAGACCCCAGGTTCACTATAAGCTTTACACTCATTTAAAGCAAGGTGGTACTCCCATGTCTTTTATCGATGAGTTTTTAAGAGAGAAAGGTTATAAGAACGAGACTTTGTTCTTAAGGAGGATGGAAGAGCTAGGTATATCACCTAAAGGATCGGCAGACAATGCATTTCTTCATTTTCTTACAGACCCTAAGTTCGATTCTAATCATCCTGAGAACAAGGATGATGATGAGAAATTTTATTCTAATTTTCAACCAAGAATGGGTGTAGCTACAAACGTTCCTAGAGATAGAACGAGATTGTTTCGTTCTAAGGAACACAAAAAGGTTTATTCACATATGCTAAAGAGAGGGGTGATGAACCCTCGTACTGTTGATTTTGACTTCCTGGACTCAATCAGGGTTAACTTGAGGGAGAAGTTAGCCTTTCTTCAACTGGAGGAGTTTTGTTCTGAGACAACTATTGCTTATCCAGAGTTGACTGCTTATTTCTATTCGAACCTTTCTTTTCTTAACCAAAATCATATCACATTTACTGTGTATGACAAAGCCTATGTGGTGGATGTAGATGTATTGGCTGATATTATTGCGGTGGAAAGAAGTGGTTTCCAACCAATAAATATCTCATTTGGTCAAACAATGATATATCTTGTCAAGGACAGAGAACTCGAAGGAGGCATCACCGATTCCGCATCGTTAGCCTCAAACGTTCTATTACACAAAGTGGTCATTAACTGCATTAGACCGAAGGCTGCATCTAGGACAAATGTTTCCAGGTTTGAAGCTCAGCTCATGTTTGCTATTCTCAATGGGATGAGGTTTTCACTTCCTCATACTATCCTGATGCACATGCATGGGACTGTTATGAAGGGTAAAGGACAGTTGCCCTATTCAGCACCGGTTACAAATTTGTTCAAACACTTTCAGATCGTGTTTCCCACATCTCTCTACTCTAGAACTGTTGCTCCTATGGTTATAGGATTGAAAATGATTTCAAAGATGAGATTGAAAGATCTGAATAAGGTCATTTAGCGCATGAAGAAGGAGTCCTCCAGCAAAACCAAAGTAGATTCTGCTGCAAGGAAAAGAAAAGGCAAGAGATTGTGAAGGAACTTGTGAAGAAGAGAAGATCTCTCATCCTGCAGAACGAAGAGGATGATGATGATGATGATCTCACTATTTCTGCCATTGCCTTGAGGAATCTACGAAGTTTTGTTGGTTCTAAGAAATCCACTAACGAAGTTAGAGAAGAAGCAAAACCATAAGTAGAACCAGAACCAGAGCAGGAAGAAACAGCAAGAGAAGAAGAAAGAAGAGAAGAAGAAGGAAGAGCAGAAGAAGGAAGAGATGAAGCAGAAACAGGTCTTGTGGATGAATCTTATGAGGCAACCATTGCCATATCTTTATCTGAAGATTCTGAAGCAACTCGGAGTGGTCAAATTGGAGTACGGACAGAGGAAGCACATCACTCTCATCTTGAAAAGGAGAAGAATCAAGAAGAAGAAATCTTGTCTCCACATGTAGGCACAAAAACAGGGGGTGCTGGTATTGTTGAGAAAACAGGGAATTCTTCTCCTGTTTTTGTGAGTGATGGTATTAGTAGATCTCCAGCACACCCCGAAGATGTCTATGCTTCTCAATTTCCTGAAGCTGACATTGCAGAATCCACTCCTAGTCAAGGAACTAGACTAGTTGATGTTCCCTCCACTCTCAATTCTCCTCGAACTCCACTCGCTGAAGCCAGTACGCATAATGCACAAAATGCTGATTATCGAAGGATGATGGAACTTCTTTTGGAAGTAAAGGCTCAGCAATATGCTATGGAGATTGAGATTTAGAAACCGCATACTGCGTTGCGATCATCTTTTAACTTTCACACTGAAAATGTACAGTCCTTAGATACTCAAGTCCAGACTTTGAATTAGCAAGTATCTCAGACTGTGGCCAAGCATGATCAGACTCTACAACAGACTATCTAGACTGTTCAGACACAGGTAGAAAATGTTCATCTCCAGTGCTAGAAGATTGAAGAGGCAGTGCAGTCAATGGGGGATTTCCAACTTATTTGAATTCCAAGACAACCTTGACTCTTTTTATCACTTATCTCTTTTGAACTTCTCCACTTTTTGCTGTTGACAAAAAAGGGGAGAATTTGCAGATTTTGAACTTTTTGCAGATTTAAGTTTGTTAATTGTTTTGAATGCTTATTCAGCAGCAATTCTTGTAGTAGTGATGTTTATGGATGCAGACGGTTAAATCTTGATATGTGTTTAATCTTTTCAAGATTAACATATTTTATGTGGTTGCAGAATCGATGCTATCCAGAACTACAACTAAATGTTTTTATAATATATCATGTACTACTAAGAGTTGTTTTGCGGGTTATAAATCTTTAAATCTGCAGGGGAAGTTTTGTCACCATCAAAAAGGGGGAGATTGTTGGAGAAAACTCATTTGATGTTTTGAAGCTGACAAAACTTATTCAAAGTCTATTCTGAAGAATTCCAGAATTTTGTGTCAAAGTCTAAAGATGCCCAGACTCTTTGTCAAAGTCTGAAGACCTACAAACTTTGTATCAAAGTCTGCCCACTCTGATAAATTCCAGACTGAACGAAAGTGAAGGATGAAGACTTTTCCAGATAAGGGATTATCTTTCTTTCTTCAAGGGATTGGTTCGTATGGATTTTTTATGAACTTCTGGTTGGAAATCACATCTACGAGATAGAGTATCTTCATTAGAGTCAATTTGGATACATCAATTCTTTTTTAAGGGCAAGTATTTTTTAAAAGAATCTACTTATGGAAACCAAGATCCTGATTGTATGGGCTAACAGGATTGACGGGCTTTCATCACAATCTTCAAACGGCTTGAGATCTCCTTGATTGATTCTGTCCAACGAGTTGATTAGAAGAATTCCTTTGGAAAGTGCCAACGGTCGAGAAGGCATGAAGGAGTATTTAAGGAGGACTCTCCAGTTGTTCGATAAAGTGCATGAAAGAGAAATTCTAAAGTCTGAAGCTTCCGAGTATCTTGTTACTTCTTACTCTATGCTTTAAACTATACTCAAAAGAGAGAGATTTATAATGTGACTTCGTGAGAGAGCAGTAGAGACTCTTCACTGTGAAGTTGAGATCGAAAGATTGTAAATTCTCTTTTGATTCATAGAGGAATCCAACCAGAAGGCTATTAGCGTGGGAGAGTGGACATAGGCTTCATCTAAGCCGAGCCACTATAAATTATGTGTTCATATTCTCTTCCCTAAACTTCTTTATTTTATTCGTAGCTCTATTTAACTACTAAAGTCTGAACTTGCTCAAAGTCTGTTGTTCTTCAAACTCAGTTTCTAAAGTAAAATATTTTCACTGTTCTTTGCGAAAAATTGTTTTCACACCTATTCACACCTATCTAGGTGTTTATACTAGCACTAACAAAATCCTCTCTTAAAACGATCACCGAATTAAAGAAGGAGAATTCTAAGGTTAGGCAATAGGAAGTTTCTTGGAAAGAAATGTTTGAAAATTTGAAAAGAAGTTTTGATGATTTGAAGCAAAATTCTGATTCTCTCTCAAAAGAAAATGATGTTTTAAAAAAAAAGATATTTTAAATATTTCAAAAAGGTTTTCAAATGGATCAGAAAAATTAGAGAAAATTCTTACAGCTCAAATACCCTATTTTAACAAGTCTAGTTTGGGTATGAGTAATGAGATTGTTCCTTTAATTGATTTTCCTAAAGTAAAAGAGAGACTTAAGTAAAGGCCTCTAAATACCTTTTACAAAAATCATTTTCAAAGAGTGTTTGTAAAACCTATTGGCCGAAGTGCACTCAGATGTTCTAAGTGTAACAGCTCAGAACATTTCGAGAAGGATTGTCCCAAGGTTTGGAGATCAGTTAAGAAAGATTGGGCAAGAACTGTTTTTAATACTAACACTCCTAGACCCAAGAAAATCTGGGTACCAAAGAAAGTTTGGGTTTTTCTTCTGATTGCAGGTCACTATCAAAAGAAAAATAAAATGATATTTGGATAGTGGCTGTTCGAGGTGAAAGGGCTAGTAAGAACACTTAGAGGGGGTGAATAGGTGTGAAGACAATTTTTTGCAAATTTTAGTAGAAGTAATTTGCCTTTAGATGATAACAGACTATGAATGAATTTAAAACTTAAACAAATAAACAAAGCTACGAATTAAATAAGGAGTTAAGGGAAGAGAATGAGAACACAAGGTTTATAATAGTTCGGCTTAGATCAAGCCTACGTCCACTCTCCCACGCTGATAGCCCATTGGCTGGATTCCACTAAGACTCAAAAGAGATTTTACAACAGTGTGAACTTGACTTCACAGTGAAGAGTCTCTACAGGTCTCTCACGAAGTCTCACTAAGTATTTCTCTCTTTTGTATACAACTTTGAGCTTAGTAAATGAAATAGTAAGGAACTAAGAAACTTCAGATTTTGGAATTCCTCTTTCACGCACACACTCAAACAGTTGAAGAGTCCACCTTAAATACTCCTTCATGCCATCACGACCGTTGGCACTTTCCAAAGGAATTCTTCCAATCAACCCGTTAGACAGAATCAATCAAAGAGATCTTGAGCCGTTTGATGATTGAGATGAAAGCCCGTCAATCCTGTTCGCCCATACAATCAGGATCTTGGTTTTCATAAGTAGAACTTTCCATGTTTGCTTGCCTTCCAAAAGATTTGATTAACGAAATTGATTCCATTTAGGATAATCAATCACGTAAGTGCTGTATCCAACCATAAGGTCATCCTTAAGCCATACGGACTGAATCCTTGAAGAATTAAAGATAATCTTGCATTTGAATAAGTCTTCATTCTTTAGTAACTTTTAGTGTGGAATCTTTCAGAGTGGGCAGACTTTGAACCTAAAGTCTGGCGGTCTTCAGACTTTGACACTTTAGTCTGGAAGTCTTCAGACTTTGAAACTTCAATCTGGAAGTCTTCAGACTAGACTAAGGAAAGGTTTTGTCAACTTCAAAATAGTAAAGGAGTTTTCTCCAACAATCTTCCCATTTTTTATGGTGACAAAACTTTCCTGCGGATTTAAGAACTTTTGACCTGCAAAACAACTCTTAAATAGTACATGATGTCTTATAAAAAATAAGTTGGTTAGGACTTGGATAACTTCGATTCTGCAACCACAGAAAACATGTTAATCTTGAAAAGATAAGATAAATAACTATCCAACCATAAACGGTATCACCAAAATAAGTCATCAAGAAGTTCAACAAATAGGTTCAACAGTCAAACAACAGTACCAAAAGTTAAATCAAGTTAAGTCAAACAAAAGTTCAACCAAGAAAAAGAATTAAATCTGCACATTCTCCCCCTTTTTGTCAACAGCAAAAAGTGGAGAAGTATAAAAATTTGATAAAATCAAGGCTGTTTGGGGATGTGAATGAGTTGGAAATTCCCCATAGACTGAACTGTCTCTTCTAGCTTCCGCACAGTCTCCTACAGCTTCTCAATTTCTTCACCATTGGCAGTCTCTTGAACTTGAAGCTTAAGAGTCTGTACCTGCTCGTGAAGAGAGTCTGAAGTAGATTTCAATTCACATCAGAGGTGCGTCATCTCATACTCCATACCATATAGCTGTGCCTTTAACTCTAAAAGGAGCTCTAACAACCTTTGAAAGTCTGCAGTAGGTTTTGTTGGTGCACTAGGTCCGACCAAATTAATTCCAGGAGATGTGAGATTTGAGGGAACATCAACAGTTCGATCTCCGAGACTTGGAGAGGATACCTCAAGATCATCTTCAAGAAATTGAGAGGCATAGATATCCTCTGGATCGGCAGGAGAACGACTAACATCATCACCGGTAAAAACAGGTGAAGAAGAAGTACCTAATTTCTCAGCAACTTCCCCGTCTATGTGGCTACGAGGTGGAGAAGAAAAATCTTCTTCTTGTTCTTTCTCAACTTCAGCTCCCAAGTGATGTTCTTTTTCTCTTGTATATCCTGCAGTTCCACTCCTAGTCTTCCCAGAATCCTCTGACAAGGATACTGCAAATGTTGGTTCAAAAGATTCATCTTGACCCTCTCCTTCTTTTGCTTCTCTTCCTTCTCTTCTTTCTCTTCTTTCTCTCTCGCTCTGTTTCTTCTCTTCCTTCTCTGTCCTCTAACTGCTCAAAACTAACAAAACTCTATAGATTTTTCAAGGCAAATGCATAAATAGTGAGATCATCCTCATCCTCTTCGTCCTGCAAGATAAGGGCTCGTCTCTTCTTGATCGGTGCAGTCATAGGCTCATTGCGTTTTCTTTTCAAGACGATAGAGTCTTGTTTTGCTTCGCTGGGAGACTTCTCCTTAAAGCGCTCTAAAGCTTTGTTCAGTTCCTTCGGTCTCATCTTTGACACCATTTTCAATCCTATCACCATAGGAGCAATGATTCTAACATAGAGAGATGCTGGAAATTGAATATGAAAGTGTCGAAACAGTTGAGTGACCAGTGCAGAATAAGGGAGTTGTCCCTTTTCCTTCACAACAGTCATGTACATATGCATCAGGATTGTGTGTGGCAGCGAGAACTTCATCCCATTGTTGATGGCAAACATCAGTTTTGCTTCAGATCAAGAGACATCAGTCTTGGAGGTTGACTTTGGTCGGATGCAATTGATCACAACCTTGTACAGCAAGATATTTGAAGCAGACATTTTGGAATAGGTAATGCCATCTTCAGCAAGTCTATCCTGAACAAGAGACATTGTTGCATGACCAACAAACACATTTATTGGTTGGAAACTCCCTCTTTTCACACCAATAACATCCGGCAATATGTCCACATCCATCACAAACTCTTTATCCCTCACAGTAAAACGAATAGAAATATGCAGTTAATTCAGGGTAAGCGTCAGTGATCTCAGAGCAAAATCTTTCAAATTGAAGGAGAGCAAACTTCTCCCTCAGATTCACCTTCAAAGAATCCAAGAAATCAAAATCCATAGATCGAGGGTTCATCACCCCTCTTTTCAACAATTTCAAGTAAGTCTTTTTATGCTCGTCAAAACGAAACAAACCCGTTTCTTCACCACTCACATTAGTAGCAACGCCCATTCTAGGCTGAAAATTTGGGAACATCTTCTCATCATCATCCTTCACCTCAGGCTAATTAAAAGCACTAAACCGGTGATCGGCGGGAAAGTTAGCAAATGTCCTGTCTGCCGTTCCTTCAGGTACAATGCCTAATCTTTCCATTACTCTTAAGAACTGAGTCTCATTTTGATATCCACGTTCTTTTCGAAACTCATCAATAAACGTCATCACAGAACTACCCTGCTTCAACTGATTATAGAGTTTAAAAATAAACTGGGGTTTTGACGCTCTTACAGGTTTGATATCTTCCAAGATCTCCTCTTCCACTGATTGGCATGGAGGATTTTGAGTGGCACGCAAAGTGGAGAATGCTGTTGTTGTTGCTGAGGAGAATCTTCTTCCTCGGTCAAGTCAAAATGCGTAGGACCCTCTGGCATGTTCCGTGGTCCCCTGCTTGCGATCCAAGACAACTTTCTTTGGAAAGACATCTTCACAGTCGAGGAGGATTCCACAACCACGTTCGAAAGATGAAAACTTATAGAACAAACTCGAGAGTAAAAACTAGAGACTAGAAGTGAAAAAGTAAAGAGATTGTACGCTAGGGTTTGGTAAAAATGCTCGAAAGAAATATAGAGATATATAAAGAAAATGAACGGTCACGAATAAAGGAAGGAGAACCGTCATACAGAAAATTCCTTTTTTCAAAATAACTGAAAATGAAAACTGCCTTTTTCAAAAATAAAAACTGCTAAAGATTTAAAATTCAAAAAGATAACTTCCAAAAATAAAATAAGTAAACAACGATTCGAATAAACGTACCTTTTAATACCAAAAATAAAATACCTGGATTCGAGACTTTCTTTTACCAAAGTAGAGTCTGGAAAGTCTGAGTCTGACCAACTCTAGACTTTAATTGGTAAGAGATAAAATATTTAGTTTGGTGTGAATAGACTCGAATAGATTTTTCTCCAGAGGCTTAGTAAATATATCTGCCAACCGATTCTTCGAGTCAATGAACTGAATCATAATCTCCATATTTTGAATATGATCTCTTATGAAATGGTGTCGAATCTCTATATGTTTTGCTCTTGAATGAAGAATTGGGTTCTTCGTGAGATTAATAGCACTAGTGTTGTCACATTTGATCTCAGTACACGATTCTTCAATTCCAAAGTCTCTTAACAATTGTCTTATCGATAAGATTTGAGAACAACAACTCCTAAGAGCCACATACTCTGCTTTTGCAGTTGATAGAGCCACAAGTACTCTGCTTCCTTGAGAACCAAGATACCAACATGTTGCCTAGCAATTGACAAGTATCAGAAGTACTCTTTCTATCAACCTTACAACCTGCTAAATCTGCGTCTGAATATCCAAGAAGAGTAAAGTCTCCGTCTTTGAGACACCACAGACCTAGCTTTGGAGTAGTTGCAACATATTTGATGATTCGTTTTGCAACATTTAAATGAGATTCTTTGGGATCTAATTCGAATCCAGCACAGATGCAAACACTAAACAAAATATCTTTTTCAGATTGTCTAACTGAGATAAAGAAGCGAACCAATAATGCAGTAAGATAAAGAAGCGAACCAATAATGCTCCCGTAAAGCTTCTAGTCTACATTCTTTCCTCCTTCATCTTTATCCATCTTCGAAGAACTTGACATTGGTGTTTCTGTCTTTTTGCAATTCTCCATTTTGAATTTCTTAATGAGATCTTTTGCATATTTCTCTTGGTGAATGAAGATACCTTTTTCAAATTGTCTAACTTGCAACCCCAAAAGGATGTTAACTCACCCATCATACTCATCTCGAATTCATCCTCCATACATCTAGAGAATTTCTTGCAAAGATTTTCATTAGTTGATCCAAAAATAATATCATCAACATAAATTTGAACCAATAAAAAGTCTTTACCCTCTCTATTTATGAATAAGGTAGTATCTACCTTGCCTTTAACAAAATCATTTTGTGTTAGGAATTTACTTAACCTATTATACTGGCTCGAGGTGCTTGCTTCAGTCCATATAGAGTCTTTTTCAGTCTATAGACTGAGTCTGGCTTTCTTGGATCTTCAAATCCTGGTGGTTGTTCCACATAGACTTCTTCTTGGATTAATCCATCGAGGAAGGCACTCTTCACATCCATCTGAAATAATTTGAAATTTTTATAGTAAGCAAAAGCAAGTAGTGATCTAATTGCTTCTAACCTCGCTACTGGTGCATAGGTCCCATCATAGTCTATCCCTTCTTCTTGCGTATATCCTTTGGCCACAAGACTTGCTTTGTTTCTAGTCACTTTTCCTTTTCGTCCATCTTGTTCCTGAAAACCCATTTAGTCCTAATAATAGACTTACCTTTAGGTTTAGGAATTAGCTCCCAAACATCATTGATACTGAACTGTCTGAGCTTTTCTTGCATAGCTTCGATCCAGCTTTCATCAGACAGGGCTTCTTCTACATTTTTGGGTTCTATCTTAGAAACAAATGCTAGTGCACTCGACTCTTCTTGCCTTTTGGATCTGGTACGAACCCCTTCATCAACGTTGCCAATGATGAGTTCTTTGGGATGACTTGACTTATGCTTCCAGTTGCTGGTTAGTTTAAGAATCTGCTGATCCTCTACTTCAGTTGTATCTTCTAGTTCTGCTTGAAGTTGATCTCCATAAATCTGAACTACTTCGAGGGAAGTAGATTTTGTAAAGCCTAGAGCAAGTTTAGATTCTTCAAGTTGAGTCTGATTCAGTTGATTCGCATAGTCTTAAAACTTGACGTTCATAGATTCTTCTACAGCTTGAGTCTTCTTGTTGAATACTTTGTATGCTTTGCTTGTAGTTGAGTAGCCAAGAAAAATTCATTCTTCTGATTTTTCTTCAAACTTTCCAGTTCGATTATTTGCATTTTTTAAGACAAAACATTTACATCCAAAAACATGAAAGTAAGAAACATTTGGCTTTTTCTCTTTATATACTTCACAAGGAGTTTTCTCTAGAATAGGCCTCAAGAATACTCTGTTGATTATGTAGCAAGTTGTAGAAACTACTTCAGCCCAAAATCAAGGATCTATTCTTCCTTTCCACAACCCTATTTTGCTTTGGAGTGTATGGAAAAGAGAAAACATGCTGGAAACCAGATTCATCACAGAATTTCGTAAAGTCTTGATTTTCGAACTCACCTCCATGGTCTATTCGTATGCTTGAAATAGCATAACCTTTTTCATTTTGAACCTTCTTCAGAAACTTTGAGAAGTGAGAGAAGGCTTCAGACTTATTTGCCACAAAGTAAACCCAAGTAAAGCAAGAGTAATCATCCACGATTACTAGGCAAAATCTCTTTCCACCAATGCTTTGAGTTCTGGTTGGTTCAAAGAGGTCCATATGCAGAAGCTGCAAAGCTCGATTAGTGGAAACTTGATTTATAGATTTAAAAGAACTTCTAACCTGTTTTCCCAAAACACATGGAGTGCATAATTCAGATGTTTGATAAGCCAAGTTGGGGAGTCCTTGAACAAGCTTCTTGGATGAAATCTTGGCAATCTGCTTCATGTTGATATGACCAAGCTTTCGATGCCAAAGATTTGCTTCTTCTTGAATGGATATAAGACACTGAGAACTTTTTGGTTTTATATCTATAAGGTAAATGTTCCCATGTCTTCACCCAGTAAAAGATTGAGAGAAATCTTTACTTGTTCTCGAACAGATGCCTTCTTGGAAATTAATCTTGAATCTTGTATCACAAAGTTGACTTATGCTTTGAGTAGATTATAATTCAAACCTTCCACCAAGGAGACATTTTTTATAGTCAGGCTGTGACATTCTAGATTTTCAGTCCTGTTTTCAATTGAATAAATCGAGCCTTACATCGACGCGTCTATAGTGCTTTTCTTAGAGCCGATCACTCGTGAGATAACTAGACTATCTTGGGAAGTCATTAAGAGATTTTAATGCAATGGACTTGAGAATTCGACCATAAATCGACTGCTCGACTGTGCTTACGAGGGTCATTACGGTATTGTCAAAATCGATCAGAGATCAAGGATAGGTCGATTCGACTAAGATGTGTGATCAAAGTGTGGGTGATTCCACCTAATTGCAAAATTCTCGTCGATCGGCACTAAACCGATTTTCTGTCGTTTTGGGTACCCTATGCCCATAATTGAAACCTTGAGATGTTCACGACCACCGAGAGTTGCTGATGTGTCAAAGAGGTACATTGTGGCTTGAAGAAAATCAACCACGGGTCATTTGTACTAAAAATTTTTGAAAGTTACCCGGTAGCCTAGGTCACGCTAAAATCGCGCTGAATGGAAATTAACCGCGAATTTGAGTCCGATATCAGAAAATGAAAGTTCTGTCATGTCACAAATCATTTTAGGAACGTCGACTCGCCTTCCGAATATTTTTTTGCAAACCGAGACTTTTTGGGAAAAAGTCAAGGTAGGGTCGTTTTTGTCCAGAAAAAGCCAGGGATCGTTTTTTATCGCACAATTGGGAAGCAAGTGGGATCAATTGGTGAGGAAAAATACCAATTTGATTATTGACTCGATAACGAAATTTATCAAAGCCAAATTGGATTGAACCAAGTGAGAATAAGTGTCCAATTGAAGCCAAAACCTAGCAAATTCGTATGCCCCCCTTGCCAAGCCCTTTTGGACCAATTCAAGAGTCCTAGGAAGAGCCTTGGTGGCTGAATATGAGCCATGGAAGATAGCCTTGGCTGTGGTTGAGTCAAGGGAACAAAGGAGAGGAAAATGTGAGCCAAGTGGCCCCCTCCAACCCCATCTTGTTCCCCTCTCTTCAGCAGCCTTCTTCTTCCTTGTTTGCGGCTTTCTCCATTGTTGTTGAAGGAGAGAAGCTTGGAAAACTAGAGGACACAGCCAACCGAGTAGCCTCGTTGGCCATCCGAGCACCGCACACCCGCCGGGAGCAGCGAGCTCGCCATCACGCGTCCGCTTGCCCGTGCTGCCTGTCCATGCATCCATGGTCATTTTCCAGCTGTGCCAGCCATCGTCGAAGCTAGCCAAGGTCGTCGGGGTCCTCGCCGTTGGCCACCGAGCACCCTAGCCGGCTCCACCGATCTTGCTTCGCCATAACCAGCCTTGTTTCTTTCTGTTTCAACTCAAAACAGAAGTTGAAATTGTGGGTATTCCAGCTCAGGTTTGGCCCATTTTGAGGTGGTTCCAAGCCCCAAAACCTAGGCCCGCTTTGAAGGAAGTTGTTCCCCGTTGCGTTCCCGACGATTTGAACTGACCGGCTCACCGAACAAGTGAGTTTGCTCACTAAACCTTACTTAGTAGGCTAATTATGCTTAAGGGTTGTTTAAGTTAGCTTAAGGATGGATTAATGTAAGCCAATTAGTGAGATTTACACCGTTGATGATGGATTAGTCGAATCCAGTGGAATTCCCGTAGTTCGGATTTCTGGACCCTTGCCATTTGCCATTTTTGTGGATTGAAACGGGTTACGAATTTGAGGTTGATGTCTTCTTGAGAAATGTTTTTGACATCATCAGCTACAACATATATTTTTGTCAAAACTTTTAGGGATTCAGAAGAAGGAGATATCAGCTCCATCATTTTCAAACAGAACCTCAGTTTTCGCTGGAACTGGTGACCTTTTAGGATTCTAGGGGTTTTTAGCAACTCTTAGAGTTCGAATTTCAAAATGGTTTCTTCATAAAAGTTGTTTTTTTATATCTTCTAGTTTAACATACTCAAATTTTAAATCAAACGAATATGTTTTGGACCTCGAACCAAACTAATTTCGGAAAATAGACTTTTTGGAAACAGACATAGTTTTGGTACTGAATTAGACAATTTACTGGGCCGAATTTAGAAGGATTTGGGTTAAGGTGTCTTCTTGAAAACTGTTTATTTATGTGTGCTTTACCACATTCTAAAATTGGGGAATTTTCCGAACTGGTTTGATTTGGTTTCTGGATTTAAACTTGGAAACGTGCGAGCGGGCCTATTCTGCCGGTTAGAGCCAATTATGATTGGTGATGGTTCTTAATGCTTTACTAGCTGGAAATTGCACATTTGATGATATAAGGTTGGTTTGTGATATGCCTAGATTTTATGCTTGATGATCGTGTGATGTTGTGGGTTAGATCAAGAAAACCACCGAACTTGGAATCAATTGTGTCCGCTGAGCCGTAATTTAGCATTACCACCTAATCTAGGTTGTGCTCGCTGAGCCGTAATTCAGCATTACCACCTAATCTAGATTTTTCTCTCTGAGCCGTAATTTAGCATTACCACCAAAGTATGGTTATGTCCACTAGACCGTAATCTACCATCGGGTTTGGAATCGATTATGTTTGCTCAACCATAATTCAGCATTACCGCCAAGATTTAGTAGGCCGTGCTCGTTGAGCCATAATTCAGCATTGGGGTTGAGTATTTGAGATGACTGTGTAGACCGTGCTCGCTGAGCCGTAATTCAGCGTTGGGATTGAGTATTTGAGATGACCGTGAAGGCCATGCTCGTTGAGCCATAATTCAGCGTTGGGTTTGAGTAAGTGAGATGATCGGGGAAAGGTCTCGTTGACATGTAATCGACTAAGTCGATTGATCGATGATTCGATCTGAATTCTTGATAGACGTGATTGGAGTTAGTAGCCATTACTAATTGGCTTGACTTATAAATAGTCTGGATGACATGAAATCGACTAGTTCGATTAACTGGTGATTTGATCGGCTTGATGATTTAATTGCAATTCTTGCTTTGATGTGTATCGGTAGTTTTTGCCCATGTGAGCAGTGATTAAATTGTGATTCTTACTCGTGTGAGTAATGATTGGTTTGGACGTTCCAAATTGGCGTGTGAATTTGCTGTATACACCTGGTTGTGATAAGAACTGTGCTGACCTACAGGAAGGAACTGAGGCCAAGGTAAGCCTCTTTGATTGTGTGATTGTGCGATTAAGACATCTTAGGCGTATTACCCTCCTAATCGGGGTTTAGAGTGTGAACTCGCTAATATTCATATCTCACCCCGTCGTGGGCTTCACTTTTTAGGACCGTAGGGTGGAAGGCCTGGAGCCGAGCTGAGGTGATCTGAAGTGTAGATCAGATAGAACAGTTCCTTTTGAGAGTCGATCTTTTGAAGTCTTGTGACTGTAGACTTTTGTATTTGACTCGGTGTGTATTTACAAGCATGTTATGTTTGAAAATCTGATGTCCTACTTTTCTATCCCGAGATGGTTACTATCAAGGGATTTGTTATTCGCTTCCGCGTGTGCAGTAAAATGAAAAGGTCGGCGACTCGTCCTAGGAAGTCGCAAAATTTTATCGACCACTGAGGAATGGGCACACGCTCGAGGATCGGGGCGTGACACAGGCTTCCAATCTTCACGGTTCCACTTCCAACTATTCTTCCTTTGCTGTTTCCACCAAATGAGACTTTTCCACCATTTATTTGAACAAGCTTTATAAAACAACTTGAATCTCCAGTCATGTGTCTCGAACATCCACTATCCAAATACCATTTGATTTTCTTTTTTATAGTGACCTGTGATCAAAAGAAGATCTCAAACTTTCTTTGGTACTCATATTTTCTTGGGTCCATGAGAGTTAGTATTAAAAACAGTCTTTGCCCAATCCTTCTTAACAGGTCTCCAAACCTTGGGACATTCCTTCTCAAAATGTTCTAAGCTGTTACACTTTGAATATCTGAGAGCACTTTGACCAACAGGTTTTACAAAAACCTTTTGAAAATGATTTTTGTAAAATGTCTTCGTAGGTCTTTGTTTAATTCTTTCTTTAACTTTGGGAAAATCAATTAAATGAATAGTTTCTGAAGTCATTCCTAAACCAGCTTTGTTAAAATAAGGTCTTTGTACAGAAAGAATTTTCTCCAACTTCTCAAATCCTTTTGAAAATCTTTTTGTGATATTCAAAATATCTTCTTTAAAAAAGGCATTTTCTTTTGAAAAAGAATCTGAATTTTCTTTCAAATCATCAAAGCTTTTATCCAGATTTTCAAACTTTTCTTTCCAAGAAATTTCCCGTTGCCTTAGTTTAGAATTTTCCCTTTTTAGCTCAGAAATCCTTTTAAGAGATGTTTTGAGACTGAGACAGAGTTCATCTATATACTTCGAGACTTTAACAGGCATTTTTAAATTACTAACCTCAACCTGTTTGTCTGAGTCTGAATCAGAATCTGTTTCAAGGTCTGAATCTGACTATGAATTGGCCATCAAACATATGTTGGCATATTCTTCATCACTTTCCTCACATTCGGTATCGCTCTATGTTTCTGCTTTGAGAGCCTTTTTGTATTTCTCGGTTCTTCCATTCTTTTTCTTCAACAGAGGACGCTTAGGTCGATGTGTCCCTTTTTCCCGCTTTCAAAGCATATCACATTTTTGTTTTTTTCATTGTCCTCAGTTAGATTCTTTTGGAATCTTTGAGTGCTTTACTTCTTCCGGTTGAATCTTTTTCCCTTCCTATTCAACTTTCTGAACTTCCTTATCATGAGTGTTAGTTCTTCATCATCCATGTCATCTTCTGAATCTGTATCATCAGAATCATCGGTAGATTTTAAAGCAATTGACTTCTTACCTTTTGGATCTTCTTCCTCATTGATCTGCTCCACTTCATATGATTGAAGTGTCCCAACAAGTTCATCTACTGAAAGAGGCACGATCCTCTGGGTTTCTCTAATTGATGTCTTCACGTGATTCCAGTCTTTGGAGAGTCCACGCAGCAATTTATTGACCTTCATTAGTCCTGAGATTGGTTGTCCTTGGTATGCTAGGCCGTTTAGAATCTCTGTGAAGCGATTAAACATATCAGTGATGGATTCTCCAGGCTTCATCTTGAATGTTTCATATTGTATGAGTAGAATATTAATTTTCGTTTTCTTTACTCGATCAGTTCCTTCACAGGTAACGTGCAACCTGTCCCAAACTTCTTTAGCTGATTCACAAGAAGAAATTCGGTTATACTCAGTGGGAGATAAAGCACAATATAAAGAGTAGATGGCTTTAGCATCAAGAGCTTGTCTATTGGTTATTTCTACTTGTGTTAATTCGCCAGCATCTACAGTTTCCTTTCCTCTTTTTGTGGTTGATGTAGCTTTGGGATTGATCCCTTTCTCTACCACATCCGATTCCAAGGGATCGTTCGATCTCAGGAATGCCTTCATCTTGTTTTTCAACACATTGTACTATTTCCCATCAAAGTAAGGAGGTTTGGTGTTGCTTTGACCTTCAACCAATCCTGGAGCCTAAATACTAGCCATAGATCTTTAGCTTAAGAAGTAAAACACTTCAATAAAATAAGCACACAAGCTCTGATATCAATTGAAAGGGCTAGTAAAACACCTAGAGGGGGTGAATAGGTGTGGAGACAATTTTTCGCAAATTTTAGTAGAAGTAATTTACCTTTAGAAGATAACAAACTATGAATGAATTTAAACTTAAACAAATAAACAAAGCTACGAGTTAAATAAGGAGTTAAGGGAAGAAAATGAGAACACAAGGTTTATAGTGGTTCGACTTAGATCAAGCCTACGTCCACTCTCCCACGCTGACAGCCCACTAGCTAGATTCCACTAAGAATCAAAAGAGATTTACAGCAGTGTGAACTTAACTTCACAAAGTGAAGAGTCTCTACCGGTCCTGTCACGAAGTCTCATTAAGTGTTTCTCTCCTTTGTATACAACTTTGAGCTCAGTAAATGAAATAGCAATGAACTAAGAAGTTTCAGACTTTGGAATTCCTCTTTCACGCACACACTCAAACAGCTGAAGAGCCCACCTTAAATACTCCTTCATGCCATCACGACCGTTGACACTTTCCAAAGGAATTCTTCCAATCAACCCGTTGGACAGAATCAATCAAGGAGATCTCGAGCCGTTTGATGATTGAGATAAAAGCCCGTCAATCATGTTCACCCATACAATCAAGATCTTGGTTTTCATAAGTAGAACTTTCCAAGTTTGTTTGCCTTCCAAAAGATTTGATTAATGAAATTGATTCCATTTAGGATAATCAATCACGTAAGTGCTGTATCCAATCATAAGGTCATCCTTAAGCCATACGGACCGAATCCTTGAAGAGTTAAAGATAATCTCGCATCTGAATATGTCTTCATTCTTCAGTAGCATTCAGTCTAGAATCTGTCAGAGTGGGCAGACTTTGAACCTAAAGTCTGGTGGTTTTCAAACTTTGACACTTCAGTCTAGAAGTCTTCAAACTAGACTAAGGAAAGGTTTTGTCAACTTCAAAACAGCAAATGAGTTTTCTCCAACACGAGGCATATGATAGGAGACTCAAGCTGTTTCGAAAAGCTTGACAGGCTAAAATGAGGAAAAGTTTCCTTTGGGGGAAATAGTAAAGGAAAGATTATAGGTTGTGGAACTATAAAGATTGGAAGTCTGACTATCAACAATGTTTCCCTGGTGAAAGGTTTAAACTACAGTCTTCTGAGCAAAAGTCAGCTTTGTGATACTGGTTTTAGAATAAACTTCCAAGAAGGCATTTGTTCTGGGATAAGTCAAGACTTCTCTCAATCATTTACTAGGCGAAAGCATGGCAATATATGAAAGTGCTAGTATGAACACCAAGAGGGGGAGAATAGGTGTGAAGACAATTTTTGCAAACAGCAGTGAAAATATTTTGCATTTCAAACTGAGTCTGATGATCAGCAGACTTTAAAAGAGTTTAGACTTTAACTATAAAATTGAAATACAAATAAAAGAGTTTAGGGAAGAGAAAAAGAACACATAATTTATAGTGCTTTGGCTTAGATCAAGCTTATGTCTACTCTCCCATGCTGATAGTCTTTTGGCTGGTTTCCACTAAGAATCAAAAGAGAATTTACAATCTTGCGATATCGACTTCATAATAAAGAGTCTATACTGCTCTCACAAAGTCTCTCTTTGAGTCTCCCTCTCTTTTGAGTACAAGTTTTGAGCAGAGTGTAAGGAATAACAAGTAAATGGTAAGTTTTAGACTTTGGAATTCTTCTTTCATGCACTCTATTGAACAGCTTAGAGAGGCCTCTTTAAATACTCCTTCGTGCTTTCTTGACCGTTAGCACTTTCCAAAGGAATTCTTCCAATCATCCCGTTGGACAGAATCAATCAAGGAGATCTTCGAGCCGTTTGAAGATTATGATGAAAGCCCATCAATCCTGTTCGCCCATATAATCAGGATCTTGGTTTCCATAAGTAGATTCTTTCCAAATTAACTTACTATCCGAAAAGATTTGATGTATCAAAATTGATTCCAATAAAGATAATCAATCTTGTAGGTGATATTTCCAACTAGAAGACCATATATATCCTGTACGAACCGAACCCTTAAAAAAAGAAAGATAATCCCGCGCCTGGATAAGTCTTCATTCTTCTCTTGCGTTTAGTCTGGAATTTATCAGAGTGGGCAGACTTTTGTTGTAAGATAGACTTTGACACAAAAGTCTAGCAATCTTCAAAATAGAACTTGGATAAGTTTTTTCAGACTTCAAAACAACATAAGAGTTTTCTCTAACAATCTCCCCATTTTTTATGGTTACAACACTTTCTTGCAGATTTAAAGAACTATATCCTGCAAAACAATACTTTAGCAGTACATGATCATTTATGAAGACAAATTGAGGATTTGATTGAGGATCTAGATAATATTGATTGTGCAACCACAGAACACTCGTTAATCTTGAAAATCTAAACAAGATTCAATCATCCATATCCATAATCACAATCACAACCACTAAAGATTACTGCATAATATAAACAAACAAGTTCAATCCAAACAAGTTCAAGGTCAAGTTCAAAGTTCAAATCTGCAAACAAATAGTTCAAACCTCGCAAACAAATAGTTCAAAGTTCAAATCCGCACACATTCTCCCCCTTTTTGTCAATAGCAAAAAGATAGAGAATTTCAAAAAGATAGAGTTGAAAAGATGAAATCAATCAGGTTTGTCTGGGGGCTGGAACTAGTATGAAATCCTCAAGCGACTGCGCTGCCTCCTCCACTTTGGGTATAGCCTGGGACGTCTGTTGATTCAAAGTCTGAACTTTATTGTCAAAATACTGTACCTTGCCATCGACAGAGTCTGTTGAGGACTTTAAGGCAGTGTAGAGCTTCTGAATCTCGTATTCCATTGCATATTGCTGAGCCTTGACCTCTAAAAGAAGATCAACCAACCTTGTGTAGTTGGGATTAGTTTCAGTTTGAACACTAGCTTCAGCGAAATGAGTTTGTGGAGTGTCAAGAGATGGAGGAACATCGACTTGAATACAAGCATCTTGTTGATTGTCCTGATTGGGAGTCTCTTCTTCAATCTCTGTTTCAGGAAAGTGAGATGCAAAGACTTCTTCTGGATCTGCAGGGGACCTGCTAATGCCATCACTAGCAGTAGGAATTTTCTCAACATCTCCCCCTAACTTGTTGCCTTCGGGTTGAGATGAGACTTCTCCTTCTGCAGCCTTTTCTTTCTCAGCACTGGATCCCTTCCCTTGTTGATTTTCTTCATTTTTGGAAGTAGCATCTCCTCTTTCTTCTTCAGAAACTCCTTTCTCAGTATCACCTGAAAGTGGTATGGCACCACTTGCTCCATCTGAGTCTTCATCTTCATGGTCCTTCGTCGTGGATCTTTCAGGCTCAACTTCTTCTTCGTGCTCATCTTCTTCTTCTTCTACTCGTTCTTCTTCTTCTTGATCTTCCTCTTCTATTTCTGCTTCTATTTCTGATTCTGCTTCAACTTCTTCTTCTTCTGTTTCTTTAGAATCAACTCCTTGAAGATTTCTCAAGGCAAGAGCAGAGATGGTCAGGTCATCCTCCTCTTCTTCATCCATCAGGAAAACACGCCTCTTCTGCTTCTTCGAAGTTGCTTGGGCAACACTCTTCCCTTATCTTTTCTTTGCAGAAGTCGATTTTGCCTTGGTTCTACTTGATTCCTTCTTCAGACGCTCAATCGCCTTGGTTAGATCCTTCATCCTCATCTTCGAAATCATCTTCAGTCCTATCACCACAGGATTAATGGTTCTTGTGTAGAGCATAGAGGGGAATTAGATCTTGAAATGACAAAACAACTTGGTGATCAAGGCCGAGTAAGGCAATTGCCCCTTTTCTTTCAAGATTGTCCTGCACATGTGCAAGAAAATAGTGTGTGGTAGGGAAAAAACAATGCCACTACAGATGGCCCACGTGATCTTTGCTTTGAATCTGGACACATCAGTCTTTGATGCTGCCTTGGGTCTTAAGCAGTTAATGATGATTTTGTGCAACAGAACACTAGTTGCTAGCAATCAAGAGTAAGTGATACTCCCAGTTGGCATCCTATCCTTCACTAAGAAATGCATTGCTTGACCGATTGAGATTTGGATTGATTGAAAGCCACTTCTTTTTATTCCCAGAATGTCAGCGAGGGTGTCAACACCCATAACAAAAACTTTTTCACAGACAGTGAACTGAATGTGAGTCAGGTCAAGAAAAGACAAATTGGAATAAAAGTAAGCAGTTAACTCTGGATAGGCCACATCAGTCTCAGCACAAAACGTCTCAAGTTGAAGAGTAGCCAACTTTGCCCTTAAATCAACCCTGATCGAGTCCAGGAAATCGAAATCCACTGTTTGAGGGTTTATCACCCCTCTGTTCAACATCTGGGGATAAACCCTTTTGTGTTCCTTAGAATGAAACAATCTCGTTCTCTCTCCAGGAACATCAGCAGCCACACCCATTATGGGTTGGAAATTCGAATAAATCCACTCATCATCATCCCTGTTTTCAGGATAATCAGAACTGAACCTAGAGTCAAAAGGAAAAAAAGAAAAGCTTTGTCTACCGAACCTTTTGGTGCTATACCTAAACGTTCCATTATTCTTAAAAACACAGTCTCGTTGCTATACCCATGTCCTCTTAGAAAATCAGTGATAAAAGACATTAGAGTACCACCCATTTTCATATAACCATAATGCTTATAAAGAACCTGGGGGGTTAAAGTCCTAAGAGGAACAGCGTCTTGCTCGACTTCCTCTTCCAAAGGTTGGCGTGGATGGTTCTGTGGAGATTTTCTGTAGAGCATTGTGTGGAGAGTCTTCTTCAATGCGATCGAAATGCACTGGTCCTTCTGGCATGCTCGAGGACCTTGACTAGCAATACGAGAGGACTTTCGCTGGTGTGACTAGGTTGCAGACTTGGAGGATTTCGTTGACATTTTCGAGTAAAAAGTTTGAGACTTGCAAAGAAATTTTGAGAGAAAAAGTCGAGGGAGAAGAGAGTCGCGATTAGCGTTTTGAGAGGTAGTACTTGAAATGAATCATTTTGGAAAATATAAAGCATTCGAAAACAGCAAGTTGAAACGACACAAAAGAAAATGCCTTTTCGGAATAAACTGAAATTGGTAACTACCAAAAATTCAAAATTTGAATTTTAGTAAGAATAAGATAACTTCTAAAAATGAAATAGGCAAGCAATCATTCGAACAAGAACGTACCTGTTCATAAATTTCATACTAAAATTAAAATACTTGGAATGAAGAGATTTCCTCAAGTTGAAGTTTAGAGTCTAAACAACTTCAGACTTCAATCGATAGGAGAAATAATATTCAGCTTGTTGCGAATAGACTCAAATAGGCTTTTCTCCAGAGGCTTTGTGAAGATGTCTGCCAATTGATTCTTTGACTTGATAAATTGAACCAGAATCTCGCCATTTTGGATATAATCCCTTATAAAATGATGTCGAATCTCTATATGCTTCGCCCTTGAATTAAGAATTGGGTTTATGGTGAGATTAATGGCACTTGTGTTGTCGCATCTGATCTCGGTGCAGGATTCTTCTATTCGAAAGTCTCTTAGTTGTTGTCTTATCCATAGAATTTGAGAACAACATCTCCCAAGAGTAACATACTCTACTTCTACTATTAATAATCCTACAGTACTTTGCTTCCTTGAGAACCAAGATACCAGCATATTTCCCAACAGTTGACAAGTACCAGATGTGCTCTTTCTATCGACTCTACAACCGGCTAAATCCGCGTCTGAATATCCAAGTAGAGTAAAGTCTCATTCTTTTGGATACCATAGACCTAGCTTTGGACAAGTCGCAATATATTAAATGATGCGTTTTACAACACTTAGATGAGATTCCCTTGGATCAGACTGAAATCTTGCATAGATGCACACATTGAATAGAATATCAGGTCTTGAAGCTATAAGATAGAGAAGAGAACCAATCATGCTTCTGTATAGCTTCTGATCTACTTTCTTCCCTTCTTCATCTTTGTCTAGTTTTGAAGAATTTGACATAGGTTTCTCTGTCTTCTTGCAATTATCCAATCTAAATTTCTTGATGAGATCTTTGGCATATTTCTCCTGGTGAATGAAAATACCTTTCTTCGATTGTCTGACTTGCAATCCTAGAAAGAAGGTTAACTCACCCATCATGCTTATTTCGAATTCATCCTGCAAGTATCTTGAAAATTTCTTGCAGATACTTTCGTTAGGAGAACCAAAGATAATATCATCTACATAAATTTGTACTAGCAGAAAGTCTTTCCCTTCTCTTTCTATAAACAAAGTAGTATCAACTTTTCCTTTTTCAAAACCATTTTAAGTTTAAAACTTACTCAACCTTTCATACCAAGCTCGAGGTGCTTGCTTTAGTCCATACAAGGCCTTTTTCGGTCGTAGACCGAGTCCGGGTCTTCTTGGATCTTCAAATCCTGGTGATTGTTCCACATAGACTTCTTCTTGAAGAAATCCATTTAGGAAGGCACTTTTGTCGTCCATCTGGAATAACCTGAAATTTTTTAAACAACCAAAAGCAAGAAATAATCTAATTGCTTCTAACCTTGCTACTGGTGCATAGGTCTCGTCATAGTCTATCCCTTCTTCCTGTGTATAACCTTTAGCCACGAGTCTTGCTTGTTTCTTATTACTTTTCCTTCATCTAATTTTTCCTCGAACTTTCCAGATTTATTCTTTGCATTCTTCAAAATAAAACATTTACAGCCAAAGACATGAAAGTAGGAAACAATAGGCTTTTTTTCCGTTATATACTTCATAAGGAGCTTTCTCTAGAATAAGCCTCGAGAATACTTCGTTGATAATATAGCAAGCAAGAGAAAGCTTCTGCCCAAAATCGAGAGGATATTTTGCTCTCTATCAAGAGGGTTCTGGCCATCTCCTGTTAGGATCTATTTTTTCTTTCCACAACCCATTTCTGTTTCGGAGTGTATGGAGAAGAGAAAACATTCTAAAAACCATATTCATCACAGAATTTCACAAAGTTCCGATTTTCAAACTCACCTCCATGGTAAGTTCGTATGCTCGAAATCGCATAACCCTTTTCATTATGAAACTTCTTGGCAAACTTCGAGAAATAAGAAAAGGTTTCAGACTTACTTGTCAGAAAGTATACCCAAGTGAAACGAGAGTAGTCATCCACAATTACTAGGCAATATTTCTTTCTACCAATACTCTGAGTCTTGGTTGGTCCAAAAAGGTCCATATGGAGTAGCTGCAAAACTCGACTGGTAGAAACTTGATTTACGGGTTTAAAGGAAGTTCGACCTATTTTCCCAAGACGCAGGGAGTGCATAATTCAGACTTCGATAAGCCAAATTAGGAATGCCACGAACCAGTTTCTTAGAAGAAACTTTAGCAATTTGCTTTATATTAACATGAGCAAGCTTCCGATGCCAGAGACTTGCTTCATCTTGGATAGAAATGAGGCACTGAGAACTTTCTGGGTTTACATCTAGAATGTATATATTGCCATGCCTTCGCTCAGTAAAAGATTGAGAGAAGTCTTGACTCATTCCAGAACAAATGCCTTCTTGGAAATTTATTCTGAAACCAGTATCGCAAAGCTAACTTATACTCAGTAGATTTTAGTTCAAACCTTCTACCAAGGAAACATTAGTGATAGTCAGGCTTCCAATCTTCACAGTTCCACATCCTACAATCTTTCTTTTGTTGTTTCCTCCAAAAGAAACTTTTCCTCCATTCGTCTAACAAGCTTTATAAAGCAGCTTGAGTCTCCCGTCATATGCCTCGAACAGCCACTATCCAAATATCATTTGATCTTTCTTTTGATAATGACCTGTGCTCAAAAGAAAAACTCAAACTTTTTTTGGTGCCCAGATTTTCTTGGGTCCAGGAGAGTTAGTATTAAAGACAGTCTTTGCCCAATCCTTCTTAACTGGTCTCCAAATCTTGGGACATTCTTTCTCAAAATGTTCTGAGCTGTTACACTTCGAACATCTGAGTGCACTTCGGCCAACAGCTTTTACAAAAACTTTTTGAAAGTGTTTTTTTGTAAAATGCCCTTGCAGGTCTTTGTTTAATTCTCTCTTTTACTTTGGGAAAATCAATTAATGGAACAGTTTCTTATTAAAGTAGGGTATTTGAGCTGAAAGAATTTTCTCCAGTTTTTCGGATCCTTTTGAAAATCTTTCGGTAATACTTGAAATGTCCCTTTTTAAAACAGCATTTTCCTTCGAAAGAGAATCTGAATTTTCTTTCAAACTATCAAAACTTGTATTCAGACTTTCAAACTTTTATTTCCAAGAAATTTCCTGTTGCTTGAGCTTGGAATTCTCCCTTTTTAGTTTGGAAATCCTTTTAAGAGAGAATTTAAGGCTGAAGCAGAGTTCATTTATATATTTAAAAACTTTAACAGGAATTTTTTAGTTACTAACCTCAATTTCTTTGTCTGAGTCTGAATCAGAGTCTGTTTCTGATTCTGAGTCTGATTCTGAATGAGGCATCAAACATATATTGGCATATTCTTATTCACTTTCCTCACACTCGGTGTCACTCCAAGTTTCAGCTTTGAGAGCATTTTGTACTTCTCATTTTTTCCTTTCTTATTCTTCAATAGTGGATAGTTTGGTCTGATATGCCCATTTTTATTGCATTCGAAGCATATTACATCTTTGCTGGTTTCATTGTCCTTTGTCGGTCTCTTTTGGAAATTCTGCGTGCTCGCTTCTTCCAGTTGAACCTTCTTCCCTTTCTATTCAGCTTTCTGAATTTCTTAATCATAAGTGCTAGCTTGATGGACAGAATCAATCAAGGAGATCTTGAGTCGTTTGATGATTGAGATGAAAGCCCGTCAATCCTATTCGCCCATACAATCAGAATCTTGGTTTCCATAAGTAGATTCTTTCCTTATTTACTTGCAATCCGAAAAGATTTGATTTATCTAAATTGATTCCAATAAAGATAATCAATCCCGTAGGTGATATATCCATCCAGAAAGCTATCCATAAGCCATACGAACCGAACCCTTGAAGAAATAAACAAAATCTCGCATCTGGATAAGTCTTCATTCTTCAATAGCATTCAGTCTAGAATTTGTTAGTGTGGGCAAACTTTGAACCTAAAGTCGGCGGTCTTCAGACTTTGACATAGAGTCTGGGCGTCTTCGACTTTAACGGAGTTTTCTCCAACAATCTCCCCCTTTTTTATGGTGACAAAACTTTCCTGCAGATTTAAGAACTTTTGACCTGCAAAACAACTCTTAAACAGTACATGATATCTTATAAAATAAGTTGATTAGGATCTGGATAGCATCAATTCTGCAACCACAGATAACAAGTTAATCTTGAAGAGATAAGACAAACATCAAGACTTAAACAACTATCCATCCATAATCATTACCACAAAAGTAAGTTGCCTGCAAAGGTCAAACAGAATATACAAAAGTCAAAAGTTTAAAGTCAAACAAGTCAAATAAATCAAATCTCCACGTTCTCCCCCTTTTTGTCAGCAGCAAAAAGTGGAGAAAGTAAAAAATTGATCAAAGTAAAATGAAATCAGGTTTGTTTTGGAATGCGAACAAGCTGGAAATCTCCCATCGACTGAATTGCCTCCTCAATCTTCTGGCACTGGAGAGAAACATTATGAATTGCAGTCTGAATAGTCTTCAGCATCTGAGCATTTTCATCATTCTTGACTACAGGTTGAGAAACTTGTTGATTCAGAGTCTGGACTTGTGTGTCCAAAGATTGTACCTGTTTGTCCAAAGATTGTATTGTCCCAATGTGAAATTCAGAAGACGATTTGAGGTCAGCATGAAGTTTCTATATCTCATAGTCCATAGCGTATTCCTGAGCTTTCACCTCCAAAAGGAGTTCCATCAACCTTGGATAATCAGCAGTAGATTCGGTGTGTGCACTAGCCTCAGTGAAATGAGTTCGAGGAGTGTTGAGATTGAGGGAACATCAGCACGTCGAACACCATTTCTTAGAGAGGATTCCTCAATATTAGCTTCAGCATAGACATCCTCTGGATTGGTAGGAGATCTACTAACATCATCACCTGTGAAAATAGGAGAAGAAGAAGTACGTATTTTCTCACGGACTCCCCCTATTTCTGTGGCTATAGGTGGAGAAGGGAATTCTTCTTCTTGTTCCTTCTCAATTTCAATACCAGAGTGATGTTCTTTTTCAGTTAGAGCTCCTACAGTTCCACTCCTTGTCTTCTCTGAATCCTCAGATAGGGATATTGCAAAAGTTGGTTCATGGAAGTCATCCTGACCCTCTTCTTCTTCAGCTTCTCTTCCTGCTTCTTCTCTTTCCTCTGTTCCTTCTCTGTCTTCTCTTCCTTATTTTCTTTGCTCAGTTTCTCCTCTTTCTCTTCCTTCTTTGTCATGTTGCTGCTCAAAACTGACAAAACTCTGAAGATTCTTCAAGGCAAATGCAAAGATAGTAAGATCATCCTCATCATCCTCTACGTCCTGGAGAATAAGAGATCTTCTTTTCTTGGTAGGTTCATGCATAAGCTCCTTGCCTTTTATTCTTTTTGCAATAGAGTCTTGTTTTGTTTTGCTGGGGGATTCGTCCTTCAAGTGCTCTATGGCTTTGTTCAGTTCTTTCAACCTCATATTGGACACCATCTTCAATCCTATAACCATATGAGCAATAGTTCTAGTACAAAGAAACGCTGGAAACTTAATTTGAAAATGTCTGAACAGTTGTGTGACCAGTGCTGAGTAAGGGAGTTGTTCCTTATCCTTCAAAACATTCCTTTACATATGCATCAGGACTGTATGAGGCAGAGAGAACTTCATTCCATTACTGATGGCAAACATCAGTTTAGCTTCAGATCGAGAAACATCTGTCTTTGAAGTCGACTTAGGTCGAATGCAGTTGATCACGACTTTGTGCAGCAAAATATTTGAGGCGGACAGTCTGGAGTAAGTGATGCCCCCTTCAGGAAGTCTATCCCTAACAAGAAATCTTGTCGCATGTCCAACCGAGACACTTATGGGTTGGAAACCACCTCTTTCCACCCCCAATAACATCAGCCAACGTGTCAACATCCGCCACGTAGCTTTTATCATGCACAGTGAATTGAAATCTATTCGGGTCAAGAAAAGACAGGTTCGAATAGAAATAAGCAATTAACTCAGGATATCCAGCAGTAGTCTCAGTGCATAAGTTCTCTAGTTGAAGGAGAGAAAATTTTTCCTTCAGATTCACTTTGATTGAGTCTAGAAAGTCAAAATCAACTTATCAAGGGTTCATCACCCCTCTTTTCAGCAGTCTGGTATAAACTCTTTTTTTATCCTTAGAATGAAAAAGACTCGTTCCATCACCAGGCACTTCGGTAGCAATGCCCATTCTCGGCTGGAAGGTCAAGTACATCCTCTAATCATCATTTTTGCTCTCAGGCTAATTGAAAGAGCCAAAGCGAGGATCAACTAGAGAGTTAGCAAACGCTCTATCTGCCGATCCTTCATACGCTATTCCTAATCTTTCCATCGTTCGCAAGAATAGAGTCTCGTTCTTGTATCCTCTTTCTTTTAGAAATTCATCAATAAAGGTCATAGCAGTACCACCCTGCTTCAGATGAGTGTAAAATTTATAAATAACCTAGGGTTTCATGGTTCTGAGAGGTTCCACATCTTCCTCGATTTCCTCTTCCACTTGTTGTCGCAGAGGATTCTGTGTAGCATGCTATGGAGAGTGTTGTAAAAAGTCTTCTTCCTCGGTCAGATCAAAATGTGTAGGACCCTCAGGCATATTCCGTGGTCCCCTGCTTGCGATCCGAGATGACTTTCTTTGAAAAGACATATTCACAGTCATGGAGGATTTCACGAACAAGTTTGAGTGAAAAAGATGAAGACTTGCAGAACAATCTTGAGAGTAAAAACAAGAGAGTATAAATGAAAGAGTAGAAAGTCTGTATGCTAGGGTTTGGTAAAAAGTACTTGAAAGGAATACAAAAGGGTATATAAAGTAAATGAACAGTCACAAATAAATGAGAAAAACGAACCGTCACAAAGAATGTGACACCCCTCGACGGCCCTCGATCCGTTAGGGTCGCCACAGTTCGCTTACCTTTCACTTTCCCTAATAACATGTCACTCTGATACCATTTCAATTGCAGCGGGTCCATACAACCTAGGGGTTTACATTTTTTTTTTATCGATCCCTTGCGCAATTCATATAGCGGGAGCACATCCATCAACTCCCTTCCCTATATTCAGAAAATGATGCACACCAACTAAACATTTATAAGTAAAAGCCGAACACTTTTATTTACTTAAACCAGATGGACATCATTCATCGGTACATCAAAATGCCATGGTTTTCTATACTTGGCTATACTTTAAAAGATGACCGACATCTCCTCCAACGGTCGTATACTTAAAGTCCATCGATCAGTGTCGGCGTCCAAAAGTTCCTTCCTTTGCTATCCTCCTCCTCGCGGTCATATCCAACCACTTGATCCATCTACTGGTGGCAGTGGCAACAGAGGAATCTTATCTAGTCTAAAATGTTAATCCCCAAAAGGGGTGAGTACAACCACTCGGCAGTAAAGATCCACCAAACTACTCATTGCGTCAAACAGAACAATCAAGGCATCATAACAAAGCACATATCATTCATGCATTCAAGCATAACTTACCTTGCAGCCATGCATATGTCATCATACCATATGTGCATATACCATCATGCACTCATCATCAAGCATTCATGCATATATCACCATGCCATATGTGCATATACCACCATGCACTCATCATCAAGCATTCATGCATATATCACCATGCCATATGTGCATATACCACCATGCACTCATCATTAAGCATTCATGCATATATCACCATGCCATATGTGCATATACCACCATGCACTCATCATCAAGCATTCATGCATATATCACCATGCCATATGTGCATATACCACCATGCACTCATCATTAAGCATTCATGCATATCCATGCCATATGTGCATATACCACCATGCAGTCATGCATATCTCACCATGCCATCGTGCATATACCACCATGATTCATATCATCCATGCTACCAAGCATACATCGCAGTGAGATCCATTCATGCCTTCATGATCGCATTTTCAATATCAAATAGCATTAATTTACTTTCATAAGCAGATCATGCATCATGCCAGATGCATACACCCATGCACATGATTCATTTTCAATTCTTATCGTTCACAAGGATCTCATCAGTTTTTCTTTCCAGGGACCAATGTTTGCATCCCACAATTTATCACTCGCACCCAACGTGGCATCGCGAGGAACCTACGGGCATGTATTCAAAATACAACCGGGCATCCGACACCCCCACATTCCGGGCATCTCGTATTCCAACTGGCATCACGAGGTATCCCCTCGGCACACACCTCCGAGGCTTCCGGAATTACGTACCGCCATACCACCAGACATTCTCCCTGGAATTACGTACTGTATACCACCGGGCATCTCGAAACTCCCGAGGACATCCGGGCATGTATCGTAATACAACCGGGCATCCGGCACCCCCACATTCCGGGCATCCCGACACTCCCGGGACATCGTCAGCTCACACCTCCGACGGTCTTGTCAGTATCCCAATTTACATTTATACATGTATCTCAATTTCAACATGGCATTTGATGCAATGATGCCAATGATTGGAATCAGCCTTTTTAAAATCATCTAATATGCATTGGGAAAAATATTATTTGATGCAATGGTTTTGAGAAACTTTATTGAATTCATGAAAATCCATAAATCTTTTGATGTCATATGATATGCATGAATGTCACCACATCATTGCACGAATGATAATCCAAGATATCACAATTTATATAGCAAATCAATAACCTGTAAATAGAACAGTTTTTTTTCAGCTTAAACAGAATGCGTGCTGTTTATGAAAAATTCTGGAAAATTAGTAAACGATGGAAATTAATTCTGAAGATTTAACACATTGTAGATAAGATCTAAGAAAACACATTTCGTGAAGAACACCATATCAAACAAGGCTTCACAGAATACGTACAGGTCCATGCATCACCGAAGAAGGATTTTAACATCATCCATGCACAGCTTTGAAAACAATTTCGATTAAACCCTTAAATAAACTCAGAAAATTCTGAAATTTGGACACGCTGTATTTAAGACCTAGAGGTACAAGTTTCATGAATAAATCATCGTCCAATTCGTTCTGTATTAAAAGATAAAATCGATTTACTTTTCCTATTCTCTGTATCGTTTTCCAGATCTACCCGTGTTGAAGAAAAAATCGTTTCCTTGGACAATACTGGTCCATTTACTCTGAAATTTCAGTATGTTGTTCCTCAGAATATTACCTATAACTTTCATTAAGGACACACGATCAAATTTTAACTGTATAATTTTATAAAAATCCCGAAATCATACTAGGTCGAAGCAGCGTTTTTTCCCAGATCCAGTTTCTTCAAAAGACAACAATTTCACCGACCTATTTTTGTTCATTTCCTCTAAATTTTTTATATGTTCTACCTCAAGAAGTATACTACAACTTTCGTTAAGAGATCAAAGTGAGATTTTCACTAAAAAGTTACTTTACAGACCACGAAATCTCTAAAGGTCAGCACAACAGATTCCAGATCTAACTTCTCAAAATAAAAATCGTTTCACTAACCAATATTTGTTCATTTTTTCTCAAATTTTAGTATTTTGTTCTTCAAGTTGTTCTCTACAACTTTCATGAATAAATCGAAACAAGATTCTGACTAAAAAGTCACATGCAACACACAGACTCAAGGACGGTCGGGCTGGTCTTTCCAGAAACAGCATGCATGACCAACGAATTTCTCCCCATAGCTTCGACCTTTCATCACATCTACGACAACCAAAATGCACCATCTTCTACACAAAAATCACAGCAAGCAAAGGGTAGGTTTTAGGACTTCACTTGCCTCAAACTTAAGCATAAAACAGCGACGAACGGCGGGTAAAGCGGCGAACGAACGGCGGCGAACGGACTCCCTTCCTCCCTTCTTCTCCCGCATGCCCACTCTCCCTCTCTCTCAACTTCTCTCTCTCTCTCGGTAACCCTCTCTCTCTCTTCCTCTCGGTCCACATTCCCTCATCAAGCCGGTTCCCCCAATTTTTCTTCCCTTCAATGATGAGCAATCATTTGATTGCATGCAAGACACTTGGTGGCTTCTCTTGGCCACTTGTCCATCTTGCCATGCAAGATGATGGGCTTTTCTTGGGCCAAATGGGCTGGTCTCCTCCCCCCTTGGTCGACGGCAGCTCCTCTCCTTTGGGCCTCTTGGCCCGGTCGAAAGGGTGGGGCTATGGGCTGGTTCGGTCCTTAAATGTCCAGCCCACCCTCATTCCTCATAATCCACCTTAATCCTTAATTATATGAACACCTAATTGGAATTTATAATTCATAAAAATTTGCAACAAAATTTAATAAATTCCAACCTATAAATCACATGGCCAAGATAAAATTTTCCTATCATATAATTATCCATTAAAAGCTTGGCCATAAATCTTATTGTAAATCATGGATCAAATGGCTACAATACAACTTGAGGGTACTTCCATTACCTATTCATAGGCCTTAATGCATCTGAAGGTCGCCATGAATTTTGGGATGCCACAAAGAAAATTACCATTTTTGAAATAACTGAAAATAAAAGCTGCCAAAAATTCAAAAAAGATAACTTCCAAAAATAAAATAGGCAAACAACGATTCGATTAAACATACATTTTCATTCCAAAAATAAAATACCTAGATTCGAGACTTTCTTTTACTGAAGTAGAGTCTGGAAAGTCTAAGTCTGATCAACTTCAAACTTTAAATGGTAGGAGATAAAATATTCAGTCTGGTGCGAATATACTCAAATAGATTTTTCTCCAGAGGCTTTGTAAATATGTCTGCCAACTGATTTTTTGAGTCAATGAACTGAATCATAATCTCTCCATTTTGGACATGATCTCTGATGAAATGGTGTTGAATTTCTATATGCTTTGCCCTTGAATGAAGAATTGGATTCTTCGTGAGATTAATAGCACTGGTGTTGTCGCATCTGATCTCAATACACGATTCTTCAATTCCAAAGTCTCTTAACTGTTGTCTTATCCATAAAATTTGAGAACAACAGCTCCCAAGAGCCACATACTCTACTTCTGCTGTTGATAGAGCCACAGTACTCTGCTTCCTTGAGAACCAAGACACCAGCATGCTGCCTAGTAGTTGACAAGTACCCGAAGTACTCTTTCTATCGACTTTACAACCTGCTAAATCTGGATCTGAATATCCAAGAAGAGTAAAGTCTCTTTCTTTGGGATACCACAGACCTAGCTTTAGAGTAGTCGCAATATATTTGATGATGCGTTTTGCAGCACTTAAATGAGATTTTTTGGGATTATATTGGAATCTAGCATAGATGCAAACACTAAACAAAATGTCAGGTCTAAATGCAGTAAGGTAAAGAAGAGAACCCGATTATGCTTCTGTAAAGCTTCTGGTCTACACTCTTTCCTCCTTCATCTTTGTCCAGCTTCGAAGAACTTAACATTAGTGTCTCTATCTTCTTGCAATTCTCCAATCCAAATTTCTTGATGAGATCTTTTGCATACTTCTCTTGGTGAATAAAGATACATTTCTTCGATTGTCTAACTTGCAATCCCATAAAGAAAGTTAACTCACCCATCATACTCATCTCAAATTCATCTTGCATACATCTAGAGAATTTCTTGCATAGATTTTCATTAGGGGATCCAAAGATAATATCATCAACATAAATTTGAACCAGCAAAAAGTCTTTACCTTCTCTTTTTATGAACAAAGTAGTATCTAGCTTTCCCTTAACAAAACCATTTTGGGTTAGGAATTTACTTAACCTGTCATACCAGGCTCGAGGTGCTTGCTTTAGTCCATACAAGGCCTTTTTCACTCCGTAAACTAAGTCTGGCTTTCTTGGATCTTCAAATCATGGTGGTTGTTCCACATAGACTTCTTCTTGGATGAATCCATTGAGGAATGCACTTTTGACATCCATCTGGAATAACCTGAAATTTTTATAGTAAGCAAAAGCAAGTAATAATCTAATTGCTTCTAACCTCCCTACTGATGCATAGGTCTCGTCATAGTCTATCCGTTCTTCTTGGGTATATCCTTTGGCCACGAGTCTTGCTTTGTTCCTGACCACTTTTCCTTTCTCGTCCATCTTGTTCCTGAAAACCCATTTTGTCCCGATAATAGACTTACCTTTAGGTTTAGGAATTAGCTCCCAAACATCGTTGATGCTGAACTGTCTGAGTTCTTCTTGCATAGCTTCGATCCAGCTTTCATCAGACATGGCTTCTTCTACACTTTTCGGTTCCATCTCGAAACAAGTGCCAGGGCGCTAGACTCTTCTCACCTTTTGGATCTGATGCGAATACCTTCATCAATGTTGCCAATGATGAGTTATTTGGGATGACTTGACTTATGCTTCTAGTTGCTGATTGGTCTGAGAGTCTACTAATCCTCTGCTTCAATTGAATCTTCTAGATCTGCTTGTTGCTGATCTCCAGAAGTCTGAACCTCTTCGGGGGAAGTAGACTTTGTAAAGTCTGGAATAGGTTTAGACTCTACAAGTTGAGTCTGGTCTAGCTGATCCTGCATAGAATCTTGAAATTTGACGTTCATGGATTCTTCTACAAATTGAGTCTTCTTGTTAAAGACTCTGTATGCTTTGCTTGAGGTTGAGTAGCCAAGGAAAATTCCTTCGTCTGATTTTTCGTCAAACTTTCCAGTTCAATCATTTGCATTCTTCCAAACAAAACATTTACAGCCTAAGACATGGAAGTAAGAAACATTTCGATTCTTTCCTTTATACACCTCATGTGGAGTTTCTTCAAGATAAGCCTCAAGAACACTCTGTTGATGATGTAACAAGCTATAGAAACTGCTTCTGGCCAAAATCAAGAGGATATATTGCTCTCAATTAAGAGGGTTCTTACCATCTCCTGTAAGGATCTATTTTTCCTTTCCACTATCCCATTTTGTTCTAGAGTGTATGGAGAATAGAAAACATGCTGAAAACCAAATTCATCACAGAACATTGCAAAGTCTTGATTTTTGAATTCACCTCCATGGTCTGTTCGTATGCTCGAAATAACATATCATTTTTCATTCTGAACCTTCTTGGCAAACTTTGAGAAGTGAGAGAAGGCTTCAGACTTATTTACTAGAAAGTAAACCCAAGTAAAGCGAGAGTAATCATCCACGATTACTAGACAGTACTTCTTTCCACCAATACTTTGAGTTCTAGTTGGTCCAAAGATGTGGCACCCCCGATTTGGTAAGGTCGCCACAGGTACCTATCGCCCTACCTAATGAATACCAGTTACCTATCTTTATTTCGGGGTTAAAGAAGAACCGTAGTTCATAGGCATTTTTTTTGAAAAGGAATCTAGCGCAGCTCATAGTGAAAATAAGGACAAGTCTCACCATCCCTCTACTCACGTAACGATGATACAATGCACACCAACTACACATCGAACGAAATCATAAAGCCGAGCCACTTTTATTTACACTTTTAGGATGGACATCACGGGTCGGTACAACCAAAAAGCCAAGACTTTTAGCTAAACTTGGCTACAGCTCAAAAGAGAGATCTCGACCCCCTACATCGAACATGTATAACCCTCCATCTACAAGTGTCGGCTATTCCCAAAAAGAGTCAGCTCCCAACAGTCCTACATGCCATCACACCCAATCCGGTGCATCGGGCGGCGGCGGTGGCAGCATCCCTACATTCACTCCATTGCGCCGAACGTGGATAGACACAAATTCTTGCACAACAGGGCCCCCAGCCAGGCCTACATCATACATGATCAGCACATGGACTCGCAGGAATACCAGTCCAGGAACACTAATGCAGATATGCTCCATACACTCGACCTCAGTGTCAACAGGTATACCATAGAAGGTACCCCGCGCCACTGGTGGTAGCGGCATCTTCTAATCTGAAATAATCTGAAATGTTAGTCCCCAAAGGGGTGAGTACAACCACTCAGCAGTAAAGATCCATCAAACTACTCAATGCATCAAATAGAACAATCATGGCATCATAGAGTACATATAACATCATACAGTCATGCATACATATCATCATACCATGTGCACATACCATCATGCACTTATACATATTACATCATACAGCCTTGCATGCATGTCACCATACCATGTGCACATACCACCATGCACTTATACATGTTACATCATACAGCCATGCATGCATGTCACCACACTATGCATGATTCAATTTCAGCTCTTGTTTTTCAATTGGATCGCCACATTTTTCTTTCCGGGACCGTAATTGCGTCCCCTATTTTATCGCTCGCACCCAACCTGGCATCGCAAGGAACCTCCGGCACACACCTCCGGACATCCAGCACACACACTCCGGGCATCTCGAAACTCCCGAGGACATCCGGCACACACCTCCGGGCATCTGGCACTCACCTCCGGGCATCCTGACACTCCCGGGGCATCGTCGGCTCACACCTCCGACGGCATCCTCATTTATCACGATTCATGTTCACAGTTGTGTCTCAATATTAACATGGCACATGATATGATGGCAACAAGGTCAATTTCAGCTTTTGATTTTTATATGTAACGCCATATTTCATCACATATGCAGCAAGATCAATTACTATTATTTTAGAAAAACAGAATGCATTCTTTTTAACTTACATTTCCTAAAATTTAATAATTGTCTCTAATAATTTCTAGGAATTTAGTACATCATAGACAAGCTCTCGGGGCATTTATCTCATGAAGAACACAACACCACCAGAATCTCATACAAAACAGGATAGTCCATACATCACGGCTTTTGAAATTTGCACAATCCAGCTAGCACAGTTTTAGAAAACATTTTCATTAAATACCCAAATGACATTCAAAAATTATGAAATTCGAACATGTGATACTCAAGACATAAAGGCAGATACTTCATGA